>CM060370.1:76765026-78002758 GCA_030545235.1 Helianthus tuberosus
GGGTTTGATTATGTTGAATCTGGGTTTGAATGTTGTTCATGTTGAATCTTGGTTTGAACCGGCGGTGATGATGCAAAAAAAAGGACGATGGCGCGGCAAGGATGGTGGAGGGTAGGTTTTTTAACCCGCAACCCCACTTTGCAGCCTCTGATGTTCGGAAAATCTGAGCCAAAACTTCTTTTTTTTTCCAGAATCCACTCGTTCTTTTTTATTTTTGTTTGTTGGGTTTTTTATATTTTTTTTGAGGCGTCGATGATGAAAGAAAACTATCTGAGACACCTACTGAGTAACGATTTTCTGGGCGCGTTCGTTTTTGTGTAAAAAAGTTTTTGTAAAAGAAAAAAACTTAAACCGTAAACTTTTTAAAGTAAACCGTAAACTTTTTTACGTAAAACGTAAAAAGTTTTACGTAAAACGTAAAAAGTTTTACGTCAAACGTCAAACGTAAAACTTTTTACGTAAAACGTAAAACTCTTTACGTAAAAACGTAAAACGTAAAATGTTTTACGTAAAACGTAAAAAGTTTTACGTAAAACATAAAACCGTAAAACGTAAAAATTTTAACGTAAAACGTAAACAACCGACGCGTAAAACGTAGAAAAACGTTAACGTAAGAAACCGGCGCGTAAAACGTAGAAAAACGTTAATGTAAAAACGGCGCGTTGGAAAAATGACGCGTGAAAAAGTCGGGTGTAAAACGGGTCGTAAAAACGGGTCGTAAAAAACGGTTCGTAAAACGGCGTGAAAAAACGGAGCGTAAAACGGGTCGTAAAAAACGCGGGTAAAAAACGGGTCGTAAGACGGGTCGTAAGACGGGTCGTAAGACGGGTCGTAAGACGGGTCGTAAAAAACGGGTCGTAAAAACGGAGCGTAAAAAAAGAAAAAACTGATTTTAGAAAAAAAAAAAACTGATTTTAGAAAAAAAAAACTTGATGTTTGTTTAATAAAAAAAACTGATTTTAGAAAGAAAAAAAAAAACATTTAATGCAATAAGGACAAAAATGTATTAAAAAACAATAAAACTAATAAGACAAAAAAAAACAAAATTACTTAAAATAATAAAGACATAATAAGACAAAAAACTTTTAATATTAATATTAACTACTTTTTAATCTCATCCATCCATCTAGTTGATCTAAGGGCTAAAAAGTGGTTCCCATGGTTCTTATAACTAGAGGTGGTTTTCATTTTAGCGATCCCCTATATATATACATATATACATATATATATATTTATATATATATATAGAGAGAGAGAGAGAGAGAGTAGGGTTCATGCGAGAACCACCTTTATACCTTTATTGCGAGAACCAATGTGAACACAACAAAATAAACCCACTACACCACCAAAAACCTAAAAAAACCTAACCCCTCCCACCCCACCCCCCAAAAAAAACCTAAAAAAACCAACCCCCACCTCCCACAAACCTAAGACTGCGGGGTATGGGGCAGGGGTTTGGGCGTGGGTGGGCTGAAAACGCCCAAGCCACCACCCCGGGTGGGCATGGGTTTGGGCGTGGCCTTTCTAGCGTGGGTTTGAAGCCGGGCGTGGGGCGGGCTAGTAGGGCTAGTAAGGTGACATGGCAGGCTCTCAATGGCCAAACCAAACTCATGCCCCCAACCCAAACCCCCAACCCAAGCCCCACCATACCCCATGGGCGTGGGTTTGTTTGGTGGGGGGCCTCCCATTCCACGTGTCAACAAATGCCCCAACCCAAGCCCCCCATACCCCGCAGTCTAACCCCCCCCCCCCCCCCACACACACCCAAGCTAAATTGTAAAAACTCATAAAGCTAAACCTCCCAAAGGCCTTAAAAAATCTAATTAGCACATAAAATTATTTTTTAATATTTTTATAAAAATCGCTAACTTTCGTAATAAAAAAGTTCTTTTCGGTGACGAAGATTAGCGATTTTTTATAAAAAAATATTAAAAAAATAAAAAAAAATTGTGTGTTTTTAAAATTTTTTATTTATGTTTGGTTGTGTTCGCATTGTTTCTCGCGGTTCTCGTAATAAAGAGTGGTTCCTAACAGATCCTTCTCCTATATATATATATATATATAGGACAAAGATCCGTTAGGAACCACCCTTTATTACGAGAACCGCGAGAACCAGTGTGAACACAAAAAGTAATCCCTAAAACAATCTAAAAAACACCCAAATTTTTTTTTTACTATTTTTTTTTGTAAAAATCGCTATATTTTATTAATAAAAAAATTCAAAAAATAAAAAATTCAAGTAACAGTTATCCATGCATATGTGCATATGTATCATTTCTTTGTCAAATTCCGTAATTCATTACAAATAATAGTTAATTGCACTTTCATTTACACTACCACGTGTAATACACTACTTTTTACGTTAACAATGTTAGAAATGCACATGTGCATCTATATGTATCAACATGAAATAATGTGTTTTGGTACACTACTTTCTCTTTCATCTATCATTCCATCCATAATACACAAGCATGCACATGTGCATTTTTGTCATTTCTTTGACAAATTCCGTAATTTATTACACATATTAGACATTGCACTTTCATTTACACTACCATATGTAATACACTACTTTTTACATTACCAATATTAGAAATGCACATGTGCATTTATATGTATCAACATGAAATAAGGTGTTTTGGTACACTACTTTGAATACACTTTCCCTTTCATCTATCATACCATCCATAATACACTACCATTACCTCCTACCATCCATAATACAATACCATTACCTCCTACCATCCATAATACAGTATCATTAACAATATTTTCACTTTATTACATGTATGTAAACACCATTTATACCATCCATTCAACATATTACATCAAAAATTGACAACTATAACCAAACCATTAACCACTAGATATAACTAACCAAAAAACATATATATGGGCCTACTTCTCCATTCAAAATTACAAACTTTTTGTACCAAAACACATTATATCATGGTTATACCTAACGATGCACATGTGCATTTTGAATATTGGTAATCTAAAAAGTAGTATATTACTAATGGTATTGTAAATTAAAGTGCAATTGTCTATTCCTGATAACGTATTACCAAATTTGTCGAAGTAATGATACATATGCACATGTGCATGGATAACTGTTACTCGAAAAAAAAAAAGTTTTTTTTATGTTAACAAAATATAGCGATTTTTTTTAAAAAATATTTTAAAAAATTTGAGTGCTTTTTCGATTTTATTTTGTGCTCACATTGATTCTCGCAATAAGGGTGGTTCTCGCATGAACCTTACCCTATATATATATATATATATATATATATTAGAATTTATATATATTAAACCAACAAAAATAAGTTACGTAAAAATATTAATAGTTTTTTTTTTCATAAACTTAGCTTTTATATACATATTAATTAGTCTTAAAATATTTGATATTCTTGAGAACATAATATATGTATGATTATATAAAATAAATTCCAGAAAGTAAAATAAGTTACTAAATGAAAACATATAAGTATACGAATATACTTACACATACAAAACGTACATCCCGAACATTTAGTAAAAGTATATAAATTTACAAATAAATGTATAAGAACATTCTAATTTGGGCTAGGCCCATTTATACGTTCTAACTTGGGTTAGGCTCATTTATACATACTAATTTGGGCTAGGCCCAATTAAACCGGGGAGTGAAAAGTATAAATCTATGGAGTGTGACGAGCTCCACTCTAAACGGCAACCTGTTCAGTTTGTTAGAGTGCTTTTGTGTCCTAACACAAAACATGCGTATAAATTTGTTTAGGATTGGTTACTACCTATGTCGGCACACATATTAATGTCCTTGCAAAACATTAATGATCTTTCAAGTTCCATTATTGATTTACATACCGGGTTTTCATTACAATACTTCAAATGTTATAGAGATTCATTTGATTCAAAATTAAACACATGAAATTCACCAACAATTAGACCGTATTAACGAGCATTTTATGCTCTTTAATTCAAGTAGATTATTGCTAGTTTTTCTTAAAAAATTACAGGATTTTGAATACCCATTACGTGATTTTGAATACCTAGTACGTGACTACGTGATTTTGAATGCCTATTATGGATTAGACATTCAACACAAATCATTACGTGCTAACATTTTCGATTGTTGGTGTTGCTTCTACCAATAAAAAAATTTCTATTGCATTCGCATTTATGAACAAAGAAAAGGCAATCAACTATATATGGGCATTAACTCGTCTGAAATTAACTATTAATGATTCGTTTTGCCCTAGTCTTATTGTCACGGATAAATACTTGGCTTTAATGAAAGCATTTGTCGAAGTGTTTCCAAGAAGTAATCATTTACTTTGTAGATGGCATATCCAAAATGATATCATAAAGCATTGCAGACCACATATTAGGTCGCAGCAAACCTGGGTTCATTTTCTTTGGATGTGGAATTAGGGCTGGCATATTGGGTCAACCCGATCTGTTAAGACACGAACACGAAACATGTAAACACGAACACGACACGAAATCTTATCGTGTCAGATTTTCCAAGCAGAACACGAACCTGTTAATAAACATGTTACACGAAATGACCTGTTAAAACACGAAAATGTTACCAACATATCATATGACCTGTTTAAGACACAAATACGACCTGTTAAGACATAAACACGACCTGTTAAGACACGAACATGACCTGTTATTCCAAATTGGAAATGTGCGATTAAGGAACCTGTTTAGTGAAAATTTAGTCGCCAAAGGTTTACAAAACGAGATATATCTGCTCATCACATCCTCCTTATTGTCATGATGGGTTTTTACAATGAGCAGACACATTGACCATGTTCTTTTGCTACAAGTGCCTAACTTAAATTTATGCAGATGAAATAACAGGTCAATATGTGACAATGGTTCAATTTTGCATTGCATCCCTTGTATAGAAATAATCATTGGGTAATCTAATTTAACCATAAACATGTTAGCTGCTAAAAGACTTTTGAACAACAACTATATCCAAAGCAATAAAGCATATAATAAGACCAGACGACTTTTGAACAACATATGAATGTTCGATTAGCGTACAAAACGAGTTTTAAAGAACGATGAAGATGATTTACCTTAACTGTGAAGAATGATGACGATGATTTACTGAAGGGATGAGCGGTGATGAAGGTTCGATTAGCCAATGTCCAGCGATGAAGGTCGAAGGGGTGAGCGGCGTCGGCGATGAAGGTCGTAGGGGTGAACGGCGCCGACGACTGAATTAGTGAAGAAGGAAATTTAGGGTTTGTTTGGTTTTTTGGAGCGTGAACTGAAGTGAGAAGGAATTGCTTTCAAAATTTTGGGTATACCTTGACTCCACATGTTCCCACCCCCAATATTTAATATATTTTTAATTTAAAATTATAAACAGGTCATTAACGGGTCTTAACAGGTTAACGGGTTTTAACCTGTTTAGACACAAAATTTAAACATGTCTTATCGTGTCAACCTGTTTAGACACGACACCTGTTAAGGTCAAACACGAAACATGTTAACTTCGTGTAGGTTCGTGTCGTGTTATCGTGTCAGAATTGCCAGCCCAATGTGGAATACATTAGTTGCATCTCCAACGAACACTCCATACATGCAAAACTATGCAGACCTTCAAGCTTTATTGTTTAAATATCCAGGTATTATCATATATATTTTGAAATCTACTATTTAACAAGTGTTTATTCAATTTAAATTGTTTACTGTTTTTCTACACTTTTTAGGCGTTCTTCATTACCTGCATACTACCTGGCTGGATAACTATGTAGATAGATTTGTCTCACTATGGACAGACACACTTATAAACTCTGGAAATTCAACAACTAATAGAGTTGAGAGCCGACACGCTAAACTCTAAAAAGCACTTGGATACATCAAAATGTGATCTAGACAGATTCATACACGTTATTGAAGACATTGTGAAATAAAAAGAAACTACTATTAAATACAGTATTGAAAGAAGCTAAAAATATCCGCAAGAAAAATATATGTAACACCCCGTGTTTCGAAAGTCAAAGTCAAAGTCAAGATTGAAGTCAAAGGAAGGAAAGATTGCTAATTGCGATCTGTTACTTCTTGCCCAACTCCTGTTTTGACTTCTTTGACTTGTAGATAATCTATTATGTTATCGCTTTAGTTGTATTATGTGGAGTATTTGTTAATAATCAAAGTTTAATCGCATATTTAATCGATTTATCGCTATGCATCCGCAACTCAAATTATGTGTTCTGGATATTCTTTTTCGTGTGTGTGCTATTTATGTGTTACTTGTGCATGTTATGTTTATGTTGAGGTATTAATCGCAATCGCAAATCAATCGCATCGCAATCGAATTGAAAACGCTAAACGCAAGTTATTTATAGTGATTGTATGTTAGATATAGTAGTTGGGATTAAAAGTAATTTGACGAGTAAACCTATCGCGTCGCTCTCTTGAATCGCATCGCAACGCTTAACACTCGAATTGAAACGACAAAACTCATCGCACTGGACAAGTGGATCGAGTGGCCAACCGACCGAGTGGCCATCCGATCGAGTTGCCACTCGATCGGACTGCCACCCGATCGACCAGCCTCCTTCCCACTTTCCTTTTTAGGAAACCCTATAAATACCCCTCACTTGTCACATCACTTGATGTGACAGCTCTCACTCGACTCAACTCGCTCCAGCCGCTCTTTCTCTCGATTTCTCTCAATTCTTGTAAGTTTTCAACCTAAATCTTGTACTTTCTTGATCTACACGCACTCCTACACCTTTCTATCTTTCGAATCTTAGCATTTAACCATGAAATCAGTGGATTTGAGGTGTTCTAGGATGATGTCATCATGGTGTTCTTATGAACCTCATGCTTTGGATTCAATCCACCAAGAACAACTTGGATCTGGACAATTTCCCCATGAATAAACAAAGATCCTTCATAGATATGAACATATTCATGGTGAAAAGGATTGAAAGATGGTTTTCCCACTTTCTTTCAACTCTTTTACACTCAATGCACTCAAAACCGATAGAATAAGGACTAGTTCTGATCTTCTACTCATTCTTAGTGAAGTGTTGGTCCTAGATCTGGTTCTATCGAAAAGACAACCGGTTTCGGGTTAAGCATGAACCACCAGCTCGAACCACTGACTGACCGGACTGGGGTGATTCATGCCCGAACGGATCATTTGGGGCTTGACGAGGTTCTGTTGCTTAGCATGTACCACGCCGTCTCGATCAAAAGCTACAAACTACCAAAAACAACCAAGTGTCAGGACTATCAGGTCACTAGAACGGATTTCCGTCCAATCGGATTGCCACCCAATCGGGCAGCCACCCGATCGGCTTGCACTTGGGTCCCATACTTAAACTATTTTGCAAACTATTCAAGATCTGAACGTTGAAATGGATTACCACCAGATCCGATAGCCATCCGATCGAGTGACCGTCCAATCGTGTGACGTTTGGGACTTGGATACTTAAACAATTTTCAACAGGTTCAATACAAACGGATTACCACCCGATCGGATAGCCATTCGATCGAGTGACCGTCCTGCTGTGAACTTGTTCTCAAACTGAGAAGTCTCGCCAATCGGATTGTTGTCCGATCGAACGGCCGTTCGATCGACCAACCTGAAGGGTAGAGATACTTCTCTATTTTTAAAATGCTACAACGAAAACTTCAAAGTACAAGCCATCATACACAAACATATCCTCACCAAACGAGGTGACAATCTAATCGAATAGCCACCCGATCGGGCGACCATCCGAACGGATTGCCACCCGATCGACTAGCCATCCGTTCGGATTGCCATCCGACCGGATTATCATCCGATCCTTGGTACACCTTCACCGTTTTACGTGCCGACTTTCACTTATGTTATGTTAATTGTTCAGGCTAATTTCCGCTCTAGCGCTCGCTTCAATCCATTAACTCAACCGCTGTGAGTATACTCGATCCCTTTTTGCTTTACGCACTTTTGGGTGTTACATACGTTACTTATTCTAAAATCACATCGAACACACAACACAAACACTATTTATACGCTAGCCTCTAATGCATGTTATACGTGACTCGATGAATGCCTGTTTATTATGTTAACACATTGATTGCTGTCTACCTGCCTTAGCAACGATAGTACTATAGTTTGGAATCAGCACCTGTTTACTCAGGGGTTGTTAAGGACAATTACTTCACGTGTTCACAGTGGTGAATATGTGTTGCGCACTCACTACTCGCAGTCATTGGTATTGATAGGATCTTTTTCGATAACTTACATAATTCACATTATACGCTATACATGCTTGTTATGCGTAAACGATTTCGAACTCTATTATGCTATTATCAAACTTGTATGTTCACCTTTACACTATGTGTATTGACTTTTACTTTAACGTATGTGGCAGGTGCTTAAGATGTTAGGACGTTGTGCTCTTGCTTTTGTAGAATCAAGTAGGAGAGAGTCTAGAAACAAAGACAATTTATATTTTATTTGAAATCTGAGTTGTCGGAACATGATTTGTTTGAAGAATATTTCTGTCTGTAATAACTAGATTATCTCATGGGTTATGGTATGGGACATAATATTTAAACTATTGGTAATTTAATCGTTATGGAATTTCTTTGAACAATCTGTTTCGCTCAGTGCCGTGCCCCGATGTTTATGTCATCGGTTGGGGTGTGACAGATTGGTATCAGAGCCATAACTATAGGGAATTAGGAAAGACTCGACCTAGTCCGGGTCGATGTCTTAGAAACGACCTAGTCTATAGTCTAAGTACCAACCGACCAACTTGTGCATGCCCAGTAGGGGTTTTATACGAGCTTACTTGCTATTCTCGCTATTTCTCGCTACAGTTCTGCGCAAGATCAGCCTTTCCTAAGGCTGGTTACACACACAAACGAATGATCTGGTTAAGATTAGGTGTGAAAACCGCAAACTCTCGACCAGATTACTCGATCGAATTGCTATTTTTGCCAATAAAACAACAGAAATTGTGTTGAATTAGGAGTGAAATCCACACTTCGACGCAAATCTCCTCATCTATCTCGTGGTTTTACCACACAAACAGGAACGTAGTCGCTAAGTTAGGGGTGAAACCCGAACCTTGATGACTCGTTCTACTCTCCAACGTGGTTTTACAAAACTGTCACCAACGTCTCGACGGACTCCAACGACTTGAAGTCACACCATAGCTGTAAGGATGCGTGCCGATCGCTCAAATCGAAGTGAGAGCACAGTCCAGAAGGCCAAAGTGTGCACTTAAAGTGCTTGTGAATAGTTGAATCACTTTGGATAGTCGACGTCTATCTAGCCGAAGACAATCTATTCTCAATTTCTATGTGTTTCAATTCTGAGCCCGCAACTGTTGACTCTGATATTTGCCGATTTTATGTGGATTTTATGTGTTTTATATGGTTATATGTTTCGATTTTGGTGATTTGTTCGCTTTTCGCTCTTCGCTCACGATCAACACGCACAACACACTACACAATCAATTGCTGGTTATTATTCGCAATCGCTGCTCGATACTCGCAATCGCTATAATTAGTCACTGTACGCGCTGTGAAGGATAGGGAATACGTGCAACATATAGCTAGGTTTTTGTACTCTGACCGCCTCATGTGCTTCTGTGCCTTACGTGCTTATGTGTTTCTGTGCCCTACATGATTATGTGCTAATGTGTTTACGTGCCTATGTGCCTACGTGCCTGTGTGATTATATGAATGGATGTGTTCCTGAGCTTTATGGTAATCACTAGACTATACTAGGAATAATCAAAATTTGTGTTGAGTCCTGTGGCGATGTCTGTTGCAGACAATGTCCTCATCTGGATCTCGCGCTACTCAAGCTGCTCACCGAAAGCAAGCAGATAAACGCCTCGCCTCTATGATTACTAAGCAAATGGCGAAGGTTATCCCTCAGATCGTGAGCGAGCTACACGGGAATGTGTTGATGCAGTTTGTGTGTCCGATGCTTGTCGAATAGATTAGTTATTATTTTACGCTGAATTTGTAATAGTTAGTGAAACGGTCTATCGAACGTGTATAGACCCGCTCGTTTGAAGTGGTCAAACGAGAGGGTTATTCGTTTGACCGTGTGTGTGGTTGCAAGACAAATTATGGTTGTTTAATGTTGGTGTCGAAGGATAAGGCATCGAAGGATTGTGTATCCTTCGATGAGCTCGAAAGATATCCATCGAAGGTTGAAGATGGACCTCGAAGGATATGTCATCCTTCGAGGTATATGTGTATCTTTCGAAAGCTGAATGGTCGACAGATGATCTATCGACCAGTCAGTTTGATCCTTCGACCATACAACCTGTGTTTGGTATAAATACCAACACTTTGTCATTTGCAACATAAGAGTGAGAGCACAAGTGTGTGCAAGAGAGTGAGAGGAGGTTTGAGACCTCACCCGGGGAGAGATCACCACTTGATCTCTCCCGGAATGTATACTCCTTTGGTATTAGTTCGGTTATCATGTAATCGGGCCGACTTGTAACGTTATACTACCGGATTAATACAAAGTTGTTTGTTTATCATCTCTTATCTCTTCCGTCTTTGAACAAAACCATAAGAATCACGGTTTCGGTCCCCAAACCCGGTCCTACAATTGGTATCAGAGCCATGGTGCCCGATTTAGTAAATCTAACAGTTTACTAAGTCACATGTGCTCTAGATCTGTGATTTTTGTGCTTTTTGTTCAAGATGTAAAAATGGTGAAAATCAAGAAAAACTCAGATCTGGACCCGAATATTCAGATCTGTGCTGAAACGAGTGTTGGGTTTTATGTTTTTCACCTATATAATCAACTTATCATCATCAAAAATAAAAAAAATACAAAATTTTCGTCAAATCTGCAAAGTTGAACAGTGGCTGTGTTCTTATGTTCTTGAAGATTCGAAAGATGCTTGAAGATTCGAAAGATGCTTGAAGATTCGAAAGATGACTACTTCGAAAGATGATCCTCGACAGATATCCTCGAAGGATATCTTTCGGAAATTGAACTCGAAAGTTTGTGAACTCGAAAGATCCTCGAAAGATATACTCGAAGGATATCTTTCGGATATCATTCGACCTTATTCATCCTTCGTTGACTCCTTCATCTTTCGACATCATCAATCGTCGACTGAAACAGGGACGGTGGTTTTTGATTTCTCGCCGGAGAAACATCTATTCTGATCAGAACACACGGTGGTTGCGGAATCAATTATTCGTTGGGCGTCGTGCACGCATCTATCTACTGCTTTGAGGTCTGATTTTGTTTGCTGAAAAGTTTGACAATGAAGAGTTAGGGGTTGGTGGTTATGTGTTGAAGAGATATGCTGCTTGATGTGTATCGATGAGGTTGAAGTATCATGTTAAACTATTAAAAAAAAAAAAAAGGGAGGAGAAGATGTAGTCGGCTGAGGTATGTATCGAAGAGAGTGAAAGCTATGTTTGACTTTTGAAAATTGAAGAGAAAGAGTGTTGGTGGTGGTATATCGAAAAGAGGAGTTGGCAGCTGGCTTTTGAGTTGGCAGCTGGCATTTGAGTTGGTGGTGATAGATCTAGAAGATGATGTTGGCAGCTGGCATTTGAGTCTCTAGGCACACTTATGGTTAACAAAATTTTTAGATTGGGACAAAGTTTGGTCATCATGGACTTGGGATTTTGTTAGAGGATTGGGTCTCATAAAAAAAAAAAAAAAAAAAAAAAAAAAAAAAAAAAAAAAAAAAGGATGATGATATTTGATGGTTGAAAAATTGTGGGGTAGTCACGGTTACCGATGCAAATGTCAAAAATGGTGACGCGACTATTATGGGCCAAAAACGAGAACGGTATGTTCACTTCCGCACGTCGATTGTTTATGAGTGTTATCGGTTATTCGAAAATGTTCGAAAGCACTTTGTTATTTGTCATATTCTCGCATTTGAAGACGAACGTATGAACCTTGAACGCCAACACCGGTCCTAACGAGTTCACAAAGTCTTTGGAGGGATACAAGTCGGATCCGATGGGGTACTAGGCGATATTGCTTTATCAACTAGAATATGCAACGAAGAAATCCTTTTTGTTTATTGTCATATTCTCGCATTTGGTAACGAATGAATGAACCTAGAATGTCAACACCGGTCCTAACGAGTTCACAAAGTCTTTGGAGGGATACAAGTCGGATCCTACGGGGTACTAGGGGACGGTCTTATTCAACTAGCATATGCAAAGAAGAAATTCGTTTTCGTGATTTTTCGAAAAACCAAGAACATTCAACGGAGATTGATGACAGTTCCGCTTAGTGGAGGGAATTGGTGAACATTTGACGACAGTTTCTTTGAAGTGGAAAGAATCTGTTAAGGTTTAGAGATTTTACCAAAGAAATGGGGGGATAAAAATTGAATTTCTTCGGTAAATTTCTAAACGCAATCACAGGTGGTAGAGTTTGTGATTTTCTGGTGATACAAACGGTTCGGCGTGGAATGTTTTGCACATACACATATTTGAGGATTTTAATTAATTCTCCAGCCAGCGTGAAGGGTTTTGCACGGAAACATACAGGTATCTAAAGTCTACAGTAGTTACAAAAGCGCTGTTCACTGAAGACCTGGGGAATCTTTATGGAAGCTGATAGTTCAAGGCTGAAGACCTGCAGGATTCGGTTTTGGGTTTGATGTTTCTTTGGGATTTTACAGGGATCTGGGGGTAACTCAATTCGTTGAGTTTGCAAACGATGTACTTGGTCAAGCTGACTTCCTGAGTACTGATGCTGAAGATCCGTAGTGCATTACGTGGTCAACTTCACAAAGGCGAGACAATGAGATCTGGATGTAGTTCAACTAAGCATGCTGGTTGAGCTTGCAAGGGATACACTTGGTCTAGCTGACTTTCCTGAGTGTTGATGCTGAAGATTAAAGTGCATTACTTGGTCGATTCCACAAAGACGGTTTACAGAAGACAGTTCACCAGAAATCTCTATCAATGTAGTATGCTTGTATGAAAGAGAGTTCTTATGACAAGATCAAGACTTGATGCAGTTCTTAAAGATTGGAACCCTTATCAAATGCCGGTTGGAGTATTGGAAGATCAGCGGAAGATCGGTCAATTGAGGAAATTGCACAACACCCAACACGGATACGCGTACTTTGAGGGGGAAATATTATACAAGGAGCATCAAGATACTACTTACCTGGATCATCGGTCAAGGGGGAATTTGTTAACACAGAGAAGATGAATACTTGACTGAAGATCGATTGCAGTTGCATTTTCAGCATTCGACAGCAACGGACAAGGGGGAATTTGTTGATGCAGTTTGTGTGTCCGATGCTTGTCGAATAGATTAGTTATTATTTTACGCTGAATTTGTAATAGTTAGTGAAACGGTCTATCGAACGTGTATAGACCCGCTCGTTTGAAGTGGTCAAACGAGAGGGTTATTCGTTTGACCGTGTGTGTGGTTGCAAGACAAATTATGGTTGTTTAATGTTGGTGTCGAAGGATAAGGCATCGAAGGATTGTGTATCCTTCGATGAGCTCGAAAGATATCCATCGAAGGTTGAAGATGGACCTCGAAGGATATGTCATCCTTCGAGGTATATGTGTATCTTTCGAAAGCTGAATGGTCGACAGATGATCTATCGACCAGTCAGTTTGATCCTTCGACCATACAACCTGTGTTTGGTATAAATACCAACACTTTGTCATTTGCAACATAAGAGTGAGAGCACAAGTGTGTGCAAGAGAGTGAGAGGAGGTTTGAGACCTCACCCGGGGAGAGATCACCACTTGATCTCTCCCGGAATGTATACTCCTTTGGTATTAGTTCGGTTATCATGTAATCGGGCCGACTTGTAACGTTATACTACCGGATTAATACAAAGTTGTTTGTTTATCATCTCTTATCTCTTCCGTCTTTGAACAAAACCATAAGAATCACGGTTTCGGTCCCCAAACCCGGTCCTACAGAATGCGAGCAAATCTTCCGAAGAGTCAAGGACCGATGCTCCCAAAGCTGCTTTTAGCTTCAAGCAGTTCAAAGCTTGCAGACCGAAATAATTTACTGGCGAAGATGGTCCTACGACCTTATTTCAATGGTTTGATTCGATCGAGGTTACCCTGCGCCAGAGTGGCTGTCCTGACGAACTCCAAACTCTGAATGCTACCGTCGTCTTCCAATCTCGAGCGCTTGATTGGTGGACGACCGAGAGAAACAAACGCGGAAACGATGCAGCTTATGGTTTGTCATGGGATGAGTTTAAGGACGTCATGTTGGAAGAGTTTTGCCCTCCCCACGAGCACCAAAAGTTGGAGGACGAATTTTGGCACATCAAGCAAAAGGAGGGTGACAATGCAGCTTTAACCGCTCGCTTCAAGCAGCTTAGCATAATCTGTCCTGATCAAGTGAAGACTTCTGATATGGCAATCAAGAAGTATATTCGAGCTCTGCCAGACTGTGTCGCGGATTTTGTGCAAGCTTCAAAGCCAGCAACAATCGAGGAGACTTATTTGCTTGCCGCTGAAATAAACGACAAGCAAGTCAAGTCCGGTTTCTGGGATAAAGCCGCCAAGAATCTTCATCAAGCTACTGCCGCACCAACAGCTGAAACTACCGCCGCTCCTCAGTCTTCAAAAGCCTCTCGTCATAAGAGGAAGAACAACAACAACTCCAGCAACAAGAATTGTGCTGTAACCACCGTTGCCCCACTCCAAGCTGTACCAGCTCAGCAGCATGCTCAACACCGCCAGGTTGCGGCACCGGTAACTCAAGCACCGCTGGCAAAGCGTGCTTACACTAGTCCTCATCCTGCTTGCCCAACTTGCACCTATCATCACCCAGTGGGGATTGCCTACAGATTTTGTGTACATTGCAACATGTACGGCCACTTTACCGCCAACTGTCGTACAGGTCCTCGACAAGCACCAGAACCAGCTACTGCTCATCAAGCTCTGCTCCCTGCCCCTCAAGGCCAACAAGCAGCTCCGACACCCGCGGTCAACGCTAGAGTCTGCTTTGCGTGTGGTGATCCCAACTACTTCGCAAACATGTGCCCCAATCGGGTTGTAAAGCAGGAGCCTCAACAACAGCAAACGCAGCTGCAGCAGCAGCCTTAGTAACAAGCCGCTCGTGCTCGAACTTTCAACATTAATGTGCGCTAGGCTCTGGCTGACAACAACGTGGTGAATGAGACGTTCCTTGTGAATGGTATTTATGCTTCGTGTTTGTTTGATACTAGAGCCGATAACTGTTTTGTATCGTCTGAGTTCGAAAAGCTCCTTAATCGTAAGCGCGCCCATCTCCCCTCGATGTTTGATGTTGAAGTTGCTACCAGAAGAAGTGTCACCGTCAACTCTGTTCTTCGTGATTGTACTCTCGAGCTCAACAATCACATCTTCCCCATCGATCTTATTCCAATGCAACTCAGAAGCTTTGATGTCATAGTAGGCATGGACTTTCTTCATGAAAATCATGCTGAAGTTGTTTGCTTTGATAAGATGATCCAATTCTCGCTCGCTAATGGTGATCAGTTATGTGTTTATGGTGAAGTCGCGTTGAAGAAACTCCAACTCATGTCATGTGTCCAGGCTAGCAAGTATCTCCGCAAGGAATATCAAGCTTTCTTGGCACACATTGTAGTAACGGAGAAAAAGGAAGTTAAAGAGGTGAAAGACATTCCCGTTGTTTGTGAATTCCCCAACGTTTTTCCTGAAGATCTCCCAGGGTTGCCCCCAAGTCGTGATATTGACTTTCGCATCGACCTCATTCCTGGAGCAAACCTTGTTGCCAGAGCTCCTTATCGAATCACTCCGTCTGAAATGCGCGAACTCTCGAGTCAGCTCCAGGAATTGCTTAACAAAGGCTTTATTCGCCCTAGCACCTCTCCATGGGGCGCGCCAGTCCTTTTCGTCAAAAAGAAGGATGGGTCGTTCCGGATGTGCATCGACTATCGGGAATTGAATAAGCTGACAATTAAGAATCGCTACCCTCTGCCTCGCATCGACGATTTGTTCGACCAGTTACAAGGCGCTACGTGTTTTTCCAAGATCGATCTACGTTCAGGCTACCACTAGTTACGTATACAAGAGGAGGATATTCCCAAAACCGCTTTTCGCACTCGATACGACCACTACGAGTTCGTTGTTATGCCTTTTGGTTTAACCAACGCACCCGCAGTTTTTATGGATCTGATGAATCGCGTGTGTAAACCTTTTCTCGACCGCTTCGTCATCGTGTTCATCGATGATATCCTGATCTATTCCAAGTCGAAAGCCGAACACGCGCAGCATCTACGTTTGGTTCTCGAGCTACTCTGGGGGAATCGACTCTATGCCAAATTCTCCAAGTGTGAATTCTGGTTAGAGGAAGTTCAATTCCTCGGTCACATTGTCAATAGTCAAGGTATTCACGTTGATCCTGCAAAGATCAAAGCTGTCAAGAGTTAGGTTACACCTAAGAACCCATCTGAGGTCCGCTCTTTTCTCGGACTAGCGGGCTATTATCGACGATTTATCGAAGGATTCTCTAAAATCGCTGAGCCGCTCACCTCTCTCACGCAAAAAGACAAGCCTTTTGTTTGGGGAACTAGACAAGAGACTACCTTTCAAACCCTCAAGTACATGCTTTGCAATGCTCATGTTCTCACTTTACCCGACGGAAACGATGACTTTATTGTCTATTGTGATGCCTCGAACCTTGGCCTTGGTTGTGTTCTCATGCAATGAGACAAGGTTATTGCTTACGCATCTCGTCAGCTCAAGATCCACGAGAAGAACTATACAACCCACGACCTCGAGCTAGGCGCGATTGTTTTTGCGTTAAAGATCGGGCGACACTACCTTTATGGTACCAAGTGTACGATCTTCACCGATCATAGGAGCCTACAACATATCTTTGACCAGAAAGAACTAAACATGCGTCAACGCCAATGGGTGGAACTCCTCAACGATTATGACTGTGAGATCCGTTATCATCCGGGCAAAGCAAATGTCGTTGCCGACGCTCTCAGCAGACGGAGTTATTTGCACAACGCCCGTAATATCCAAGCCTAATATGATCTTGAAACCCTCATCCGTGAAGCCCAACATGCCTGTTTTAATGAGCGCACTTTGAAGAAGGAAAGGATTCTCAACAATGGAGCCCAGCTAGAGAATAAGTCGAATGGGATATTCCATTATCTGAACCGAATATGGATCCCTAAACAGACCAATTTACGACAGATTTTGATGGACGAAGCCCACAAATCCCGATATTCTATTCATCCCGGTGCCGACAAAATGTACCAGGACCTGCGCTACAAGTACTAGTGGCCGGGCATGAAGAGGGATATCGCCCTCTATATTTCGAAGTGCCTGACTTGTTTGAAAGTCAAGGCTGACCACCAAAGACCCTCTGGCTTACTCGTTCAACCCGAGATCCCTGTGTGGAAGTGGGAGAGTATAGCTATGGATTTCGTAACGAAACTTCCGCGTACGCCCTCAGGTCACGACAGCATCTGGATATTCGTTGACCGTTTGACTAAATCTGCTCATTTTCTGCCAATACGGGAAGACTACAAGGTAGAAAAATTAGCCCAAATCTACACCAAAGAGATCATTTGTCGACATGGGACGCCTCGCGACATCATTTCTGACCGCGATGCTTGGTTTACCTCGCGTCTTTGGGTGACATTTCAATCTGCTCTCAGAACTGCGCTTAATCTAAGTACCGCGTTCCATCCCCAAACCGACGGTCAGACTGAAAAGACAATTAGTACCCTTAAAGACATGCTCCGTTCGTGTGTCATAGATTTCGGTGGTAATTGGGACGCATACTTGCCTTTGGTCGAATTCTCGTACAATAATAGTTATCATTCCAGCATTCAAATGGTACCATTTGAGGCATTGTATGGAAGAAGATGTTGATCGCCTATTGTATGGCATGAGATCGGCCACTCGCAGTTAACCAGTCCTGATCTATTGCAAAAAACGACTAACAAAATCCTCCAAATTTGAGACAATCTACTGAAAGCTCGGAGTCATCAGAAAATTTACGCCGATAGACGACGCAAGCCCCTCGAATTTGACGTTGGCGAACATGTACTCCTAAAGGTATCACCTTGGAAGGGTGTGGTCAGATTTGGCAAGAGAGGAAAGCTCGCGCCTCGATATGTTGTACCTTTTAAGATTCTGGAAAGAATCGGAAAAGTGGCTTACAGACTCGAACTACCGGAGGAACTTAACAACGTCCACCAGACTTTCCACATTTCGAACCTCAGAAAGTGCCTGGCTGAGCATGATTTACATGTACCGCTCGAGGATCTTCAAGTAAACGAAACACTACACTTCGTGGAGAAGCCTGTCGAATCATTGACCGCCAAACCAAGCAACTCTGACGCTCGCGCATTCCCATTGTGAAGGTCCGATGGGAAGGCAAACGAGGCGCAGAGTTCACTTAGGAAGGTATAACAACCCTCCTGAATTTTTCTGACACCCTAATATTTTAAAATATCCTATATGTCTTAAAATACACCCCGTATGTGAAAACCGAGCCCAAAATACATTATATCATTAAAAAATAAAAAAAAATTATATTAGTCCCTGGCAGGCCGCGACAGAGCATTCAAAGGCTTACACGGGCCGTGAGCGCCTGGACAAGCGGCCGCACCCTGAGCTGCCACGTGTCTCACGTGTGTTGAACCTATCTCGTGACCAGGCCAAGCTACGCCGTAGACCCCCTATGTGGTGGGCTGCGAAGGCCCCTGCCTTCCTTCGTCGTGGGGAGCGACGGACTCGAATTACAGCCCTATAAATTGAGGGCATCAGCTTCAGTCTACGATCGCTCATTCCTTTTTTCTTTCTTACGAATTTCTAAGTAGTAAATGTAATTCTCGGGTATAATATCCCCCTAATTAATGAAGTTCTGCCCCGATGTAAGTATTATAACCCCGATTACGTATTAGATACGCTGCCCGATTGATCCAGGGTTCCGTAACGGCTGTCGAGGTTCTGCCCGACGTAGTCGTTGGAATGCCGTCTCGGGGAGGGTATTACTAATGTAAATAATGGGTTATTTTACAAACATATGTTCATTTGTGTAAATTATAGATAATCACCAGGAAACCTTAGAAGAAACCTAAGTCAGCAATGTGAGGAATCTCCTTTTTGTAAATTGTTTTTACAAAACCTTAAATGTTTTACAATGAAATTAAGCAGTGATTGAGTCTTTGTAATTCTTCAATTACTGCCGGTATTATGGGTTTTGTATACATTACTTGATAGCCTTCACAATTGGACTACGTGTTCGCCAATGTGTGATATGACCATAGCCACAGATACGGTCGAGTGGCAAGTACTGAATGAGTAATTGTGTAGATATAAACATTGTAATCGCTCTCAATACTGTATTAATCAATAAAACTCTTCTTGATTATACTGGGATTCACTCACCAGTATTTCCCACTGGCAAAATGTTTTTAAACGCGTTTCAGGTAACAAAATGTGAAAGCCAACTAGAAGCCAGCTGGACAGCACTGAAGGCTTGGAAAAGTGGCTATAAAAGTTACCTAAATAAAAGAAGATGTTTTATTCAATAAAAAATGGGGATTTTCCCTATGAAAATGTTTGTAATGAAAACATGGGTTTTATCCCAATATGTTTAATATTATAAAAGTGTGGTATTTACTCTGATAAACATTTCCTAACTACGGTCCTGATGAAATTCCGCTGCCAAAATGATAAACAAAAATGATGCCACCAAAACTGGTCTCGCGGCCGCCCGTTCCCGGGACAGATAGGGGGCGGGGGTTGCGACAGAAGGTGGTATCAGAACTAAGCCACTGATTCAGCCACAGAAATGTTATGCTGACACCAACATATTATTTAAATTGTTAGGAAATTAATTATGGAAATACGTGTATAATTGTATTTTACTGTTGTATGTTATTTGACTATTTGTTAATTTTCAGTATGAGTGATCAAGGACCCTCAGACGTGTATCGTCAATTGTCCGATTCACCTAGGAGTGAAGGTACCTCTTCACAGCCTTCCCTCTCTGGGTATGCCGCTGATAATGAAGAAGGGATGTTTGTCTTTAAGGCTCAGTCTGAAGAGCCATTCCCTCAGAAAAAGAGAGGATGGTTTAGTAAGGGAGCATTCGAGCGTAGGAAAAGAATGCGAAAGTTGCAACAGCAGAGAGTCCTAGCAGCCGCTAAGCTAGAGTCAGATGCCCATACTCAGGATATGCTTAATAGAAGCCTAGCCAATTTTCATATCCTAGCAACCACAGCTGCCGACCCAAACCTGGAACAACTAGTAGCCCCACAACCCTTACTTTTATTTCCCACTCAGCCGATGGAGATAGAAGACAACCCTGAAAATCAAGTCCAAATGCATGACTTCAACCCTGAGGAAATACCTAGGATACCAGCCCCTAATCCCTTAGACCCGGATTATGATCCATGGTTCGATGATCATAGGGATTATGTGCCATGCTACTATCTAAACGACGAACCAATGCCGAACTTAGCAGCCTATCCAGGTCTGGACCCTCTAGATCCTTACTATGATAACGATGAATACATTAGGGAGATCTTAGAGAATCCGTACCCTCGGGAGAATCCCATGCCCCAGTACCCGGACCCAGTACTAGCACCTGCACCCCCAATGAGTGCAGAAAATGTGCACGAGCTCCGAACTTTCAAAGAAGAGATTTTAGAGAGTAGTGAGAGGATGAGGCAGGTAGGAGAGCGACTCGTCTGGAAGTACGACGAGCGCAATATGGATTGCTGGATGAATCCAGACCAGTGAAGGTGATGGTAGAGTTGGTAATAATAATAATAATAATAATAATAATAATATAATATAATATAATATATGTTGTAGTATAGACCACTTCGTGGTTAGTGATGCATAGTAGTATTGTATTGTAATTTTTAATTTCTAGTATTGGTTTGTATTAGAAGCATACTATAATAGAAAAAGAATAAAGTCGCAATGCTCGACGCTTTTGAACAATATGTGTGTTGTGTGGTGGTTGCCCAAATTATTAATTATTTTGTGATATTAATAATTAGTAAATGTTTAAAATCCAGATGGACGACGAAGTAAACCAGGAAAACCAGAGTAACAATAACTTAGATAATGAGAACCCGAACAACAACCATAATGGAAACCAAGTGGATAACAGTGCTATGCAACATATAGTGCACAAGGAATAATAGATGCGATGCCATATATTATCAAAACGGTTAAGGAAGCCGAAAATAAAAGTAAACATGATAGCAAACGACCCTCTGAACCTGAACACAACGTGAACAATGGACCCGTACTTCAAATGCACATTCCCAAAAGAAGAAGAACCGTGTCTTACGGTTGTTCTTATAAAGAATTCTGGTCTTGTAAACCAATGGAATTCTCGGGCAATGAAGGGGCCGTTGCATCTCTACGCTGGATAGAAATGACTGAGGCAGTCTTAAGAATAATTAAATGTGCGGAAGAGGATAAGATAATGTTTGCTTCCAATCTGTTTAAAGATTCAGCACTAGAATGGTGGAACACTATCCTCCAGTCTAGAGGAAGTGATAGAACTTACAATATGGAATGGGAGGAGTTTAAAAACATGGTAGAAAGAAAATTCTGCCCTCCTAATGAGAAAGAACAGATCACAAACAAATTCCTAAATCTTAGGATGACTGGTATAGATAGTAAGGGTTATACTACCTTATTCTTTGAATATGCTAGAATAGTACCAACCCTTGCATCCCATGTACCAGTATTAATCTCTCGTTACAACTGGGGATTAATTGGAGAGATTAGACATGTAGTCAAGGCAGCTAGACCTCAAACCATAGAAGAAGCTGTAGAACTAGCAAACACCTTGACAGATGAATTAGTCCGTACACGAGAAGAGGATCAAAGGAGGAACCTAACCCAGAAGCTTACCCAAGAATTCCGTTCTGGAAATTCTAACCGTGGGAGAAATGTAGGTTCTACCTCTGCACCCTATTGTAAGTATTGCAAAAGGAAGCATTCCGGAAGATGCTCCATATACTGTAACTTTTGCAAAATGTCGGGACACAAGGAAGAAGACTGCAGGAAGAAAAACAACAGGATATGCTACAACTGCGGAGAACAAGGTCATATTAAGCCTAACTATCCAAAGTTAGCTCCAGCTACGAATACCAAGAAAACTAAAAATGCTAGAGCATTTGTTCTGACTGTAGAAGAAACAAAGATGATCCCGGATGTGATCACCGGTACGTTTTTAGTTAATGATGTTTTTGCTAAAGTATTATTTTACTCTGGTGCAAACCAAAGTTTTATTAATACTTCGCTTTGCAAATTTCTAAATCAATCATTAACTAAACTTCCACAAGAATGTTTAGTAGACACAGCAAACGGGGAAACCATTAAGATTTCTGAAATCTTGCAGGGAGCAAGAATAGAAATTTTAAATCAGAAATTTACTGCAAACCTTTACCCCATGAATCTGGCAGGATTTGATATTGTGTTAGGAATGGATTGGTTAATAGCCAATAAAGCCAGTATTTTATGTGATCAAAAGTCAATTCAAGTAAATTCACCAAGGGGTGAAAAGATCACAATTAAAGGAAATAAGTTCTCTAAATCCACAAAATTCATCTATGTGATGAAAACTGCAAGTTATATAAGAAAAGGATCATTAGTGTATTTGATTTCCATAATCACTAACACTAAAAAAGGAAAAGAATTAAAGGATATTCCCGTAGTATCCTAGTTTCCAGATGTATTTCCAGAAGAGCTACCAGGACAACCTCCAGACAGAGAAGTTGAATTCAGAATCCATTTAATACCAGGAACCGCACACCTTACCGTTTGGCACCCGCAGAAATGCAAGAACTGAAGAAACAGTTAGACGAATTGTTGGAAAAAGGATTCATACAGCCAAGCTCATCACCATGGGGAGCACCGATTCTATTCGTTAAAAAGAAGGACGGATCAATGCGTATGTGCATTGATTACCGTGAATTAAACAAGGTCATGATTAAGAATCGGTATCCATTACCAAGAATAGATGATCTGTTTGATCAATTGCAAGGAGCATGATTTTTCTCTAAAATCGATTTAAGGTCAGGATATCATCAATTAAAGGTACAGGAAGAGGACATTCCTAAGACCGTTTTCAGAACAAGGTATGGCCATTATGAATTTACTGTCATGCCATTTGGTTTAACCAATGCCCCAGCTGCATTTATGGACATGATGAACCGAATACGTAAGCCATATTTGGATAAATTCATAATTGTCTTTATAGATGATATTCTTATTTATTCCAAAAAAACAAGGAAGATCATGCAGCGCATCTGCACGCACTTCTAAGTCTATTGAGAAAAGAAAAGCTTTATGCTAAGTTTTCGAAGTGTGAGTTTTGGTTAGAACAAGTACAATTTCTTGGACATCTAGTTAATCATGAAGGAATTCATGTAGATCCCACCAAGATCGAGGCGATTACCAATTGGAAAACACCTGAGTCACCAACTGAGATTAGAAGTTTCTTAGGATTGGCGGGTTATTATAGAAGGTCTATTCGAGATTTTTCTAGAATAGCCATTCCCTTAACTAAGTTAACCTGTAAATCCGTTAAATTTGAATGGGGATCAAAACAAGAAGAAGCTTTTAGAATTCTTAAGCAAAGATTAACCCATGCACCCATACTAGCGTTACCAGAAGGAACTGAAGATTTTATAATCTATTGTGACACTTCTAAATTAGGTTATGGATGTGTGTTAATGCAACGTCAAAAGGTTATATCTTACGCCTCTAGACATCTTAAGAATCATGAAGAGAATTATTTAACCCATGATCTAGAGTTAGGAGCTATAATTTTTGCCCTTAAAATTTGGAGACATTACCTATACGGTAGTAAGTTTACCATATTCACCGACCATAAGAGTTTAAGGTATGTTTTCGTGCAAAAAGAATTGAATATGAGACAAAGACGCTGGATGGAAATACTTAGTGATTTTGATTGTAATATCCAGTATCACGCAGGAAAGGCAAACGTAGTAGCTGATGCTTTAAGTCGAAAGTATCACGAAAAGCCAACGTTCTCTTAAGTTAAATCTGCAAGTATATTTAAATGAACAGATTAGAAAAGCACAAGAATCAGTAATCAATGATGATACTGAAAAGTTAAAAGGAATGATTAAGGAATTAGAACAAGGAACAGATGGAATTTGGAGATTCCATAAGAAAAGAATGTGGATACCTAAATTAGGAAACCTACGTCATCGTATATTAGAAGAAGCCCATAAGTCTAAGTATACGATGCATCCTGGAAGTGATAAGATGTATCAGGACTTAAGGAAAAAATTTTGGTGGATTGGAATGAAAAAGGATATAGCAGCATATGTTGCAAAATGTTTAACCTGTTCACAAGTCAAAGCTGAACATCAGAAACCCTTAGGTTTATTGCAACAGTTAGAAATGCCTGTATGGAAATGAGAATTAATAACAATGGATTTTGTTACTAAATTACCCAAACCAAGAAAAGGTAATGATACAATCTGGGTGATTGTAGACAGGCTAACCAATTCAGCTCATTTTCTACCAATGAAAGAAACTTTCAGTATGGAACAGTTAGCTAAATTATATGTAAATGAAATAGTTTCATTACATGGAATTCCTCTATCAATTGTTTCTGACAGAGATAGTCGTTTTACCTCTTATTTTTGGACAAGTTTCCAAAAAGCAATGGGAGCCAAGTTGAATCTAAGTACCGCTTATCATCCACAAACGGACGGACAAAGCGAAAGGACAATTCAGACAATGGAAGACATGCTTAGAGCTTGTGTAATTGATTTCGGAGGTAATTGGGACGATCACTTACCATTGATAGAATTTTCTTATAATAACAGTTATCACACAAGTATCAATGTTGCACCATTCGAAGCACTTTATGGACGAAAGTGCCGAACGCCAGTCTGTTGGGCAGAAATTGGAGAAAAGCAACTATCTGGACCTGAGATAGTACAAGAAACAACAGACAAAATCATTCAAGTGAAGGAACGACTGAAAGCAGCACGTGATCGACAAAAGAGTTATGCTGATAACAGACGAAAGCCCTTGGAATTTCAAGTAGGAGATAAAGTATTATTGAAAGTCTCTCCTTGGAAAGGAGTGGTAAAATTCATCAAAAGGGGAAAGCTAAGCCCCAGGTATGTTGGACCTTTTGAGATAATTAGAAGCATAGGACATGTAGCCTATCAGCTACAACTGCCAGAGGAAATGGCAGGAATACATGATGTATTTCATGTATCTAATCTCAAGAAATGCTTAGCTGATGAATCGCTAGCAATACCTCTTAAGGATATAGAGGTAAATGAACAGTTAAAGTTTGTAGAGAAGACTCTACAGATTGAAGACAGGAACATTAAGAACCTCAAGCACAAGAGACTAGTTCTAGTCAAAGTGAAGTGGGACTCTAAAAGAGGACCAGAATACACATGGGAGCTTGAATCAGAAATGCAAAGGAAATATCCACACCTGTTCCAGTAGACCTCGAGGACGAGCTCTAAAATAAGGTGGGGAGGATATAACAACCCTCCTGAATTTTTCTTACACGCTAATATTTTAGAATATCCTATATGTCTTAAAATACACCCCGTATGTGAAAACCGAGCCCAAAATACATTATATCATTAAAAAAATTAAATAAAAACAAATAATATTAGTCCTTGGCAGGCCGCGACAGAGCCTTCAAAGGTTTACGCGAGCCGCGAGCGCCTGGACAAGCGGCCCACCCTGAGCCGCCACGTGTCTTACGCGTGTTGAACCTATCTCGTGACCAGGCCAAGATACGCCGTAGACCCCCTATGTGGCGGGCCGCGAAGGCCCTGCCTTCCTTCGTCGCAGGGCGCGGCGGACTCGAATTACAGCCCTATAAATTGAGGGCATCGGCTTCAGTCTACGATCGCTCATTCCTTTTTTCTTTCTTACGAATTTCTAAGTAGTAAAAGTAATTCTCAGGTATAATATCCCCCTAATTAACGAAGTTCTGCCCCGATGTAAGTATTATAACCCCTGTTACGTATTAGATACGCTGCCCGATTGATCCAGGGTTCCGTAACGGCTGTCGAGGTTCTGCCCGACATAGTCGTTGGAATGTCGTCTCGGGGAGGGTATTACTAATGTAAATAATGGGTTATTTTACTCACAAATGTGCATTTGTGTAAATTATAGATAATCACCAGGAAACCTTAGAAGAAACCTAAGTCAGCAATGTGAGTAATCTCCTTTTTGTAAATTGTTTTTACAAAACCTTAAATGTTTTACAATGAAATTAAGCAGTGATTGAGTCCTGTAATTCTTCAATTACTGCCGGTATTATGGGGTTTTGTATACATTACTTGATAGACTTCACAATTGGACAACGTGTTAGCCAATGTGTGATATGACCATAGCCACAGATACGGTCGAGTGGCAAGTACTGAATGAGTACCTGTGTAGATATAAACATTGTAATCGCTCTCAATACTGTATTAATCAATAAAACTCTTATTGATTAAACTGGGATTCACTCATCAGTATTTCCCACTGACGAAATGTTTTTAAACGTGTTTCAGGTAACAAAATGTGAAAGCCAACTAGAAGCCAGCTGGACAGCACTGAAGGCTTGGAAAAGTGGCTATAAAAGTTACCTAAATAAAAGAAAATGTTTTATTCAATAAAAATGGGTATTTTCTCTATGAAAATGTTTGTAATGAAAACTTGGGTTTTATCCCAATATGTTTAATATTATAAAAGTGTGGTATTTACTCTGATAAACATTTCCTAACTACGGTTCTGATAAAATTCCACTGCCAAAATGATAAACAAAAATGATACCACCAAAACTAGTCTCGCGGCCGCCCGTTCCCGGGACAGATAGGGGGCGGGGGTTGCGACAGATGGGGAGGCTGTAACACCCCGTGTTTCGAAAGTCAAAGTCAAAGTCAAGATTGAAGTCAAAGGAAGGAAAGATTGCTAATTGCGATCTGTTACTTCTTGCCCAACTCCTGTTTTGACTTCTTTGACTTGTAGATAATCTATTATGTTATCGCTTTAGTTGTATTATGTGGAGTATTTGTTAATCAAAGTTTAATCACATATTTAATCGATTTATCGCTTATCGCTATCGCATCCGCAACTCGAATTATATGTTCTGGATATTGTTTTACGTGTGTGTGCTATTTATGTGTAACTTGTGCATGTTATGTTTATGTTGAGGTATTAATCGCAATCGCAAATCAATCGCATCGCAATCGAATCGAAAACGCTAAACGCAAGTTATTTATAGTGATTGTATGTTAGATATATGTAGGACCGGTTTCGACACCGTACGATTGCGTAACGAACGTTCGACGTGCGGAATCCGTGAACGTGCGTGACCGAACACACAAGAACGTACAAATGACGTGATTCTATTGATATGATGTCGTGTACAAAGCCGTGAATCACGTAGAGAGACTTTCTCTCTCTAGGATTAGATCTCTAAATCTCCAAATGAGCCAAAAGTCTCCTAAACTATGACATAACTCTCTATTTATAGGCACAAGGAATATAAGGATTTCTCCTTATTTACAAGTTTGCCACCATGCCCTTTTTAACTAGATATTACAATAAAAGCTTAGAATCCTTCGGTTTCTGCTACGGACTAGATTGACAGAGGCGATAGACACATAATGCACTAACAGACTCCCCCTTGGATATTGCTGTAGTCAATCTCGTAGCGTCCTGTCTTTCTCTCTTTCGAACAGAATCCCCGTGGATCTGTCTTCGAGCTTCCGTTGCTCCCCCTCTCAGTAGTCTCTTTCTTCAGGCTCCCCCTTTCATCAAGCTTCCGTGCTTTTGGGATGACACCTGGATTTCCGAATACAAGCTCCTCCAAAATAGATATCTGGCTCTTTGAATCCACCCTTCCTCTTGTGTTGAGCTCGTCTTCAGACTCCCCCTTAGACTCAGCTGTCGGGATCGTAGTCTAGCTTTCATCGGTTCACAAGTTCAGGATCAATTCCTGGCTTTGTTCTGCATCTGCTCAGGATTTGAAACCTGGTTAACCTGCACATCCTCTACCTCAACATAAGTTTCACAAATTTATAACAGTTAGATTTAAGAAACTTATTGGTAGAAATTAATTATTCAACAAACATACTAGTTACATCAAGTTCAAATGAATGACCTTGATTAACTAAGCACACAATCTTTCAAAAACATTTGTATATGACATTCAAAGTTTTCAACATATTCTCCCAACCCTGTTCATCATGTTTAGCCCTTGGAATTTTAAAAATTCGCTTTCCAACATCAGTTGTCGAAAATCTTTTTGGCTTTTTCAAAAATTTATGCTAAAACACACTAAAATCTTTTTGGATTTTTGTTTTTGAAAGAAATGCAGTAAACAAATATATACAAACAATATTTTTGTGAGTTTGTGTAAGAGGATCATATCAGTTTATGAAACAAATCACTAGCACCGTTAAGCTTTAATCATTTTAAGTTATAAACGATTCACTTAGATTGTCAGTATACTGGTCCACTTAGATTTTCACACAAAGTTCAACTGCTTCGAGATACGAATTTAATGTCTTAAGCACTTAAACTTAATCGCGTGCCCCACCTCAGAATATACTCCCGTATCCCGATCCCAATATTCAGTCTTACAGGTAATTATAACACAAATGATATCTGTAAGGGGTTAATAATTTATGAAGAATCATGAGAGCTCAGGTCAGAACTACCGTTCAGCAGAGAGATCATGACTCAACTTTTGGGTGTGTCCCCTTTAGAGGATCTTTTTTACAACAGCATTGCTAAGCAATTTTATTGTCTTATCATTGATGCTGAGGGTGATGCTGTATTTCAAGCATTTGCGGAAAGTATTATTCGAGGACTAGGTCAGAACTTCCATTCAGCAGAAGTCCTGGAATAATACCCCAGATATCACTGAGTATAAAGACTGTTGGGATTGAACCCTACCAGAGGAACAGATAATGTAAAGCCAAAACCAGGTCACAACAGTGGATTCATAATAAGCAGCAGTTTACATTAAGCTTTCCCCTTGAAAGTGATTTATAACAACTGATGGTCTTTATCCACTGTTCAGATACAACTACTGCTGGTCCTTCAACTGCTGATCAAAACCCTGAAGTATCCAACACTGCTGGTCCTATCTACTGATGATAAAGCACTGCCCAGTCAAGGACTGATCAACCTTGAGTAAAGCACTGACATAAAGGGAGAGCGGCTGTTTAGTGAATTGTTTTATTTATGTATAGTCAGTGGTTAGGTTAGCAGTGTTTGTGTAAGGACAGTAGATACAGGTTGTTAGGCTGTTAGACGTCGCTTTCATGGTGACGTCAGCTGAGATACCTCAGTGGTTTGGTTTGCCTATAAATGTAACAGTACCCTGTACTGTTACATTTGATTGACTGAGCGGGTTCTTCTCCTCATGTCTAATCCTTTCATCTTGTGTGCAACCGACCTTGGGGCATCAGGCTGAGGGGGAGTTTAGTTTGTAAGCATCTCTGTAATCTTTTGCTTTGATTTGTAAATCCTTTGACTCTATGTGAAGCAATTGTTTATCAAACTATTTTCTCCTTTGATTGTGTTTACAAAGTTTGTTTGCATTTCCGCTGCACTTTACATGTTTCATATTCACAAATTGTTCAAAACATACAAACAAACACAATCTCAAGAGCCTCCGATCCTAACAATTGGTATCAGAGCAGGACAGTCAAATTCGATCTAACAATCAATTTGACATAACAGTTCAGCTCAAAATTCATTGATACTAAGGTTGGTTGTATTTTGTTGAAAAACAGAGTATCGAGCAAATCATGTTCAAAATGGTTATTCAAAAACTCTGTAAATCAACCAAGATGTCATATGACACACAAAATTCACACAACAAGTGATTTCATGCACAAGACACTCATGGTTTCTAGATCTGAAAACATATCTGTTAAACTATGGGATTATTTCATGTTTTTAAAATTGATCTCAATTGTTGATGTAAAATTTGTGATGTTTTCATTAAATACTAAAGTATGAACCTCAGATTAACAAAACCTATGTTGATAAAACATTGATGTTTTGTTAACTTAAAAAGAGGGGAATTAAAACTTTAGTCATTCAAATCTTATGTGTTGAAAACAGGTTGAGTTCCTCAAAAGGACAAAAACAACCTTGTTTAAATACAATAAGAAAACAGGGGTCAACATAGTCCGTATCATATGTAGTGTGAGATTGGCTGAAAAACTTGTGCAAACATGACCAAGTCTCTCAAAACATTACTGCAAAATGATTTTGGACTAAAATTCACAAAAACTCAAAAGTGTGTTTATCTCAAAACTTTTGAAGTCAAAAGAAAAGAGTATAACCATAAAACACTTATGAGTCAAAGTTTAGGGTAATAATGGTTATTAAGCAACTATGTGCACTCATTTGTTCAGGAAAAGGTTTTGATTCCAGTGAATAAACTCCAAAGAGGACTAGACAAATGTTCAAAAATTTATCCATGTGTCCTCATGTTTGCAATCAACTGACAAAGAAAATGGTACCAAACAGTGGTCAAAATGTATCCAAAAGTTTCCTACCACTGTTGTAAAACCACTGACCATTTTCAAAAACTTGTGTATGATGTGTTTATATACTCTATTGATATTATACCAGATCCTTTTTGATACTGTTCTCAGAAAATCCTTTAACCATTTTTTTAAAGGATTTTCTCGAATAACCAGGATATATCGTTCATTTTTTGAAGGATATATTTGGAACTTTTGCTTGTTTTTGTTGGCAATAGTTTCAGCTCCTGACAGGATGTATTACCTTAGTTTTGGTGGTATTATTGTCCTCATAAATGGGTCAAAAGGAAATGGTATATATGTTAAGATCATGTCATACTCAGGTTTGCTCCTAAATTTTCATCAAAAGTTGGTTGCTAACTTGCTTGAATTACTAGGGTACTCATATTTTAATTGAATATTAAATGAAAATGAGTTTCCTTAGCAAAAAGTTTTCATCATTTGGGGTACTAAACCACTGTTTTTCAAAATTGACATGTGGCAAAACCTTGAATGAAAATTCTCAAAACTGAAGCTGGAATACTTGTCCTACAGATCTGTACCATTCACCCTAACCACTGTTTTGTTCAAACGTGTGATCTCTAAACACTGTCCACTACTGAAAGTTAACCACTGATCCCTCATTTTCTTGAAAAGCACTGATGTTCAAAATCAGTGTCTTATCCACTGATATGCTATCCACTGATAGTAAAAATCATCCACTGCCCACAATTTTTACCGTTGTAACCACAGATACTTGATACGTCAGTGGCTCTTAAAACAACTGTTCTCCCTACTTCATCCGTTTCATCAGTGTTTGAGACGTGGTCAGTTTTTAGCCCTCATATCGTAATAACCGCTGCCACATCAGCGATCATTTTTTTCCCTAAATAAAACCCTGCCCTAAACCCCAAACAGGGTTTTACACTGTCGAATTGAATTCCGAAAATTCTCTTCTCATAGCAGTTTCCAACCTTTCTTCTCAAAAACTTCAAAATCATTCTTCATTTTTTACTCTGCAAGAATGACGAAATCAAAGTCAAAATCTAAACCAGAATCACCACCATCTTCAAAAAAGGTCGCTCAAACGGCCGAAGAATCCACCGAAATACCATACAAACAATCTCACAACTATTTGGGTTTACTCACAAAACCCAAAGACAATCATACGTTCGACTCCATCATTGATACAATATCTGCATCAAAGTACAAAACTTTGTTGACAGCAAATGCTCTCATCTACCTGCAAACCCAGAGAGAGTTTTGGAAAAAGGCGACGCTTGAAAAACAAGACGATAAAGTCATAGCCATTAACTCCTCGATACAGGGTAAAGTGATTCAAATCACACCACAATCAATCTCCGAAGTCTTTAATCTTGACGATCAGGAAGGTAAAATCTCTTTTGATAAAGCCGAGATGAAAACTGATTTCGTAAAAAGGGGATATGCAGAAGAATCAAAGGTAGATACCTTACAAAAAGGTTATTTTCCATCTGCACCCAGATTTTTATTTCACACACTTCTGATGTGTGCTTCGAATAAAACAACATCTTTTAACGAAATACCATTGAAAATTCAATGCCTGGGTTACGCTATTTTGAATAATAAGGACTACAACTACTCCCAGGAGATTTTCAATGACATGGTGAAAAACGTTGAAAGTAAAGCATTTTTACTTTTTCCAAGATTTTTGAGTTACTATTTTGAACAAAAATTTGAAAAGGAAAATGTAAATTTGCTCAAACAAGGTGTTCATTGTCAAATAAAAGGCTTAACAAAAGAAACATTTTCCAGAATGATGGCACATTTTCCAGGTGATCATAGCAGCACAACCACTGCTTTGAAACCCACACCTGACATAACCAAAAAGACCAAACGAAAACCATCCAGAAAACCCACCAAACCCAAAACAAAGGCAACTCTGGAAGATGAGATCCCAGAGGAAATGCCTGTGACAACACAAAAGTCACCACAAACCACTGCTGCTACTTCCTCACAGCAGTTGGAAGAAAGATCTCAACCCATGCCTAAAACTCCTCCTGCATCCTCACAAAAGGATCAGGTTGTAAGCACAGGGACACCACAATATGAAGCTCTGAATCCACTCGGATCCATCTTCCTTAGTCCTGATCCCAAGGACATGTCTCTTTCAACTCCCATCCCCTCACCAATAATAATGCCACAATCTATGCTACCTTTGTTGCATGCAGCTGCTATAGCTCAGACACAAACCAGTTCCTCTCTATCACCTGTCACTGAGAGTATACCCCCACAGGTGACTGGGTCTGATGCTACTACTCCTGCTATCCCAGCAACAATTGAGGAGGTTACACCCCCTGAGTTACAAGTAACTCTCGGTGGTAGTTCAAGTGGAGCAGCAACTACAACTGGTGGATCAACAGATCCTCAGTTGGACAGTTGTTTCATAAGTAAGACTCCCTTGAAGGCAATTTCTTCCATGGCAACTTCGATAACCACCAGTGAGTTAGATCTAACCACTGGTACCATCAAAGGTTTATCGAATGCTGAAGAAAGAAGTCCCCAGTACCAAGAACAAGGGGCATCAATGGGTGATTTTTGGGACTATGTTCCTAAGTCACACATTGATATAACCACTGCTGGTGGGGATTCAGATGATCCCAGTAAAATGGGTGATGATTCAAGATATCAGGAATTGACGGGCAGAGTGGAAAAACTTGAAGAATCAGTTTCTGAAATAAAGGAGATGGTGCAAGAGATTTTAAAAGCTCAGAAAGCACAAGCCACTACTGTTCCTGCTCAAGCACCTGCACAACATGCATTTGCTGCAAATGAGCTTTGGAATATCTTCCAACCCATGCTTGAAAAATAGCAACAAATGGCTGATCAAAAGCATGCTATTCAAGTACAAATGCTGTCCAACATGATGGAATCAAGGTTCAAGGACACTCAAGCAGATATCAAGGCTATTAAGGCCAGTATCCAAACTGCCACTGGCAAGGCTCCTTCAACTTTACTATTCTTTGATGACCCCCTTGCAGATAATGCCAAAAAGGGGGAGATAATAAAGCAAATGAAGAAGAAGGGAATAGAACATGGCCTTCATATTGAGCCAGAAAAAGAAATGCAGGTCTCAAAACCTGTTAGCCACACAGCTGATATAGCAGTAGTTACAAAAACTGCTGTCAGTAGCCAAACAGCTGCTATGTCATCAACACACACATTTTCAACACACGCCACTCTACCACACACTACTACAACTACTGCTCCACCACCATCATCTACACCACCATCATCTACAATCACACCATCACCACTGCCTCCTGTCATAAAACAGAAGACAACAGATGTTACAACATCTGTTGTAATGACAGCAGCGGTTGAAGCACAAGTTGTTTCAACAGTTATTTGTCAGACACTCCCCATCATTCAAACCACTGATTCACACAAAACATCATCTGCCCCTTCTTCATTAAAAAGGAGAAGGAATCTCATATCAGATGATGATTCACCACCACCATCACCACCATCAAAAATTACCTCACCTCTTCCATCTCCTGCTCAAAAGCAGAAGACATCTGCTGATACATCAGCAGTTGTAATGACAACAGATGTTGAGACACCAGTTGTTTCAACCGCTGTTAGTCAGTCATCAACCACTGTTCTCACCCCTTCTACATCACAACCAAAGCTCTTCAACAGAAAAAGAAAGCCAATCCCTGCCGATGAGGGTACACATGATCCTAATGCTGCACAACATCCACTGGAACTTGAAGCTATCAAAAATGAGATGAGGCAATTCTACACAGAAGAAGATCCTTCAAAAAGAAGATTCTCCTCACTCATAGGCTACATGCCACCAGATGATATGGATGACTACCTCAAAATCAAGGCAAGGCAAGCTAAACTAAGAGCTAAATTTGAAAGTGAACGTGACCGTTTAAGCGAAGATGGCATTGCTAAAAGACTGGAGTTCTACTTCACAAAAGTAAAGCAGATAGAAGGGTTTGCACAAGACCTAAACAAAGAAAAGGCTGATCAAAAGAAAGAATTAAGAAAACAATATCTAGCCTACATCATGAAAGAGAAATTCTATCCTGCTGAAGAACAACAGTTCAAAGAATGGCCAGTAGTAGCTCTTAAGCGTGAGGCAGAAAGGATTGAGAAGATTAAGAATGATCCTACGAAGAAGAGGAATGCTCCTAACTGGAGAAAATATGAAAAGCTCATTGCTGACTTAACTGCTGAATATAAGAGAAAGAAAAAGGAGCTGGTGGATGCGAAAATGGATACTGCTGCAGCCATATCAAAATGGTCAAAACAGCAGACCGATGAAGCCTATGAAAGGCTAAAGAAAAGAAAGATAACTGTTTCAAGCACCTCAAAGAAGCGAGAACACATGATGAAGCTTGAACAGAAAATTGAAAACCTCATGACAATGTTAAAATCAGTAGACAGTTCTACTCTTGAGTCAAACCAAGTTGAAGGCAAACAGCTGACTGAAGAAGAGGTAATAGAAAAGGAAGCAGAGTATCTCAAGGGCGCCATCTTGAAAATTGTTAGGATCGGAGGCTCTCATGATGGTGTTTGTTTGTATATTTTGAACAAATCAAATAGATATGAGCAGTTTAAGTGCAGCGGAAATGGAAACAAACTTTGTAAACACAATCAAAGGAAAGAGTAATTTGATAAACAATTGCTTCTCATAGAGTCGAATGATTTACAAATCAAAAGAAAAAGATTACAGAGAAGCTTACAAACTATACTCCCCCTCAGCCTGATGCCCCAAAGTTGGTTGCACACAAGATGAAAGGATTAGACATGAGGAGAAGAACCCACTCAGTCAATCAAATGTAACAGTACAGAGTACTGTTACATTTATAGGCAAACCAAACCACTGAGGAATCTCAGCTGACGTCACCATGAAAGCGACGTCTAACAGCCTAACAACCTGTATCTACTGACCTTACACAACTACTGATGTCCTAACAACTGGTTATAAATACAATACAAAACATGAGAAAACAGCTGCTTCACGTTCCACTGTTGTAGCCTAAGTACTGATGCTCAACAACAACATCAGTGCTTTCTTCAAAGGTGATCAGTCCTTGATTGAGCAGTGTTTGTGTCTTCAGCAGCACTTGAGAGACAGCAGTAGATAGAGCGACAGAGTTTGTCTTTAGCAGTCTTTAGAATTATATCAGCAGTTGAAATGGCACAGCAGTTGATTATGAGCAGCAGTTATAGACCATCAGATGTTATAATTCACTATCAAGGGGAGAGCAGAGTGTAAACTACTGTTTATTGTGAATCCTCTGTTGTGACCTGGTTTTGGCTCTACATTATCTGTTCCTTTGTTAGGGTTCAATCCCAACAATCTCCCCCTGGAACAGATAATGCCAAAACCTTTCATTATTCAGGACCTTTATTACTCATTAAGAGTGCCTTAGCTTGTTCTTTGAATTCAGCTTCAAATTCCTTTGCACTCTGGTCATCCTCATCCCTACACAGTGAAAGCCCAAGGAGATCCTGCAAATCTTGAACACTAAGGCCTAGTGCTTCTTTCCTTGATATGTGCTTCACATCGCCATTGGCTCTGACCAAGGTCAATACGTGAGTCTTTTGATCAGACATCCACTTTAGTATTTTTAAGCCAAGTGGGTTTCTTGGGAGAGACTTATTTGCTGATGAGTTGAGGGATAATGGCCTTGAAAACAACTGCAGACTTTCAGACATTCTTTTGAAAGCTTCTTCAAAGACTTTGTCAGCTGCAGCTATATCTTCTGAAGTTTCTTGTTCAATAAGTTCTTGTCGTTCAGCTTCTGTCTTGTCTTCAGCAGTGTTTGGAGTCGCAGGTTTGTTTAACGCCTTAAAAAGGCTTTGAAGCTTTGTTGATGTTTCTTCTTTTAGACCCATTTTTGTGATGGTATCTTTGAAGTACTCTGCTTCCTTTTCTCTTACCTCTTCTTCAGTCAACTGTTCTCCTTCATCTTGATTTGTTGCAAAAGTAGACCGGAACAGTGTGTCGAGGTTTCCCATCTTCTGTTCAAGCTTCATCATTTGTTCTTGCTTTTTAGAAGTGCCTGAAACAGTTGTCTTTCTTTTCTTCAGCCTTTTGTAGGCTTCATCAGTCTGCTGTCTTGACCACTTTGATATGGCTTCAGCAGAGTCTATTTTTGCATCCACCAGCTCCTCTTTCTTTCTTTTATACTCAGCAGTGAAATCAGCAATGAGCTTTTTGAATTTGTTCCAGTTTGGAGGATTTTTCTTCTTTGTGGAATCATTCTTGATTCTGTCAATCCTCTCAGCCTCATGCTTTAGAGCGATTATTGGCCATTTTTCAAACTGTTTTTCTTCAGCAGGATAGAATTTTTCTTTCATAATGTAGGCGAGATATTGTTTTCTTAGCTTTTTGCGTTGTTCAGCCTTTTCTTTGATTAGTTCCTGTACAAATTCTTCTATCTACTTTACTTTTGTTAAGTAGAACTCCAGTCTTTCAGCTGTACCATCTTCGCTTAACTTATCTTTTTCACTATCAAATTTAGCTCTTGCTTTAGCCTGTCTTGCCTTGAGTTTGAGGTACTCATCCATATCCTCTGGTGGCATATAGCCTATGAGTGAGGAGAATCTCCTTTTTGAAGGATCTTCTTCTATATAGAATTGCCTCATTTCATTTTTGATAGCTTCAAGTTCCAGTGGATATTTTGCAGCATTAGGATCATGTGTACCCTCATCGACAGAGATTGGCTTTCTTATTCTTTTGAAGAGCTTTGGCTGTGAAGTAGAAGAGGTGAGAGCAGTGGTGGATGACTGACTAACAGCTGTTGAGACAACTGGTGTCTCAACATCTGCTGTCATTACAACTGCTGATATGTCAACAGTTGTCTTCTGCTTTTGAGCAGGGGATGGACGTGGTGATGTTGGTGGTGATGGTGGTGAATCATCATCTGTTATGAGATTTCTTCTCCTTTTTAATGAAGAAGAAGCAGATGATGTTTTGGGTGGATCAGTGATGGTAGATTTGATAGCAGTGGTTTGTGGTAGTGATTGACTGACAGTGGTTGAAACAACTTGTGTTTCAATCACTGTTGTCATTACAACAGATGTTGTAACATCTGTTGTCTTCTGTTTTATGACAGGAGGCAGTGGTGATGGTTTGATTGTAGATGATGATGGTGGAGCAGTAGTTGTGGTGGTGTGTGGTAGAGTGGTGTGTGTTGAAAGTGTGTGTGTTGATGAAATGGCAGCTGTTTGGCTACAGACAGCAGTTTTTATAACTGCTGCTGCAGCAGTTTTTGTAACTGCTGCTGTATCAGCTGTTTGACTAACAGGTTTTGAGACCTGCTTTTCTTTTGCTTTTTCAGGCTCAACATGAAGGCCATGTTCTATTCCCTTCCTATTCAAATTTCCCAACAGCTTGTTATTCTCCCCCTTTTTGGCATTATCTGAGGGGGGATTTACAAGAAATGGTATGGAAGAAGGAATTTTGCCAGAAGCATTTTGAATGCTAGCCTTTATAGCCTTGATATCTGCTTGAGTATCTTTAAATCTTGATTCAACCATGTTGGTCAGCATTTGTACTTGAATGGCATGCTTTTTGTCAGCCATAAGTTGCTGTGCTTCAAGCATAGATTGAAAAATATTCCAAAGCTCATTTGCAGCAGGTGCTTGTTGTGGAGCAGATGCTTGAGCAGGAACAGCAGAGGATTGTGCTTTCTGAGCTTTTAAAATCTCTTGCACCATCTCCTTTATTTCAGAAACTGATTCTTCAAGTTTTTCCACTCTGCCCGTCAATTCTTGATATCTTGAATCATCACCCATTTTACTGGGATCATCTGAATCCCCACCTGTGGTGGTTATATCAATGTGTGACTTAGGAACAGAGTCCCAAAAATCATCCATTGATGCCCCTTGTTCTCGGTACTGGGGACTTCTCTCTTCAGCACTTGATAACTCTTTAATGTTACTAGTGGACAAAATAGCCTCACTAGTGATTTTCAGAGGTGCTATGGAAGAGATTGCCTTCAAGGGAGTCTGACTGATGAAACAACTGTGTTGATGCATATTTTGTGGACACGACTCAGCTCGGTTCAACTTGGCTCAGTTCGACTTGGTTTCGACTTGAAGACACGAAGATCAAGACGAAGACTTGTGTTTGTACTTTGTCTGTAATGTGTCATGATACAAAACGATGTCTTGTGTTAGATTTGTTTATATGTGCGTTCGATGTAAGTTTGACCAGTCAACCATCCTCCGGCTTGACTTGGCCAAACAGTAAGCACATTGGTTGAAACATGCTGGTGTCGAAGGATGTCATCGAAGGATGGTTTGTATCCTTCGATGACCTCGAAAGATGATGTCTTTCGATAGATGCAGATGGACCTCGAAGGATATCATCCTTCGAGGTATGTATGGATCTTTCGATAGCATTCTGGTCGATAGATGATCCTTCGACCAGACTACAGTATCCTTCGAGCATGTTAGCTGTTACGGGTATAAATACCCAAGTGTTGTGTTTATTTCAGCAGCAGACAGAGGACACTTGTGAGAACACACAAGGGAGAAAGGAGAGAGCACTTAGCAACACTCTGCCGAAATCACACACACACGAGAGAGAGAGTTTATAGAATACTTCTGTAAACATTGAGCTTGTAACCGGACCCTTCATTCGTATTAATACAAGTGGTATCAGAGCCTTGGCTCTTTTCCTTGTTAAAACCGAGTGTTTTTAGAGTGTTTCGGGTTTTTGGAGTTTATATTTTCTAAAATTTTTCTGTTTTAAAACTTCAAAAATCATTGCTTGTTGCTGAAAGTTGTTATAAAAACCTTGTTGTTATCATTTTCACATTGTTAAAAGTTGGTTTTTATTGAAATTTCAGCCAAAACCCGTGTTCGGAAGTGTCGGTTTTCTGGAAAATTCAAATTTTCTGGACTTGTTCTTGGTATCTTCATCAAACATTCAAGTGTTCTTCAAAATTTTATATATTTAGATCTTGTTTGACTATTTTCGGAAGTTGTTGTGCATTGGGAAGACACCCAAATCTGATTTTGGCAGAAAAGAAGGGTCTGAACATACCTTCTGCCGAAAGTTGCGCACCAACCCGTCACCTTTCTCACCAACCTGTCAACTTTGTGTCAGTTGTGTCAGTTGCAATCGAAGGATATCTTTCGACATCGAAAGATCATCTTACGATCAAGGAAGGCTCGATAGATAGTCATCTTTCGACCCATCATTCGAATTCAGAGACATATCCTTCGATCAAGGATTCGAAAGATAAGGATATACATTCGAAAGATAAGGATCTTTCAAACTGTGAATCTTTCGAGTTAGTGAATCTTTCGAAACCATTGTTCGAGATTCAACAGTGATCTTTCGAACACTGTTGATCTTTCGAACAGGTGTCTGTCTTTCGAACCTGTGTCTGTCTTTCGAACAAGTGTGCATCTTTCGATCCTAATCTGTTTAAGCTTAACAGTTTGTGTTTTTCAGATCTTTCGAACAGGAATCCTTCGGCTGGTGTTATCATTCGAAATTTTAATATAGTTTGTGAAAATTAATTTTATCTTAAATCAATTTTCACTTAATATATTAATTTTTTTTTATATAAAATGGGAACAAACGGTGAATGGTGGACTCAATTAACTTCGACTCCACAATCATCAGCTAAACAACCTGAGCCAGAATTCGACAAATCTGCATGGATGCGAGCTATTGCCCCAACTCAAGCTGCAATGATTACAGCAAATCAATGGGCATTGGTCACAAATCAACACAACAGCATTCAATCTATGATGCAGAACGACAGTGAAACTGGTACAAGCACAAAACCGCCAAAGCTAAATCACATCAATGATTGGGGATGGTGGAAAGATAGGCTGAGAACTTATGTTCAGGGGCAAGGTCAAGATCTATGGATGTGTTTCTTCACTCCATTTGAAAACGAATTGGAAGTTGCAGGATCAAATCCAGAAACTTACAGCACTCTGAATGATGCAGATAAGAAGAAGATTGAATTAGAAAAGAAAGCCTTCATGATTCTCACACAAGCTCTTAACAGAGACATATACCACCAGTTTGTTTACTGCACGACTACTAAAAGCTTATGGGATATGCTCACGTTAAGATGTGAAGGAAATGCTCAATCAAGAAAGATCAAGCAAGATTTGTTGAAGAAAGAGTTTGAAGGATTTACGTGTATGGAAAATGAGACTTTGGCAGATTTATCTACAAGGTTTCATCACTTGTTGAGCGAGATGTTTGCATTTAAAGTTAATGCCACTCCACAAGAAATGACGAAGAGATTTGCTGATAGTTTACCAGCAAAGTGGAGCAGTTATCTTGAAATCCTTAAAGAAAACGGTGTTCTGGACACAATCACCGTTTATGATTTAATTCAGAAATTAGAAAACAAGGATGTAGAAGAAAAACTGAAGGCAAAAAGAACACTCACTCCTCAAAGTCCAGAGATGTATTTTGGGATTGCTGGAGGTATTGGTGGAGAAAGACCAGCTTCTCAACACGCGAAGCTTCAAACTGCTTTCGTCTCAAACACCGGATCTTCCACAACAGATCAGTTTGATCCTTCAGCATACTTGATGTATCCAAGACCAGATGTGAAACCGACAGCTCCTCAGCAGCAACAACCGCAACAGCAAGGGTTCTATGGAAGCTCTTCAAACATTCATGCCACTTCCAATCCAAACACTGTCAGATTAGACACTTCAAATTTTTCCAAAGTCAGTGTCGAAATAGCCAAGGAGCATATGGAGATGTTGAACACCTTGGTTAGTGCTTATTGCGGATTGATCGCGGGTCAGATTGGGAACATCAATCTAACCAATGAAGATTATCAGCAAGTGGATAGGGATGAGTTTGAAATGATGGATATTAAATGGGCTCTTGCTAGTGCAATCCGAAGAGCGAAGGAGTTTATGGAAAGGACCGGGAGAACCAACTTGGAAAGCAAGAAAGACACCAAGTATGGGTTCGACAAGCAAGCTGTAACATGCTTTAACTGTGGTGAACGTGGTCATTTTAAAAGGGAATGCACAAGACCAGCTCAGCATGGAAACCAAAATCCTTTCAGAAATCAAGGCCAGAACAGGAACAATGTTCGTACGTTGGTACCTGTTAACAACCAAAGCCAACCAGGGTCATCAAATGCCAACCGGGGACTCGTGGTTCAAATGGATGAAGGTTGTGATTGGTCGCTTCAGCTTGGAGAATGAGGAAATGGTGGAACAGCTTGTTATGCTAAAGTAACAGAGAAGGTTGTAGAACCCGTGTCTGCTGGTGAATCTTCAGAGGATGAAGATAGTTCGGGTTATAGTGGGAGCATGGATGTGGAATCACTTGATGCTGGTGATTTATCAAGTGATGCTTTAGATTTGAAGGTTGATGAACTCTTGGCTGAAGCTGAAGTTTTATGCAAGAGGAGATCTATTCTATGCCAGAAATCTGCTGGAACTTCCGAGAAGCTTGCTAAGTTCTTCTCTGAAGATGGATTTTTTTCTTTCCATTCAGCCTTTACGGCTAATGTCGACAGTTCATCAGGCCAGGTAAGTGTCGATGAACCCACTGTAGTTAACTGTGAAAATTGTGATAGTTTAAGGGTTAAATATGCTGAACAGGAAAGTAAATTTGAAGTTACACACAAACACAATCAAGAATTGATTGTAGATCTTTCCAAAGCAACTGAAGCTAACTTGTTTTTAACCAGAAATGAAAAGGAATTTAAAGCTACAATTGCGTCATTAAAACATGATGTTTCTGAATTACAAAGGGCTGTTTTGAGAAAACAACATGTTAACAATGATTTAATTGACACAATTGAAAAGCAAATGGTTGAGTTAGCAACAGCTAGATGTGAATGTGAGACAATCAAGCAGAAATTGGAAAGCTATTCCAATTCCCGCTATGTTTTGGATCACATTATTGACGTTCAGAAGAAAAAGGGGGATAGGAAATGTAATGGATTCAAATCATGTCCTCCCCCAATGAATCACAATTACTCCAAATCGCCTGATGATGAGGATATGCCCCGTTTTGAACCTACAGTGCCACTCAATCTAGATGATTTTGCAGCAGGCCTCGGGTTCACAACTGGTACATCATCCTCTGGTCAATCTGGATCTGAATCTGAGAATGTGACAGATTCATCATGTGTTAAGGAACAGAGTCCTCCCACTGTTGAGGATACTGATTCTTCGGATGATGAATCTGACTCATCGGATGATGAATCTATAAAAATTGTGAATCAACAGTCTAACTCGGTTACAACAGATATTCCAATCGAGAATCACATCTTGTGTGATCCACCAGTGGAACCGAGTAAGACTGAATTGTCAAAAGGAATGGAGTCCCTTGTTTCTAGTTGTGAAGGGAATAACTTGTTGTACACGCTCAAAGGAGATGATAAGATCTACTCTAACAAAGATTTTCCAATTAAAAATGTAAATCAAGATTTAATTGAGCAAATTTTTGAAGGATGTATTGAAAAGTTTTTGGGAAACAAAAGTGGCAAAGTAACAGTCACTCAATGTGATCCAATTCCGTGTGAACAAATTAGAAAACAATACGGAAACCAAAAACCAATTGAGCGAAAACTACAAGTTAAGTCAGGAAAGGGTAAGGGACAGGGAAATAAGGCTCAGAACAAGAATGTTCAAGCACCTAAAGTTCAGCAGCAAAAGGTGCAAAACAAAAGAGCTCCCGTTAAGAAAAGAGAACAGAAGGTGAACTTTGTTGGATCAAAGGGTACAGATAAACTTGAAACATTTCAGGATAAATCTAACATTGATTTTATAAAACAAGTTAGAATTTTGAAACGAAATGATCAGAATAATTACACCCAACATACCAAAGGATGTGATTTAGGTCCAAGTACATCTAGATCACAAAGTTCATTGTCTGGTTCTCAGTCTGGTCATCAACATGTTTCTCCGAGGTTTGTAGAGCGGAGAATGTGTTTTGAGTGTGGCACAATTGGGCATATTGTGAGATACTGCCCATACCTGCAAAAGTTGAAGGCTCCCCTAGAAACCAATTACCAAAAACGATCGTTTTCCTCGAAACAAGACCCGCGTGTCTTGAAAGAAAAGGAAAAGAAGTTGAAACAAAAGAATCAAAAGGTAATTGAAAAGGCCTTAAAGGCAGAGGTGAAAGAAGAAAAACCTGTTCAAGCAAAACCTAAAACGGCAAAACCAGTAAATGCAAAAACAATTGATACAAATACTGGTAAAGAACAAACAGCTTGGAGACCAAAACAGGTAATTCAGTCAGGGGGAGCACCGCAGGTTCTTTTTCCTAATCATCAGGAGATTGAGATCACCTTTCTTGATGATCAAGGTCGACCCAAGTCCACAAAGGCCTGGGTCCCCCTCTCCGTCTAATCTTTGAATGAGTGTGTAGGATATTCCAGGAGGAACTTTCGATAGTCGTAAGATTGTTGATAGTGGAGTGTCCATGCACAAAATAGGCGACAGAAGAAATTGTTGCCTTTGATGGAGAGAAGAAAGTGAAAAGGAAAGAGAACAGAAATGTCTGTTGAAAAAGATTGAGAAGCTTCGACAAATTGAAAATCATTCCAACGTTTAAATTGTTAAAAGCTGTGATCGGGTTCCCCAGGGTAGATTCAAATCAAATGTACGCACCTGCAGCACGTTTGAAGTTCAAAATCAACAAGATGAACGTGCAGTGTACTTTTCTTCGCGGTGTGATTGAAGAAAATGTGTTTGTTGAACAAACCAACCGGGTGTGCGGATGCCTTGGCATGGGTTGAACAACCGCACTCTACTTCTCAAGAGAAAGACAAAAACCTTCGCTGGTGAAATGTGAAATACCAGCCGGACCCAAAGGTTTATGATCTTGTTGCTGTCAAGAGATTTCTCAGTAGCTACAAAGAATCGACTTTGAAATCCACACCGGGTGGATATCCAGTTTGGGAGAGCACTCAGATTCCTTGCAATGCATGAAGCAGTTGCAGGATACGGTTTTAAATTTCTAATCTCTCCTATACTTGTCGATATTTAAGCTGCTTTGTGAATTATTATCTCGTACAGCACTCTTTGGCCAGACAATGTTGTCATGGTCCACACCGCTTACCGACGTGCCAACTCATTTTTCCAAAATTTGAGAAATCTTTTCTGATTAAAACTTAATTTTGGTAAACGGCATTGAGGTAAAACATGAGTTAATCAGCATCGGAAAATCATTTTTGTATATATCTTTGTATTTTTAAAATTTTATCTTAGTTTGTTGATTTTAGGGGGAGTAAATCCAAATTTGAAAAATCCAAAAACATCGAAAAATTTCAAAAACACAAAAACAATAGAAAATCAAAAATGAGTTTCCTGGCGAGAAAAAGAGAAAATGATAGTACATCGGTGGTCTATTCAAACCTCTTTAAACCTTAAATGAAAAAGCGATAAGCAGCTCTATATAAGATGTATCGGTAGGCTCACAATCATTTTAAAGTGTGCAGGGTGATATAAATCTTAAATCGACTGAAGACCAGGTGGGAACCATTCATTGGCATATGGTCTTAGTACCGAAATTTCGTTTGAGAGATTGCCGAGGTTCTGAGATATTCGGTCTTTATGCTGCTTATCATCTGGGTATCATGGTTGTATCTTTTACCGAAAAAAAAAAAAAAAAAAAATAATAAAAATAACGGGGACGCAAGTCTAGATCTTCCATGATACTATACATACGTGTACATATTGCATTCGACCTCAATAAGTGATCAACAATCACATGTCCAAACAAATAAGTGATAAAATATCACATTCATCCGGGAGTCAAGTTCGTCTCTCTGCTGTACGAAAGTACTGACCTGTTCACGGACTTGCTCCTGTGCCCTCATGCATCGAAAATCAAGTTCCTCATCAATAAGTGATTCTATCACATAGGGCTTGTTTTCAAATCAAAATAAGTGAGAATCTCACATCATATACGGTCAAACAGATGATAATCGGTATACTCACCGGTAAGATGAACCCTCGTGCATACCTTGATACGGGAATGTGTCGTGATGTGGATGAACACCGGTCGGTAAGTATAAATCATACCTTAACGTATCCCCTCGCCATGATTACAAATGATAAGTTGAGCTTTAGTGGACAACAATACCGATAATCGTTATAGGATGCTTATCTAAATGTTAACTAAAAGAACAAAGAGAGCGTTTTGGCATGACCGTACACTGATATGATTCTCTTACCCTCGAAACTCACAAAAAGAATGTCTGTAGATATTTATTTACTGTTTTCAGTTTATGATCTTGTATATATTTATTTATTGTTTTCCGTCTTTACGTTTGAAAAATGAAAAATTTCAAAAAGATTTTAGGTGTGTTTTAATATAAACTTTATAAAATCCAAAAAGATTTTGCTTCTAGTTTATTTTGATTGACTGATGTTGGAACTCGAGTCTATCCTACACAAAATCCCGATCGTAAGCCTGAAAACAATTGCATCTTCATAAACTGTCGAAGTTAACACGTGTTGAAAGTTAAAGGATTAAAATTGAATATGTTTCTAAACTTTCAAACCGCTGTCGGTTGGTGTTTGATTGAGATTTGATCTCATATGTGTCGTTAGTTTAAATGTTAACTATATTCCAAGCGGTTGTTCTCATTATGCGTTTAGCTTTCTTGCATGTGCAGATGCTAAAGGCGAGGAGAACATGTTCGATGAAAAGCTTTGGAATGAAGACACGAAGTGGAGGCACTCAAAGGATAAAATGATCGAGTTGCCGCTGTCCCTTCATCAACACCACAAGGATCTGAAGAATTGACAAGTCAAAAGATTCACGAGCATGACTCAATGGAGAGTTCAATCTAAGGGGGAGTTTGTCAACACACTTTCTACATGAAACGGGGAGTTTGTTGATACACTTTCTGCTTTGAAGACGTGAAGACTTTGAAGATCCTCCGACGTGAAAGACATCGAAGTTGAATCTTACGAATAGCGTTGAACCTCACAAGAGTGTGAAAGGGGGAGTTGTTGATGCAAGTTGAACCTCACGAGTAGCGTCCAAGGGGGAGTTTGTTGATGCATATTTTGTGGACACGACTCAGCTCGGTTCAACTTGGCTCAGTTCGACTTGGTTTCGACTTGAAGACACGAAGATCAAGACGAAGACTTGTGTTTGTACTTTGTCTGTAATGTGTCATGATACAAAACGATGTCTTGTGTTAGATTTGTTTATATGTGCGTTCGATGTAAGTTTGACCAGTCAACCATCCTCCGGCTTGACTTGGCCAAACAGTAAGCACATTGGTTGAAACATGCTGGTGTCGAAGGATGTCATCGAAGGATGGTTTGTATCCTTCGATGACCTCGAAAGATGATGTCTTTCGATAGATGCAGATGGACCTCGAAGGATATCATCCTTCGAGGTATGTATGGATCTTTCGATAGCATTCTGGTCGATAGATGATCCTTCGACCAGACTACAGTATCCTTCGAGCATGTTAGCTGTTACGGGTATAAATACCCAAGTGTTGTGTTTATTTCAGCAGCAGACAGAGGACACTTGTGAGAACACACAAGGGAGAAAGGAGAGAGCACTTAGCAACACTCTGCCGAAATCACACACACACGAGAGAGAGAGTTTATAGAATACTTCTGTAAACATTGAGCTTGTAACCGGACCCTTCATTCGTATTAATACATGTGGTGTTAATCGGTGAACTTTGTGTGTCGTGCTTTTGCGTGTTCTAACTCGGTTTGCATGCTAGCTTGGATTCCGCACTCGCTAGTGTGTCGATATAACAAGGATAAGGTTTGACCTCGTCACGAAGAGGGACCTACAAACTGTCCAAATGTAGACCTGTTGATCCAACATTTGTAGTTGCTGCTCCACTTGAACTACTGACAAGAGTTACTTGTAACTCCTGCAGTGTAACCTCCTCAACTGTTGCTGGGATAGCAGAAGTATAAGCATCAGACCCAGTCACTTGTGGATGTATACTCTCAGTGATAGGTGATAGAGAGGAACTGGTTTGTGTCTGTTCAATAGCAGCTGCATGCAACAGATATAGCATGGATTGTGGCATTATTATTGGTGAGGGGATGGGGGTTGAAAGAGACATGTCCTTGGGATCAGGACTGAGGAAGATGGATCCGAGTGGATTCAGAGCTTCATATTGTGGTGTCCCTGTGCTTACAACCTGATCCTTTTGTGAGGATGCAGGAGGAGTTTCGGTTATGGGTTGAGATCTTTCTTCCAACTGCTGTGAGGAAGTAGCAGCAGTGGTTTGTGGTGACTTTTGTGTTGTCACAGGCATTTCCTCTGGGATCTCATCTTCCAGAGTTGCCTTTGTTTTGGGTTTGGTGGGTTTTCTGGAAATTTTCTTTTTGGTCTTTTTAGTGGTGGCAGGTGTGGGTTTCAAAGCAGTGGGAGTGCTGCTATGATCACCTGGAGCAGTGGGCTCAGCAGCTGATACCTGAGGAGCAGTTATAACTGCTAAAGTCTGCTCAGGTACCCCTGCTTTTGTTTTTATTGGTGCCATCATCCTTGAAAATGTTTCTTTTGTTATGCTTTTTATTTGACAATGAACACCTTGTTTGAGCAAATTTACATCTTTCTTTTCAAATTTTTGTTCAAAATAATAACTCAAAAATCTTGGAAAAAGTAAAAATGCTTGACTTTGAACGTTTTTCACCATGTCATTGAAAATCTCCTGGGAGTAGTTATAGTTTTTATTATTCAAAATAGCGTAACCCAGGTTTTGGATTTTCAATGGTATTTCGTTGAAAGATGTTGTTTTATTTGAAGCACACATCAAGAGTGTGTGAAATAAAAACCTGGGTGCAGATGGAAAATAACCCTTTTGTAGGGTATCTACCTTTGGTTCTTCTGCATAACCCCTTTTCACGAAATCAGTTTTCATCTCGACTTTTTCAAAAGAGAGTTTACCTTCCTGATCGTTGAGATTAAAGACTTCGGAGAACGACTGTGGGGTTATTTGAACTGCCTTACCCTGTATCGAGGAGTTTATGACTATGACTTTTCCGTCTTGTTTTTCAAGCGACGCCTTTTTCCAAAACTCTCTCTGGGTTTGCAGATACATGGGAGCATTTGCTGTCAACAAAGTTTTGTACTTTGATGCAGATAATGCATCAATGATGGTGTCAAAGGTGTGATTATCAGTAGGTTTTGTGAATAAACCCAGATAGTTATGAGATTGTTTGAATGGTATTTCAATGATTTCTTCAGCCGTTTGAGCGGCCTCAGTTGAAGGTGGTGGTGATGTAGGTTTTGATTTTGATTTTGATTTTCCTTTTGACTTCGTCATTTTGATGAAGAAGAATCGGAGAATGATTTTGAAGGTTTTGAGAAGAAGGGTTGGAAACTGCTATGAGAAGAGAATTTTTGGAATTCAATTCGACAGTGTAAAACCCTGTTTGGGGGTTTAGGGCAGGGTTTTATTTAAAAATGATCGCTGATGTGGCAGCGGTTATTAAGACCTGAGGGCTAAAAACTGACCACGTGTTAAACACTGATTAAACGGATGAAGTATGGAGAACAGTTGTTTTAAGAGCCACTGACGTATCAAACGTCAGTGGTTACAACGGTAAAAACTTATGGAAGTGGATGATTTTTACTATCAGTGGATAGCATATCAGTGGATAAGACACTGATTTTGAACATCAGTGCTTTTCAAGAAAATGAGGGATCAGTGGTTAACTTTCAGCAGTGGACAGTGTTTAGAGATCAGTCGTTGGAACAAAACAGTGATTAGGGTAAATGGTGCAGATCTGAAGAACAGTAGTTTCAGCAACAGTTTTGAGAATTTTCATTCAAGGTTTTGCCACATGTCAATTTTGAAAGACAGTGGTTTAGTATCCCAGATGATAAAAACTTTTTACTACGGCAACTCATTTTCATTAAATATTTAATTAACACATGAGTACCCTAGTCTTTTAAGCATAGTTTGCAATCAACCTTTGATAAAAATTTAGGAGCAAACCTGAGTTATGATATAATCTTAACACATATACCATTTCCTTTTGACCCATTTATGAGAACAATAATACCACCAAAAATAAGGTATTACCTCCTGTCAGGAGCTGAAACTATTGCCAACAAAAACAAGCAAAAGTTTCAAATATATTATTCTCCAAAAAAAATGAATAATATATCCTGATTATTCAAGAACATCCTTTGAGAAAAAAAATGATTAAGGATTTTCTGAGAACAGCATCAAAAGGATTTAGTGTAAATTCAGTAAAACACATAATCATATCATTCTCAAGTTTTTGAAAATGGTCAGTGGTTTTGACAATAGTGGTAGGAAAACTTTGAACATATGACCACTGTATGGTGCCATTTTCTTTGTCAGTTGATTGCAAACATGATTCTCTTTGTAATTCATTCACTGGAATCAAAAACCCTTTACTGAACAGGTGAATGCACATAGTTGCTTAGTGACCATTATTACCCTACCCTTTGACTCTTCAGTGTTTTATGTTTATCCTCTCTTCTTATGATTTCAGAAGTTTTGAGATAAACACACTTCGGAGTTTTTGTGAATTTTCTTAATGTATTTTAACATAGTTGATTTTGTCCTTTTGAGGAACTCAACCTGTTTTCAACACATAAGATCTGGATAACTAAAGTTTTAATTTCCCTCTTTTTGTGTTAACAAAACAACAATGCTTTTATAAACATAGGTTTTGTTAATCTGAGGTTTGTACTTTAGTATTTAATGAAAACAACACATATTACACATCAACAGTTTAAATCAATTTGAAAAATAAGAATAATCTCATGGTTTAATCAGATATTGCTTTCAGATCTAGAAACTATGAGTGTCTTGTGCATGAATTTACATGTTGTGTGAAATTTGTGTGTCATATGACATCTTGGTTGATTTACAGAGTTTTTGATAAGCCATTTTGAACATGATTTAATCGATACTCTGTTTTTCAACAAAATACAACCAACCTTAGTATCAATGAATTTTGAGCTGAACTATTATGTCAAATTGATTGTTAGATCGAATTTGACTGTCCGAGCTCTGATACCAATTGTTAGGATCGGAGGCTCTCATGATGGTGTTTGTTTGTATATTTTGAACAAATCAAATAGATATGAGCAGTTTAAGTGCAGCGGAAATGGAAACAAACTTTGTAAACACAATCAAAGGAAAGAGTAATTTGATAAACAATTGCTTCTCATAGAGTCGAATGATTTACAAATCAAAAGCAAAAGATTACAGAGAAGCTTACAAACTATACTCCCCCTCAGCCTGATGCCCCAAAGTTGGTTGCACACAAGATGAAAGGATTAGACATGAGGAGAAGAACCCGCTCAGTCAATCAAATGTAACAGTACAGAGTACTGTTACATTTATAGGCAAACCAAACCACTGAGGAATCTCAGCTGACGTCACCATGAAAGCGACGTCTAACAGCCTAACAACCTGTATCTACTGACCTTACACAACTACTGATGTCCTAACAACTGGTTATAAATACAATACAAAACATGAGAAAACAGCTGCTTCACGTTCCACTATTGTAGCCTAAGTACTGATGCTCAACAACAACATCAGTGCTTTCTTCAAAGGTGATCAGTCCTTGATTGAGCAGTGTTTGTGTCTTCAGCAGCACTTGAGAGACAGCAGTAGATAGAGCGACAGAGTTTGTCTTTAGCAGTCTTTAGAATTATATCAGCAGTTGAAATGGCACAGCAATTGATTATGAGCAGCAGTTATAGACCATCAGATGTTATAATTCACTATCAAGGGGAGAGCAGAGTGTAAACTACTGTTTATTGTGAATCCTCTGTTGTGACCTGGTTTTGGCTCTACATTATCTGTTCCTTTGTTAGGGTTCAATCCCAACAAAAATGGGTCTGAATGAAGACAGCTCATCAAAGCTTCAAAACCTTTTTAAGAAGGTATTAAATAAACCTGCGTCTCCAAACACTGCAAAAGACAAAACAGAAGTTGAAAGACAAGAACTTATTGAACAAGAAACTGCAGAAGATATAGCTACAGCAGACAACGTCATTGAAGAAGCTTTCAAAAGAATGTCTGAAAGTCTGCAGGTGTTTTCAAGGCTATCATCCCTCAACTCATCAGCAAATAACCCTCTCCCGAAAAATCCATTGGGTTCGAAAGTACTAAAGTGGATGTCTGACCAAAAGACCCACGTATTGACTATAGTCAGATCCAATGGAGATGTGAAGTACATATCAAGGAAAGAAGCACTAGGCCTTAGTGTTCAAGATTTGCAGGATCTCCTTGAACTTACACTGTGCCGGGATGAAGATGATATAAGTTCCAGAGACTTTGAAGCAGATTTTAAAAGAGAAGCAAAGGAACTTTTGATGAGGAATAAAGATCCAGAATAATGACAGGTTTTGGCATTATCTGTTCCAGGGGGAGATTGTTGGGATTGAACCCTACCAGAGGAACAGATAATGTAAAGCCAAAACCAGGTCACAACAGTGGATTCATAATAAGCAGCAGTTTACATTAAGCTTTTCCCTTGAAAGTGATTTATAACAACTGATGGTCTTTATCCGCTGTTCAGATACAACTACTGCGGGTCCTTCAACTGCTGATCAAAACCCTGAAGTATCCAACACTGCTGGTCCTATCTACTGATGATAAAGCACTGCCCAGTCAAGGACTGATCAACCTTGAGTAAAGCACTGACACAAAGGGAGAGCAGCTGTTTAGTGAATTGTTTTATTTATGTATAGTCAGTGGTTAGGTTAGCAGTGTTTGTGTAAGGACAGTAGATACAGGTTGTTAGGCTGTTAGACGTCGCTTTCATGGTGACGTCAGCTGAGATACCTCAGTGGTTTGGTTTGCCTATAAATGTAACAGTACCCTGTACTGATTGACTGAGCGGGTTCTTCTCCTCATGTCTAATCCTTTCATCTTGTGTGCAACCAACCTTGGGGCATCAGGCTGAGGGGGAGTTTAGTTTGTAAGCATATCTGTAATCTTTTGCTTTGATTTGTAAATCCTTTGACTCTATGTGAAGCAATTGTTTATCAAACTATTTTCTCCTTTGATTGTGTTTACAAAGTTTGTTTGCATTTCCGCTGCACTTTACATGTTTCATATTCACAAATTGTTCAAAACATACAAACAAACAATCTCAAGAGCCTCCGATCCTAACAAAGACCTAGTATATCAGAAAAAGGAATCCTTCAAACAAGATTTCGGGGGTTACCCATATATCCGAGAGATGTTACCCACAATATAAGCAAGTTTGAATTTAGGTTTATATCTCGTCACAATCTACTGAATGTGTAAAATCCTACTGGCACATCATTAGTGAGACCGTTTACCACTTTTTAACTTTCCATATCTTTAGCATGCTGTGATCGTCTACTGATGTACTATCATTTCCTCTTTTATACACCAAAACTCATTTTTGCTTTTTCAATGTTTTTGACATTTTCAAATTTTCTAATTTTTTTTAAAATATTTCTCCCCCTAAAATCAAAATATGTTTCAATTTTGATTTTCTGGGAAAATTTGAAAACAAACTATACAAGAAACGTGACAAACTGATATTAAATCGCTTCAATTCGCCATCCACTTGGCATAAACAATCAAAACTCCCCCTGACAACAAACTATTTTCCCATTGTGATTTCAAAACACTTAAGTTTGTTTTAATCAGATGTTTCTTTCGGAAAATTAGTTTTGTTGAATTAACAAACCACTTGTTGGTTAGGGGATTACTTCATCACTTTGTTCTCCTTTAACCATTTTGAAAGATTTAACAGTTCAAGATTCTATCAACACAAACACTTGTAGGAAATCAAGTACAACTTAATGTCCCTGATTTACCACTTGTAAGGCGAAAAATCACCAGAGTGAAATTTCTCAAGAAATGTGCCGATTCATGTTCCACGCTTACCAACCTGGGAACTCCGGCAAGTCAGGTTTTTCTATTTGAAAAGATTCACCCAAGCCTGACCAGCCTTGGGTTTGACGGTTTTTACCTCAACGGATGGCTCTTCTGGTTTTGACAAACCAGAATCATTGCCTGAACATGGTTTATCTGACTTTGAAAAGTCAGATTCATTGCCAACACGTGGCTCCTTTATTTCCGAAGAAACAAATTCATTGCCAGAAGATGGCTCTTTTGTTTTCTTAGAAACAAGTTCATCGCCAACCTTCATTGGTACCCAATTCTTACTAGATCTAGGTTTTCCAAATTTATTAGCCTGTGAAATGAATAAACTTTCACGGTCTCTTTTATATTCGAAAACCTTGATCAAGATTTTGTCTGAAAAATTAACTTTCTTTGATTGGTTATCATTTTGCTTAGTTAATTTTTCTTTCTTTAACTTCCTTTTCTCTTTCCCGTTTGTCCTCATATTTGTATCTGATGAATTCGTTTTGCTTGCCTTTGCAGTTGGGGAAAGCAATTCATCAGAACTTTTTCTCGGAATACCAGTTTTATCCGAGGACAAAATTTTCTCCAAGTATTCTCTTGCCTTCTTTCTCTTCTTCCTCAGTCTGTCTTTCTGCCCCTGTGAAAGCTTCACTTTCTTTTCTTGAACTTTCTGTTCTTGAACTTTTGGTTCTTGAACTTTCTGTTCTTGAACTTTTGGTTCTTGAACTTTCTGTTCTTTGGGCTTGACACTGACTGATTTCTTTCCCATTTTCTGAGATTCAACCCTCGATCTTCCTTTTGATCTCATTGGACAATCTCTGACAATGTGTCCTCTGATGTGGCATTCATAGCATCTTCTTGTTTCGATTTTCTGACTTTGGCAGTTAACAGCAATGTGTCCTTGAAATCCACAAGTGTAACACACTCTGTTATCATACCTTTCACTACTTTCATACCACACACCGTCTTCATACCACACACTTAGATCAAAGCATTGATTTGCCTTGTGGTAATCTTTCCTTCTCCTGTATCCTTGATTTGGCATTTGAGAACTGTGGTCAAACCTGCACCACTGATTACCAACTTTTTGTGAGTTTTTATTTTCAGATTTTTGCGGTTTTTTATAATGATTGGATGATTGATCTGATGAGCTTTTATTTTCTTTTTGAAAATTTTTCGATTTTTTATCTTTTTGTTTCTGTTCCACGTTCTTCTTTACAGGTTTTTGCGTTGAGCATTCACCTTTCTCAGTAGAATGTAAAACAGTATTTTTAAACATTTCATTTAATTTCAAAAATGTTTTTCTTTTTTCTTCTTTTTCTTTTTCATCATCAGATTTGTCATCACAATCTTCAATTTTGACTTTGTCAAAATTTGTGACATTGTCACTTATTGGAACAGAATTGATTGGTTTTGGACATAATTGATCAAACTTTGCTGAAGTGGTCACAAAACCTTTCAATTTCTTTTCAAAAACATCAATTTTATTTCTAGCATTCTCAACTTCTTTTTCAAGTTGAGAAATTTTCTCAAGATGAGAATTTATTACCTTTTCATTTGCAATTTTATTTTCTTCAAAAACAGATTTTTCATTTTCTAAAACTTTTATTTGATTTTGAAAATCTATTTCTTTTTCTTTTAAAACTTCATTTTCTAATTTTATCCAAGAAACATCTTTATTTTCAATTTTAATCTTTTCAAAATCTTTTTCTTTTTCTTTAAAATTTTTGTTTTCTAATGACAAACTCTCAACATTCTTCAAAAGTTTGTCATTTTCAGATCTCAGTTTTTCATAATTCAAGCGCAACTCCAAAATCTGTTCATCATCATCTTTCTTCTCGTCTTTCAACGCTTTGTTTTCCAATGTTAAATTCTCCACATCTTTCAAGAGATTGACATTTTCTGCTTCGGATTTTTCGCATTTTGAGCATACCACTTCATATTTTGAAGTTTTATCCTTCTTGGATTCTTCAATCTTTGAAATATCCTGTGTCTCTGTCTTGTATGTACCTACACAAAAAATTTTAACAAAATCAAGAGGATTCAAATATTCATCAATATAACAACCCCTCTTAATATCGTATTTCATAACCACTTGTAGGACCGGTTTCGACACTGTACGATTGCATAACGAACGTTCGACGTGCGGAATCCGTGAACGTGCGTGACCGAACACACAAGAACGTACAAATGACGTGATTCTATTGATATGATGTCGTGTACAAAGCCGTGAATCACGTAGAGAGACTTTCTCTCTCTAGACTTTCTCTCTCTAGGATTAGATCTCTAAATCTCCAAATGAGCCAAAAGTCTCCTAAACTATGACATAACTCTCTATTTATAGGCACAAGGAATATAAGGATTTCGCCTTATTTACAAGTTTGCCACCTTGCCCTTTTTAACTAGATATTACAATAAAAGCTTAGAATCCTTCGGTTTCTGCTACGGACTAGATTGATAGAGGCGATAGACACATAATGCACTAACAATATAGTAGTTGGGATTAAAAGTAATTTAACGAGTAAACCTATCGCGTCGCTCTCTCGAATCGCATCGCAACACTTAACACTCGAATCGAAACAACAAAATTCATCGCACTGGACAAGTGGATCGAGTGGCAAACCGACCGAGTGGCCATCCGATCGGATTGCCATCCGATCGGGTTGCCACCCGATTGGACAGCCACCCGATTGACCAGCCTCCTTCCCACTTCCCTTTTTAGGAAACCCTATAAATACCCCTCACTTATCACATCACTTGATGTGACAGCTCTCACTTGACTCAACTCGCTCCAGCCGCTCTTTCTCTCGATTTCTCTCAATTCTTGTAAGTTTTCAACCTAAATCTTGTACTTTCTTGATCTACACGCACTCCTACACCTTTCTATCTTTCGAATCTTAGCATTTAACCGTGAAATCAGTGGATTTGAGGTATTCTAGGATGATGTCATCATGGTGTTCTATTGAACCTCATGCTTTGGCTTCAATCCACCAAGAACAACTTGGATCTGGACGATTTCCCCATGAATAACAAAGATCCTTCATAGATCTGAACATATTCATGGTGAAAAGGATTAAAAGATGGTTTTCCCACTTTCTTTCAACTCTTTTACACTCAATGCACTCAAAACCGATAGAATAGGGACTAGTTCTGATCTTCTACTCATTCTTAGTGAAGTGTTGGTCCTAGATCTGGTTCGATCGAAAAGACAACCGGTTTTGGGTTAAGCATGAACCACCGGCTCGAACCACTGACTGACCGGACTAGGGTGATTCCTGTCCGATCGGATCATTTGGGGCTTAACGAGGTTCTGTTGCTTAGCACGTACCACACCGTCTCGATCAAAACCTACAAACTACCAAAAACAACCAAGTATCAGGACGATCAGGTCACCAGAACAGATTGTCGTCCGATGGGATTGCCACCCGATCGGATTGCCACCCGATCGGGCAGCCACCCGATCGGCTTGCACTTGGGTCCCACACTTAAACTATTTTGCAAACTATTCAAGATCTGAACGTTGAAACGGATTACCACCCGATCGGATGGCCATCCAATCGAGTGACTGTCCGATCGTGTGACGTTTGGGACTTGGAATCTTAAATAATTTTCAACAGGTTCAATACAAACGGATTACCACCCGATTGGATAGCCATCCGATCGAGTGACCGTCCTGCTGTGAACTTGTTCTCAAACTTAGAAGTCTCGCCAATCGGATTGCTGTCCGATCGAACGGCCGTTCGATCGACCGACCTGAAGGGTATGGATACTTCTCTATTTTTAAAATGCTACAACGAAAACTTCAAAGTACAAGCCATTATACACAAACACATCCTCACCAAACGAGGTGACAATCCAATCGAATGGCCACCCGATCGGGTGACCATCCGAACGGATTGCCACCCGATCGACTGGCCATCCGACCGGATTATCATCTGATCCTTGGTACACCTTCACCGTTTTACGCACCGACTTTCGCTTATGTTATCGTTAACTGTTCAGGCTAATTTCCGCTCTAGCGCTCCCTTCAATCCACTAACTCAACCGCTGTGAGTATACTCGATCCCTTTTTTCTATACGCACTTTTGGGTGTTACATACGTTACTTATTCTAAAATCACATCGAACACACAACACAAACACTATTTATACGCTGGCCTTTAATGCATGTTATACGTGACTCGATGAATGCCTGTTTGTTATGTTAACACATTGATTGTTGTATACCTGCCTTAGCAACGATAGTACTAAAGTTTGGACTCAGCACCTGCTTACTCAGGGTTGTTAAGGACAATTACTTCACGTGTTCACAGTGGTTAATATGTGTTGCGCACTCGCTACTCGCAGTCATTGGTATTGATAGGATCTTTGTCGATAACTTACATGCTTCACATTATACGCTATACATGCTGGTTATGTGTAAACGATTTCGAACTCTATTATGCTATTACCAAACTTGTATGCTCACCTTTACACTATGTGTATTGACTTTTACTTTAACGTATGTGGCAGGTGCTTAAGATGTTAGGACGTTGTGCTCTTGCTTTTGTGGAATCAAGTAGGAGAGAGTCTAGAAACAAAGACAATTTATATTTTATTTGAAATCTGAGTTGTTGGAACATGATTTGTTTGAAGAATATTTCTGTCTGTAATAACTAGATTATCTCATGGGTTATGGTATGGGACATTATATTTAAACTATTTGGTAATTTAATCGTTATGGAATTTCTTTGAACAATTTGTTTTGCTCAGTGCCGCGCCCCGATGTTTCCTCCATCGGTTGGGGTGTGACAATATAACTACCCAATATTTCAACAATTGCACGATGTTGTTTCACACCATGCCATGAAGATCATCTTAGTTGAAATTCATCGGTCAAGAGGCTTTTAGCTAACTCTGGACAATTGTGGATGTCAGATACGATCATGTTTTGGGTTACCGTATGGCCATGAACTTGCAATGTATGCCTCTGCTGGTATGTATCCTCCAATATATTCAGTTGATATTGCATCAGTTTCAATATTTTAATATAATTTTATGAGTGAATTGCAAGTTTTGTCGTTTATCTCTATACCACATTTCAAGTGGTGTCCTTTGTCTTTAAAATTATTGAGTTTTGTACTTAATGTTTCTAAATGCTACATGTTATGTCCTTTCGCCCTAACCCAGTTGGATTTTCTGTCAAATCTGATCATGTGCAAGACACAAGATGGCAATTTTGTCATTTAATCTTATCAAAAAAGGTTTTAAAAAATAAGATACATACATATCTACAACTTGCTACAACATTTTCACCTCTCTCTACCCCCTCTCTAATTCTATCAACCCCCACCCACCACCAACAACAAACCACTTTCAACATCACTAACACCACCATTATTCTCCACCGCCCACCACCACCACCGTTCTCCACCACGACTGTTCTCCACTGACATCCCCGTCCTTTCTCCACCACCATTATTCTCCAACCACGTCTATTTCTCCATCGCCGTCACCATCGTTTCTCCAGCACCACCGTTTCTCCAACGCCACTATTCTCCACCGCCCACTCTCGATCAAGTTATGATTTACTTCTAATTTGTGTTAATCGAATGTTGAATGTTCATGATTATTCAAATTTAGGGCTCTGTGGAATTAGATGGCCGATGATATGGTTATATATTTGGATTTGAACAATGTGCCATTAGTGGAACCACCACCACCATCGTTTGGTCATGGATTATTGATAAATGAAATCCAAACCGCACACGGTGGAATTGAGGATAGACTTAGGTTGTAATTGGTTGTCCGAAATTGATTTATATGGCTGTAATTGAGGTGGATGGTTTGGGGAATCAGAATCGAGAGAGGGGTGGTGTTGGGGTTGTTGTTGTTAGGGTTCATGAAAGGGATGGTGTTGGGGCTGCTGTTTTGAAGTTGGAATCTAGTAAAGAGGTGGGTGGTGGTTATACATGTGTGGCCATTAGGTGGTGGTGGTTACGCAAGTGTGGGCACTGGGTGGTGGTTGGGGAGTGGTACGGGCAGTGGGTGGTGGTTGGGAACAGGCTCGTGGTAGTGATAAGTCGGAGAGAGGGAGAGGTGAGAATGTTGCAGCAGGTTGTAGAGATATATATATATATATATATATATATATATAGGATAAGGATCCGTTAGGAATCACTCTTTATTGCGAGAACCAGTGTGAACACAGCAAAAAATACCTAAAAAATAAGAACACAAATACATATATATATATATATATATGTATATATATAATCGCTAAATTTCGTCACTAAAAAAACTAAACAACGGTACCGATGCACATGTGCATACGCATGCTTATGTGCATCGGTACCGTTGTTCATTTGTTTAATGAAAAAATTTAGTGATTTTTAATAAAAAGATAAGAGTAAATTGCCAAAATCGTCCCTGAGGTTTGGGTATGTTTGTCATTTTCATCCAAAACAAATTTTTTGTACCATACAGTTCTTCATTTTTGGGATTTTTTTGCTATTTTTATCCAAACATCTGACTTTTTTTTTTTTTGCCAAAATCGTCCCTGGGATTTGGAATTTTTTGCCATTTTCATCCAAATGTTTGATCGAAAAATAAAGCAAATTAGATGTTTGAATGAAAATGGCAAAAAAATCCCAAAAATTATGGACTATATTGTACAAAAAAGTTGTTTTGGATGAAAATGGCAAACATGCCTAAACCTCAGGGAAGATTTTGGAAATTTACTCAAAAATAATTAAAAAAATTGAAGAAAAAGTACCCACATGTGCATTTGCATGCACATGTGCATCGGTACTGTTTTTCAATTTTTATTTTACTTTTTTAGTGACGAAATTTAGTTGTGGGGTTTAGCTTTATGGTTTAGTTTATAGCATTTAGCTTGGGTGGGGTGGGTGGGGGGTTTAGGTTTTTAGGGGGTGGGGTTTAGTGTTTTTTAGGTTTTTGTGGGTGGGAGGTAGGGGTGGGGTTAGGTTTTTTTTTAGGTTTTTGGGGGTGGGGGTAAGGTTTTTTTGGTGGGGGAGGGTGTTTAGGTTCTCGCAATAAGGGTGGTTCTCAAATGAACCCTACCATAAATATATATATATATATATATATATATATATATATATATATATATATATATATATATATATGTGTGTGTGTGTGTGTGTATATGTATCTTATTTTTTAGATTTTTTAAAATCATTTACATAATTAGTCCATGATAAGATTAAATGACAAAATTGCTCTCATGTGCCTTGCACATGATTATATTTAACTAAAAAAATCTAACTGGGTTAGGGCGAAAGGATATAACGTGTAACAGTTGGAAATATCAAGTACAAAACTCATCAATTTTAAAGACAAAGGACACCGTCTGAAATATGGTATAAAGATAAAGGACAAAACTTGCAATTCACTCTAATTTTATATGTAATTTATTTGGATGTAGTGTTGGCTATTCCATTTGATTGCATTGACCCTTTTTGGACAAAGCCTAATTTACTACCATCTATATACGTGGAATATGGTGATCTTGGTTATGAGAATGTTTTAAAGTTATTTAAAGAAACTTTTAACAAGCAATCAAAACCTGTCAAGTCAAGTTTGTTAAGTTTTGGCGGGTTAAATTTTGAAGACACAAAACAAGAACAAGCAAGACATAGTTCATTCTTATGGACTTAAAGAAAGAACCATTAAAGCAATGTTCATACATGTGGGACATAAAAAAAATCCTAAAAAACACATTTAAGCTTTCAATCATTTTATATACATCCATTAATGGAAGAAATTCCTAAAATCTTTCACCCTTATGTCACACATATAGAAGATGTTGTGGGTGATGAAAATTATGGGTTTAGAGCAACAGTTGCTTGTCAGTGGCTCTACGTTTGAGAACAATTGTCACACGGGTTATTTGATGCATACATTGGCTACGAAACGATTTTAACTAGTGTAATCAATGAAGTACATCTTTCATTGTTATTCTCACAATCACCTGCACCACCGTAACATTGGATGGTTATGCCTGAGACTAGTATCTTGATTGCCAACAAATTTGGTGTGGTCCTCAATTACATAAGAAATCAAGGTTGTATAACTTGCTTTCCTATTTGGAAAGGTCCAGAACATTTTCAGCACCATAAGACGATAACAATTGCACATGTGTATGGTAACCGTTATGTGATGGTACAGCTAGAAGGAGAGTACCCTATGCCTCGCATTTCGGCATATTAATTGGATTCGTCACAGAGCGCCGTATGCAGTTGGATGGCAACATATGCATATGCAACGTCTACAACTTTATGAACAACTCAATCCTTATAATCGCGATAACGTTTTTATATAAATTGGGGATAGTCGTTAATTTTTTTAATCATATATTTTTATTTTATCAACGATATTTATATAAAAATATCATTTTCTTTGTGTTAATGTTATATATATATATATATATATATATATTCTTTTTTATATTTATTTTATAAAATTTATAGAAACGATTTGGAGTAAAAATAAATATTATAATAGATAACTTAAGTTTGTTGAAATTTAAGTTGTATTCAAATTCTATTAAGTTTGTTAGACATCTTTTATATGTACTTATGTCTATAAGTAGTTTACATTGTCAATAGGTGGGTACTCCGTTTTTTGGAAACGAGAATGGAAATAGTCGTGTGTAATTGATATATTAACCGATGATCTATGTTTATAGTTGTCTGTTAGCTATAATAGATAACACATTTTGGTACAATATCTATATACCTATTTTTACTTTCTATTAAAATGTGTTGTGTATGGTTTTCTAAAAACCACTCGTGTTTGCACACGGGTCTTACTACTAGTTAACCTTAATAAGAAAACCGAAAACAAAACCTGAAATACTTAATAAAATAGATTCTAGTAATCTTTTTGGAAAAACTAATTAAGTATTAGTTAATAATTATGTAATAACTTTATTGATGTTACTAGCTTATAATTACACTAATAGACTAGATTGGGGTGTCAAAAGCACCACTCCTACTATAATCTCCCTCATAGTCAATGTTATTGATTGGACCTAAGGCTGGTGGGTGTGGAGTGTAGTCCTTTGAGAATAATCCGTCATGTAGGTGACTACGTCATCGGGTGTGGGACATGAGCCACAAGGGATTGGCCAAGGGTGTGGTGATGAGTCCCTTTATATATATACATATGTATGTATGTATGTATGTATGTTTGTCTGTATGAATGTATGTGTGTGTGTGTGTGTATGTATGTATGTATGTATGTATGTATGTATGTGCGTGTGTGTTGATAAGGAAAAGAGGAACATCGCGAGCGGCTTTGGGAGGATAAAGACGACGGAGACAGGCCCCAAGAGACGGTGTAGCCGGCCCAGAACTACCCTCGACGGCAAGAGGACAAACCCCACCAGAGGGTACTTTAATTAAATATTTTTTTTGTGCATTAGACGTCTTTGTTTCATATATATTATTATTCAAAGTTCCATTGTTCTCAACGTAAATAGTACTCCAACGAGCTCCCTTACCCATCGAACAATCCATTACTTTAATTATTGAAAACCAAATATACTATATTTTACACAAACTAGTTTATTAGTTTTTATGCTTGTGCCAGAAAAAATAATATTGTAATTATATTTTATTTTGGGTTAGTATATAATAGTAAGTTTATTTAGGTAGAAAGCCTAGTAGGTCTTCCGTTTGGAGGAGGAGGTCAACAGGATGAGGGAAACGGTTCCAAGTTGTAGTATACACAGGGAGGCGTCGGAAGAAATTGCGGGGGAAGAGCAGGTTCACTTTAATTTTGAGGAAGAAGTCTCTCGTACTTTGGATTTTGGGGCTTGTCTGGGGATAGGTCTGGATGGATTTGAGAATCAAGTGAAAAAATTGGTTCGTGAGGAGATGGAGATTAACCGGGATCAATGAATTTTATCCCAATCAATTTCAACGGGGGTTTGGTGTCGGTTTGGGATCCAGATTGAATTGGTTAATTTTTGATTCCGTAGGACTGATGTAATTGTCTTTGTGTTTCTGTCGTTTTTTGTTTTTCCTGTTTTGTTTCCCAGTTTCTAGCTGGCTCTTTATATATATATATATATATATATATATATATATAAAGTGATTTGCCGTTCAAAAAAAAAGGAAGCCTAGTAAGTAATCTTGACCATCTATTTATTTAATCAAGAGCTAAGATTAAATGAGGGAAATTGAAGGAAAAAAAGGAGTCGCGTGGGTTTCTCTAGGGGCATTCTAGTCAATCCAAGGCAATAGTTTCTCTCTCCTCCAATTCCCATCCATTTTTTAAACGTTAATAACTTTTTCATACGACATTATTTTTTTATAAAAATTCCACAAAAAAACGAGCGTTTTTTTTTATCTTTAGAACGAGTATACTATTGCTATATTTTCGAATTTTTTCCGAAAACCCATTTGCGTAAAACGCAATGGAAAAAAACCTAAAAATGACATTTTTCTAAAACGCAATGCACAAAAAACACAAATAAATGTCTTATTTGTAAAACGCAATGGCCAGAAAACACAAAGAAATGTCTTATTTCTAAAACGCAATAGCCTAAAAACACAAAAGAAAGTGTACTTTCTAAAACGCAATGGACTGAAAACACATAAAAATGTGTTTTACCTAAAACACAATGCACAAAAAACACAAAGAAATGTCTTATTTCTAAAACGCAATGGCTAGAAAACACTTAAAAATGTCTATTTTCTAAAACGCAATGGCCTAAAAACACAAAAGAAATTATACTTTCTAAAACGCAATAGCCTAAAAACACAAAAGAAAGTGTTTTACCTAAAACGCAATGCATCAAAAACACAAAGAAATGTCTTATTTCTAAAATGCAATGGCCGGAAAACACTTAAAATGTCTTTTTTCTAAAACGCAATGGACTGAAAACACATAAAAATGTGTTTTACCAAAAACGCAATGGACTAAAAACACTTCAAAAATGTGTATTTTTAAAACGCAATGGACAAGTAACACATAAAAATGTCTTATTTATAAAACACAATGGACTAAAAACACAAACGAAAGTGTTTTCTCTAAAATGCAATGGACTGAAAAAACATAAAAATGTGTTTTACCTAAAATGCAATGATTGAAAACACTTAAAAAATGTGTTTTCACTAAAAACGCAATGGCCAGAAAGTGTTCTCTCTGTCTACAAAAATGAGGCAATTTCCAATGCAGTTTTATTAAAGCAATTCAATTAAATTTTCTGATGCAGCTCGACCCCAGCCAGGGGCTCTGCCCTTTAGACCCCGCCAGGGGCTGCCGCCCCTTGGACCCTGCTCCCAGGGGCGCTGCTCCCGGACCCCCGAAAAGGGGGCGTTGCCCCCTTGGAACCCTCGTAGAACGCAATGATTCAATTTAAAAACCCAGATCATAAAAATGCAATTCAAGAATTTCTTACATGGATCGAAGCCGATTTCTTTAACGATTGACGAAATTTGAATGATAGAAACACTTACCAGCGATCGAATCGAACGGATCAAGTGATTCGCTTCAAAATCACGGGAAAAAATAGATATTGTATGAAGTTAAACTGTATTTCTTCAAAAAAGTTGAAGAACACGTTGATTGGGTGTTTGAATCATTAATTGGTGACGAAAATAACACTATAATGTAATGATTATTGAGATAGAAAGTGAAGAAAAGGTTGAAGATATGGGGTTTTGAAAATGGTGGGTTTTAAGAAGGAAGAAGATTGGATATGATTGACTAAAATACCATTTCTCTTTATTTCAAATTTTGTCACATGTCATAACCCTATTGCTTCCTATCCTTCCTAGCCAAAATAAACTTCCTATTTGATATTCTCCCATTTTATTTTATTAAAGTGGAAGAATTACGTGTTAATAGAGCTGACGTACTTGTATTTTTTTTAAATCAATTAGACATGTGTCGTGCGTAAGAAAAAAACCAAGTTACCCCTCTTGGAGCTCAAACAGGGCTGTAAACAAATCAATCATTCAGCAAAACTGTTCATGAACTGTTTGATGAGAAGTTCGTTTGTATTCGTTTGTTTAATAAATGAACAAACACGAACGATAAAATTTCGTTCATTTAGTTAAACAGACGAACGTGAACAAGGGTTACGGTCGTTCATTTATGTTTATGAACATTCGGTAACGTGTTCAGTGTCGGATCCAGAATTTTATTCTAATGGGTTCCTTTTGGTAAATTCTCTTTAATTCTCACTATTTTTTTTTTTAAATTCTATAAGGTTCTCATTATTTTTTTTCCCATTTTTCCCAAACGCACTGGGTTCCTGGGAACCCACAAATATGGGTTGGATCCGCCCCTGAACGTGTCCGGTTGTGTTCGATAGTTTATCAGGGTTTTTAGCTTTTAATTAAGTACTTCAAAATTTTCACAAATAAATTATTTATTAGATATAGTATTACGTATACGTGTTACTCCTTACTTCCTAGAAACCCTAGTTATAAATTGTCGTTCCCGCTCTCATTCCAAGCAGACGCGACGCAACTATGCCCCCCCCCCACATTCTAGTCTCTGATTTAGTGTTTTTGGGCTCGTGTTCTTTGTCATTCTCAGTACAAGATAAGGGTAGTTTGTGTTCGTTTATGTTCATGAACGCTTGTTTGTGTTTGTCTGCATTCTCTTTTGTCTGGTACCTAAAATTAACGAAAACGGACACGATCATTTCCTTAACAAATGAACATGAACAAAAAATATGGTTTATTATTTCCTTAACAAACGAACACACGAACAATGTTGTATTCGTGTTCGTTCGGTTTGTTTGCAGCCCTACCCACACTTGCTTTTGTCGAATCCAGCAAATAAATAGTAAAGTAACGAGCAAAAGTAGGGTTTGTGTCCTTACCGATACAAATGAACCAATTATCGAAAACGTTTTCAAGCACATATAAGATTGTTTCAGAGAGGGGTTTTTGATTTAGATTAAAAATTGACGAAAACAAAATCAGTAACTAAGACGATTAAGATAATTACTAATATCATCATTAGTAATTATGGTGCAATGATATTTTGATTTAAAAAGTTTGTATCAATACTAGACGTCACGTTGTTCGGACATCCACTTCATCTAAAAGTCTAAACAAGCACAGTTCACTGGTTAGAGTCATCCCGCTACTCTAAGCTCGAGCCGGAAAAAGATTTGGGTTTAAGATCAAGAAACACATAAAAATCAAATAATCAAATCTCATAACCGTTTCACATAAGTGTTCGAATTAAACCGAACATTAATATCAGGATTAAATTGATTTAGCCGAACATGATGGCTATATCAGTTATTAAACAAAACAAAGTTGCTAAATTCCTGAGAGCTAAACCAAATAATTAAATCGTTCTCCAATCTTAAATTATAAGAGAGAATATTTTAGGATTATAAGAGAGAATAATTTAGGATTATTGAGAGTGATATAATAAGAGAAAGCTTCATCACTCAAAAAAATTGCCCTTGTTTTTTGTTTCTTTTATTGCCACCGTGATATCAAGTGGCCTGCATTATTTAGTGGGCTAAGAAGCCCAAACCTTTTAATCTTTTTCTCTTCACGTTAGCAGTCCAACAACAAAGTTCACACATGTGTTTTTTTATTTATTTATTAAAACCCAATTATATTAGCCCATACGGCCATACACAGTAGAATTTTCCATAAATCCCCCTCCCCCGTACGTTCTTGTTCTAGCATCCCATAATTAATCAGGGCATACGGAGTGGGCGGAAAAGAGGATCGGCAAACCAAGTTTGCCGCTCGGGAACATCGTCGCCTACCCCCTTTGCCGCGTGGTTTCATTGATGATCGGTGTTTCATTGCCGATCGGGGAGAGAGAGGGGTGTGTGTGGTGGGGTCCATGTCATCTCAACCAATCACACTTTTTTCCTTTTTTTTAATAGCTTACTAATTTATGAAGTGTCTAACCATTGTCAACACTTTTGAGCATAGTTTAAACACTTTTCATTGAATGACATGACACACTCTTATTGGTTGATTTTGAAGTTTACCACTTTCAAGTGTTTAACCACTCCCTACACCCTCACAATTCCTCTTGAATCATTTCATCCATGTTGATGTAATATTATCATGGGTATTACACGAGTTGATAAAAGTTTTGTTATATTATTAATTTAATAGCAATAAAAAAGGTTATGTTTAAAAAATATGTACTGTATGGTTGAATAAATCGGTGTATATACTAACTAGTGGGACATTCCGCGCATCGCAACAGACTTTTGATCGATATCGGTTCGTTAAGTGTCACACCCCCAAATTCCACCATGCGGAGTATCACCGTTTGGAGGCGTGACATGACCAGGATCGAGCCACCAATCATATTGAACAACGTATTTAAGTAAATAAAACCAACCGCTATACAATTGGTGACCAAAAGGAAGTTAACCAAGTTCAATTTAAACAGCGGAAGCATAAGACGTTAAACCATAACATAAGTTCGTAGTTCATAAGTTTAAAGACCCAAAACATAAGTTTCATAAGTTCATAAAGTTTATTTATTGAGTACGGAACATAACAGTTCGCATCCCACAACGACCACCTCCATGTGCAAGCCCCATAGCATCTAGCGACCTGCAAAGCATGTAACAACGAGTCAACAACAAAGTTGAGTGAGTTCACGGTTGGTTGTCCATTTTAGTGTTGTTTCCAAAAACGTAGTTTAATCTTAATCAGCTATCCAGCCGTGGGGGTTACCCCATAGTTCGAAAACGTTTATCAGTTAATCATCCCATGTCCACCTTCCCTGGCTATCCAGCCCGGCACTCCGGCCGTGGGGGCTACCCCATTATTTAAACTACCAGACTCGTTTATCATATCGACTACTAACAAAAATTTATTGTGCCCTAGCGTCTGTGTCTATCATCACCGACGTGCCATAGTCCATTAGTACACACCCGTCCGATTGGCACGGTGTGAGGTTTGTTAAACCTAATAGCGCTATTAACTAATGACCCGCTCGCCATAGCCTCGGCGATTAAGTCGATATAAAGGGAGGGACTTCGCTGGTAGAGTTCTAGTCCAGTAAGTCTAATTCCGTCCCAACAGGACGAGGAATTCTCATTCCTGAACACGTCCCAACAGGACGAGGAATTCTCATTCCTGAACACGTCCCAAGGACGAGGAATCCCTATTCCTGAACCCATTCCCATTCCCACCGGGAATTACCATGCTTTGTAGAAAAGTGTGAACTCACCTCGGTTGCTCGGTTTGACTCTCAAAAATAGCTAACGGTCAAGGTCGGTCAATCACGTCCTAGTATGATTACCACTTAGTTTATTAGTGACTTCAAATAAGCACAAAGTTCCTACACGCATCTACCACATAACATGCATTACTTTAACGGTTTATGCCCATATAAGCTTCCCATCTATTCCCGTTCACAAGCAAACATACGACATTGCACATAACACTTTTATTGACATATAACATGTTAGATTATTCTCAGATAACCTACCCGACATTTAGACACGCAAATCACTACTTATGTCTTTTCAGCTTTAATCTTCAAAACCGGGGTGTTTTCGGGGATTTTAATAAAATAGTTAACTTATTCCAAAAATTTCCAACTTTTTCAGAAGGTCTTAAACGATCCAAATATTATTGTGTAAAAATCTCGGGATCCAATTCATCACCAATATTTTATAAAAATTCATTTTCCGGACTGCAGTCAGATTCATCTTTTTCTGATTGCAGTCCACGGAATAATTTATTAAAAATTCATCGTAAGTTCGATTTACGAAATTCCAGTGGGAGGATTACAAATACATCAGTGGTCATCTACTGTATAAATTTCATGAGCTGATCCAACATAGATTTCCAGTTATGACTAAAAACATATCACCCATTTACTGCAGCAAAAACTCAGCTTTAGCTGCTGTTACAAAAAAGGGTCTTTAAAAATAGTAAACGAAGTCCAAAAATTATGATTCCAGTGCCATTAGAACCGTATTTCATAATACATAAATCTAGACTTCAGAAAATCAGTTTTTCGTTAAGTTACGGTCTGGTTACAGCCAACTGAAGTTGGCTGTAAACACCAACCAGCTTTCTGTTTTTAGTTCCCTACCTTCTAACGCATGTTCGATTGATTCCGTTAACATGTTTAGTGATCAATAACGACCTTTAACATCAATATTAGCAAGTAAATCATCAAGTAATCAGCAACATGTTCACTACAACATCCCACTACAACATTTCATCATGTAAATCTTCATGTAACTTTTATGTTCATCTTCTTGTTTAAACCCTTTTAGTGTTCTTGTAACATTCATCATACTACATCTTTTAAGTAAGAAACAAGATGAACAAAGGTGCACAAGGAACTTACTACTAGCACAAAGCTAGGGTAGTATCTAGTGAAGAAGATGACGAGAAAAGATGATGAAGAAGCAAGAAACAAAGCTCCCTTGATGCTCCACAAGTAGCAAGCCTTCTTGTATCACCCTTTAAGCTTGAATATGACTTGAAAATGGAGGTTGATGGTGGTGGAATGGTGGTGGTGTTGGCGGTGGAAGTGTGGCCGAGAGAGGGAGAGAGAGTGAGGAGTGAGAGAGTTGGAGTGAATTTGGAAAAGATATGTGAAGATCTTGGATATCTTAGAACCATACTTATAAGGATTCTCTTCAAATATTATGTACATGATATCAAGCAATATCTACATAAAATCTTAGATAAAATCTAGCAAATATGGTGGTGATTTCGTGGGACCTCTTTTGGACCGTAAGAAGGGGCATGGGGGGGGGGGGGGGGGGCTAAGTGTAAAATTTCATGGTAATTGGTAAATGCTAGTTTAAATCCAAGTGTATGGTTTAACTAGCCAAGAAATAATTAAACAATGTACTTGACAAAAATTTAGTGTCCCGGGTAATGTCCGGTTGTTCGGTTAAATACCGTTCCGTTAAAGTGTTTAATTATTCTGTAAAGTATCTTTTATATATATTTTTGTACCACTTTTAATTCCTAACACTTAGGAAAACATTCAGGACCACTTAGTCAATTTTTCTGCACATGACTAGTATGTTAACAAGCACATGTAAGTATAACACAGAAATCAGAAAGCAGTTAAATGATTCAGCACAGTCATCAAGCACTTTAATTAACATTTAATTAATCGTACGGATACATGAAATTTTGAGAGTTGTCACAGTAAGTCACAACACCGTTACGATATCAGGACTCGGTATAGCAACCGAAAGAGTTACAAATGACCACCGGCATCGGTACCGATGTTGTCCAAACACCATCGGTTTGTTTTGGCACGGTACACGGCCTAAGTGGATATCGTCACGTGTTTTTCATTGATCGAAAATCTTAATTTACTTTGAAATATCCATATACTGTTATCGGATCCGATAATGCCAATAGTTGTACAGCTATTATACTCTTTTAAATAAAACTTTATTTACAACGATTCTATTTAACCATTTAAAGAAAATAAATAAAAGAAAGTTCTATTGTACCTAATGGTAGCAAATAAGAAATTGTAAATTAATATAAGGAATAATGTATTCTTATTTTCTTTTATATAATAGGGATCACTAACAAATAATACGGATAAAATATGTGAAGGTAATATAATGTTTAATATATTTTATACATGTCATTCATACATCAAGAAGTATCAAATATTCTTATATCTCTTATGGGTGAATGTGATTGTGTTTATATTTGTGAGTCACAAACAAATTACTTTAATTTCTATTGTAGCTAACAACTTCTATAATTATAAATATAATAATAGAATAAAATATAATGTAGTTTGTTAACATATACAATCGTCAGGATATGTATTTAAAATAAACATTGACGTGACAATCATAGATTTTTATCAGTTATTTTTAAAACATATTTCTTTCAACTCGCTATTAACTTTGATATAATTAACATGTTGTATTTTTACCATTCTTATCATCAAACCATATTTAATATTTGATTTTTTTTAGAAATTACTCACAAAAACACTTATCATCATTGTTCTTTTTTTTTTTTAATATTTTAACCAACATAGTTTTGAACTTGGTGAAGATTTTAAGTAAAAAAATAAGATTACTTAAAAAAATGAATTATTAATTTCATACTAAATTCAATTAGTAAATGATATAATAACTATCTTTGATTAAAAAATAAGTAATCATAAATTAAGTAAGAGAAAAAGACGGGAAAACAAAAAAGTTGATGACTTAAATGGATGATAGTGTCCTCCATTGTTTTCTTTTATTATATAGTATAGATATAGATAGATATGTTTCATTCGTATCTTAGTTTCTTCATTCTATAATCAATCATTCTTTACAATTGTCATCACTCGCAATCGACCCGCATCTACAAAAACAATAAAAACAATCCGAAGTAGACCTTGTTAACAAAAATTAACCTATCAATCATCCTAATGAATCACTAATCATCCTAAACGCCCTTCATTAACAAAAATGCAGCATGAATGGCCACCACTATTCTAATTGATCTATCAAACATCCTATAGACCATTAATCATCTTAAACAACCTTCATTGATACTAATGTAGCATGAACAACCCTAGTTGACCATTATTGGCCCTGATTGATCCGTCAATTATCCTAATGGACATTGATCATCCTTAACGCCAATTCATTGACAAAAATGAAGCATTAACTGTTGATTATATCTTTAAACATGGGTCTAAAACATAAAACCCTAATCACGTTTAACAAGTCAAAGCATGAGCAAGAACATAAAATTAGAGGCACTTACATGTGGGAATGGTTATCTTCGCTGATGATGATGAAGCCATGATTCCCGTTATGATGCCTTTTAGTGATGGGAACTTTAGAGATAATTCTTGATTGGTGTTTTAGGAGTGTTTCACTATGAATGAACAAGATGATGACCATACATTTTATTAGTAACTCAATACTCCTCACATTCTCTATATTAAAAGCCTCTAAAGGGAAATCATAATGGCCCCTTAACTTATAAATATTCACAATTACTTCTATCAAGTAATTGTTAGGGACCAGTTACATCATATTGGTAAGGTTAACTTAAATGATCTGTAGGCCACATTACGGGTTATTTCTAACATTCTCCCACTTGGTCGAGTGATCATTTATGATGAGTATTAAGTAATTTTGGCCAAGGTTAAAAACACTCATCTATTTTCATGTTGAAACTATAGCAGAGAGTTACAGTCATTCGAATTGAAGTAAATTCGAGACCCCCAACAGTCGTACTAAAGTCTCAATACAAAACACTTAATCGTAAAACCAAAATGACTAAAATATAATCCTTAGGGTAAGTAATTACCTTACATAAGTTTTGTCTATAAATCATAAGGTGCGCACAAACATTAGTATAGACAAAATAAAACATTCAAAGAAATAATAATCGTTCATACACAGTGTATGCTTTCATACAAGGTCTTTACTAAAACCCATTCTCATTACAAGATCTTGAAAAGTTCTGGGTGGTAGACCTTTAGTCATCGGATCCGCTAGCATATCTTTAGTGCTTATGTCATCGATACAAAGATTATTTTCCTCTACACGTTCTCGAACGAATAAAAACTTTGTATCGAGGTATAAACCAGCTCCGCTCGAACTGTTACTGTTCGAGAAACTAACAGCAGCTGAGTTGTCACAGTAAATCTTCAATGGTCGTGATATGGAGTTAACTACTTTGAGTCCAGTAATGAGATTTCTTAACAGCATCCCATGGCACGTTGCATTGTACACTGCAACATATTCTGCCATCATCGTTGAGGTTGTTGTTAATTGTTGCTTATGACTTTTCCATGAAATTGGTCCGCCTGCAAGCATAAAGATGTACCCCGAAGTCAATTTCTTGTCATCTTTGCATTTCGCAAAGTCAGAATCGGAAGAGCCTACTACTTCCAAGTTTTCAGTTCTTCTGTATGTCAATTTATAGTCTCTCGTTCCTTGTAGATATCGCAACACTTTCTTTGCTGCTTTCCAATGATCTAGGCCGGGATTAGATTGATAACGGCCTAGCATTCCAGCAATATATGCAATATCGGGACGAGTACAGACTTGAGCATACATCAAACTTCCTACTACTGAAGCATAAGGTATCAATCTCATTTGCTCATTTTCAACCTCTGTTTTGGGACACTGAAAAAAGCCGAAAACTGTTGGATCGACCGTGTGACCCTAAAAGTCAATCTGAGTAGTTCATCATCAAATACAAAGGCGTAATCAATGTAAATGACGTCAACACAGCTTGTTCCTTTCTAATCTTTATCTATTACTGATTTCCTGAGCTTTTACAAGTTCAAATGACAAACGAACAGCACCTCGACTCCATATGTATGACCTGATTCCGCTCCAAATGAACACAGCACACACATATATATAGGGTTGAGATTTCGCTTGAAACTGCCATTGTCCAGTTCAAGTGGAATCACATCTGTTAATTTCGCTTGAACTGTGCATTGACACTTTCAAGCGGAATCACCTACTTTTACACATAAAACCCTAATTTCTAACCCTGTTGTGTGCTCGTTTATCCTATCTAGACATAAGACTTGATTAAGACAAAGTTAACCGACACTAGATGCACCAACAGACTCCCCCTTGGATGTTGACGAAGTCTTCGGCGTCGAGTCTTTAGTCTTTGTCACTTTCCAAAATGTCTTGACATTGTAAAAGCTTCCTTCAAATATTCTCTTCTATCAACAGCTAGCATGAATCATAGAATCTGAATCTTTAACACCTTCAAACTCCCCCTTGAATGTAGATCCAGGAACTGTATCTGACTCTAAGTCTTCAGACTCCCCCTATCAGTAGGCTGGGATCTTTCTTAGCTGCTTTCTCAATTTCAAACCTATTACCTGCACAATCTCTACCTATATATAAGATATATGACAATAACATTTTCAATTCAAACTTACCATTCACTTTCAATTTGATAATCTTGTCAGAATTAGAAATCCACTTAAGTATTTAGGTCCAAATTAATGACCCTGATTACTCAATTAATCTACCAAGTCCAACTTAATGACCTTGGTTGATCTGAGATAAATCACACTAGAATTTGTTCAACCTTTTCAAACAATTTTCTGAAATTTTACAACTTTCAAGTTAATGAACTTGTTTTGACTTTTCAATTTCTCAATTTTTAATATGATTAGCTCCAATCTCATCCTCCAGCCCAAAAACTTCCTGCATCTGCTTCAAATCGAATCTGAAGATCAGCTTTCCACTTTGGTTTGTCGGAAACTAAAGCAGAAGTGTAAAATATTTTTGGATTTTTAATAAAGTTTCTAAACTAGAAATGAATTACAGAAATAAAATGCAGAAATAGAATGCAATGAAAGTAAACTATTTACAAACATATTTTTGGTGAGCGTGTTAGGAAATCATATCAGCTATACAACAAGTCACAAGTACCGTTAAGTTTTAATTACATACTCAGAATTAAACAATTCACTTAGATTGTCGATATACTGATCCACTTAAATTCTCACACAATTTTTCAATCTATCCAGGATATGGATTTAATGTTTTAGAGACTTAAACTTATCCATGTGTCCCACCTCTTGAATATACTCCCGTATCCAGATCCCAATATTCAGTCTTACAGGTGAGTATACCACAGAGGATATCTGTAAGGGGTTAGATGCGAAACCGTGAGAGCTCAGGTCAGAACTTCCGTTCAGCAGAGAGATGACGGTTTGACTTTAGGTGAGTCCTCTTTAGAGGATCTTTTTTACAACAGCATTGATTAGCAATTTTATTGTCTCATCATTTTATGCTGAGGGGGGTGCTATATTTCAAGCAAGCGATAAAGTATTCTCCGGGGACTAGGCCATTGCTTCCGCATTATCAGAAGTCCCAGGATAATACCCCAGATATCACTGAGTATAAAGACCTAGTATCTCAGAAAGAGGGATCCTTCAAACAAGATTTCAGGGGTTACCTATATATCCAAGTAGTGTTCCCCACAAAATAAGCAAGTAAGGATTTTAGGTTTATATCCCGAACAAACCTACTAAATGTGTAAAAACCTATCGGCACATCATCAGCGAGACTGTTTAATCACTTTTAAACTTTACATATCTTTAGCATACCGTGACTGTCAAGCCAATGTACTATCATTTTCCCTTTTTACACAAGCTCTTTTCTGGTTTTCTATTGTTTTTTAATTTATTTTGAAAATATCTCATGTTTTTGTGTTTTTGTCATTTTTTATTGTTTTTGTATTTTCTGAAAATATTACCCTATACTCTCCCCCTAAATACCAAAACAGGTAAAAATCGACAAACCATTGCAGATTGCTTCTCAACATCATCTACAATGTCTCCTTCATCAATGCCAATAATCTCCTCCAACACCGATAAAAGCTTCATACCGTTCAATTTTAGCAAGTATTGAAAACGAGTTTTATCAAATGCTTTGGTATGTAAATCAGCTTTCTGATTGTCAGTGTGGATTTTCTCAATTCGTATCAACTTCTTCTCGAAACAATCGCGAATGAAGTGATGTCGAATTTCAATGTGTTTCGTTTTAGCGTGATGAACATGATTTTTAGTAATGTTTATTGCTGCCTCATTATCGACAATGATAGGGGTGTTTAGAAATTGCAAACCGTAGTCGCGCATCTGTTGCTGGATCCACAAGATCTGAGAGCAGCAACTGCTAGCAGATACATACTCCGCTTCACATGTGGATAGAGCCATAGAGATCTGCTTTTTGCATTGCCTGGTGACCAATCGTGATCCGAAGAACTGGCATCCCGCTGTTGTTGACTTTGCATTAACTTTGCAGCATCCAAAATCGGAATCGGAATACCATTCGAGCGTAAAATCGCCTTCTCTTGGATACCACAACCCCAATGATGGAGTTCCTTTCAGGTAGCGTAATATCCTTTTCACAATCACCATATGCGAAGCTCTTGGGTTAGATTGAAATCTTGCTGCGAGGCAGGTTGAGTACATGATATCTGGCCTTGAAGCAGTCAAGTACATCAGCGAACCAATCATGGAACGATATAACGTTTCATCTACCTTCTCTCCGGTGAGATCAGGGTTTATCCCATGGTTCGTTACTAATGGGGTGGAAGCTGGAGTAGAACCTGACATCCCAAATTTCTCCAAGATATCATGAACATACTTCGTTTGATGTATGAAAATTCCTTTAGGTAGTTGATCAACCAGAAGACCCAAAAAGAACTTCGTCTCACCCATCGATGACATTTCGAATTTCTGCTTCATAACTCGTTCAAAATCTTTGCACAGATTCTCATTTGTAGACCCAAATATGATGTCATCCACGTATATTTGAACAATCAGAAGATGTCCGTCGACCTCTTTGGTGAAGAGAGTGGCATCCACTTTTCCTCGAATAAAGCTGTTGGCTAGCAGGTGTTGAGACAATGTCTCGTACCAAGCTCTCGGGGCCTGGTGTAAACCATACAGCGCTTTGTCTAGCAAGTAGACCTTGTCTTTGTGGATTGGATCGGTGAAGCCCGGTGGCTGTCCGACATATACCTCCTCTTTTACCTTCCCATAGAGAAACGCTGATTTTACATCTAACTGATAAACTTTAAAGTTTTTCCAAGATGCAAATGCTAGGAAGATTCTGATTGCTTCTAGTCGAGCCACTGGAGCATACACTTCGGTGAAATCTATACCCTCCTGCTGACTGAAACCCTGGACTACGAGTCGAGCTTTGTTACGAATAATAACTCCTCGATCATCTCTCTTACATTTGAACACCCACTTGGTGTTTATCTTCCTCTGACCATCAGGCAAGTTTACTAACTTCCACACTCCCAACTTCTCAAATTGACTCAACTCTTCTTGCATAGCATTGACCCAAGAATCTTCAGTTAGCGCCTCTTTGTATGTTCACGGTTCGATCTGCGAAATAAAACAACTTAGTGAAAACTCAGTTTGTAAAGGAGCTACTGTAGAATAAAAATATGTAAGTCCTTGGTCAATTTGACGTCTAGTGCGAACGCCAGATTGTAATTCTCCAATAATCAACTCTTCTGGATGGTACGAAAGAGTTCTTGGCATCACCTCGCCTGGAACATCTACCTCGCCTTCCAGATTAGTAACATTCTGATTTGCACCTTGTTTACTGACTGGGTTTGTTTGACTTGAAATCTGGATTTGCTCCCCCTCAGAATCTGAATCACCATGATCAAATACTGGCATGTTATCAGATTCTTGATTATCATTGACTGTCGTCTGATTATCAGGAGCAACTTCAGTTTGATGAATATCATCATGTTCTCCAGCATTGCTCGGACCTGCTTCATTATCATTTGAAGTTTGTTGAGGTCGTCTTGAATACTCAGCTGGGAACCTTTCCTGCGAAGACTCAGACTCTCTCAGAATATCCAACTCGTCAAAGAAATCTTCTTCTTCTTCTTCCTTTTCTTCTTCCATGTCAAACGAATCCCACAAAGTGTCATAATGAAAACGCCATGAATCTCCTGGATTCTGCGGTGGCATTGTGTGACCTTGACATTCAACATTGTGTGCTTCAATAATCCGCTTCAAGCTTGGAACAAAGACTCGTTTCTGAGGACTTGAGTATCCCACAAATATTCCTTCAATGCTCTTTGCACCAAATTTTCCAAAAGGCTCTAGAACAGTGCAGGGAGACCCAAACGGTTCTAAATACTTCAGGTTCGGTTTGCGGTTATTGATCAACTCAATGCATGTCTTGTTGAATTTCTTAACAGTGAGAACCCGGTTGAGCGTATAGCATGCGGCTGATACTGCTTCTGCCCAGAAATTAACAGGTAGTTTGGAATCAGCAAGCATCGTCCTGGCCGTTTCAATTAGCGTCCTGTTCTTTCTTTCAGCTACTCCATTCTGCTGCGGAGTGTAAGGAGCACTAAATTCATGCAATATACCTCTCTCATCACAATATTCTTCCATCTTGTTGTTCTTGAACTCAGTACCATTATCACTTCTGATTCTTTTGATACGCCTTTGGTACAGATTTTCAATTTTCCTGAACAACGCCATCAAACTATCAAACGTCTCATCTTTCGTCTTCAGAAATGATACCCACGAAAATCTGGAATAATCATCAGTTACTACAAGACAGTAGAGATCACCAGTTATGCTTTTAACATTTACTGGACCAAAAAGATCCATATGAAGTCTCTCTAACGGTCGTGAAACTGAATTGACTTTCTTTTGAGGATGTGATTTCTTCTTTTGCTTGCCTTTGATGCAGCTAATGCACTCCCCTTCCAGATGAAAACCTTTCACATGAACACCTGTAACCAAATCATTGTTCACCAAGTGATTCATTTTTCTAAGATGTATATGACCCATATTCCGGTGCCACAATTGCGATTCCTTCTCAGTTGCTCTGGACACAAAACAATGAACATGACCCGTGGTTGTAGTAGCTACACTCATGTCCAACACGTACAGATCATTCACTCTAGGTGCCCTCATGATAATCCACTCTTCGGGAACAACAAATCCTGGTTTCAAGATCAAACATTCTTTGTCTGTAAAGTGTGTTGTATACATACGATCACAAATCTGAGAAATACTCAGAAGATTGTTTTCAAGCTCGGTGATGTAGTTAACTCTTTCAAACGTAACAATCCCATTGGATAACGTTCCTTCACCAACTATTCTACCACCTTGATTTCCCGCAAATCCTACGTAACCTCCATTAAACCCTCTAACATCATACAGCAGGGCTGTTTTCCCCATCATGTGACAACCCTCACTAAACCAGGTATCCGTACGACTTAATTAATAATTAATTACTGCTTAATTACTGTGCTTGTTTGAAATTGCTGATGAACTGCTACTTGATTTCTGATACATATACTTACCTGCATCATACTTTACTTACCGTCACTACATTATTTACATGCTGAACCTTAGTGACAAACATGATGCACAAAAAGCACAGTAGCACTATAAACGGATAACCTATTGAACATGCTGATAAAGCCAGCATCAGGCAGACACTGCCTCTAAGGCCTGTATGAGCCAGAAATATTTTACTACACTAGTGGTGAGTGTAGGGATACAAGGGTTGTAGAACTGCGTCTCTAGGAATAAGTTACGATGACTGGATGTGCCTAAAACGTACTCTAAGTACAAAACTCAGCACTTTAAATAAACAATCCAGCTTTTAGCTATCTAATAAAGTGCCAAAACATGAGGAAAATATTCCTGACACTTTGGAAGAATAAGTTGTGTCACTAAAAATAATTATAACGACACTTTAATGCTTTGTTAAGCACTTTAACGGATCTCTATCCAACCGAACAACCGGACTATACCCGGAACATGAAAATATTGTCAATAACATTATTTGTCTTTTTCTGAGCCAGTTAGGGTCCCTGAATACCTTAACACCCATTGTAACGCATGACACACTACTAACCGGGTTAATCCCTAAACTTAACTAGATTAACCTAACTAGATACTTAACCTTTGGTTGAAATCGAACTAGTACCCCCCCCCCCTTTAACCAACCGTCCCCAAGAGGGGGGACACCTCTTGTACTTGATGATTTGTTTAATCTTTGTTGCTTAATATCTTGGAGACACTAAGTCCATTGGTTAATGATCTTTAGTTTTGGCCTATAAGTTACTACTCATGTCCACCATAACCTAAACCACACTTAACAAAATTCACACACACTCTCTCCCTCTCTATCACTCACGGCCGAACACCCCCTCTTACATACATCCATTTTCGATTTTGATCATCTCATTTCAAGTAACTACAAGTGATAAGGATCGCGTATAAGGAACCTTGGTGCAATCGGAAGGCGAAGGACCTCTTCTCGTTGCTTTTATCCACTCATTTTGCGCTTAGATTCTTCCCTAGCCTCGAGCTAGTAGTAAGTTGCTTAAATCACCTTCTCGAACCATTTTAAAGTGGTTAATATGATATGTATCGGTTAAAAGACGCAAACATACAAGATGAAGCATAAAAGTCTACTTAAAACACTAAAAATGTTGGTTAAAAGCTCATATGTTGTGTAAATCATGTAGTATTTGATTTGTGTGATTATTTAGACCCGATCTATGTTGTGGTAGCTCGGATCGTCATTTAACCCGGGTTGGTCATGATCATGGATCATGACATAAGGTTGTTTTGGAAGTAACAAGGGTTAAAGGATGAAACTCTACCACACGCGAATCATGAACTTGTGTAAAAGCGATTTTGCTTGTGAAATAGTGTTTGAAACTAGTAGATCTACGTATCTACAAGCGGTATTTTCAAAGAACCAAGTATCAAAGAAATCATGTTTTCTAAAGACGGATCTTACACTAACACGAATGATTTTTAGAACACACAAGTGTGTAAACACTTGTGTAGCACAAAGTTTCGACAAAATAACTATTTTTGTAAAAGTTGACAAGAAGTTGTAAAGATGGAATTTCTTTAAAAACGGGACTTTTACGAAATCGTATTGCTTTATATAAAGATCCACTAAAAGTAATGGGATTTACTTCATAATATTAGAAAACTACAAGTTCATGAGATTCTTGCCAATTTACATGTTTATTAACTAGTTTGATACGTTGAACATTGTTTTGGTTGAATAAGAAAATTGTTGGTTTGATTTGTAAAAGAAAATGATACGCTTGAAAGCGTGGCCACCTCCAGTTACAGAGGAAACTCTGGCGAAATTTTCCCAAAAACCTAACACTTAGAAATATTTCTACCACAAGTGTTAGAAATACATTTTGACTTGTTTTCAAATTATAGATTTCGCCACGACTTTATTTACAAAACATCGGAGGTGGGATTTCACAAAATGAAACGTGATAAATATATGTATTTAGTAAAAATATTTTTTCACAACATCACTTGTGTAAATGTTTATGATTATTTTGTGATCTACGTAAATATTATTTTTAGAGTAAAAATAATATTACTAAGTATTATTTTGGGAAAATTACATGTATTAAAATATAATATTTTTGGGAATAATATTTATATTTTGGAATTAGAAATAAAATATATTAAGTGAGACTTAATAGTGTAATTCAAAGGTTACGAACACACATGTATTAAATCCCCCATCCTTGGGAAGGAAAATAATTACCAAGTATACAGAATATAAACACGAAATAGTTGTCTAACTATTTCCCAAAAACTTAAACCTTAAAGCTAAGGCACGGCCGTCCGTCTAATAGAATTAGTACGTGTAGGTCGTCACACAGCTGCTTGATTTGGAGGTATACTTGGTAGAGACGCACCACTGTGAGTTCATGTCCCCCTTTTCTCTTAACTGTTTTCAGTTTTCTAAACTACGGGGGTGAAATACATGTTACATACTGCTACGGACAATTATGAATGGTATGGTCAGCTAAGGAAGGAACTGTTAGGTTATGTGATTGGGTAGGTGAAATCTTAAGAACATTAGTCCTCGTAGTACGGTCGAGGGATAGAAGTGATAGGCCTATTTGAGCATAACAAACCCCACCCATGAGCCCTAATGTTGGACCATGTGGTGACCTTGTCTTAACACCACCCATGCGCCCTAAGGTTGGACCATGTGGTGACCTTGTCTTAACACAACCCATGCGCCCTAAGGTTGGACCATGTGGTGACCTCGTCCTATCCCCTCCCATGCGCCCGCAGGTTGGGCCATGTGGTTACACATTAACTGATATGTTTCCTAATTTGCTTTCATACCAGAGTTTACAAAACATTCATACTTACAATGATTATAAAGGTTTATTTGCGCGCTCATACTAAACACATGAACTCGCTCAACATTATTGTTGATTTTTCCAACTTACATGTATTTCAGGGAATTAAAGATCTGGCGCGGTATGTTATGTTTTCCCGCTGCATATGGGTTCCGAGGTCATCCAGGTTTAGGGTATGTGACTTTTACCTGGACGAGTCACAGTCCTTAAACTGCGTTTTATTCACGTTGATGTTTATGTCTTTCAAAACAATGCTTTATGTTAAGATGGTGTAGTTCCAAGACAATGTTATGTTACCTTGGTTTTAAAACTTATTTTAATGGATGATCTTGCATGATTTTATTTTCATATAGCTTTGTTATAATTAAGCTATGGTATTAAGAAGTCACACCAAATTAACCACGCTTCCGCAAAACCAGGGTGTGACAGCTTGGTATCAGAGCTCTGATCATAGTGAACTAGGATTCTTTCTCGAGTCTAGACTATGATCACTAGGGCTCTCACGAAAACATTTTTACTGCATACCACTTAAGTCCAGATCCAAAACGTTTTTACAAACAAATGTTGAGCACATTTTATTTATTAATTATAGGCTCAGTCTTGGAGGCTGAGGCTCGGTCTTGGAGGCCGAGGCTCGGTCTGGGAGATCGAGGTAGTTGGCTAGTGGGACTAGGAGAATTGGCGAGTGGGACTAGGAGAATTGGCTAGTGGGACTAGGAGAATTGGCTAGTGGGACTAGGAGAATTGGCTAGTGGGACTAGGAAGAGCAGTCTGAGAGGCTGGGAGGCTAGTGGGACTAGGAGAATTATTTGATTGCTTACTTGGTGACTAATATATTTATATGATTATATGATTGATTGTTATACGTATGTGTGTTTGTGTTACAAACGTCATGCCTTCATCATATACTAGAAAGATGGACACTACGAATCCCATGGCCATAGTATCAGACGACATAGTTTCATTGGAGCACGAGGTGTACATTTCCGATACTACCGGCACAGACAATGACGACTTTCAGCCCTTTGCGTTGCCTGATGTCGTAACAGAGCCTGCTGATGGCCATCTTGTTGGGAATTTGCCACTCGTGGTGATCCCTGCTCCTGTGCCCTTACCGCTTCTCCCGTTGTTGATATGCCCCCCGACGTGGTCTCTGACGACGATAACGATCTATTAGAGGAGGACCCATTTGAGGGCGAGGCCCTATTGCTGTTGGTGATAGCCTGCTGCTTGCTGACGCTCCTGCAAGAAGAGGCTCATGTCCATTCACCTGTCCCAGACCCATTTGAGTCTGTGGCATCCGCATCTTTGCATACACCGGGAGTGCAACATCACTCACACGACGCCGACCCCGATATGGCGTCATCAGCTGCACCAGTTCTCGCGCACAACTTTGAGTTTGATCACGATATTAAGGATAATCCTGTTTTTCCACCTGGTTTTAATCCAAACCATGACATTGAGTTCATACACTTAGACCAGCCCTTGGAGGATCCTGTAAGCTCCGTGTTTGTGATCCAGCTAACTTTGAAATAAAGTTTGTTGATCTGGAGCTGGCCATGGCTCCTGAGCCAGGTGTTGCTCCTGACCCCGCATTGGAGCATGGCACTGTTCATGCTGATGCACCTGCTATTGCTCCTTGATTTATCATCGGCTTAGACGAGAGAAAATTTGGGGTAACTGTGCAAAACAATTTATTATTACGGGGGCCCACATAATAACGACTTGTGGTGCACAGAAATCCTGGTGGACTCTGCGGGTCAAGCTAATGAAGACCAATGTAGTAGGAAATAACTAAAACACGAATGACCAAGGTGATGTGGCCTCGAGTTCATTCTATTACAAGCAATAAGCCAAATTGGCAAGCCTATGTGAAGGCTCAGAAATTATTTCCTCGCTCATACACCGAGTATATTTACGTGTAAAATTGGGTGAGTACATGATGGCTTATGGTGCCATATATCTCATAGACAATTGAAACGTTGTCTAACCCGCTTCATACCACTTCGACAGCAGAGAATGTCACCCAGACGTGACACAAACACCAGTACGTTGCCAAGGACAGAAGCCGAGCTGCAAAAGCGCATCTCACAGGCAACTGCACGACGTAAAGCCCTCCGCTCTAAGCACAGCAATGGCACCACTGGGAACAACCCCCCCCCTAACTGGCTGCACCTATAAGCAGTCCCTGAACTGCAAGTCTTTGAACCTTGACGAAACAGGAGGCGTCATGGCATTTGTTCGTTGGTCCGAAAAGACCGACTCCATTCTAAGAATGAGTAACTGTTCGCCCCAACAGAGTGTTACCTATATCTCGGGGTTATTTCTAGATGGCACACTCTCATAATGGAACCTCCAGGTTCAGACCCTTGGTACAAGATACTGCTAATACACTGAGCTGGGACGAGCTCAAAGGAATGATGGAGAAGAAATACAATTCTAGGGCTGGAAACCAGAAGCGTGAGGTAGAGTTCCGGAATTGAAAATGGATGGACCAGAGATTCCTGAATACATCCAGCAATCTCACGACTTGTCTAGGGTCGTCCCCTACTTAGTCAAACCGGAGTTCAAAAGGATGGAACGATTCATTTGGGGACTTGCACCCCAGATCAGGGGCATGGTTACTACCTCGAAGCCCTCAACCATTGCAGAGGCTATCAATATGGGTGATTGATTTATAACATGAGATGTTATGTGATTGATTTATTTATAACATGAGATGTTATGTGTTGATATTGTTGTATACTTACGTACACTTTACTTACTATGACCTGACCCATACGATCATCATTTAGAAGATGCCTCCAAGACGGGATGTACGCATACCCACCAACGAGGCGGAACTTCAGGGAATCATTGCTGCAGTCATCGCACAATACGAGGCCCATCACTCCGAGCGCAACGGAGGTACCTCAGGAAATAACCCACCCAACGGCTGCACCTACAAGCAGTTCTTAGGCTGCCAGCCCCTACATTTCGACGGCACTAGGGGTGCCGTAGCCTTCGTACGCTGGATTGAGAAGACGGACACTGTTTTGCGTGTGAGCAAATGCACCCCAAGAGATCAGGTCACGTACATTTCCGGGCTGTTCCGAGATGGGGCTCTGTCATGGTGGAAACTTCAGGTTCAGACAATGGGCGAGGCTGCTGCGTATGCTCTATCATGGGACGAGTTGAAAGAGCTAATGCATAAAAAGTATTGTTCGAGAACAGAAAGCCAGAAGGTAGAAACTGAGTTCTGGAACTTGAAGATGGAAGGTCCAAAAATAGCTGAGTATGTGGAGAAGTTCCAAGTTCTATCGCGTATCGTTCCTTACATGGTAGATCCGGAGTTTAAGAGGATTGAGCGTTTCATTTGGGGATTGGCACCCCAAATCATGAGCATGGTAACGACATCAAAGCCTGCAACAATCACTGAGGCCATCAATCTAAGTGTAGCCCTGACGGAAGAGGCAATCAGGATGAACAAATTTTCAACCTCTGAGGAGAAGAAGGAGACTCATGTAGAGTCATCTGGGGACAACAAGAGGAAGTTGGCGAATTTCAAACAGGGTACCCAGTCGAGTAGCGACGACAAGACCAAAAAGAGAAAAGAGTACACGGGTATCCTACCAAAGTGCGACAACTGTCGACGTCACCATAATGGGCGGTGTAGATATGGAAAATGTGGTAACTGTGGCAAGGTGGGACATGTCAAGGAAACGTGTCGGCAAGGTACTAAACATGGAAATAGAGGTCAAGATGGTAACGGAAATCACGGAGGAAATAACGACGACAACAACTATCAAGGCAGGGATGGTGACGATCAAGGCTGTGGCCAAGCATGTTTTAATTGCGGTGATGTGGGGCATTTCAGGAAGTATTGCCCTAAGAACACTCAGGCACGTGGATGAAAGCTCAACAGCGGGGATATAATCCAAGCGTGGATATCGGTACGTCTCATAATAGTCAATGTTATGCTCTATTTGACAGTATTGTCAAATTTTAGCTTCAGAAAATATAGTTGTTTTAGTAGTAAGTAACCTAGATACCCAGTTCTCGATAGAACAAGCCTAACGGAAGCTTCGATGTGATAATTGGGATGGACTGGTTGTCGAACAACCCGGCGGAGATTGTCATCCGCGCCCCGACGACGAACGGAGAAATGATTGTGATTCATGGAGCAGGATACGCTCCTACGGATTATCAGGCAAAGAAGACACAAAAATTTTCGCACAAAGGATGTGTTGCATTCTTGGCTCATGTCGTGGAAAAAGAAGCCGAAGAACCCAAAACTCGAAGATATTCCTGTGATTGGAGAATACCCCGAAGTCTTCCTCGAAGACTTGCCGGAATCGTCTCCTCAACGATTAGTCGAATCCCGCATCGATTTAATTCCAGGCACTGCACCCGTAGTCGATGCATCGTAGCGACTTACATTTTCGGAGATGCAAGGATTGACAGAGAAGTTTTAGCAATGGATAGAGAAGGAAGATAACAGACCAAAATTCCCTTTTGGGGTAACCCCATTTCTACTCGTCAAAAAGAAGGATGATGATTTTCCAATAAACATCAACTACCGGGAGCTGAACAAGCTGACGATCAAGAATAGATACCCTCTGCCAAGAATTGATGATCTGTTTGATCAACTGCAAGGTTCAAGCTTTTACTCAAAGATCGACTTGCGATCTGGATACCATCAGCTAAGGATACAAGAGGAAAGTATCCCGAAGACAGCCTTCAGAACTCGTTATGGACACTACGAGTTCCTTGTTATGCCGTTTGGTTTGACAAACGCACCTGCGGTGTTTATGGACTTGATGAATAGAGTTTGCAAGCCGTACTTGGACAAGTTCGTGATTGTGTTTATCGACGACATTTTGATTTATTCAAGAACAAAGGCTGAGCACGAACAGCATCTAAGAGCTATTTTGGAACTGCTAAAGAAAGAACAGCTGTATGCCAAATCCTCTAAGTGCGAGTTTTGGCTACATGAAGTCCAATTCCTTGGGCACGTGGTAAATGGAGATGGAATCCACGTGGATCCCACCAAGATCGAAGCGATTAAGAATTGGGAAACGCCAAAGACGCCAACCGAGATTCGACAATTCTTGGGTTTGGCTGGCTACTATCGAAGGTTCATTGAGGATTTTTCTAAGATCGCTCAACCATTGACGCTCCTCACTCAGAAGGATAAGAAGTTTGATTGGGGAATCAAACAGGAAGAAGCGTTGCAGCCGTTGAAGGATAAGCTCTGCAATGCGCCAATCTTAGCACTACCGGAAGGTACAGATGATTTCGTGGTATACTGTGACGCTTCGCGTCAAGGATTGGGTTGTGTGTTGATGCAACGCCAAAAGGTTATTGCTTACGCATCGCGTCAATTGAAAGTGCACGAAAAGCACTATACCACACATGATTTGGAACTTGGCGCAGTGGTTTTTGCATTAAAGATCTGGAGACACTACCTTTATGGTACAAAGTGTACAATTTTTACAGATCACAAGAGCCTACAACACATATTCAACCAGAAGGAGTCGAATATGAGACAAAGACGATGGGTTGAGTTGCTGAACGATTACGACTGCGAGATAAAGTATCATCCAGGGAAGGCGAATGTGGTCGCCGATGCCCTAAGTCGAAAGGAGAGGATCAAGCCCATAAGGGTTAGGGCTTTAGAAATGATTATCCGAACCGATCTTTCCTTGCGCATTCGTGCCGCGCAGAAAGAAGCTCTCAAGGAAGGAAACCTTGAAGAAGAATATCTCCGTGGGATGGAGAAGCTACTGGTACCAAACGAGGAAGGAACGTTATGTTTTGAGAAAAGGATTTGGGTTCCTCTGTTTGGTGGTTTAAGGAAAGTTATTTTTGATAAAGCTCACAAATCACGGTACTCTATCCATCCAGGAGCGGATAAGATGTACCAGGATCTCAAAGATTATTATTGGTGGCCTAGGATGAAAGGCGATGTTGCTGTATATGTGAGCAAATGTTTAACATGCGCTAAGGTTAAAGCCGAATATCAGAAGCCTTCAAGACTTCTGCAACAACCTGAGATTCCCAAGTGGAAATGGGAACAAATCTCAATGGATTTTATTACAAAGTTGCCAAGAACGCCAAGAGGCCATGACACTATTTGGGTAATAGTGGATTGATTAACAAAGCCAGCTCACTTCTTACCTATCAGAGAGAAGGATAATACGAGCAAATTGGTTGAAATTTACATGAGAGAGATCGTCGCACGTCATGGAGTGCCTCCCTCGATCATCTCCGATAGAGACGGAAGGTTTGTATCAAGGATATGACAATCCTTCCAAGAAGCTTTTGGCTCACAATTAAATCTGAGCACCGCATTTCACCCGCAGACCGACGGGCAAAGCGAGCGGACGATACAGACTTTGGAAGACATGCTGAGAGCGTGTGTTATGGATTGAGCGGTAGCTGGGATAAGCATTTGCCTTTGGTCGAATTTTCGTACAACAACAGCTACCACACCAGTATTGGTGCCGCGCCATTCGAAGCTCTTTACGGACGCAAGTGCCGATCACCCCTATGCTGAGCTGACGCAGGTGATAGGCAACTTGCTGGTCCCGAAATCGTCGAAGAGACGACAGACAAGATTGCGCAGATTCGAAAACGCATCGAAGCAGCTCGTGAAAGACGGAAAGCCTATGCAGATCCAAACCGGAAACACTTGGAATTCCAAGTCGGAGAAATGGTTTTATTGAAAGTTTCACCCTGGAAGGGTGTGGCACGCTTCGGAAAGCGTGGGAAGTTAAATCCGCGCTACATTGGTCCTTTCGGAGTTTTGGAAAGAATAGGATTAGTAGCATACAAGCTGGACTTACCTGATGAATTCCATTCAGTTCACGATACATTTCATGTATCCAACCTAAAGAAAAGTCCAACTCAAGATACCATTGCCATTCCCATCGACGAGATCCATGTTCATGACACGCTCCATTTCGTTGAAGAACCGGTTGAGGTTACGGATTGGAAGGTAAACAAGACCCGCCGGAGCAGTGTCAAGCTCGTCAAAGTTCGTTGGAATGCCAGACATGGTCCTGAATACACCTGGGAGCGTGAGGACCGGATGAAAGAGAAATACCCCCACTTATTTCCTAAGAACCCTGCATCTACAAGCAGAACTTAAAATTTCGGGACGAAATTTTTCTAACGGGGGGAGAATGTGACAACCCTCACTAAACCAGGTATCCGTATGACTTAATTAATAATTAATTACTGCTTAATTACTGTGCTTGTTTGAAATTGCTGATGAACTGCTACTTGATTTCTGATACATGTACTTACCTGCATCATACTTTACTTACCGTCACTACATTATTTGCATGCTGAACCTTAGTGACAAACATGATGCACAAAAAGCACAGTAGCACTATAAACGGATAACCTATTGAACATGCTGATAAAGCCAGCATCAGGCAGACACTGCCTCTAAGGCCTGTATGAGCCAGAAATATTTTACTACACTAGTGGTGAGTGTAGGGATACAAGGGTTGTAGAACTGCGTCTCTAGGAATAAGTTACGATGACTGGATGTGCCTAAAACGTACTCTAAGTACAAAACTCAGCACTTTAAATAAACAATCCAGCTTTTAGCTATCTAATAAAGTGCCAAAACATGAGGAAAATATTCCTGACACTTTGGAAGAATAAGTTGTGTCACTAAAAATAATTATAACGACACTTTAATGCTTTGTTAAGCACTTTAACGGATCTCTATCCAACCGAACAACCGGACTATACCCGGAACATGAAAATATTGTCAATAACATTATTTGTCTTTTTTCTGAGCCAGTTAGGGTCCCTGAATACCTTAACACCCATTGTAACGCATGACACACTACTAACCGGGTTAATCCCTAAACTTAACTAGATTAACCTAACTAGATACTTAACCTTTGGTTGAAATCGAACTAGTACCCCCCCCCCCCCTTTAACCAACCGTCCCCAAGAGGGGGGACACCTCTTGTACTTGATGATTTGTTTAATCTTTGTTGCTTAATATCTTGGAGACACTAAGTCCATTGGTTAATGATCTTTAGTTTTGGCCTATAAGTTACTACTCATGTCCACCATAACCTAAACCACACTTAACAAAATTCACACACACTCTCTCCCTCTCTATCACTCATGGCCGAACACCCCCTCTTACATACATCCATTTTCGATTTTGATCATCTCATTTCAAGTAACTACAAGTGATAAGGATCGCGTATAAGGAACCTTGGTGCAATCGGAAGGCGAAGGACCTCTTCTCGTTGCTTTTATCCACTCATTTTGCGCTTAGATTCTTCCCTAGCCTCGAGCTAGTAGTAAGTTGCTTAAATCACCTTCTCGAACCATTTTAAAGTGGTTAATATGATATGTATCGGTTAAAAGACGCAAACATACAAGATGAATCATAAAAGTCTACTTAAAACACTAAAAATGTTGGTTAAAAGCTCATATGTTGTGTAAATCATGTAGTATTTGATTTGTGTGATTATTTAGACCCGATCTATGTTGTGGTAGCTCGGATCGTCATTTAACCCGGGTTGGTCATGATCATGGATCATGACATAAGGTTGTTTTGGAAGTAACAAGGGTTAAAGGATGAAACTCTACCACACGCGAATCATGAACTTGTGTAAAAGCGATTTTGCTTGTGAAATAGTGTTTGAAACTAGTAGATCTACGTATCTACAAGCGGTATTTTCAAAGAACCAAGTATCAAAGAAATCATGTTTTCTAAAGACGGATCTTACACTAACACGAATGATTTTTAGAACACACAAGTGTGTAAACACTTGTGTAGCACAAAGTTTCGACAAAATAACTATTTTTGTAAAAGTTGACAAGAAGTTGTAAAGATGGAATTTCTTTAAAAACGGGACTTTTACGAAATCGTATTGCTTTATATAAAGATCCACTAAAAGTAATGGGATTTACTTCATAATATTAGAAAACTACAAGTTCATGAGATTCTTGCCAATTTACATGTTTATTAACTAGTTTGATACGTTGAACATTGTTTTGGTTGAATAAGAAAATTGTTGGTTTGATTTGTAAAAGAAAATGATACGCTTGAAAGCGTGGCCACCTCCAGTTACAGAGGAAACTCTGGCGAAATTTTCCCAAAAACCTAACACTTAGAAATATTTCTACCACAAGTGTTAGAAATACATTTTGACTTGTTTTCAAATTATAGATTTCGCCACGACTTTATTTACAAAACATCGGAGGTGGGATTTCACAAAATGAAACGTGATAAATATATGTATTTAGTAAAAATATTTTTTCACAACATCACTTGTGTAAATGTTTATGATTATTTTGTGATCTACGTAAATATTATTTTTAGAGTAAAAATAATATTACTAAGTATTATTTTGGGAAAATTACATGTATTAAAATATAATATTTTTGGGAAGAATATTTATATTTTGGAATTAGAAATAAAATATATTAAGTGAGACTTAATAGTGTAATTCAAAGGTTACGAACACACATGTATTAAATCCCCCATCCTTGGGAAGGAAAATAATTACCAAGTATACAGAATATAAACACGAAATAGTTGTCTAACTATTTCCCAAAAACTTAAACCTTAAAGCTAAGGCACGGCCGTCCGTCTAATAGAATTAGTACGTGTAGGTCGTCACACAGCTGCTTGATTTGGAGGTATACTTGGTAGAGACGCACCACTGTGAGTTCATGTCCCCCTTTTCTCTTAACTGTTTTCAGTTTTCTAAACTACGGGGGTGAAATACATGTTACATACTGCTACGGACAATTATGAATGGTATGGTCAGCTAAGGAAGGAACTGTTAGGTTATGTGATTGGGTAGGTGAAATCTTAAGAACATTAGTCCTCGTAGTACGGTCGAGGGATAGAAGTGATAGGCCTATTTGAGCATAACAAACCCCACCCATGAGCCCTAATGTTGGACCATGTGGTGACCTTGTCTTAACACCACCCATGCGCCCTAAGGTTGGACCATGTGGTGACCTTGTCTTAACACTACCCATGCGCCCTAAGGTTGGACCATGTGGTGACCTCGTCCTATCCCCTCCCATGCGCCCGCAGGTTGGGCCATGTGGTTACACATTAACTGATATGTTTCCTAATTTGCTTTCATACCAGAGTTTACAAAACATTCATACTTACAATGATTATAAAGGTTTATTTGCGCGCTCATACTAAACACATGAACTCGCTCAACATTATTGTTGATTTTTCCAACTTACATGTATTTCAGGGAATTAAAGATCTGGCGCGGTATGTTATGTTTTCCCGCTGCATATGGGTTCCGAGGTCATCCAGGTTTAGGGGATGTGACTTTTACCTAGACGAGTCACAGTCCTTAAACTGCGTTTTATTCACGTTGATGTTTATGTCTTTCAAAACAATGCTTTATGTTAAGATGGTGTAGTTCCAAGACAATGTTATGTTACCTTGGTTTTAAAACTTATTTTAATGGATGATCTTGCATGATTTTATTTTCATATAGCTTTGTTATGATTAAGCTATGGTATTAAGAAGTCACACCAAATTAACCACGCTTCCGCAAAACCAGGGTGTGACACATCATGTGCCGAGAAGCTACACTATCCATAATCCATCGTGAAACGGATCTTGGAAGCTCCTGCACATTTCAAAAACACTTAGTGAGATTTTGATGCTACCCAAGCCTCTTTGGACTCAGGTAACTTGACATTTAAGTGAGTTTTTGCAATGTAAAGTGGCGGAAAATTCTTGTCGTTCAGTTTTAAGCTCTCTGCAGATCCAACCTCAACCTCTTTATACAAGAAAAATTCGTCTTTTTGAGGTTGACCAGATGGTTGGTCTTTCTTCGAAACAACCTTTTTCTTAGAAGTAACAGACTCTTGTTTTTCAAGTTTCTCATAGTAATCCAAAGGAACATTCATCTTTACCAATGTGGTAGAAGACGATTGTTTTTCTGACTCTGAAACCTTTGGTTTTAGAGAACTTGTTTTCTTTTCAACAACTTTTGGCTTCCATGTTTGTTGAGACGATGCAACCCGTTTGTAAAACTTGTCATTTTTAGTTACCATATTCTTAACAGGTTCAGTTTTGATCTTGGTGTTGTCATTTTTAGTTACCATATTCTTACCATATTCTTAACAGGCTCCAACCATAGTTGAAACCCCTTTCTTTCGTCCGAGCTCTCCCTCTGGCAGCCTAGAGGCTGCTGCCTTCTTGCGTCCCACTGATCGAACTCTCCACCTCTGGTTCTTCTTTCGTCTGCTATTTATATATATTATTTATCTACTAGAAAAATAAATGTGATGCCTTTTCTCTTTCCTCTCTTAATTGCCTCGTGACCTCCTTCTCTAATTAAAGTTCCACCCAATGCCTTTTCTCTTTCCTCTTTTAATTGCCTCGTGACTTCTTTTTCTAATTTAAGTTCCACCCACCTACTTCATTAATTCCATTCTTTCTTTTTCGTTTACTTTATAGAATTCACTGAATTCAATTTGACATCATGTTGGAATTAATTCCAAGTTTAAGCCTTATGTCACTTTTAGTCCCCCAAAATTCATGGGTTATTTTTTTAACGATTCCTCTTGTCATATATGGCCTCCAATAATAGTATAGAGATAAGTGGGCTCGGCCCACTCCTAGAAGATAACGACAATTTTACTTCGGTCTCGGGCGGCATACTCTACCCAACTAGCTGGTCATTTCCATATTACTCGTTTTTGCTCCATTTGCACCAGGACTTGTGTTCATGTTGACCGTACGCTACGGAATTAAACCGTAAGCTCCCATCTTGACCGTAACTTCACCACATTACGCAATTTAACCTGTACAACCACAATTTCTCGTAGTTACTTTATTCAATGCATATAACCACATAAACGACGATAAATCATACAATATAAACACTTTAACGTCCGGGTTTCACACTCTCCATCAGGGCTAAAAGTGGATGCTAGATCAATACAAATAGAAGAGTTGGAGTAATCTATTTAGGGGTAATCAAGCAAGGCAGACAAAGATAAGTACATTGAAGATAAAATCTATTATAACACCAAAATAATAGATTAATTAAAATTCTACCTGAATTTTGGCTTCGCTTTGGCTCTGACCAAAATTCAGACATTATGAACATACATAAATAAAATGTTGTCTTGATGTTTTACATAAACTTTGGCTTTGACCAAAATTTATGTATTATAAACATACCATAATAGACTGACTTATTGTCTTATATGAATTTTGGCTTCGCTTTGGCTTTGACCAAAATTCATGTAATTGTGAATGTACGTAAATGATAGAGACTATCTTAATGTTCTATGTGAAATTTGGCTTCGCTTTGGCTTTGTCCAAAATTCACATATTATGAACATATGTTATAAATGGACTGTCTTAATGTCCCATATGAATTTTGGCTTCGCTTTGGCTTTGACCAAAATTCATATATGATGAACGTAAAAATAAAGTACATAAATATACCATAACACCTTTGGGCAAGAAATGATATATCTATGTAATTAGGCTTATAATTATTATATATATCATTAGACAATTTGCCTTTAGGTTCATTGTCATACACATAATTATATAAAATACTTTCCTATGTCAAAATCGTTATTTTAAGACGTATGATTAAATGCTTAAATCATTATTTTAATTGCATTAAGGAAAAATACTCTAACTGATTTTTTTTCCTAATGACTAAAATCAAAAGAAATAATCAACTGATATTATATGCAACATTTGATTTATATGAAAATAAAAGGAAACAACAATTATTTGTTCTAAAAACAAAACAATATTATTAGTGTGGGCAAAAATAAATAATAAAATAAACCCTTAAGTAAATTACAGTATTGAAGTAAAAAAATGTAAACACCATGAAACGTGGCCACAAAATCATAAATTATATTAAACAATTTATATTACTTCAATTTAGATTAACATGGTTTGAGGAAAGGCAATATATCGATTAAAATATTCCAGACTCCAAACCTTCTTTAAACAAAAAAAAAACATCTCAAACTAAATGCAAATTTAAACATTCAGACGTTTGAATTCGAACCGATTGATTTGCAGAATTGGTATACCCATTTAAAATCATTGGAAATGAATTATATCCAATACATAATTTATGTCCCATCATGTAGTAAAATCTAATGTTTAATCCAAACTAACCTTTACATATATGTGTAATTGTGTATTATAAAATTCCACTAGCAAATAATATAGTGCAGAACATCAATATATATCAAAAGGTCAATTAAAGTGAAAAAATGTTTGGAATTTAAACTAACTACATCATCGAACAATGATTTTAAACAACTTTCTAGAAAACCAATCCTCAATAAACAAATCAACTTTGATTTCATATTCCATAAAATCGATTCATCGCCTATTAATTATTTAATTTTATGATCAAATAGATATAATTAACATACGCTCTGATACCACATGTTGATTATATCTTTAAACATGGGTCTAAAACATAAAACCCTAATGATGTTTAACAAGTCAAAGCATGAACATGAACATAAAATTAGAGGCACTTACATGTGGGAATGGTTATCTTCGCTGATGATGATGAAGCCATGATTCCTGTTATGATGCCTTTTAGTGATTGGAACTTTAGAGAGAATTCTTAATTGGTGTTTTAGGAGTGTTTCACTATGAATGAACAAGATGATGACCATCCATTTTATTAGTAACTCAAGACTCCTCACATTCTCTATATTAAAAGCATCTAAAGGGAAATCATAATGGCCCCTTAACTTATAAATATTCACAATTACTTCCATCAAGTAATTGTTAGGGACCGGTTACGTCATATTGGTAAGGTTAACTTAAATGATCTGTAGGCCACATTACGGGTTATTTCTAACATTAACAACCCTAGTTAACCATCACTCTCCCTAATTGACCTATCAATCATCCAATGGACCATTAATCACCCTAACCAACATTAATTGACAAAATGTAGCATGAACAACCTTAGTTGACCATCATCGCTATATAAAACCTTTTTTAATATTTTATTATTTAGTATCATTAATAAAGAAAATCAATCACACATATACAATTAATATTTACTTGTCTTTTATTATTAGTTTTTATTCATTAATCAATACTAGTAGTGTAGTTACTTAATACTTATTTTTATCGCTAGTTTTTATTTATTAATAATATAGTATTTACTTAATATTTATTTTTTATTATTAGTTTTTATTTATTACCGTTATATCAAGAGATGCGGTTATAAAACCGAATCTTTTGGCTCTTGATTTTTTCAAAGCACCCATAAGATGCGGTTACATAAGAATCGTTTCTTTTGGCCCATGTTTTTTCAAAACAACCATAAGATACGGTTTAGAGAGAGTAACCATATCTTTTGAAAACACCATAGCATCTTTTAATCACTTATGTACCCGTGATGTTTATGAATTTTATAGTTTTAACTTTTTAATCCGTGTAGCACACAGATATCTAAGATGCTAACATAGTATTATATATACACTTATTTATGCAATATGAATAATAAGGGCAAATAGAGGTTTTGATAAACCGCCAATGAGTCCTAGATTAATTGGTTTGGGAGGGGACACCCCATGGCCTTCCAATGTGGAGGTCATGGGTTGGAGTCCCATTTGGTGCAATATTTTCTAGATGGGCCGGGGGTTTTACAACAGTGGACCTTCGGGCAGTGAGTTTCCCCGGGAATGGTGACGGGTCTGGTCACCAACGTTGTTTGTATATGCAGGACGTGAGTGACCTTTGGCCAATGGATTTGCTCAGATAGCCACGCTTGTATAGTATTCATTGGTCTTTAAAAAAGAGGTGTTGATAAACCCTAAGACAATTATGGTAAAACATTTTGAATTTACTGTTAATGATTGAATTCAAAGATAGAGGTTATTTTAGGAATTTGTTTTTATACAAACTAAAAAATTTGCCTAAATTACAAATAAAAAAGTCATTTGAAAGTATAGAAAACAAGGCCTGCAAACGAACCGAACATGCATTGAATAATTTGTGAACCGTTCAACAGAAAGTTCGTTTGTGTTCGTTCGTCTAACAAATGAATGAACATCATCATCATCATCATACTCAGTAAATCTCACCAATAGCAAGGCTAAGGTAGGGTTTGAGGAGGGTAAGATGTAGACAAGCTTACCTCTACCCCGTAGGAATAGAGAGACTGCTTCCAGTGAGACCCCTGGCTCGATAGTAGTTTTGCATCAAGCCTTGGACAAATGCTGATTAGTGCATGTACCCCCTAGTCTTTCGGCTATCAATGGCACCACATGATGCATGATTAACCGTCCCCCGTGTTTTTCGTTATTTTCACGAAATTAGTAAAATAACGTTAAAATTAGTGTACTTTCACTTTTGCCCCCGAGGGCCCACACACATATACATTATATGTGCATACCCCAAGCGGGACGTTAACAAATGAATGAACACGAGCATGAAATTTCATTCGTTTAACTAAATGAACAAACATAGCCACGCTGGTTCATTTATGATCTTGAACGTTCGATAATGTGTTCGTTCATTTATGTTTGAATGTGTGTTCGATAGTTCATTAGGGTTTTAAAACTTCTGTATTTATTAAATACTTCAAAATTCCTATTAATATAATATTTAATAAATATTAGTGTATCGTATATTACATACCTTTAAACAATTTAGGCTTCACAATTCGTAGTTTTAAAAAATTTCTCATCGCCAGCTACATTGTTGACGTCGTCTTCTCGAGGACCGCCGTCTTTCTAAATATTTTAATTAGTTACAATAAATTTGGATACGTTACGGTTTTATCAATTTCAAACTACGACGTAAATATGTTGTGCTTTGCGAACATATGTCACGAGCTGTGTTTTGTTATTTACATTCGATATGTAAAATCAAGCGGTTGCGACTGACTGTTCTGGGTTTTGGCCGGTTCGGGTCCGGGTTTTTGACTGGGTAGAGGTGAAACCGGTTCCGGTAGTTCCATTTTGATTTCTTTTTCTTCGGTTGGGTCTGGAACTGGTCTGTACCCGGGGCTCGGGTAGGGTAGGAACAAGTTTCGAGTCAAGTTCGGAACTGGGTTTTTTGTGCAGCTCTAGCTAGACCTACCAAATGTGGACTTTAATGGTACGTATAGAACTTGAATGCGGAACAAAATAACACAGGAACAAAACACATAATACTCGGTTTTGATCAAAACCTTTGATCGATTCTTTTTTATTAATAAACCAAAAAGCACGTTTGTTACAATAACTTTAACTATCTCTTTATACTAAATCAACATATTAGAAAACAAGAAACATTAACCACGTAAATCGGAAGCTAAATAAAGGCTCCATATTTTTATCTAAAATACGACTCTATAAATAAAACTTACTAGTTAACCTCTTAGACTATGACAAGATTAGGTCCATCATACCTATCGTGTCAAATGGATTTGATGTACGAATATTAGCATAGATACTATTATCATATTACCTCAAATGTATTCTCTTTGTTTATTTCTTCTTTCGCTCTGCGTCAAATTCGAATTGATACGTTTATGGTTTGGTTTGTAAAATTTGAATTCGGTTTTCAGTTACTACTTGTAACTTAAGAAAGCAAAGGCTATTCTACATCTGATATAATCAGTATCCATTATTCATATTACAACATTTAACATAAAATTTACAGATATTCACCCTATATCCCTAATAAATACATATATTGTGTATATAAATATGATATCATATATCTACAACTCAATGGCCTTTGAAAGAGCTGCATTTCTTGATGGAGGAACAAGTGACTTGGCATAAGCAACTGGCAAAGAAACCAGCTTCTTGGGTTTACTTACATATGCCCTTCTAGTGAAGTTATTATAATCATTCGCTTCGATCTCATCCAAGATTTGACGATACAGTAACAGCGATGCCCACACCTAATAACACCGAGATCATATTTAGTTAAAAAAATGTTTGAACACTCGTTTTCAAAGCAACTTTATTAATCACAAGATTTTGTTGTTTGAAGTTATAATAATCAAATAATGATTAAAAAACCGATCATTGTGATAATCAAATTCGAAACACAAATCCAAGCATCCCTTAAACCCTTTATATATTTTTTTTCAAGTAACCATGAGAATCTGTTACTAGAAAACTCATGGGACCACACCAATACTCTGCTAAGCAATGAGATCAGGTAAAACGCAACTTGCGTTGGGCAGGTGGCCTTCAAAGGGGTTAAGGGTAGCAAACCAGTAGAAGTTGGATAACAACCTAAGACCTCCGCCAAAGGGACTCAAGTGTTTACCAGGTTAAGCATGTGTTTTGAAGGAATGGATGATTACCCGAATAATAAGATTAAGTTGTTAGTTACTTACCGGCCATCTACTAGCCGAGCTTAGTTGTGTGACGCCTTGTTGTGCTTCATCAAAGAAAGCTCTTGCCCTTTTAATCTGCTTTTTCATGAAGTTTCTCCATTTATCGGTTACTTTCCCGGAAAATATATCCTCATCTGATAGTCCTGCTTGTGCTAGTTCATCCTGTGGTAGATACACTCTTCCTCTTCTTGCACTATACCAAAAGCAAGCACATCATAAGAACTATGCATATATGTTTACTATTTATAGTATTTGCTATAAAGATTAGCCTGTTTGACCAAAAGTCAAATTTTTAGCATGCAAAGATAACTGTTTGATGTATTTGCTTCAAACTTCAATGTTGTGATCATGATTTTCTTGAAAATGTTGAAATTCATAACAAATTGTTTTGATATACACTAAAAGTCTCTCACACGATGACACCGAACACTTACTATTTATGGTATTTGCTATAGATATCAAGTAACAATCAAGATTTTGTTGTAATGTTTCTAATTCATATTGAATATTGTCTCTTAGATCTAAAAACCCAAACGAAAACATATTCCAAAAAAATAAAATAAATAAATAAAAAGCGCGTACTCTTCTCCCACATCGCGTAGGATGTTGGTGAGTTGATTAGCAATCCCCAAAGCCAAAGCAGCATTGTACACACTTTCGGTTGATGCTCGAGATTCAGGAGCAATTCCCATTATAGGAACGCTCATCAATCCAACTGTACCAGCCACATAATAGCAATACAAATAAAGCTCATCGAAAGTCTTGTATCTCGACTTTCTAAGGTCCATCCTCATCCCTTCAATCATATCCTTAAAAGGCTGCAAACGTTTTAAAAACCGTCAACAACATACGCAACAAAACAATTTATTAAAAACAAAAGTGACAAGATATGAAGGTCGGGTTGACTTGTAACACTTTTTTGTTCGTTTTATTAAATTTGTTAATTTTGACCTGAATGTCAACTGGAAACTTGGAGACGGTATCGGATAAAGCTGCATCAAGCATGTCAAAAGGGCGACCGTTGAAAAGATCTTCCAGCCTTGATTCCCATCTATCTAAAGCTTTCGGTGTTATATGTGACGCGTTTGGCCCGTCAACTAGCTCATCGGTTCTCCTACACCACACTGTTTCAAACAACAACAGAGGATAACATGAAAACTGTTGACCATTTCCCAATTTATTTAACATATCCACTTTATCTATAATAATTAAGTTCATGTGTATGTAAGTGTGCAGAAGTTTATGATTATTAAGAATCAAAGAGCCTACTTCATTTCCTTCATATAATATATATACTTTGACTTATGGGGTCAAAGTCAAACAAGTTTATTGTATGTTCTTTTTGGTGCAATCAACCAGAATAAATCTAGTAAAATTCTAGGGAGTACAGTACACGGATGCTCCTTATGGTTTACAAAAATTTTGGTTTTGATCCCAAGCTTTGAAAAAGTACAAAGATGGTCCGTGTGGTTTGCACTTGGTGACACATTTAGTCCCAAGCTTTCTCCAAAAGTACATGGATGGTCCCTGTGATTTGCACTTTGTTACGCATTTAGTCTCTAACTTGGACCCGCTGGAACCTTTAGATATGTTGGTTGAGGACTAAATGCGTTACAAAGTGCAAACCACAGGGACCATCCGTGTACTTTTGAAAAGCTAGGGACCAAATCTAAATTTTTGGTAAACCACAGGGACCATCCGTGTACTTTACTCAAAATTCTATAAGTAGTTTACGCCTTCCGAATTCCGATACACTAATATTATGCTCGAAAAGATTCAGATCAATAGAATCCATATCACTTCTGCAGTTAAAAAGTACTATTAGACTCAAATCAAAGATTCTAATGAAATAGTTAGGCCAAAAGCACAAAAGTCAAAGCTGAAATCAAGGATTATGTAGTGAACAATCTACCAATTAGTGGAAAACTGGTATCATGGCACAAGTAGACTTTAAGTTGACCAAGAAAGTAGGTAATTTTCTTGAAAATGACTAAAAACAAATTAAAAAAATGGTCACATGATCATATCTAACAACCAAACATTAAGATTTTTAAGAATAAAGTCACCAAAAGGTGTATGCTACACCAATCTCTTCTCTTGAATCTGCAAACAGAGAAGATAGCCCGGGACCCGCAATCTCCGAGTTATCACCATAAACACAAGATATTTTTCCAGGTTGATCATACTTAGTGTTCTTATTTCATAACAACAACATAAAAAATATCTAAAAAAATCTATATGGTCAAACAAGGACTTTAATATATGCCGTAAACATAATCGACGATAATCCTCACCGTAAATCGCCCATATCGCTTTTCGCCTCTCCGGTGTCATTAGCAGTGTCCCTGTAAACATTATATTAATAAATAATTCAATTAATTCAAGCAAAAAAAGATCAGTTGATTCAAGCAAAAACATTAAAAAAATCAGTTAATTCAAACAATTCAAGCAATTTAAAAAAAAAATCCGTTAATTCAAGCAAAAAAAATTTAAAAAATCAATTAATCCAAAACAATTCAAGCAAAAAATATTAAAAAAAAAATCAGTTAATCCAAACAATTCAAGCAAACTAATTCAAAAAAATCCAGTTAATCCAAACAACTTATTTTCCTGCAAGAAACTCAAAAAATAAAATAGGATAGAAAACAAACCAACCTAAATAAAATGTTTTAGCATACTCTGCACAAACTTCACCACACCTATCATAAGCTTCACTCAACACCCCAAGTGTTCCAGGAAGCACAACATCAGGTTTCACCTCAACATCTTCCTTCTCTCTCATCTGCTCTTTAACCAAAGCTGCTTGCTTCAACACCACTTCATAAACCAACTGTTCAGATGAAACAGCCAATTCCCCACTTGGGTTAGCCACCACCCTTGAAACAAAATCTTTTTTTGACCCATAATTCAATCCCATAAAATCTGCATTCATGTAGCTGGATTTACATTCATGTTTCTTACCAAGATTCTTGATTTTTTCACTCCTCAAAAGGGTTCTTGATTTTGATAAAGTTTCAAACTTTGTGGTCTCCAAGAATCCAAATCTATTGCAAACAACCCAAATCAGAGCAACAGACATGGTGGGTACAGACTACAACAGGGTACTTGAATGTGATAAAAAGGATAAAAGTTTTGTGCTTTCAATAAAGCTTTTGGTGTAGAAAGCACATACTAGAAATACCCACTTAAAAAACTTGTTTTAAAAAAAAAAGATTGAAACCCCACTTCACATTCAGTGGAAAGATGATGAATTTTCCACAAAGATTGAAACTTTATGATTGAAAATGGTGAAAATGAAGGGGTTCTTGTTGATGATCAATTGGTTGAGGTTAAAAATCAACCAAAATAGCAGAGTGAAGAGATAACAAATTTAAAGAAACTGTGGATCTAATAAATGGATGAGAGTATACAACTAAATGAGAACAAAGATTAAAACAAGTGGGACAAACCCCCCCAAATTCATCTACTTAAGGAATGGGTGCTGCCTATTTTTGGGCCACTCATTAAAAAAAAAATAGATTTGGACAGTCACCACATGTTAGGTTGTTTCATGATCTTTCTAGGGGAAAAACTTTTAAAAAATGAAATAAAAGAAGCATAAAAAGAGGGTTTATGCTTTATATTCTACAAGAATGTTGTGAAATTGTTTTATGGAAATTTGGAGGGGTAGAAAAGGACATGGAAAAATACAAATAGGGTAGCCAACTTGTTTTAATGGGTGTGAGCCATTCAATAGAAACTACAAAAGGATGAACATCATAAATATGGGTGACGAAACTAGGCCGTGATAAAAGCAAGTGGGCTAGAACAATAACCGATTTAAAACGGTTTAACTTTTAACCGCTAGAAAGATGACCGACTAATAAGTTAACTTTTAACTTGCTTACCATTTTAATTTTAGTTGATTCTGTTAATCTGTTTTGACTGTAAAAATACGTGAATTGTGGATTTCATTAATATGACCGTTTATTTAGTCATTTAGTTTTCATTAGCGTTAATCTTGACTTTCAAAAATATGACAATGTGAGAAATTTATGTTTATGTATGTATATGCATAGTGCTAAAACCAGGGGCGGACCTATATGGGTGTCAGGGGTTGCCCGGGATACCCCTCAACTTTCTTGGCGAAGTATAGTTTTCGTTTTTATTAACGTTTTATTTATAGGGGATTCACCTGAGCAAATACTAGGATACCCCTGAATGTAAATGAAGATATAATGAGATGAAATAATATATTCCGACGGAAACGAAAATTCCCGGTTGACGGAAAGTTGCAGCGGCGGAGATAAAATTTTATAGAAGATGAAGTTTTATATTATTTAATAATAATCGTATTGGAATTGGAATTGTAAAAGGAAGCACGTGTTGCAAAAGTAAAAAAGTAAACATCTTGTCAACAGTCAAACTTTACTTAATATTTAAACATTTATTATATCATTTTATTAACTATTATTTAAATTATTTTTTTCTTTCTTAAAATTCGGAAACATACAATAAGTCACAAATTTCTATATTCTATTAGTTATTTTACAATTTTTTTTACTTTATTACTTGTATAATATAGCATTACAATTTATAATTTAACTTTAATTCAGTTACATATTTTTATTTTATTACTTGTAGTATAGTATTTAATTTTGAGTTACATATTTTTATTTTATTACTTGTATTGTATAGTATTTAGTTAATTTACTATTTATTAAATTGTTAATTTATTTTAATTTATTTGGAGCTTACTACTTGTAACATCCTTTTTATTCGTTGTTATTTGTTAATTTCTTTTATTTTATTTGAAGCTTAGTACTTATAACAACTTTTTTATTCGTTATTTTTTAAACATGTAAATGATTAGATAACATTTTTCGTCATGTAAAAATGTATTTTTTTTTCAAAATTATTTAGTAATAAGAAACCACATACTAACAAATTTACTAAATTAAAATTTGTGATGAATTATTAGTACATATCAGAAATAAAAAAAAAACTTATGCTAGGACCCAACATGAACCGAGTCGAAAAGTTTTATGTCCGCTTGTATAGCAATTAAAAACCAGTGACTCCATACAAATAAAATATTGGATCCGTCACCAAGTGTACGTTAAAAAATGGTTTTTCCGTTTTATGAATGTACGACAAAAAAAAATTATGGATACCCCTGAATTTTTATTCTAGGTCCGCCACTGCCTAAAACATTGTATACTTTCTTTTATGCTTCCGCTCAAGAGCACCCACCACAAGATTTACACTTTTTTTTTCTTTGGTAGGGATTATTATGGCACTAAAGTTTTGTTTTCCTTTCGTGTGAAAATTGTTTAGTTGTTAGTTGTTTTCATGGGATTTGGACAATCATTTTTTGTTGCCTTCTTGCTTTAAAGACTTATTTGTTTTTATTTCCTTTCTTGAGGGGTTAGTTGCATGAGCGCGTATAAGGGGTGTTTGGAATTGCATGTTTCATTGTTCCAAATATTACTTTGAGGTGTATGGACATAAAAAAATGTTTAAATGTTATTTAGTATTTTAAGAGTAAGTTAACATTTTCGTCCTTTTGGTTTGGTTAATTATATCATTTTCATCCAACAAAATATTTGTCACTTGGCTATCCGTATGGTTTCGGGAACTTGCTATTTTCATCCATTTTGTCAACCCCATCCAGTTTTTACTGTTAAATCAGGGGTGTTTATGTCATTTTAAGCCAATTTGATGAAAATGACAAGTTATAAACCCCTGACTGTTTATTTAGTTAAAAATTAAATACATAAAAACATCGAAGTCTTCCATCCTAAAACACTGCAACAGACGCCTGAAAACCGCCATCACCATCCCCTCATCCATTTATCCATCTTCTTCGTTGAGCACCTGCAAAAAAAAAAAAATCACTCCCTCGTCTCCCGTTTCATCTCTATTTCAGATATGACCTACCTACAAACAATTTCCATCTACACCGCCTAAAAACCCAAAAATATAGTTAACTCCTGTGTGTTCAATCCAGTCATAGTCAGTCATCTAAAGATGTGTTTTTCTTTAGCACTTACGAATCTTATATACAATTTTTCCAATGACGTGAACAGTTTATGTAATTTATTTAAGTTTTTGTCAGGTTCTAAATTTTGTTTATGATGTTTTATGATTATAACTTTGAGCATATTTTTTTTATTTCTTTCTTAGAATTTTTAAGATACGATATTTTATAAAATTCTGAGTATGTTGTTGTGACGTGCCTATTTTTATCTACATCTCGATATAATTTTTTTTCGAAATCCAGTTGTGTGTAGGATTGTCCAAATAACTCGATGCTTGCTCGAAAAAGATCGTTTGATTTTTGGCTCCCTTGTTCATAACAATTATTTTAGTAATTTACCAAAATTTAAACTTTATAATCATTTTAATGAGTATAGTTAACCAACGTGAAGGTGTTTAAGACTAAATTGTAAGATTTGCATGCATAATTTGGTATTACAACTTTATTTTGAATCAAACATTTATGTACTTATCGCATGATGCTTTAAGTTTCTTTGTTCATAAGTGGAATATTTAATTATAGTGTCTATTTTCTAGAACCAGTGGCGGATATAAGAATTTTTTCTATGGGTGCAAATGAAGGGTTCAATCATATTTTTATGGGGTGCGTTCAGGTTTTTCGCTTAAAAAATACACTCTATATATTTTTTCAAGGGGTGTGCCCGCCCACCCACCCATCAAGGTAGGTCCGCCCCTGTCTAGAACTAACCAACATTCATTAAAAAAAACAAAAGAAATTCTATAATAAAATGACAAATATTAAAAAAACAAAAGAAATTCTTATAATAAAATGACAAATATATTTTGTTGTAATACATGTGACCATATTATTTAATATGGTAGTAAATCCATTTGAGCATGTGAACACAATCTGGGTGGATATGGACACGTGGACAGCACAACCAATGAGAGAACGATAACATTATCAAAGTTAGATCCCATTTTATGATGACGTGGATCTTACCGACACGTGGCGGTTTCCCAATGGTTGTAAAAAAGTACAAAAAGCAAGTTAGGTGATGGACCCACTGAAAGAATAAGGTCAAATTTATATGTCGGAAAAGCGCAAAGGACGGTGCTTTTTGGGGCTTAATTAAATAGATATTGGTTTAGAGTAATTACAAAAGCAAATAAACAGATCAGATTAGAGATATCATAAAATGAGGCATGTAATTTTGGTTTGATTTTAGCTTTGTTTCTTTTTGTTTTGTTCTTGTACTTTTGGGTTTTACAGCTTGCTGGCCCTTGTTCTATATATTATAGAATCTTTGCCGTTAAAAAAAAAAAACAGATCAGATAAAACACTTTAAAAATATCGTTTTGAGACAATTGATGAAATTTTATTTTATTATATAACAAAGTAACAAACTCATGTGTATAAAAACTAATAAAAAACTAGTTTTATAAAGATATACAGGTGTAGAACTGTAATTGTTGCCAGGAGCAGGGGCGCAACTTAAGAGGGGGGGGGGGGGGTCCGACCCTCGAACTTTTTGCTTAATAATGTTATATATGTAGTTTTCGTATAGAAATTTTTGGGTATATATGTTTTCGACACCCAGATTCTATAGAAACTTTTGGTATACCGTTTTCGACCACCCCTGGTCTTCATTGTCAAGCTTCGCCACTAGCTAAAAGTGGGTTCGACAAACTCGCTCGTCAACATGCATACCATGTTTGGTTCCGTGTGTGGTGGCATGTGATGATGAACTCGAGAGGTGGGCTTGTTCCAAAATCTAATTAATCACATTTTGGTTAGGTTTTTTATTATAAATTGGTTGTGACATGAGAAGTGTATGAAGTGTGTAACATTTTTTTGTGATTTGTAAGTGTGTAGCATTTTCTGATGTGGTACTGAAATGAAAGAGAGAATGGTTGTGACAGGCAATGATACCCACCACCTAACGTCATGTATAAGTCCTTGCGTAGTGGGCGGTATGCCCGGCGCCATGACCGGAAAACGCCCAGGAACACCAAAACATGGGGCGGTATCAAAGGAAAAAGGGGGGTGTGGCGCGAGATTTATCGCGGCGCCATGGGGGTGCTTTTCAAACCTTGGACCAATCACAAAAAAGCATGGGTTTTTATAATTATTTAATAAAAACGAAAATTAATAATTAGGTATTGATGGGTAGGGGCTTTATGACTACGGGGTTAAAATGCATAACGCCCCATAACGCCCACCCGCACACGTGTCGCATAACGCCCACAAAGGGGCGTTATGACTACACATGGCCTAAGCCATACGGTTTTTATTTTACAAAGTTTACCTAGTTTTTTACATTTTTTTACTTATCAAGTCTAAGATTTTTTTACGTAGATAACTAAGATTTGTTTTAAAAGAAAAGCAAAACTCATTAGCAAAGTTTGCAAGACCCTTCTTGCTAGGGTGTTCAAGATCGGATAATCCGATTTTCGGATATCCAAAAATCGAATATCCAAAAATTTCGGATAGTGAATCTGAAATTTCGGATCCAAATTCGGATATCAAAACACATATCCGAACTTAAAAAAAAGCAAAAATATCTGTTTTCTAATTAGATCAAAACTAAACCTAATTTTCAAAAGTGAACGTCTTCTGGAGTGAATGAGCGTGTGAAGATAATATATCTATTTTTTTTTAAGTTTAGGAGTTAGATGGTTAGTGGAATTAATATATCTATATTTTTTTGAGTTAAATGTCATTTTAGTCCCTGTGGTTTGAGTCGTTTTGCCAGTTAAGTCCAAAGGTTTTATTTTTCGCCTATGAGTCCAAAAAGGTTTCACCGTTGCCATTTAGTCAACTGGGTTAACTTCATTCATTTTTTCTATTAACGAGAAGAGCAATTCAATCATTTTATATGTAATTCTGTAACCAGAAGAGCAATTCAGACATATAAAATGACCGAATTGCCCTTCTCGTTAACAGAAAAAATAGATGAAGTTAACCTAGTGGACTAAAATGGCAACGGTGAAACCTTTTTGGACCCACATGCGAAAAACGAAACCTTTTTGGACCCACATGCGAAAAACGAAACCTTTGGACTAAACTGACAAAATGGCCCAAACCACAGGTACCAAAATGACATTTAACTCTTTTTTTTTATTATAAAGTTTTCGGATTCGGATAATCCGAATATCCGAAAATTTTTAGAATTCAAATCCGAATAAGAATTTTCAGATAATTCGGATACGGGTTTTCGGATATTTCTGATTCGGTTTCGAATTCAGATTTTTTTTAAACACCCCTTCTTCTTGCAAACTCTTTTATTTTTAACATATGATTTTTTTAGAGTTAGTTTTTTATTACCTTTTTTGACTCGTGAAAGTTCGTCAAATGAATTACTTGTAAGAGGACAAGGGGGCACTCCGTTATATCATCACGGAAAGAAAGTTCCACGCGTTATTTCCCACCGCCGCTGCAAAAGTCCACGCGTTAATCTTCCACGAAATCAATTTTCGTTATTTTCTTCACGGCCGTTATAGTTTTTTTTTTTTTTTTTTTTTTTTGAGGGTAATTTTGGTTGGGGGGAAATTGTTGGGTGTGGTTGTGAGTGATGACCACCCCCACTAAAAAAAGGTTGTGAGTGATGGAAAAACGGTTGCTGACATGACGGAACATGATTGGATATTGTGAGTGATAGAATTCTATCACTAGTGACCACCCCCTCCCCTATTATGAATAGATTTATGGCTTTTTTTACAGGAGGGTGTAAGGTTCCGTGTGTTGAATTGTTTTAGTGCTTACTTACTTGTTTTATATCACTTTTATATAAGGTGATCAATTACTTTTTATGTTTAGAAAGTAGGGTTGGCATATCGTATCAGATACGACCTTTTAAGACACAAACATGATAACACACAAACACGACACAAAATTTTATCGTGTCAGTTTTTCCAAACAGAAACATGAATACGAACCTGATAATAAATAGGTTACACGGTAACGACCTGTTAAGACACCAAAAACTTACTAGCGTATCATACGATCTGTTATTCCATATTTGATATTTAGCCATTAAGGAACATGTTTAGTATGACTTGTGAAAATAACATTTTAATATCTCACAACTTCAATTATCATCCCGCATTTAAACATTAAGTTACTTGAAAATGGAGATAACATGGTTGAACAACCATAGGAGGTACACCAGACACTTGATAGGCTAATATCAAACTAAGGGGTGTGCAAAAAACCAAATTAACCGAATCATGATCGAACTAACCGACAAAACGGAACCAAAAATACCGAACCAAATAAAAAACCGGTGGGTCGGTTAATGATTTTTTTTAAACCGAAAGTAGCGGGTCGGTTATGGTTATCATTTTTTCCATACCCACCATAACCGAACCGAACCGACATGTAATAACTTTTTGTAGAATTTATGACATTTCACCATATTTTTAATATTTGATGTTGTTTATTGAAGATTTTTAGTATTTATAGGTTTTTCATATCGTTTTGTGGTTTTGATTGGATGTTTATTTGAATTCATGGAATATATCATATCACTTTATTTTAATATTCGATAATAATTGGTATTAATATTATAGATTATATGTATTTTTTATACTATGTAATCTATTATATATAATAAACATGTTAAATAAGGGCTTATGTGTCAATTGATAAGAGCATGTAAAAATGATGTGGCATTACCTTAGAGCTCCTCAATTCCATTTTCCCACTCAAAATTCCGGGTTAAATTTAGTTTCTATGGATACCGCGTGTCTTGTCCAAACCCGATTATTGACCCGTGTATATAATCCTTCATTCGTCTTTCTAACCTGTCTGAGTCTTCTTCTCTTTTCCTTAATCAGAAACCCTAAAATCAACCATTCATCGCTGCCTTCTTTTTTCCATACTAAACCCTAAATCGCTTCATTCTTCCTTCGACTTAGACTGAAACTTGGATTTTCTCCATTCATCACTGCATCTTATCTTTGGATGTCAACAGGTTTGTTGCTCACCAACACCTTTAATTCCATTGATTGCCCTATTGTGCATATTTGATTTTAATGTTTGACCTAAATGATGGATGAATTCCGATTTCCAGGTGTGTGCATCTATAATCTAGACGATCTTGATGATCGTGGTAATGATTAGGGCTCAAAATTTCTAGATCTGAAGGTAAACATCACGCCATAAAAAAATCATTATTTTGGGTTTCTTCATTTAAAACAGAAAAATGAATTGATTTTTGCCTTGGATTGCATCCATTGATTATTTAGGGTTTGAGACGTTTTGCTTTATAATGTTGTGATATATTCTACATTAGATAATATTTGGCTCCCAAACTACTGAATTCGAAACCATTGGCTCAGCAAAACATTATATGTAATTTAGCTTTGGTTCATTGTCTTGCTACATAGTGATCGGTAAATGAGGCTTTTTTTCAAGTTCTAATGGTAAAAATCATATTAAATAGCTTCCCTAATTGTTCGTAGTTCTCAAGTTGAACACATTTATTTTGGAGGTCTCAGTTTGCCATAAATTTCCCTTTTTTTGCAGATATTTAGATTTATCGGCTATGTGAGTTAATATTTGTTTTACCAGTAGTCTTATATTTTATTGTTTTGGGTTATCAGAGAGGCAAGAGGCGGGAACTAATGATACTCTATCCATATGAAACTGGGATACCGAGCTTCTTTTCAAAATCACCACATCTATGATCTGATTTAATATGCATGTCGGTGGGACATTGATGAGAACACTGCGGATTATGGCAGCCAAGCACCTCAATAAAGCTTCTTAACAGTATGGAAGAAGAGTCAACATAAGCTTAAGCAACCCACAAATATATGATGAATATGTATATGGATAGTTTTATCATCTGATGAACTATAATAGTCATGTCCTCCATTTAGCTTGTGGAATTGATTGGAGAGGCTTGGTTCTAAAGGAACAATAGTAGGGTCTCAAGGAACAGGTGGTAATGAATCAACTTTTTAGCTATTTTTTTAATTGACCCATTTAATATGTTTTAGATAAAACACAACCCGTTTGACTCTGTTTGTTAGTAAATTTGTCACCTATTAGCTCTTTGTTACTTCTCTAAGTTGACCCAATTGGCTACCTTTTTAAGTAATTTGGTCACCTTGTAAATATTTTTTACTTGGCTAATTTTACCCTTTTGAATACTTTTTTAAGTAGGTTTATCTACACTACATCATAAATGTTCACTTAATAGTTAACTAAATTGTTATTAGAATGTTTTGCAGATTTGCAATGTATCATCAACAGAGACGGTATCTTCGCTAAATTTCTTATGGTTATAGCAAGTTATACATCTGCACTATGGTGATCACTTATTCTATAGGTGGATGTTGAAATGTGGTGATAGACAAAGGTAAAGGGCTTTATGTTTTCTCGTAATTATCATTTTCTTATACAATATATTACCATATAAAGTTATCTTCTATAATTTATTTCGTAAATGTGTGATGGTAAATAATCTTCATTGACATACTTATTTTGTCTTGAACCTTCTATTTTGAATATTTTTTCTGTTATACATTATTCCCTCACATTGGATTGGTCAGTGTCAGTTCCTCATGATCTCATCCTGGCTGGTTGTTGTTTGACTTCCACATCTGTTCCTAAGAATACTTTTGATTTGAATCTTCAACCTGCTGCAACTGATACAGTCCATTGATGACAAATCTATTTCAAGTGACCCACAAGTGTGCAAAACCATTTCGAGCTATCTGACTCAATGGTTCAAGTTGACAAAACTACACCTTTTGTTTTGGTTTGACTGGTTAGTTAGTCCTATCTTGGTATTTGGTTTTACATGTCATTTGAAATGATGTATTGGTTGATGTGGTTCTTGGTACAGGTGGATTGCTGTAAAAAAGAAGAAAGCAAGTTAGATATCACGTGTTTTTATTATGTACCATATATGGAATTTGAAGATAGTATATAAATCATTTACATGGCTGGTTTATATTCCTTTTGAGATGGTATTGTTTGAGATTTTAACCAAGCTCAATGCTAAAGCAATTCATCGGTTAAAAATATATATGATTAATAACTACTAAAATAAAACAACCCGTGGGTACCACGGGGTGATAACCTAGTATACTAATATATACAAATATGCAATAACAATTTATTTCATGTTCAAAAAATAAGCTATTTTTAGCTAAGTTAAATACAAGGTTAACCATTCATAACCGACCCGCTAAAACCATCAAAATCGAATAACCATAACCACCATAACCGATCGGTTATGGTTATCCATTAACTGACATCGCGGTTATGGTTATGATTATGGTTTTAGGTCAAAACCGACCAAAACCGACCCATGCACACCCCTATATCAAACTAAGAGTAACACATAAGCTCATATGGTTTTAAATTTTAAAATCAAATGAAAATAGTAGTCAAAACAAAACGTATTGTCAAACAAAACGAACTTACACGGGGCACTAACAGAGTTCCTAACTTACAAATCGGAAAGAAATGGAATGAATGGCTGAATGAGTGATGACGCCCTCACGGTGATGGTTAGATTTGGATGGACATCGGTAAATCGCAGAGAATGGAAAGAGGGGCTGAATGAGTGAATGTGGATTTCAAATTTAGGGTTTGGACTTTACCGAGCTTTATCGAGCCCGAGCCAAGCTTGAGCCTAAAATAAAGCTCGTTTATTTATCAAGCCCGAGCTCGAGCCTCACATGTGAAGCTTGTCGAGCCTTAATTTAATATTAGTTTTATTAATATTTAATAACATTTACCCCTTATTTAAAGTTGACTAGTAAATGAGCCGAGCCCGAGCTTCACTTATCGAGCTCGCGAGACTAAACGAGTCTATTATTTATATTATTTTTACTTTATATATTGTAAAGAGCCGAGCTCGAGCTTGAGAAACTACCAACGAGCCGAGCTCGAGCTCTTGTAAGTTAATCGAGCTTGAGCCCAGTCGACCTCAGGCTTGGCTTGTTTGCACACCTAGTTGCAAGATACCGAATTACGTTGACGGTTAAACAAACGGCAAGTTGACAGAAGGACTCATAGTGTAACGAAAAACAAACCACGAAGACTCGGTATTCGTTTTTTTTTTTTTTGCACATTAGAGACCCAAATTGATCCCGCCATCATACCCATGAGATGCAAATTACACTTTAGTTAAAAGTAAAATAAAAAGTAGAACAAATAGAAGCTTGATTACAAGAAGATACAACTACTGTATATTAATTTCCCAAAATATTATGTGGCATAGTTTAGGGTTAATGCATTTAATAAACTATTTTTTTATACTTAATTAGCTTACAATTAGATTTTTGTGCTTATAAAAATCAGTTTAGACAGATATTTGGCGGACCCATGATTTGTTTTTAAGAGAGAAATCAAAGAATTCAACCAAACTTTTAAGGGGAACGATGAGAGTATTTTCCTAAAAGAATACACTGTATTATTTTTTAGGGGCAGCTGCCCCCTCCTTCATGAATAGGTGTGCCCCTCTAATTATGTACTTTAGCAAAGAAAACAAGTTTTAACATGTAACATCGAGATGCTAACATATATAAGATCGAACTTTGATAGTGGGATCTTATATGTTTGCAACATTTGTTCTAATGTATAAGATAGAACTCCCAAAACGGTTCATAATACAGAAGAAAAACAATAATTGTGAGATTTTTCTTCCTTCAAATACATATTACATGAGCATATATTGATAACATGTAAAGTCACGGCATCAAAAGTAAGTCACATATATGTAGGCATGTAGCATAATCGAAGTTTTACGGCTTAGACTAACCCTTGTGCTCTAGCCCCCCGCCACATCATTTGGGAAAGGCGTTAAACACCATCTCAGAGGAGTTAACCCAGGGCACCAAACATGCATACGCTAAACCATTAACGGACGCTAAGAGGCGGAAGGGTGTGGGTACCACATTCCAACCAATCACCTTTTTGTTTTTGTTTTTGACCACACTATAATAGTTAAAAGACGAGTTAGTTAAAACTCATTGTTTACGTGCCAGTAACGTAGCGGGACGTTATGCACTTTTTAGTTAAAACTCATTGTCTACCTAATGTCTACACACTTTCTACAAATACAATTTCCTAACGTGAACAAAAAATATCGTATAAATCAATGCACTTATTTTTAAGTCTGAACAACAAACTAACATACTCTTAAATACTTCTATATTTGTATCTTGCAAGCTTTGAACTCTCCACCGTTTGGTTCGATGCACTTGTGTGAATACGTGGCTATTTCATGTTATTCACCCATTGGTTTTGTTCAAGTCTTAGACCATGTGCATTGGGCGTGTTTTTTTTTTTTTTTTTCTTCAGAATTTGCCCTCAATCACGCCCAATCATGCCCCATCCCCACCCCCATGGGCGTTATTTGGCGTGTTTTTTCAAAAAACACCCTCTGGCGTTTTTTAAATCACGCCAAACATCAAATGGTTTGGCCAATCACATGCATTCTTTCCTATGCTTGCCTAATACCATTTTTTGGATGTTTTTTTATTTAATTGTTTAACATCTCCTTTTAATATAATGCATACCTCCTCACTACACCCATTTTAGAAAGGAAAAAAAAAAGTCTAATAATGCCTCTTGCTGACTGTACTTCTACATGGCTAAAAACGCCCAAGGATAGGGGTTTTATTCACCCAAACCACTACACATGGTCTTACGATACAGTTTTTTTCTTTGAAAATTGTTTATGTGGTAACATAATATCTTAAAGTCATTAGGACATATATGGCTATAATCAATGAACAAGGCTTCGTGTAGATTTTCATAAGAACTACATTGAATGAAGTTGTATATAAGTACAACAAATTAATTTCAATTTTGAAATTTTCAACCTAGATTGACAATTGAGCCCCATGTGATAACATGACATATAAATGCCCCTAACTGTTGTCCAAAAATATCTTACTAGACATGCATCTATCACAAGTACAATGTAACATTTAAATGTGTTAGGTGATGTTGACTTCATGATTTCCCACAAAATATCATGTTAAATTCAGAGTGCATCTTATAAAATGTAGATACTTTAACTAAACACTTGACAAAATATTTCTTTTTTTTTATGTAAATTAATCTCCTTTTATAAAGTTATTTATTCTTTTTATACTTTTATTGTTAAATTGTTTTTAACCACACATATGTGACTTCTAATGTTTATTCATTTAATCATTTTACTTTCATAAGTAGATCAATACGTCCCTGTTTCTTTATCATGTATTTTAGTCAATTTTCATGTTTAATTGTGAGAGATATTATTGTAAATTTGTAATGATGATTCGAGAGTGAGGTAACACAAAGAACTAGATGAGAAGATGAGTTTAAAAAAAAATTGTAGATTGTTAAGAATAAATAAAATTATTACATGTTTCTTTTCTTGTTTCCTAAAAGTGGTTTCGTTTAGGGTTAATAATATGCAATAGTCTCATTTCATAAGTGTTCTCATATATGCAAAGGAGGTTTTTTTTTTCTTGATGTAGTTGTGCTTATTAAAATGTTTTACTTTATGTGGGACACATAAAATTGATAATACAACTTTATTTTTTATTTTTGTGATATGATCCACATGTTTGCAATATTCATCCTTGGTAAAATGTAACATTGTAAAAAAAACATATACGTTCTATATCTATCACGAAACAATGATTTAGGGGTTATTCTTTATATCACATCTTACATGAAGTATTAATTGTATCATATATCTATCACGAAACAATGATTTAGGGGTTTATTCTTTATATCACATATCCCCTCTCCTAGCCCAGTTGGTTTCCATGTGGTTGGTTGGGCCAGTTTCCACCTTGTGAGGTTGCTGGTTCGACTCCCGGCTGCGGCTATTTGGGAGGGGGACGTCCCAATGATGGATCGTATCCTACCGAGGCATGGTTCGATCCGGAGGGCAACCCGGTTTTACCCAGCTGTTACCCCAGCGAGGTTCTCGTGTGGGGGCAGTATGGTTTCCGGGCAAATGTCAGTTTGCGCGACGACCGGGACCCGACAGAACCTCGCGTTCGGAAGGCGAGGCTGACGGGGAATTGTCTTTGACAAGATCCCAGTGACTACTAGGTCCTGTACATAGAAAGTCACCCTTAAAAAAATTCTTTATATCACATCTTACATGAAGTATTAATTGTATCAGATTGTTATGCAAGCGATGAACACGTGATTTTGGCTAACATCCAATTTTATTAAGGAAACTCAATCTCAAAATCTTAATTACAATCTCTACCAATTAGATTGGAATAGCTAATTTGGGCTAGCACACTTGATAGAGGCACATGCCTCTTAGAGAAGAGGTCCTAGGTTCAAATCTAGTCGGATAGTGTATTTGGTGTAAAATATATTGGGGTAACCTTAGCTGTTAAAAAAATTAGATTGGTATATATTATTTAAACAATCACATTAAAGTATAACTAAGACTCCTAATTAATCAATTTCACTATAAGGCTATAGGGTATGGGGATGGTGGTTGGGTCATGGATTACCACACACGACCATGGATCCATCGCTACACCGCCCCCTGTGCAAACAATGATGGTTCACATTGTTTAATCCATGGTAACCATGACCCTCTTTCAATTAGTTAGGGGATTTTGATTGGTGAGGGATGATGGTGAATAGGGCTGTAAACGAACCGAACGTTCAGCGAACAGTTCGTGAACCGTTCGGCGAGAAGTTCGTTTATGTTCATTCGATTAGCTTAACGAACGAACACGAACAAAAAATTTCGTTCTGTTAGCTTAGCGAACGAACACGAACATAAGTCTTGTTCGTTCGACTGCGTTCGTGAACATTCGGTAACATGTTCGGTTACATTGGTTCGTGTACGTTAGATTATATTAAAAAATAATAAATAATAAACCTTTTATCTAAACATATTGAAAACTTGAAACCCTATTTTTTTTCTAAGTTAGCTAAAATTTGGACATACTAAGACATTTTTTGGGATAATTATGTCTAAGTTAGTTAAAGTTGATTCATCGTTTGGTGGTGTATTAGACTTCTTGTGTTTTGATTTATCATTTGATGGTCATATTTAACTACTTATATCCAATGTTTAAGGATAAAAATATTTTTGTTTTTTTATTTTCAAGTTAAATGTTCGTTTGCGTTCTTTTTATTTGCTTGCGTTCATTTGTGTTCGCTTGCGTTCGTTTGTGTTCGAGACTAGTGTTCACGAAATGTTCGTGAACAACTGAATTTCCTTAACGAACGAACATGAACATAAACTTATGTTCAATATACGTTCATGAACAGTTTGCGAACATGTTAATTTCCTTAACGAACGAACACGAACATGGCCTTGTTCGTGTTCGTTCGGTTCGTTTACAGCCCTAATGGTGAATGATAGTAGAGGTCATGGTCCACACTATATTGGTGGTGGATTAGGTTAGTGGATGAGAGTAGGATGACATGGCGTTGACGTGGAGGATGGTGATGGTCATTTAGGTCATGACCACACCACATAACCTAATTATTGTTAATTCGAACCCAGGATCGAATCTTCAACCGATGAATGCAAACCGGCACGTGAATTGTGCGGAATCCAATCACGTGCGTGGATGAGAACACAAGTATGTAATTATAACTGTTTTCTTTACTGATTTGACAAAGTTTACTCCATGAAAACAAACAGGTATAACTTCGCCTCAAGATTGCCCAAAAGATACAAATGAACTAGACAAGACCCCTATATATAGAGTGTTGGGTTAGAACAAGACAAGTATGCCTTCGTACGAAGCTACTCTTTAACACGTAATTTTCATTCTTCAAACTGTTCAACATCAGTCTTGTGTCATTTGTTTCAGCTACGATACGTGATTGACGCAAGCGATAGACATATGCACTCATAGACTCCCCCTTGGATATTACTGCAATCAATCTCGTAACTTTCTATCTCTCTCTGAGTCTTCACGAAGCTTTGACTTTTTCAGCAACCACAGACTCCCTCTTTAAGCTTTTCTTGATTTTGCATTCTGAATTAGCTCCCCCTTTCGATTAACTCTTCCTTCAGGCTCCCCCTTTCGTAAAGCTTCCGTGCTTTAAGATCGACGCCTGGTTTTTTTGTTACAAGCTCTCCCTTGCGATGAGCTCGTCTTCAGACTCCCCCTTAGCTTCAGCTATCGGGATCATAATCTGGCTCTATTATCTGCAAATCTCAATCTTTTGTAAGAAATATGAAAATTTTAAGATTGAAAACCTAGCTTTAAACATAAGCTGAAGCATTTCAAATATGTGACAGTGAAAGCTTTTTAGATAACCTGGCTTTTAAAATATTTTTGGATCAAGAACCTGGCTCTATTGTACAAATGTAACAATATGAATTTATCCAGGATTACCCAACTTCACTCTTCCTATCAAATGACTTTATAAATTTGACAGTTTTAAGTATCCAAAACCTCACAAATAATCTTCCAAGTCCAACTTAATGACATTGGAGATTTCACAATCTGTTTTTGATTTTCATTTAAAAACTTCAAGTTTCAAATTAATGAACTTGTTTATTTTCAGAAACACATTCGACATACGTAGATTTTGAAACTCAGCTTCTCAGACATCGGTTGTCGAAAATAAAGTAGAAACAAAATATTTTTGTATTTTTCTAAAACATAAAGCAGTAAAGAAATATTTACAGACAATATTTTTATTTGAGTTCGCGTCAGAGGATCATATCAGTTTTTGCAAATCACTAGCACCGTTCAGTTACAAACACTTTAAGTTCTAAACGATTCACTTAGATTGTCAGTATATCGATCCACTTAAATTTTCACACAAAGTTCAACTGATTCAAAATACGAGATTAATGTTTTAAGAACTTAACTTATTCGCGTGTCCCACATCAGAATATACTCCCGTATCAAGATTCCCTAGATTCAGTCTTACAGGTGAATATATGTAACACCTCATAAAATCATGTCCAATAATGTATAGACACGTGTCCTTAATCCTAATTATGTCAAAAGTTGGCTAAGAGGGACTATTTTCGTCAAAACCAAAAACTAGGTCTACAGAAGGACTAAAAGTGTCAACATGCTGAAACTAAGCCTCCGAGTGACCTTATAAGATGTTCATATTCTCAAACGAATCAATTATTAGACATGAGAAGCCGTTTGTGAAAACATTTGAAAGATTTCGTAATTAATTAATAGTTTGAGCAACGAAGGGTTAAAAGCGTCAACATGTTAATTCTTACCTCTGTGTCACACCCCAACCGATGGCGGAATCATCGGGGCAAGGCACTGAGCGAAACAGATTGTCCAGAAGTTTCCATAACAATTATCAAAACTATTCAATTTAAATAATACGTCCCATACCGTATCTCAAACAGTCAAATAATTATTACAGACAAACATCAAGTCAAATATTCTGTTCCGACAACTCAGATTTAAATAAGTAGCAATTGTTTATCTGCTTCTAGAGACCCCTGCTTCGTTATCTACAGACAACTATTTGTTGGGCTCTAAAGCTTTATTCTAGCTTCAATTTCCTACCACATGTGCATCCTAAGCACCTGTCACATACGTTAAAATAAAGTCAATACATAAAATGTAAAGGTGAGCATACAAGTTTGATAATAGCATATAGAGTTCGAATTCGTTTACGCATAACCAGCACGTACACATAGTGAAATGAAGCACGTTAGTTATCGACATAGATCCATCGATACCAATGACTGCGGGTTGACTGCTCGAGGCAGTTCGCAATACATGATTACCACCGTAACAACCCCCGTGTGAACGGGTGCTGAGTCCAAACTATAGTACTATCGTTGCTAAGGCAGGTAGACAACATTCCATGTGTAAACATAACAAACAAGCATTCATAAGCCGCGTACAACATGCATTAACGGTTAGCGTTCAAATAGTTTGAGTAGTGTGATAGTTGTAGTTTGAATATTCGTAACGTATGTAACACCCAAAAGTGCTTAAAGCAAAAAGGGATCGAGTATACTCACAGCGATTAATGGATTGAAGGGAGCGCTTAGCGAGTACGGTTAGCCTGAATGGATTTGATAGCATAACGATAAGTGAAACGTAAAACGGAAAACAAGTGTTCGAGAGTCGGACAGCTGGTCGATCGGACGGCTGACCGTTCGGTTGACAGTCTGCTCGGACGGCTGTCCGGTCGGTTGGTAGGCCGATCGGATGGCTGTTCGAGTGGATTGTCTCTTCCTTTGAATAGGATGTGTTTGTGTATGATGATTTGACTTTTGAAGTTTTCGTTGTAGCATTTGAAAACATTGAAGTACCTTTGCCATTCAGGTCGGTCGATCGGACGGCTGTTCGATCGGCCGGCAACCCGATCGGTTAGGCATTCAAATGGATTACAAGGTTTAGTCTTTGGATCGGACAGGCGTTCGATCGGACAGGTGTTCGATCGGACAACGGGTCAACTAGTCAAAGACTTTAATGAAATGTAAAGTATGGTGCGGTGAATCGGATAGTTGGTCGATCGGATAGCACAACTGCTGTTCGATCGGACAACAGGGTATCACCTGATCGGACGGCAGTTCGATCGGGTGGCACTTCTGGTGCATTGAACATATTGGAAATTGGTTAAGTATTGAAGCATAGTATCTCATGATCCGAAGAGTAATCCGATCGGACAGCAGTTCGATCGAACAACAGTTCGTTCAATACTAGACTTCAAAATAGTTGATTGTGTGGGACCATGTGCTAGCCGATCGGCTGGCCAGTCGATCGGCTGACTCTCCGATCGGCTGGCTGCCCGTTCGGACAGCAGTCCGATCGGTCAGCATCCTGACCTGATCAGCCTTTGCGTCTAACACTTGGTTGGTTTGTTTGTTTGTCGTTTTATCGAGGTATTTTGACAGCGAGTAAAGCCATAGATGCCTCGTCCTTACTTGGTTTCCCGGGTTGAACAGGAATCACCCAAATCCGGTCGGTGGTCTGTTCGGAACGAAGTTTAACATTTAACCCGAAGTCGGTTAACCTTGTGGATAGGATCCGGATCTTGAGCCATACAACCACCGAAGTGATTTGTAAACCGACTCAGGCTCCGTTCCTACCGGTTCGAAGTTATTGAGTGACAAAGAGTTGAAGGAATGTTGGAAAATCCATCTTTCGATCCTTGTCACCGTGTATGTGTTCAGATCTATGAAAGATCCTTGTTTATTTATGTGGAAATCGGCTAGATCCAAGTTATTCTTGGTGGATTGAGGCCAAAACATGAAGTTCTTTAAGAACCCATGATGACATCATCCTAGAACACTTGAATCTTGATGATTTCACGGTTAAAAGTTAAGATTTGAAAGATAGAAAGGTGTAGGAGTGTGTATAGATCAAGAAAGTACAAGATTTAGGACGAAAACTTACCGGAATCGAAAGAAATCTGCAAAAAGGTGGGTTGAGCTTGCTGGTCAAACAGAGGTTTCCAAAAGTGGAAAAGGATCACAATGACAGGGGTATTTATAGGATGACAAAAGAGGAAAGGGCTGTCCGATCGGTCAGGCAGCACGATCGGACAGCCTGTCCGATCGGACAGCAGTCCGTTCGGCTGGCTGTTCGATCGGCTGGGAAGCCTGATCGATCAGTCACACCTTTCGAGTGTTTCGCGCGATGATTTTTGATATTTCGATTTCGATTACGAGCGGTACGATACGATAGGGTTTCCTAGTCAAATTACTTTCAGTCCCAAACACTCATACCTCGCGTAATCTATTTTCCACCGTCTATCATCGTTCGTTTGCGATTTGAGTTCGATTGCATTCGAGTTAGATTTCGAGTTCGATTGAGTTCGCTTGATTATCACCACATAAAATAAATAAACATGCACAGGTAACACGTAAGGCACACACACACGTATAATAACAGGTAAAAGTACGTAGCTCGAGTTGCGATTTGATGTCGATTCGATTATCATAGCTTGATTATAGATTAGTTAACTTTATCGCATTGTTACTTCCTATAATTCTCAGTCGTAGGTCGCTTGAATAACGATTAACACAATTCGATTATTGTCATTAACAACACTTACTCCACATAATACGTATTAATTAAAGAAATTTCTACAAGTCAAGTTGCCTTAGACCTTGACTTTGACTTGTGAAAACACGGGGTGTTACACTCTGAATGACCTTTTAACGAACCGGGAGCTTTATGATGTTCAATCATACTATCGGGAATGCCTAATACTGGTCATCTAGGGCTTCGATGCCCTTAAATGATAAAACGCACAAGTTTGCGAGTTAAAGAGGTTAAAAGTGTCAATATGTCAAACTATACCTTTGGGTGACCCTTTTAACGAACCGAGAGTTTTATGATGCTTAGTCATACTCTTGGGTGTGCCTAATATTGGATAATAAGGCTTTTTATACTATAAATGATGATACAAGAGGGTTTGGAAGTTTAGGGGCTAAACATGTCAACACGTGAAAGTTATTGTGCTGAACCCAACCCCATAGTACGGGTGTACCTTTGCGGTTTGTAAGCTGACTACCAGCTTCGAAAACTGCGGGTACTTAGCCTTCATGTCGCTTTCGAGTTCCCAAGTGAACTCTGCGCCTCGTTTGCCTTCCCATCGGAATTTCACAATGGGAATGCGTGAGCATCTGAGTTGCTTGGTTTGGCGATCCATGATTTCGACAGGCTTTTCCACGAAGTGTAATGTTTCGTTCATTTGCAAGTCATCGAGAGAAACATGTAGGTCATGGTCTGCTATGCACTTTCAGAGGTTCGACACGTGGAAAGTCGGGTGGACGTTACTGAGTTCCTCCGGTAGTTCGAGTCTGTAGGCGACTTTTCCGATCCTTTCCAGAATCTTAAAAGGTCCAACATATCGAGGCGCGAGTTTCCCTTTCTTGCCGAATCGGACCACACCCTTCCAAGGTGATACCTTTAGGAGTACGTGGTCACCAACGCCAAATTCACGGGGCTTGCGCTTTTTATCGGCGTAACTTTTCTGTCAATCCCGAGCTTTCACTAGGTTGTCTCGAATTTGGAAAATTTTGTCTGTCGTTTCTTGCAGTAGCTCCGGACCGGTTAGTTGCGAGTGACCGATCTCGTGCCACACAATAGGCGATCGACATCTTCTTCCGTATAATGCCTCGAATGGTGCCATTTGGATGCTAGAATGGTAGCTGTTGTTATACGAGAATTCGACCAATGGCAGGTATTTATCCCAATTACCACCGAAGTCTAAGACACACGAGCGGAGCATGTCTTCAAGAGTACGAATCGTTCTTTCAGTCTGACCGTCGGTTTGTGGGTGGAAAGCAGTACTTAGATTGAGCGTGGTACCGAGTGCCGTTTGAAACGTTTCCCACAATCGCGAAGTAAACCGAGCATCACGATCAGAGATGATGTCACGAGGCGTCCCATGATTACAAATGATCTCGTCGGTGTAGATTCGGGCTAATCGTTCTACCTTGTAGTCTTCTCGTATGGGCAGAAAGTGAGCTGATTTAGTCAATCGGTCGACTACAACCCAAATGCTGTCGTGACCTGATGACGTGTGTGGTAGCTTGGTTATAAAATCCATGGCTATGCTCTCCCACTTCCACATGGGAATTGGTGGTTGTTCGAGTAAGCCAGAGGGTCTTTGGTGTTCGGCCTTGATTCTAGCACAAGTTAGGCATTTTCCGACGTAGAGAGCGATATCTCTTTTCATACCCGGCCACCAGTACTTATAACGGAGATCCTGGTACATTTTGTCGGCCCCTGGGTGAATAGAATACCGGGATTTGTGGGCTTCGTCCATTAGAATTTGCCGTAAACTTGTTCGCTTGGGAATCCAAATTCGGTCTAAAAAGTGGAATATCCCGTTTGATTTGCTCACAAGTTGGGCTCCATCATGGTAGATTCTTTCTTTCTTCAGCGTGCATTCATTAAAACATGCATGCTGAGCTTCGCGGATGAGGGTTTCGAAATCATGTTGGGCTTGAACATTACGAGTGCTAAGCAGGTAGCTCCGTCTGCTAAGTGCGTCGGCAACAACATTCGCCTTGCCTGAGTGATAACGAATCTCACAGTCGTAATCGTTGAGAAGTTCTACCCATCGGCGTTGACGCATATTAAGTTCCTTCTGATTAAAGATATGTTGTAGGCTCCTATGATCGGTGAAGATCGTACACTTGGTACCATATAGGTAGTGTCGCCAAATCTTTAATGCAAAAACAACCGCGCCTAGCTCGAGATCATGGGTTGTATAGTTCTTCTCGTGAATTTTGAGCTGACGAGATGCGTACGCTATGACCTTGTCCCGTTGCATGAGGACACAACCGAGACCAAGGTTGGAAGCATCACAGTAGACAATAAAATCATTGTTTCCGTCGGGCAGTGTGAGAACAGGAGCATTGCAAAGCATGTGCTTGAGGGTTCGAAAAGCAGACTCTTGTTTAGTTCCCCAAACAAAAGACTGGTCTTTATGTGTAAGAGAGGTAAGTGGTACAACAATCTTCGAGAATCCTTCGATAAATCGTCGATAGTAGCCCGCTAGTCCGAGGAAAGAGCGGACTTCGGACGGGTTCTTAGGCGTAACCCAACTCTTGACTGCTTCAATCTTTGCAGGATAGGCGTGAATGCCCTGACTATTAACAATGTGACCCAGAAATTGAACTTCCTCAAACCAGAACTCGCACTTGGAGAATTTGGCATAGAGTTGGTTCCCCTGGAGTAACTCGAGAACCAAACGTAGATGTTGCGCGTGTTCGGATTTCGATTTGGAATAGAACAAGACGTCGTCGATGAATACGATGACGAAACGATCGAGATATGGTTTACACACGCGATTCATCAGATCCATGAAAACCGCTGGTGCGTTGGTTAAGCCAAAAGGCATAACAACGAATTCGTAGTGACCGTAACGAGTACGAAACGCGGTTTTGGGTATATCCTCCTCTTGAATACGTAGCTGGTGATAACCTGAACGTAGATCGATCTTCGAGAAACACGTAGCGCCTTGTAGTTGATCAAACAAATCATCGATACAAGGTAGGGGATAGCGGTTCTTGATAGTTAACTTATTCAATTCCCGATAGTCGATGCACATCCTGAACGATCCGTCCTTCTTTTTGACGAAAAGGACTGGCGCGCCCCAAGGAGAGGTGCTCGGGCGAATGAAGCCTTTCTCAAGTAATTCCTGGAGTTGAGTAGAGAGTTCGCGCATTTCGGACGGCGCGAGTCGATAAGGTGCTTTGGCAATGGGATTGGCTCCGGGAATGAGGTCGATACGAAAGTCGATATCACGTCTTGGCGGTAGTCCGGGAAGATCCTCTGGAAAAACATTGGGAAATTCTCGAACCACGGGAACGTCTTTCACTTCCTTCTTCTTTTTCTTTTCCTTCTCCGCTACTACAATGTTAGCCAAGAAAGCCCTGTATTCCTTACAGAGATACTTGCTGGCTTGGATACATGACATAAGCTTGAGCCCCTTTAAAGCAGTTTCGCCATATACACAAAATAAGTCACCATTCGCGAGCGAGAATCGAATCATTTTGTCGAAGCACACAACTTCAACATGGTTTTCTCGAAGAAAGTCCATGCCTACTATGACGTCGAAACTTCCGAGTTGCATTGGAATAAGGTCAATTGGGAAGATGTGATTGTTGAGCTTAAGAGTACAATCACGGATAACGGAATTGACAGCGACGGTTCTTCCGGTAGCGACTTCAACATCGAATGTCGAGGAAAGTTTGGAGCGTTTACGACTAAGGAGTTTTTCAAATTCGAACGACACAAAGCAATTATCGGCTCCGGTATCAAACAAACATGAAGCATAAATACCATTCACAAGGAACGTACCATTGACCATGTTGTTGTCGGCCTGGGCTTGACGCACATTGAGGTTGAAAGTTCTGGCACGTGCGGCCTGTTGTTGCTGCTGTTGTTGTTGTTGTTGCTGTTGTTGTTGTTGTTGCTGTTGTTGTTGTTGTTGCTGTTGTTGTTGTTGCTGCTGCTGAGGCTCTAGTTTCACGACCCTGTTTGGGCACACGTTGGCGAAATGATTCGGGTCACCACACGCGAAGCAGGCTCTGGCTTTGATTGCGGGTGCCGGAGGAGCTTGTTGACCCTGTGGGGCAGTGAGTAGAGCTTGATTGGCAGGAGCTTGACGAATACGGCAGTTGGCAGTAAAGTGGCCGTATACATTGCAGTGAGCACAAAAGCGGCATTGAATAGCAGTCGGGTGGTGGTAGGTGCAAGTAGGGCAGAGCGGGTGTGGTCCAGTGTATGCACGCTTTGCAGGCGGTGCATTGGCCACAGGCGCCGCTACTTGACGCTGTTGGGCAGGTACAGCTTGAATCAGTGCAGCAGTGATCGCACAATTCTTGTTGCTAGAGTTGTTCTTTCTCTTGTTGCTGGATGAGGTGGGTTCAACAGTCGGTGCGGTAGTGGTAGCTTGATGCAGATGCTTGGAAGTCTTATCCCAGACACCAGCCTTAACCCGTTTGTCATTGATTTCAGCGGCCAGCAGATAGGTTTCCTCGATCGTCGTAGTCTTAGCCGCTTGCACGAAATCAGCAACACAATCGGGCAAAGCTCGAATGTACTTCTTGATGGTAATCTCCGGGGTCTTGACTTGATCGGGACAGATAATCCTGAGCTGCTTGAAACGAGCAGTGAGACCAGCATTGTCACCATCCTTTTGCTGTATGTGCCAAAATTCATCTTCTAGCTTTTGACGTTCGTGAGGAGGGCAGAATTCCTCTAGCATAACTTCCTTGAGCTCGTCCCACGACAGACCGTAGGCTGCATCGTTCCCTCGCTTGTTCCTCTCGGCCGTCCACCAGTCTAGTGCTCGGGACTAGAAGACGCCGGTAGCATTCAGAGTTCGAAGGTCATCAGGGCAACCACTCTGTCGCACAGTAACCTCAATAGAATCAAACCAGTGAAATAGTGCAGTGGGACCTCTTTCGCCAGTGAATTCTCTTGGCCCACACGACTTGAATTGCTTGAAACTGAAAGGCCTTGCAGCAGCTTTAGGAGCGTCGGTTCTTGACTCTTCATATGATTTGCTGACATTCTCATAAACATCACTCACAGCTTTTGCTACGCTTTTAGCGATGATGGAAGCAAGGCGTTTGTCCCTCTTTTCCTGTCGAGAGAGTGCATGACGGGATCCAGATGACATGGTCTGCAACAGACATCGTCACAGGACTCATCACATTGTATTCGAATCTCACCCCACACGTCTACTACTACTAAAGCTCAGGAACACGTACCGCATGAACACATAGACACATAACCATGCAAAACACAGAATCATTTAATCACATAAGCACGTAGGGCACATAATCATTTAATACCTAAGCACAGAAGCAAGAAAACGAATACACCCTCGATTACTAAAGGCGGTCAGAAAACAGAATCTTAGGTCTAGAGAAAGTGGCAAAAGCGTGTATTTGTCAAACTGATCAATAAGAATCACGGTAAATTGTACATCTAGTGTGTTCGGTCGTGCACGTTCACGGATTTCGCATGTCGAACGTGTCGCTACGCAATCGTTTGGGTCAAAATGAGCACATAATCACAAGATGCAGTCAGAATACAGAAACCTATTCTTCCCAGTTCGCGATTGTCCGGATATAGCGTTCGCGTTTGATATATCCAGGCGTGTAGCATAAGTGCAGCATAACGTCGTACATAAGTTAGCGATTTGTTAACGGTTGTGTGGTGGGTTTTGTGTTTTAGCAGAAGCAAAGGCATTAGATCGAAACTAATAGTACCTCAAAACGTTAACAATTAAGCAGAAAACACATAAAATCTCCATAAAATCGATAAAAATCGAGAGTAGATTGTCTGCGGCTAGTAGACTTCGACTAACCAAAGTGGTTCGACTATTCACAAGGACCCGTTGCGCACATTTAACCTCCAGGACGGTGCCTTAGCCTCGATTCTTGGGCATTTGGCGCGCATCCGTTAGTCGTACTGTGACTTCAGGTCGTTGGAGTCCGTCGAGACTCTGGTGGGAGTTTTCGTAAAACGTACGGAACAAGTCGTCAAGGTTAGGGTTCCACCCCTGGCTTAACAACTTTGTTCCTGTTTTGATAAAATAGAGGAGATTATTCATCAAAATATGGATTTCACTCCTGATTTGGTATAATTCTCCTCGTGTATAGATAAAATGGGAGTCGATTAAGCAACTTCAGTCGAGAGTTTGCGGTTTTCACACCTAATCTCGACTTAATTTGCTTGTCTATGGGTGAAAATTAGAGTGCAGTGATAGTGTAGTATAAGCGAGAATAACGAGAAATTATGCTCGTACATAATCCCTATCGGATATGCACAAGTCGGTCTGTTGGTTCCTAACTATAGACTAGGTTTCTAAGACATCGACCCGGACTAGGTCGAGTCTTGCCTAATTCCCTATAGTTATGGCTCTGATACCAATCTGTCACACCCCAACCGATGGTGGAATCATCGGGGCATGGCACTGAGCGAAACAGATTGTCCAGAAGTTTCCATAACAATTATCAAAACTATTCAATTTAAATAATACGTCCCATACCGTATCTCAAACAGTCAAATAATTATTACAGAAAAACATCAAGTCAAATATTCTGTTCCGACAACTCAGATTTAAATAAGTAGCAATCGTTTATCTGCTTCTAGAGACCCCTGCTTCGTTATCTACTGACAACTATTTGTTAGGCTCTAAAGCTTTATTCTAGCTTCAATTTCCTACCACATGTGCATCCTAAGCACCTGTCACATACGTTAAAATAAAGTCAATACATAAAATGTAAAGGTGAGCATACAAGTTTGATAATAGCATATAGAGTTTGAATTCGTTTACGCATAACCAGCACGTACACATAGTGAAATGAAGCATGTTAGTTATCGACATAGATCCATCGATACCAATGACTGCGGGTTGACTGCCCGAGGCAGTTCACAATACATGATTACCATCGTAATCCATGCAAGTAAAAGATCCTTAACAACCCCCGTGTGAACGGGTGCTGAGTCCAAACTATGGTACTATCATTGCTAAGGCAGGTAGACATCATTCCATGTGTAAACATAACAAACAAGCATTCATAAGCCACGTACAACATGCATTAACGGTTAGCGTTCAAATAGTTTGAGTAGTGTGATAGTTGTAGTTTGAATATTCGTAACGTATGTAACACCCAAAAGTGCTTAAAGCAAAAAGGGATCGAGTATACTCACAGCGATTAATGGATTGAAGGGAGCGCTTAGCGAGTACGGTTAGCCTGAATGGATTTGATAGCATAACGATAAGTGAAACGTAAAACGGAAAACAAGTGTTGGAGAGTTGGACAGCTGGTCGATCGGACGGTAGTCCGATCGGACGGCTGACCGTTCGGTTGACAGTCTGCTCGGACGGCTGTCCGGTCGGTTGGTAGGCCGATCGGATGGCTGTTCGAGTGGATTGTCTCTTCCTTTGAATAGGATGTGTTTGTGTATGATGGTTTGACTTTTGAAGTTTTCATTGTAGCATTTGAAAACATTGAAGTACCTTTGCCTTTCAGGTCGGTCGATCGGACGCCTGTTCGATCGGCCGACAACCCGATCGGTTAGGCATTCAAATGGATTACAAGGTTTAGTCTTTGGATCGGACAAGCGTTCGATCGGACAGGTGTTCGATCGGACAACGGGTCAACTAGTCAAAGACTTTAATGAAATGTAAAGTATGGTGCGGTGAATCGGATAGTTGGTCGATCGGATAGCACAACTGCTGTTCGATCGGACAACAGGGTATCACCTGATCGGACGGCTGTTCGATCGGGTGGCACTTCTGGTGCATTGAACATGTTGGAAATTGGTTAAGTATTGAAGCATAGTATCTCATGATCCGAAGAGTAATCCGATCGGACAGCAGTTCGATCGAACAACAGTTTGTTCAATACTAGACTTCAAAATAGTTGATTGTGTGGGACCATGTGCTAGCCGATCGGCTGGCCAGTCGACCGGCTGACTCTCCGATCGGCTGGCTGTCCGTTCGGACAGCAGTCCGATCGGTCAGCATCCTGACCTGATCAGCCTTTGCGTCTAACACTTGGTTGGTTTGTTTGTTTGTCGTTTTATCGAGGTATTTTGACAGCGAGTAAAGCCATAGATGCCTCGTCCTTACTTGGTTTCCCGGGTCGGACAGGAATCACCCAAATCCGGTCGGTGGTCTGTTCAGAACGAAGTTTAACATTTAACCCGAAGTCAGTTAACCTTGTGGATAGGATCCGGATCTTGAGCCATACAACCACCGAAGTGATTTGTAAACCGACTCAGGCTCCGTTCCTACCGGTTCGAAGTTATTGAGTGACAAAGAGTTGAAGGAAAGTTGGAAAATCCATCTTTCGATCCTTGTCCCCGTGTATGTGTTCAGATCTATGAAAGATCCTTGTTTATTTATGTGGAAATCGGCTAGATCCAAGTCATTCTTGGTGGATTGAGGCCAAAACATGAAGTTCTCTAAGAACCCATGATGACATCATCCTAGAACACTTGAATCTTGATGATTTCACGGTTAAAAGTTAAGATTTGAAAGATAGAAAGGTGTAGGAGTGTGTATAGATCAAGAAAGTACAAGATTTAGGACAAAAACTTACCGGAATCGAAAGAAATCTGCAAAAAGGTGGGTTGAGCGTGCTGGTCGAACAGAGGTTTCCAAAAGTGGAAAAGGATGACAATGACAGGGGTATTTATAGGATGACAAAAGAGGAAAGGGCTGTCCGATCGGTCAGGCAGCACGATCGGACAGCAGTCCGTTCGGCTGGCTGTTCGATCGGTTGGGAAGCCTGATCGATCAGTCACACCTTTCGAGTGTTTCGCGCGACGATTTTTGATATTTCGATTTCGATTGCGAGCGGTACGATATGATAGGGTTTCCTAGTCAAATTACTTTCAGTCCCAAACACTCATACCTCGCGTAATCTATTTTCCACCGTCTATCATCGTTCGTTTACGATTTGAGTTCGATTGAATTCGAGTTAGATTTCGAGTTCGATTGAGTTCGCTTGATTATCACCACATAAAATAAATAAACATGCACAGGTAACACGTAAGGCACACACACACGTATAATAACAGGTAAAAGTACGTAGCTCGAGTTGCGATTTGATGTCGATTCGATTATCATAGCTTGATTATAGATTAGTTAACTTTATCGCATTGTTACTTCCTATAATTCTCAGTCGTAGGTCGCTTGAATAACGATTAACACAATTCGATTATTGTCATTAACAACACTTACTCCACATAATACGTATTAATCAAAGAAATTTCTACAAGTCAAGTTGCCTTAGACCTTGACTTTGACTTGTGAAAACACGGGGTGTTACACTCTGAATGACCTTTTAACGAACTGGGAGCTTTATGATGTTCAATCATACTATCGGGAATGCCTAATACTGGCCATCTAGGGCTTCGATGCCCTTAAATGATAAAACACACAAGTTTGCGAGTTAAAGAGGTTAAAAGTGTCAATATGTCAAACTATACCTTTGGGTGACCCTTTTAACGAACCGAGAGTTTTATGATGCTTAGTCCTACTCTTGGGTGTGCCTAATATTGGATAATAAGGCTTTTTATACTATAAATGATGATACAAGAGGGTTTGGAAGTTTAGGGGCTAAACATGTCAACACGTGAAAGTTATTGTGCTGAACCCAACCCCATAGTATGGGTGTACCTTTGCGGTTTGTAAGCTGAGTACCAGCTTCGAAAAATTGATTGCAGCCCAAGAAAATAGCCATAACTCAGATAATTCGAATCTAGGGGCTTGTTGCTGGTTTGTAACACATACTGGGACACTTGTAATCATCCTAAGAAGGCCCCTAACACCTGGAATCATCCTAACAACCCTCCAAACAATATATAAAGGTGTGATTTTTCATTTCAAAACTTGCACCATTCCTTTCTTTCTCTCTATATCTCAACATAGGAAGTTCCTGAGCAATTGGGAGCTTCCTTTGAGTTTTCTTCAGTCCCTAGGACCACTTGTAATCGTTCCTTTCGTGACTTAGTCGTTTTATAGGGTATTAAAGCCGAAAAGTCAAGCGTTTACGATAAACGCTTTGACTTTCAGTTAGACCTTAAATGGTCAAGCCATTGTTCGCAACAAACATGGCTACATGATCGTAATTAGGTAGGTGTTAATCCCTCAAAAGGGCACATCCTAAGAATCACATTTGCTTGGTCAATTGACGAGTCAACGTATTGATATTTTAAAAGTCAACGAGTCGGATTTTAAAATAATTGCGATCTACGTTTAGAAGTGTTCTAAAATATGTTTTATCACTTGAACAACTTAATAATAAATATTAGAACATGTGTAAACATGTTTGGCTCGTCAATTCCAGTTTTAGGGTCCGTTCGCAACCGAAAGTCACTAAGTTTGACTTCTACGTTGACTTTCGATTATAAACCGAAATAGACTAGTATGCTACTGATTTAAAGTTCCGTTATGATCGTATTATGATGTAGTATAACCCTATAAGGTTATATTACACGACTGGACTAGTAATCTGAGTTTATGCGCATGTTCCGTTATTATGCCGTACTTTGACTATTATGCCATTTTGTTTAAAAATAAGGTTATAAATATAAATGAGCATGCAAATGAGTTATGTACTGATAAGTAAACATGTTTAGAGTATTTTGATGTTTATAATTTGGTCATAAACAGAGTTTACGTATAGAATCGTAAACTATGCTTTTAAAAGTATTAAAATGCCCTTTTACGTCTAAAATGAGTTTAAACCATAAATTCTTGGCAAAACTCATTATGTACTGATATGATATTATAATTAGGATTATTTGGGATGCTAAGTCAGATTGTAAACCGAGTTTAACTTCAAATTCTTGTACAATGCCGATAAATGACGATAATGCCCTTATGGCACATAAAATGGGTTTTAAGCATAATATTCAAACCAAACCTTTTGCTTACTAATATGTTATGACAAATAAAATATTTTCACTTTTCAAAGCTGGTTATAACATCAGATTTCATGAACCATCAAAAAAATCGTCATTTAACGACTTTAACGCCGTTTAGACGCGTAGTATGGTTTTAAACCATATTTATAAACCAAGACTTGTTACCTACTGATTTTATAAACCATTTTAAATATTTCTACAGTAGGTAAAAATCATGAACTTAGGATCCCAAATAAGTTGTCAAATCTATGTGTGAAATGACCAAAATGCCCCTACGATGCATAGTTTGGTCTTAAAGCATAAACCACACATATATTTGAAATTTTTGATTTTTGAAAAAATTTAAAAACACAAACATATTTTTTCATTTTGCAATTTTTGACAAACTAAAAACATATTTTTGATTTTTAAATTTTTCTATTTTTAGGGTTTTAGATTTATGGTTTATTTATGTACAGAAACGAACAAACTCCCTGTATTCAGTTACAAGGACTTGCAGCCTTCTCCTGTGCCAGACTACTCCTCTGTCCATTTTGACAATCAACCATCTGCTGGAGCACCTGCACATTTAAACAATTCAATTACTTGAACAAATCAACCCAAGCCTGCTTTGACTCAGGTAACTGAACATAAATCTTTCCAGGTAGAACTGGATAGTTTCGTTCATTCTTTTCAAAAACATTTTCTTTAATTTCCTCATTATCAGAAACCTTTTGTTGCTTGACCACCCAGATTTGCCCTTTTGAAACATTCCTTTTATAAAATCTCGATTCATTTTGAATGTTTTGATTTGGTTCAAAAACTTTTGGTTTCCAAAACTGGTGTGGTTTTGTTGCACCAACCCCGTTGTTTTCCTACTTTGTGTTGTTCTAAATCTAGGTGTCACTGGTTTCCTAGTTTGTTGTGATTCAGCCTTTGACATTTTCGACTTCCAAGTTTGTTTAGATCTAAACTTGGTTGATTTCTGATTCACAACATCAGACGTCTTTTTCTCAACACCAACAGGCTTCGGATTTGGACACTTGCGAGCAAGAGGTCCAGTTTGATCACATTTAAAACATGTTCTTTTTGAAACATCTTTCACCTGTTGTGGTTATTTCTTTTGAGCGTAGAACTCTTCATTAGACTGTCACATAAATTTGAGTTCTTTCTCTTCCTCAGAACTTGTTCCGTGAACAAAGTTCGTCTTTTTCTGAAAATTTGGCTTTTCAAATCGTTTCTGATTTTGTTTCTTCTTATAACCCAACCTTCATGTTTTTCTTTTTGTAACTAGGTTTGTTATAAAAAGTTCTCTTGCTCTTTCCAGCGAATTTTAAAATTTCGGATTTTTCAATTTCTACCAATTTGAAAACTTTGTCAATATTTTCCGAAATTACATTCTGAATCGGGACTTCAATATCTGAGAATAATTTGTCTGGTCCAATCATGGTATAAGCCAATCCTTTTTGAATCATCATTCTCATTTTTCTCAGATTTTGAATTTTTCAGATAACTTTCATGAAAACTACCCTCATTTTCATCCTGTGACTCAGACTTATTAGTTTTGATAGAATCACCTTGCAAAACACTTTCAACGACCTTACCTACCACCTCTGAATCACTAGTATCATCATATTTGGAATAGGTTATGTCTATATTATCTGGCAATTGATCAACCATGTTGAAAGCTTTTTCCACATTCTCGTCATCATAGAATGTGAATTTTTCCTCAAAGGGTGGTGGAACCTGATGATATTCTGAGCCAATTCCTTTCTTGTTTTTCTTAGAATCTTTATCATCTGGTTTTATGTTGAAAATACGTTCAAGAACATATGATGATGCGTGATAACTATGCAACTTGTTATTATCTTGTTCTAAATTGGCCATTTTACGTTTAAGTTCAACAACTTCTTCAATATAAGAATTTTCAACTTGTTGTTTTATTTCATATTGTCGCTTAAGTGTATCTGATGTTTCAGAACAATGTTTCAATCTAGATTGAACAAGTTTCATTTGACTTTTCACATCTTCATATGACTCTTTAGTAATATGATATGCAAGTTTTATTGAATCATATTCTATTTTCATTTCTTGAACCGCCTTTTCTTTTTGCAAACATTCTTCTGTTATTTATGAACACTTTTCTTTCAAAAACTCATTTTCTTTTTCTAAATTTTTACATTTTTTGTTAGCTTTTCATCATTTTCTTTTAAACCTTTTCTTTTTCAAACATTTCTTTGCATTTATCTTTGAAAACTCTTTCAATTTTAGAAAATTCAATATCTCTTGTTCTGAATTTTTCTTCTTTTTAAGTACAAGCATTGCACGTTTCCATGCATTTCTTGCACTGTTCAACAGTTTTATTTAACATTTCAGAAAATTCAGTTGAAATATTTACCTCAGTAGTTGGCACATCAGCTTTTTCTACTGTCTGTTTCTGATCAACTTCCATCTCCTGCTGTTCCTCAGCAACAGCTTCACCAGCATCAGCTATACCAACCAACTTTTCACTATCTTTCTCCTGTTTCTCTTCATCAAATTCTTCTTTCATCTTCAAATTCTCTTCATTCTGTTGTTTTTCAGTAACAGCTTCTTCTGCTGGTTTCTGTTTTTCTTCTCCAGTTGCTTCTTCTTCTTTCACCTCTTCGTCGTTTTCTTCTGCAACCTTCTTCAATTCGTCCACCAAATTTTCAACATTCTTCTTCATTCTCTATTCATCTCTCTGTCTCAGGCTGGCTGTCATAACATCTCTGATGATCTTATCCAGCTTTTTAACATAATTTTTTTCTTTCCCGACATTTGAATAGTATTCTCCAGACAGAAGAATTACTGCAAGAACGTCGTTATACACCACTTTGCTGGGATGAACAACCGGTTCTCCTTTGCTATTGATATAACACTCTCGTTTCTTGTCCCATCTTCGATAGCTCTTAGCTTCCTCATATTCTTGCTGCATTTCTTCGATTCTGTAGTCTACAATACATCTTTCTCTGTACGTTTTCTCTTTCAGAATCTCTTCTTTCGATCTCTCTTTCACCTTAGTAACTAGTGCTCTTTTATCATCTTCCGGTATATATTTGCTCCAGTCAAAAGTTTCATCATCATGAACTATCCTGGGTCTAGAACTACCATCACGAATTGTTAACATCGCTTGTTTCTTTTCTTTAGATGACCCTCCAGCAATCTGTTTTTGATCCGACTTTTATGATTGATCACTGTTTCGATGATAAATGGCTTTCTTATAGTAATCATCATGAAATGGATTGGCATGATCAGCTACTTCTCTGTTAACACACTCTCTTTTGAAATGACCTTTCTGCTTGCATCAAAAGCAAGTACCTTTTGACTTATCAAATCCCAGCTTTGTGTTTGAACCATCAAGACATTGCCTGCCTGTAATCTCCATAAACCGTTGCGCTCTTCTAATGCCACTGGCTAAACACCATCTAATGTCAATGAGCTCCTTCTCTTCTGGATCTATCTGGTTATAATCTTCTTTTGTCATTTCGGGGTTTTCGATTCTCCCCGCCACCAGACTCTCATATGATTCCAGAATTGATGCTAAAAAACTCATTTGCTGTTTAGCAGCATTGATACTCATTTTCGGAGAATTTTTCAACTTTAATGCAATGCTGCAATGAATTTCTTCTGGTTCTTCTTCATTTGAAGCTGTTGAAGATGAATGATACCCTGGATTGTAACTTGAAGAGCTTTTCTGTGAATCTTTTGACTTTTCAACACTGAATGTTGTACCAATTTTTGGTGACTGACTAGTTGATACTGAAGGTACATTTCCCCTGAAGTAAAGACCCACATTTTGCTTATATGACGAGCTGCTAATTTTGCTCTGTTTTTGCAATTCAAGATCATGACTTTCAATTTTCTTAATCAAACCATCCAAAGTATTCATATAATACAATACATCATTTTTAAGAATACAAAAAAATGTCTGCCAATGATCAACACGTGGTAAAGCTTCAATGATTTTATCAATGATCTCTTCACGTGTTTTTACTATCCCAAACCTGTCAAGCTCAATTTTAAGGTGACAAAATCTTTCAATCATTTGTCACACAGATTCACCTTTTATACCATCAAACAAATCAAATTCTTTTTTAAGCAATGATATTTTATTCTTTTTAATCTGCTTTCCACCCTGTAATTTAACTCTTAACGCTTCCCACACAGATTTTGATGACCCATCATGATTAAGCAATGCAAAAATGTCATCTCTGATCGACTGTTGGATTAAAACAATCATTCTTTGTTCATAATAAAAATTCTTTTTGTCTTTGACTGATAAACTTTTAAGTGTAATTTCTTCATTTTTATCAACTACTGGCCTACTATACCCAAATTCCATACAAAACCAACTCTCATGTGCATAAGCTTTTGCCCAGTTAACAAATCTTTCTTTCCACCAAGTATAATCTTCAATACTTTCAAGTTTTGGTGGTTTTGAATTAGTTCCATAAAAATTATCATGATTTATATTTTCAGTTATAGCTTTAGAAATGCTTTTTGGTGCAACAGTTGGTGTTTCAGAAGACTTGGAAGTGTATGCTTTTGTAAAACGTGTTATAGAACTCTTCAGCCATGATAACCTACAAAAACAATTAAAACGTTTGATTAAATTTGAAAATTAAACAACAAATACCCTGCGTTCGTACGAAGCCGGAATGTACGAAGCTATAATGTTGGATTCGTTCGAAGGTGGGTTTGTACGAAGTCAAGCTTTTCAAAAATCCCAAAAAATTAAACTACCTTCATACGATGCTAGTATATGGCTTTGTACGAAGCTACTATGCGAAGAACATGGTTATGTTTTTCATGGTTTTTCACTGATTTGAATATGATTTCGTTGGAATTTTGATCTGAAACTTTGTAAGGTTGTTTAAAAAATGTTTCAGACAACATATTCAAAAATTAGCCAATTTTAACCGTCAAAACTATGTAGATCTGAGTTTAAAGTTTAAAAAGAAAGGAAGAAGAAGTGTAGAAGAAGATATGATTAGAAAATGATGATTTTGCTCTGATTTTGATGTAGAAACTTCAATCTGTGACAACTGGCACAAAATCGGTAATTTCCGTACTATTTAATTATTATTTATTATCGGAAATTATGTGCTTAAACGTCAACATTTTCTGATTACTTGCTATACATATGAATTCATGCATGTTTTATACTTCAAATATTGCTTTGTGCATCACTTTAAGCGTTGCGTCAGAAAGACTAGTAAACTCACCGGTAAGACACATTGTGTCAGCATTTCTACAGAAAGCAGTCAGACAATAGAATTAGGGCCTAGGAGTAGGTCCAACATCTAAAATACATTAAAACCCAAGTATGGATACAAGGTTTAACATCTAAACTTTCCGGAAGCTAAACTATGCACTAAAAGACACCCGAAACACATTGTAAAAGTTGAATTATGCAGAATTCAGCTATAAACAGCATTCTAACACTAAAATATCATGCATAATTTATAATTTAGTGTCCAGAATAACTTACAAAGTGTCGGGAATTGAAACTGTCAAAAAAAGTGCTTCATACTTAGTGAAACTGCGCATTTTAGCACTTTAACGAACCGTAACGAAACGAACAACCGGACACTACCCAAAACACCAAATTTTCACTAGAAACATTTTTTTAGTGTTTCGAAGCTAGTTATGGTCACCGAACATCATAACACATCATATAAACACTAAACACCTAAATCCCTAAATATAATACTTAAAACCTAACTAGACTAAGTAAGCAACATTTGAAATGAAATCACACCCCCCCTTTGGACGGTTAGGACATGGGTCCCACTAGGTGATTTTCTTCCATTATTTTATAAGATATGTCTAAACATTTAGAAACATATTAACCATTAAATATACCTTATGTTGGAAGGACTTTATAAAAATACTAGTTACCATCATAGCCATCATTCATCACCTTCTAAAACACCAACACCTTATTCCTTCTCCTCCTTGGTCTCGGCTCACTTATCACACACACACACACACCACCATTTTCACTTCATTACAAGGCAATCCAAGGTCACTAGAAGGTGTATGGAGGCTATCTAGGAAGGCTTGAAGTGCTAGAACTTGAAGGACCTCTTTGTGGAGCCTTTAACCACTCACTTTCTTCCATATTCATCTCCATCATTCTTGTGCCACTTCCCTAGCCATTAGAGCTAGTAGTAAGCTTCTTGATCTTGTTTTTACTTCTAATCTTAATGATGAAAGTATTATGTAACTTGTTAAACTCAAGAATCTCAAAGAAACATGAAGATGATCACTAACATAAAGCTAAATAACATGAAATCTAAGTTGGTTAAGTGTATGTATGAAACTTGTTTGTGGATTTCTTATGTTTATGATGTTAATCATAATAATAACCTTGCTAGATGATGATTAAACACATGATCTAGCAAGTATGAGGATGAAGATTGAGAAAATCATAATGATCATCCTTTATGTGGATCATGAACTTGAAAATGAGGTTGTTTTTGTGTATGATGACTATTGATACATGTTGTAAGTCTTGTAAATGGATGATTTCAAAAATAATTTTCTCAAGAAACCAAAGTTATTTGCAAGATTTACATGATCATGGTTCTTAAAGAAGTTAAACATGTTTTTAGTGTTAAAACAAGACTAGAAAAATGTTGGAAACAAGAAGAATACAAGAAGAAACATTTTTAGAAAATCTTCATACAAGTTGTGAAGAACTAAAAATTACAAGAATGAGTTTTATAAAATATAAACCATGTTTTTAGAGGTAACTAAACCTACTAAATAACATATGAAGTTACTACAAGTTTTTACAAACTTTCAAGTTCATGTAATAGTGTAAATTTCATAATTTTGGCTCATGGTAAGTCTTGATTGAATTGTTGATGATTGGTGATAAATTTCTAAAAGAAAATGATATGCTTTTAAGCATGGAAACCTCCATTTTTAAGGGGAAACTATGGCAAAATTTTTGTATAAATTAAACACTTAGAAAAATATTTTTAAACAAGTGTTTACAAGTAAATTTTGAACATGGTTTTCATATAAAAATTCGACATAATTTTTATTACAAAAATTACACATATTGGAGGTTGATTTTTGATAAATAAAAGTGATTAAGTATATATTTAGGAAAATATATTTAGATGTCACAATTTGTGTGTTACTTGTATATTATGTGTATTAGTTATATTATTTTAGGAATTTGAAAATAATATAACACACCAATATACCAAAAATTCGGAATACAAAATACTACCTAAATTCCAAGAAAACACATATATGAATTATACCCGAATATTAGATGATCGGACAAACGAACTTATGGACTATAAGTGAATATATTTCGGAAATAAATCCGTACCTTAACAAATGTGACGAACGGTATTTTTGAAACCAAGGAAATGGCAAGATATGAATTTTTACAAGTATTACAAAACATATTATATTTTGTCAAATAGAAAATGTATTATTTTGGACGGAGAAATATATATATATTTTTCAACAAGTTAAAAATATATTATTTGGGGTGAAGACTAGAAAAATATATTTTCTAAAACTAATCTTAAAAATATATATTATTTTTGAGATTCATATGAAAATATACTTATTTTTGCCAAATAAATTTATAGATATTTTCCATAAAAACCCTCTTAAAATATGTATATTTTGAGAATATAAATTGGTGATTTTTAGTTGTCTAAAAATAATGTTCCGGAAAAATAATCACAAGTTTAAGTATAAAATACTTAATGAATACAAGAAAATACATATCCTCATACATATAAATACATACCAGAATACACCACCAATACTTGGCAAAATACACAAGTATGAATATACACAAATACAAGTATACATATGCTTTGGAAAATATACATGTAGAAATATATAATAAACCAAGTTGGAAATATATTACTTTAACAATATTCCAAATAATTGGATAAATATAATCTAAGTTAAAATATTATTATTTTAACTAATAATTATACACTTTGGAATTATATAATGTACATCAGAGATGTAACTCAAAATATACCAATGATTCAAAAATAAGTCTTAACAGACAACTAAGACTAAGAGTCGTTACACGACCTAACCGCCTAATAAAACATAGTACGTGTGTAGGTTGTGATACGACGCTCTAAGCAAACCCGGTGAAGTTTACGACGCAGGATACGCAAAATTGGGAGTTCATGTCCCCACTTTTAAACTTTTACTTGTTTTCTAAAGTTGGGGAAAATACATGTACTATGGTATGTTGAATACAAAACTAAGGAATGCCACATAGATCATGTGACGTATAGGGTGCCATAAGCACCATTAATCAATCTATATACCTAGACGGCAGAACAAAAAGTTAGATCTAATGGGTTTCAGGCAACCACACTCTTGGCCACACTTTTACCAAGGGTGCTTTTGTGTCTCTAGTAGTGAATTGACAAGTAAAATGCCTATGGTTTGGATGCTTCCTATGTCGTTGCATATGTTAGTGGCCCCGCGAACCATTAGCGATCTCGTATTCCTTACATTTACAGAAATACTTGTTTCAGTACAATTACATACCATGTTTTCTACAACGAATGCTTAAATGTTTTACACAAAACTGCATGAATTCACACCAACATTATGTTGACGATTTTCCAAAACTTACATGTATTTCAGGTAACTAAAGTGGATGTACGTGCGGTCTCACTCTTGCTCAAGGATGTCGTTTATGTTTTTAGTCATGTTGTGTCAAGACTCCTATGCCTATTTTGTGGGATTTGGTTGTTATATCCCATCCCGTGTGGTGATATAAGGATCAAAACCTTGATGTTTGTCTTTGGAATAAAGTTGTAAACTTTCAAACAATTATCTATGTTGTGATGTAAACACTTAACTCAAATTATGTTTTGAATATTTAATGTCAATGCAATCTTGTAGTTTGTTTTATGATCATGTAGTATGTTTACCATTCGTATGCAATGAGAACCTTTCAGGATCACACCTCGTGCTTCCGCCTTAGAAAGGGGTGTGACAGATTGGTATTAGAGTTGCGATTGTAGTGAACTAGGATTACTTCTCGAGTCTAGACTACAATATTTAGGATCCTCCCATGAAAATTTTTTTTCAAAATGTTTTCATTGCATAAAAACTTTCTGCGACATGCACTACCTGAAATTGTTTTCAAAGAGTCAAGTAAGGACACTACGAGACTTAGTGTGCACCGGGGTAGCACTTGTCTTAAACTTGGGATTACTTGCAACAATGTGTGTAATTATTTGTATATTAATTAAGTAGTAGTAATTAATATATACATATACCATGAATAAAATATTACAGATACACATTTCTTCGGCTGAAAGTAGCGGCCTATCCGAAGAATGTGATCCGATGATGATTGTCTCTGATGACGAGATTGCTTCACCTCCGGAGATTTTCACGTCTGACTCCGAGACCGACCCTGAGATGATATCCGATGATGATGATCTCGACGATGTCTTAGCTTTACCTTTACCATTCCATGACCAGCTGATCATCAGACATCCCGATGGTGAGCATCTCGTTGAGCCTATTCCCATTGATGCTATTCCTTTTGCCGCCATCCCTGCTGAGGACTGGCCATTCGTTGACGATCTGGATAATGATGTGGCATCTCCTGTTGTGTCCATTATCAATATCCCTTCCGACTCTGACCTTGAGTCTGATGTCTATTCCTTCGATTAAGTGATATCTTCGGCCCTATTTGCTGCTGGGCTGAGAGTTTACTCGACTGGTGATGATGATGACGCTATGTCTGTTGCGCCATCTTCTCCCACTCGTGTCTCTACACCTCCCCACACTCCTACTCAAGTCAGCTCCCTCATCCTTCGAATTCATGAGCTCAAGGATGAAGTGACTCATCTTCATAGTTTGATCTTCCCTACACCCCCACCCTCTCCACCAGCCCATTAGGTTTTCTTTGCAGGTACTTTGATGGAGCAGTATCTTTGGGTATGAAGACTACAATCAAGTTTTGGGTACAACTTGAAGACAAGAACCGCCAATGTGAAGAAAGATATTTTGTCTTTTATATGTATTAAACTTATACTATGGGGTGATGTAACCCTTATGCATTTTGTTTTCTTCGCAAACAATGATGTAACAAGTTGTCCTGATATGTATAAAGACTCGGTGAATATCTTATGACACATTAATATTTATCCGTTTATGCATGCTTGTGGCTGTATGAAATGATTTATATGTTTGGCGGATTGTTTGATATTACTTATGTGGGTATATGCATGTGTATATATACTACTATCTTGTATGATGATGTCAAACAAATGTCTAACTCTGTTGTGTTGTGTTTTGAAAGAAAATGGCACCTAGGAGAGCTGTGAACACTCGTGGTTTTTATCAACCCCCTCCACCTCCAATGCCGAGGACTGCTGGGGAACTGAACTCTCTGCTAGAAGAAAGGATTTCCAAAGCTATCACCCAGTACGAGGCGAACCGTACTGAGCACAGCGGAGGATCCGGCGGTATTAGACGAAATGGGAATGGAGATTCATCTGGAGGAAACACAGCTCAAGGTAACCCAAAGCTGATTTGCTAAAACATGATGAAATTTATGAACGGTCTTTGTTTCATTGATTGCTCATTTGTGAATTGGTTGGATAAATTCCAGGCTGCACCTTAAAGCAGTTTCTCGACTGCAAGCCACAGAATTACGACGACACTTGAGGTGCAGTGGCTTTTATGCGCTGGATGGAGAAAACTGATTCCACGATCCGCATGAGCAAGCGCACCGCGGACTAGCAAATCACTTTTGTTACTGGGTTGTTCGTTGATGAGGCTTTGACTTGGTGGAATTTGCAAGTCCAAACTCTGGGTAATGATGCTGCGTATGGTATGATTTGGGATGAGTTGAAGGAAAGAATGAGGGAAAAGTATTGCTCACGTGCTGAACTCCAAAGGTTGGAGACTGAGTTTTGGAACCTGTCTATGGTTGGTGCGGACATTGTTGGTTATACTCGAAGGTTCCATGATCTGTCAAGAGTGATCCCCTATCTGGTGACTCCCGAATTTAAGTGCATTGAGCGCTACATCAGGGTATTGGCTTCGGAATTTCGCAGCTTGGTGACTACGGAAGAACCAACAACGATCACTCAGGCTGTAACTCTGGCTGTCAGCCTTACTGAAGATGCTGTCTGTATGAAGAAGTTATCGCTGAAAACTACTAAGAAAACCGAGACGCATGCTGAGTCGTCTGGTGATAAGAAGAGGAAACATTCGAGTCTGAGTCAAGCAACGCGTAACAACAAGGGTTCCAGCAACAAGAAACATGACCCCAACCCGCCTAAGGAGGCGAAAACACTTGCAGCTGTGAATGACGCTACTACTAGAGGATACCAGGGCACTCTGCCTAAATGTAATCAGTGCAAGTGTCACCATGAGAGAGTTTGTCGCATTCCAAAATGTGACAAGTGTGGAAAACTGGGTCACCGCATCGAGAACTGTTGGGGAAAAGGAAATGGAAGTGGTAATAGGAACTGGAATGGAAATCGAAACGGTGCTGGTAGTGGAAACGGTAATGGAAATGGCAATGGTACTGGTAACAGAAATGGTAATGGAACTGGGCAGAACTAAGGATGCTTTGGTTGTGGTAGCAAAGAGCATTTCAAGAAAGATTGCCCAAGGAAAAATAACGCTCAAGCTCGAGCATTTGTGATTGGAGCAAGGAACGCATGTGAGGACCCTAATGTGGTCACTGGTACGTTTCTCATTAACAATCACTTTGCATCTATACTATTTGACACTGGTGCCGATTATAGTTTCATGTCTGTGGAATTTAAACGTATGCTTGGAATAAAATATAGTAGATTAGACATTCCTTATTCCATTGAACTAGCCGATGGTAAACTTGTTGAATCAGGCGAAGTTGTTAGGGGATGTACATGAGAACTTGGTGAGCGAAGGTTTAGTATCGACCTCTTACCTGTTCAATTGGGTAGTTTCGATGTGGTAGTCGGAATGGACTGGCTGTCCAAGAATAAGGCTGAAGTTGTTTGTCACGTGAAAATCATTCGCATCCCTCTTACGAATGATGAAAAACTCATCGTGCATGGAGAGAAAAGAGACACGCCCTTGTGAATCATCAATTGTATGATGGCGCATAAATGCTTGCGAAAAGGATGTGTTGCATTCTTGGCGCACGTAGTAGATAAGAAGGTTGAGGAGTCGAAACTCGAAGACATTCTTGTGGTAAAGGAATTTCCTGATGTTTTTCCTGAAGATTTGCCAGGATTACCTCCGCAAAGACAAGTCGAATTCCATATCGACTTGGTTCCAGGCGCCGCTCCTGTAGCCAAGGCACCATATTGACTTGCGCCATCCGAGATGCAAGAATTATCTACACAACTCCAGGAGTTATTGGATAAAGGATTCATAAGGCTGAGCTTTTCGCCTTGGGGAGCTCCGGTTTTGTTCATAAAGAAGAAGGATGGAACCCTGCAGATGTGTATCGATTATAGAGAATTGAATAAGCTCACTGTCAAGAATCGGTATCCACTACCGAGAATTGACGATTTATTCGATTAGTTGCAAGGATCGAGCTACTACTCTAAGATCGACCTTCGGTCTGGCTATCATCAGTTAAGGATCCAAGAGGAGATCATACCAAAGACTGCATTCAGGACTGGTTATGGGCATTACGAGTTCCTTGTGTTGCCATTTGGATTGACGAACACGCCAGCAGTGTTTATGGATCTATTGAATCGTGTTTGCAAACCATATCTCGATAAATTTGTGATTGTATTTATCGATGATATTCTGATTTATTCATGAACGAAAGAAGAGCACGAACAACACCGCAAGACCATTCTGGAACTACTGAAGAACGAGAAGCTTTATGCAAAGTTCTCAAAGTGCGAATTCTGGATTCGCGAAGTACAGTTCCTTGGTCATGTTGTGAACGATAATGGTATCCATGTAGATCCAGCGAAGATTGAAGCAATAAGGAATTGGGAAGCTCCCAATGTCACACCCCGACCACGTAAAACATCAAATCATGGCGGAAACGTCGGGGAGTGTTGTAACAGAATTATAGTTTCACAACCATGGCATTTAAAAGTTATGTTTTATTCATCAAGAAAAGAGTTACATTGTCTTAAAATAACTGAAACAAAGAGTACATCACATAATTAAACTAATTCTATCTTTATTTTAAGTCTCTAAGGCACAGGTCCGCCCTAGTGTGTCACGAACATCCTAAGCAACAGCTCCTGAAAACACATGTGAAAATAGGTACGTCAGCATAAAAATTCCTGTGAGATACATAGGTTTTATGAAAATAGGATTCATGACTTGAGTTTAAAGAAATGTTTAATAAAATTCAGTCATGAACCTTGTTAATTGTTTTGTTTTATAAATCATTTGAAAAACGTTAGCAAAATCAGATGATATGTATATATATAAAAGAATAATGTATGGTTAAAAGAATAACCAAGTAAAAAGGGTTTGTGTAAACCAAGTTATTTGTAAAACAATGTTTAAGTAAAAATGCGTTGTAAATGTAGCATGTCTAAACTGAAATGGTTTAAATAACGCTACGATATGTAGTATCATACAAGCAGTTATATATAGGAAGTACCAGCGGCGTATCCACCATGCTTGTATCATATTACACACGCCTCGTTATTTAAGTCACTCAAACCAACCAACAATGTAAAATATCCATGTTTAATCAAGTAGTCAAATGTCATAGTATAATCCAAGTTAAATATGAATCATGTAATGTGTAAACAAAAGTTTTGTATGGTAAGTAAAAATGAGACTACTTAAACCACAAGTTAAAATGTACAAAACAAAGTAAAAAGTTATGTTTTGTAAAACAAATGCATGTTTTACTGATACAAACACTTATGCAGTAAGTTAATGCATACATTCAAGCCTTGAGACAGCTGGACAACCTTAGAGTAAAGATTATCAAAGAAAAATGTTTTCAGATTCAGTCATTCCTTACACCCAAACAAACCTAGGATGTCAGGAACGGGATTTGTCAAGTCCTATGGTACCATTACTTACTACCGAGCGGCGTAGCTATTAATGTTAATGAATGTAGTTTAGACCCGTTGAACAAACCAAATCTCATATCAAATGTAAACATGTAATGAAAGTAATGTACTTAGTATGCTAATTTAATATACAAAGCAGAAAAAGTCATATAAATCAATGTGCTAGCATGCTAAGTCAACATACATAACAGAAAATGTAATGTAAAACAATGTGCTATCATGCCAAGTAAACATACATAGCAAAACAAAATGAAATCATGTACTAATAGTGTACTAATGAACATAGCAAGTATATGATATGAAAACATGGAAAGCACGAAAGTAACAAGTAGGCACATGTGTTTCACCCCAAAATGTTTGAAAAACAGTAAAAGATGGGACTATGTACTCACTTGAGATTGCTTAGAAGTCCTAGGATAACCACCAAGCAGAGCTAGAAGATCACGGAATCAAACGACACCTAATATACGTAACTATGTTAATAAACGGACCAAATCGGAGGATCGGGTAGCGCGAGGGTTCGTAAACCAAATGAGTGTAGGAACTCATGTAATATGGTTTAACAAAGCCTACATACTAAAACGAAACTTATCCTAAGTGCTTTTGACCCGTTACGACCCGTTTAGGTAGCTTATGCTACTTTAACGCGTCGTTCGTGTAAAACGCGTTCGGAACGCCTAACTAGTCCTATGACAAGTAAAATATGCCTTAATATGTCTAATATTGTTGCTAAATCAGTTTAGATGTCAAAAATTAAGTTACATAGGCTTAAAATGAATTTTAGCGTAAAAAAGGACATTTTGGTAATTTTCCTAAGGCATATAAACTACTTATCATACAACTAGTTAAACGATGTGACCATAAGGTATAACCTCGGAAGGTTATTCCCTATACAACTATGGTCACCTAAAGTGTTTGGTCGGATCCTAATGATCGACCAAATGGGTCGGGTTCGAAAGTATAAGCGATTGATTAGATCGCTTACCTTTACGACCCTAGACAAGCACAAATCTAAAAGTGACGAGCTAAACATGTCAAAACATGTTTAACGAGGTTTAAAAACAGGTTTGGTATCAAGACAAAGGGTCTTGATACCCAAAAGTAGTTTGGTTACAAAATACGCAAGAATACGCATTTTGGCCGAAACTACGACTCGTCACTGAGCCTAGATAACGTGGTAATCAGTAGGTATGGTCACTAGGGACTATGACCATCGTGATTAAGCTCACGTTATGAAGTTCAAATGAACTTCGCATTGACCATAAATTGGTCAACGCAGAAAGTCAAACTGACGCTAAAAACGAATGAAAAGAACGAAAGAATACTTACAGAAGGTCCCCGCAAGATTTGATCCGATTTTCTCTCAGGTATGAAGCATATACTTCAACTTAGAGAGTAGAAATCAGATTCAAATTGTGAGTTTTGAGTAAGACATGGGGGGGGTATTTATAGATGTAGTAGAACCGTTAAGATCGTTCCTCGTTATCCGAGATTTAATCACAGCCGTACACCTCAAGCCCATAGTTTTATAAAACCATTGGAGCCCCTAGATTAAGCCCATTGTTTGCTAAAAACCATTTGCTAGTGGGAAACAAGGGTATAACAGCTGTTAACAGCTGGAAAAACAGATTCTGCACATCTGGGAGGGCCACGCGGCCCGCGTAGCACATGTACAAACCTTACGCTCCCCGCCTGGGTGTTACAGACCTGCAACAAGTTCACAAAATTACAGTTTTGTTCCCTGTTGTGTTTTAAAGCCATTTCCGATACTTCTAAGGCCCGTTAAGCCAACTTTAAGGCCCTAAAATGATGCCTAAACATTGTGGACATGAAACATGCTCAAAAATATGCCGGATGTCGGTTCGTTTGGTCGTACAATCGCGATATTCGCTTAATTACGATGAAATGCGCATAAGTGCGAAAAACGATCCAAATTGCGTGAAGAAAGGATTTTTCTTATGCCAAACACTAAAATAAAATATTTTAATGCTTACATAAATTTTTGGATGTCCGGATGTATTCAGAATGTAAGTTATGCGCGAAAATGCAAACTTATGCACTTTTTGACGCTTTTAGTCCCTGATTGAGCATAAAGTTTATTTTAGCACACCGAACCCCTCAAAGCCTATTTTTAAGCTATGTAAAGGATATTTAGGGTGTTTTTAACTTTTGATCAAGTTCCAGAATGTCCGTTACAGTTCAAATCGGCTTACCTTCGCAGTTTGTAGAATTTAGTCCCTGTAAGTGAATAGATTTGATTTTGCCATACCAAAGCCTTCAAAACTTATTTCTAAGTTATGTAAAGGTTATTTAAGGTATGTTAAGCATATTTTGATGTTCCAGAGTATTTGTCACGTTAAACTGACTACGTTTACGCACCGGTTTGCGTATAATTCTCTAGAAAGCGATATAGAGTTTGAAATTGAATAAAAATCAAAACATGAAAAATGTCAAACATAAACAAAACAAATATTGGGATCAAATAACTTTATTTCATTGATAACTGAACTGTTTACAATGATTACAAGCACATATGTCACATTCTCCCCTACTTGTGGAAATTTCGCCCCGAAATTTGTTTAGAGGAAACTCGTGAGAAAAGATGCGGATACTTCGCCTTCATTTGATCTTCACATTCCCAAGTAAACTCAGGTCCACGCTTAGATTCCCAGCGAACTTTAACCAAAGGAATGCGCTTGCGTTTAAGCCATTTGACTTCACGATTCATTATTTCCACAGGTTTCTCAACAAAATGCAGTGTTTTATCAACACGAATTTCGTCAAGTGGTATGTGGAGGTTCTCATCAGCTAAACACTTCTTGAGATTGGATACGTGGAAGGTTGGATGAACATTTCCAAGTTCAGGAGGTAGCTCAAGTTTGTAGGCTACCTTACCGATTATTTCGACGATCTTGAATGGTCCAACATATCTAGGTGCAAGTTTTCCTTTCTTTCCAAATTTGATCACATCTTTCCAAGGTGAGACCTTAAGTAATACACGATCACCGACTTGAAATTCCAAGGGCTTGCGTCGTTGGTCCGCGTAACTCTTTTGACGGCTTCGAGCTGTCTGGAGGTTATCACGAACTTTCTTAACCTTATCAGTTGTCTCTAGAATGAGGTCAGGTCCAGTAAGCTGAGCCTCACCTATCTCATTCCAGCAGACTGGTGAACGACATTTTCGACCATAGAGAGCCTCGAAAGGAGCCATGTTGATGCTGGAGTGATAACTGTTGTTGTAGGAGAATTCAATCAATGGAAGATGTGAATCCCAACTACCACCAAAATCGATCACACATGCTCTAAGCATATCCTCCAAAGTCTGGATTGTCCTTTCAGTTTGGCCATCTGTTTGTGGATGATAAGCTGTACTAAGATTAAGTTGGGTCCCCATAGCAGATTGCATGGTTCTCCAAAAACGAGAAGAGAATCGAGCATCTCTGTCAGAAATAATGTTCAAAGGAACACCATGTCTAGACACAATTTCATCCACATAGATTTTAGCAAGCTTTTCAGCAGATAGATCCTCACGGATTGGCAAGAAATGCGCTGATTTTATAAGACGATCAACAACTACCCAGATGGCATCATGACCTTTCTTAGTGCGCGGAAGTTTGGTAATGAGATCCATAGCAATGTTTTCCCATTTCCAAACTAGGATCTCTGGTTGCTCCAAAAGACCAGAAGGATGTTGATGTTCAGCCTTAACCTTAAGACAAGTAAGGCATTTTGAAACGTACAAGGCAATGTCTTTCTTCATACCAGGCCACCAATACTGAGTACGAAGATCCTTATACATCTTATCTGAGCCAGGATAAATAGAATAACGAGACTTATGAGCTTCATCCATAAGCAAAGTGCGGAGATCATCTTGGCTTGGGACCCACAAACGGTCTATGAAATAATACGATCCATCGTCCTTCAGTTCAAGATCAGGCTTAATGTGATAGGGTAATTCCTTACCCATCAAGTCTTGTGAAACACAAGCATGTTGAGCCTGAGAGATACGGGCTTGAATATCAGATTGAGCTTGAATATCTGATTGAACATGGACACAATGAAGCTTGACACGTTCTTTACGACTCAAAGCGTCAGCCACGACATTCGCCTTACCAGAATGGTAGCGAATTTCGCAGTCATAGTCGTTTAGAAGTTCAACCCAACGTCGTTGCCTCATGTTGAGTTCTTTCTGATTAAAGATGTGCTGAAGACTTTTGTGGTCAGTAAAAACCACGCATTTTATGCCATACAAATAGTGTCTCTAGATCTTAAGAGCGAACACAACTGCACCCAACTCAAGATCATGAGTGGTGTAGTTTTTCTCATGCACCTTCAACTGCCTCGATGCATATGCTATGGCTTTGTTCCTTTGCATCAGAACACAGCCAAGTCCCAAATTGGATGCATCGCAGTACACGACAAAATCATCATTGCCTTCGGGCAAAGATAGGATAGGCGCATCACAAAGCTTCTGCTTCAAGGTCTGAAACACTTCTTCTTGTTTAGAACCCCATTCAAAGGGCTTATTCTTCTGAGTTAGAGTAGTTAGGGGAACTGCAATCTTCGAGAAATTTTCGATAAAGCGGCGGTAATCACCTACGAGACCAAGAAAAGAACGAACTTCGGTAGGAGTAGTAGGCGTGTCCCAATCCTTAATCGCACTGATCTTGGAGGGATCTACATGAATACCTTGTTCGTTGACAATATGACCCAAAAATTGAACTTCCTTAAGCCAAAATTCACACTTGGAGAACTTGGAAAAAAGTTACTCTTTCTTTAGGAGTTCCAGAGTAAGACGAAGATGTTGCTCATGATCAGCTTGCGTCTTAGAGTATATTAAAATGTCATCGATAAAAACAATGATGAATTTATCTAGGTAAGGATTGCAAACCCTATTCATCAAGTCCATGAAAACAGCAGGAGCATTAGTCAAACCGAATGGCATAACTGTGAACTCATAATGCCCATAACGAGTGTGGAACGCTGTCTTAGGAATATCTTCTTCGTGCACATGAAGCTGATGATACCCATAACGCATATCAATCTTTGAAAAATAAGAAGCACCTTGTAATTGATCAAAGAGATCATCAATGCGAGGTAGGGGATATCGATTCTTGATGGTAAGCTTGTTGAGCTCACGGTAATCGATGCACATTCTGAAAGATCCATCCTTCTTCTTGACAAAAAGAACAGGAGCACCCCAAGGTGAAAAGCTTGGACGGATAAAACCTTTATCTGAAAGTTCCTGAAGCTGCTTAGATAATTCTTGCATCTCAGATGGTGCAAGACGATATGGAGATCTGGCAATAGGATTTGCACCAGGTACAAGATCAATACGGAACTCGACTTGGCGCGCTGGGGGTAATCTAGGTAACTCCTCAGGGAATAGCTCCGGATAATCCCAAACGACGGGGATATCTTGAATAGACTTACCTTTGCCTTTATCTGCTACAACATGTGCCAAGAAGGCCACATAGTTCTTTCGCAGATACTTCCGAGCTTGAAAACAAGGCATGAGCTTGAGACTACTAGTAGGCTTCACACCACGAACCTGTAGGATCTCACCTGACGAAAGTGGAACACGAACAATCTTCTCGAAACAAACTACCTCTGCGTGATGCTTGGCTAACCAATCCTTACCCACAATAACGTCAAAACTCCCAAGTTGCATTGGCATGAGGTCGATAGGAAAGAGGTGGTTGTTAAGGTTCAATTGGCAATTGCAAAGAACAGAATCAAGAACAACGGGATCACCACTAGCAACTTCTACTGTCAAAGGCTTACCTAGTTTCATTCTAGACATGCGAAGCAATGGCTCAAAAGATAATGACACAAAACTCTTATCGGCACCAGAATAAAAAAGAACAGATGCGGGTTGATTATTAACAAAGAACGTACCGTTAACCACTTCATTATCTGCTTGCGCCTCTTGTGCATTCATGTTGAAGACTCGACCTCGAGCCTGAGCTGGATTCGCATATCTTGGACATTGATTACGGTAGTGGGTCAGATCCCCACAGTTATAACAAGAACCTGGTGGGTAGTGAGGTCGTGCAGCCTGAGCCTGTTGCTGAGCAGGAGGCTGAGCAGCTTGTTGAGCCGGATTCTGAGGTGCCCTATTCTGATTGGCAGGAATGCGGCATGTGGCAGCAAGATGGCCAGGTCTTCCACAGTTGGTGTAATGACGGCACTGGAGGTGCGGTTGATGATGAACGTTACATCTGTTGCACAAAGGTGCATTGCCAAGATAAGGTTTCTTGGCAAGTGGTTGCGCAGGCTGATTTGGTGCAGTTTGTGCAGTAACGGCGAAATTTTGGGAAGCCTTTCGCTTCCTAGAACCCTTCGAGGAACCAGAATCCTTACCCTTCTTGTTTTTACATTTCTTGCTATCCTCTTTGTCAGACGACTGCTTCTTACGCTTGTCACCTTTTCTATGCAGCTTACCCTTTCGAACTTGCGACTCAGTCAATGTCGCTGATAGCTCAATTGCCTGACGGACTGTGGTAGGGTTAATACCAGTAACGATGTCTTGTACAGAGTCAGGTAGGCCATCGATATACCTCTCGATAGCCTTCTCGAGTGGGGTAACCGTTGTTGGGCATAACAAACTCAGCTCCTCATACCTATCAGTATACGCCCGGTGCTCGCCACTATCCTGCTTCAGGTCATCAAATTCCCTTTCTAAAGCTCACAGTTCATGACGAGGACAAAACTACCTCATCATAAGCGCCCTAAGTTCAGCCCATGTTTGTGCTAAAGCAACCTCAGCACCACGGTCTCTCATAACCCCGTTCCACCATGTGAGAGCCCTCTTCTGAAACACGCTTGATGCAAACTCGACTTTTCGATTCTCAGGATACAGGACGTGACAGAATGTACTCTCAATGCTCTCGAACCATTAAAGGAGTCCAGTTGCCCCTTCAGAACCACTGAACTTGAGTGGTTTGGCCGAATTAAAACTCTTGAAGTTGCATGGAGCGTTTTGATTGTTGTTGGCCTGGTTCACCTGAGCTATAATGTTTGGGAGTACGGCACCCATGTACTGCGCCATAATATCTGCCATTTTGGCATTAGATAGCGGGTTTTCGCGTCGAGGAGGCATTCTAAAAAGAGGAAACATGAGAGGAAATGGGTGAGAAGGTTAGATGAAAAGGAACGAGATGAAATAAAATCAACAAAGGCAAAGATGGTGATCATTCATCCGTATCACAAAGCAAACAAACGACTCACAGTGACTAATCAAAGTAAATGGGTAAAAAATAATGTATCGCGAAGACATGCTCGCCTATAAGTGAACACTCACCCCAAGAGTTCCCAGGTAAGAGTGACTGGTCCGATTATGTGGATTTGTACGAACACTCTAGCCTTAGACAGAAGACCCAGGGTACAGGCATTCACCCTTCCAGTTTGCACGTGTTCACACTATTTGAAACCCAAAACTTTGACGAGATTTTGAAAACTTGGAAGGCATAAGGCCAAAAGAATCATTCAAAAATGGGTGGTAAATTTTCAAAATCAATTTGAAAAATCAAAGAGTTCAAAACCATATAATAAATCATTTAAAAACAGATGATTGATTTTCGAAAATCGTTTCGGAAAATTGGGTTCTTGTTTTGGTGATCACCTAAGGATAGGTGAAGTACATGTTTTAAAATCTAAACACAAGACAACTTGTGTTGGGGTCCTAGAAATGTTATAGTCTAGGTCAAAGCATTACTAATAACCTAATTCCCTATAACCATTGGCTCTGATACCAACTCTCCTGTCACATCCCGACCACGTAAAACATCAAATCATGGCGGAAACATCGGGGAGTGTTGTAACAGAATTATAGTTTCACAACCATGGCATTTAAAAGTTATGTTTTATTCATCAAGAAAAGAGTTACATTGTCTTAAAATAACTGAAACAAAGAGTACATCACATAATTAAATTAGTTCTATCTTTATTTTAAGTCTCTAAGGCACATGTCAGCCCTAGTGTGTCACGAACATCCTAAGCAACAGCTCCTGAAAACACATGTGAAAATAGGTACGTCAGCATAAAAATGCCTGTGAGATACATAGGTTTTATGAAAATAGGATTCATGACTTGAGTTTAAAGAAATGTTTAATAAAATTCAGTCATGAACCTTGTTAATTGTTTTGTTTTATAAATCATTTGAAAAACGTTAGCAAAATCAGATGATATGTATATATATAAAAGAATAATGTATGGTTAAAAGAATAACCAAGTAAAAAGGGTTTGTGTAAACCTAGTTATTTGTAAAACAATGTTTAAGTAAAAATGCATTGTAAATATAGCATGTCTAAACTGAAATGGTTTAAATAACGCTACGATATGTGTATCATACAAGCACATATATAGGAAGTACCAGTGGCGTATCCACCATGCTTGTTTCATACTACACACGCCTCGTTATTTAAGTCACTCAAACCAACCAACAATGTAAAATATCCATGTTTAATCAAATAGTCAAATGTCATAGTATAGTCCAAGTTAAATATGAATCATGTAATGTGTAAACAAAAGTTATGTATGGTAAGTAAAAATGAGACTACTTAAACCACAAGTAAAAATGTACAAAACAAAGTAAAAAGTTATGTTTTGTAAAATAAATGCATGTTTTACTGATACAAACACTTATGTAGTAAGTTAACGCATACATTCAAGCCTTGAGATAGCAGGATAACCTTAGAGTAAAGATTATCAAAGAAAAATGTTTTTGGATTCAGTCATTCCTTACACCCAAACAAACCTAGGATGTCAGGAACGGGATTTGTCAAGTCCTATGGTACCATTACTTACTACCGAGCGGCGTAGCTAATGTTAATGAATGTAGTTTAGACCCGTTGAACAAACCAAATGTCATATCAAATGTAAACATGTAATGAAAGTAATGTACTAAGTATGCTAAGTTAACATACAAAGCAGAAAAAAGTCATATAAATCAATGTGCTAGCATGCTAAGTCAACATACATAGCAGAAAATGTAATGTAAAACAATGTGCTATCATGCCAAGTAAACATACATAGCAAAACAAAATGAAATCATGTACTAATAGTGTACTAATGAACATAGCAAGTATATGATTTGAAAACATGGAAAACACGAAAGTAACAAGTAGGCACATCTGTTTCACCCCAAAATGTTTGAAAAACAGTAAAAGAGGGGACTATGTATTCACTTGAGATTGCTTAGAAGTCCTAGGATAACCACCAAGCAAAGCTAGAAGATCACGGAATCAAACGGCACCTAATATAGGTAACTATGTTAATAAACGGACCAAATCGGAGGATCGGGTAGCGTGAGGGTTCGTAAACCAAATGAGTGTAGGAACTCATGTAATATGGTTTAACAAAGCATACATACTAAAACGAAACTTATCCTAAGTGCTTTTGACCCGTTACGACCCGTTTAGGTAGCTTATGCTACTTTAACGCGTCGTTCGTGTAAAACGCGTTTGGAACGCCTAACTAGTCCTATGACAAGTAAAATATGCCTTAATATGTCTAATATTGTTGCTAAATCAGTTTAGATGTCAAAAATTAAGTTACATAGGCTTAAAATGAATTTTAGCGTAAAAAAGGGCATTTTGGTAATTTTCCTAAGGCATATAAACTACTTATCATACAACTAGTTAAACGATGTGACCATAAGGTATAACCTCGGAAGGTTATTCCCTATACAACTATGGTCACCTAAAGTGTTTGGTCGGATCCTAATGATCGACCAAATGGGTCGGGTTCGAAAGTAAAAGCGATTGATTAGATCGCTTACCTTTACGACCCTAGACAAGCACAAATCTAAAAGTGACGAGCTAAACATGTCAAAACATGTTTAACGAGGTTTAAAAACAGGTTTGGTATCAAGACAAAGGGTCTTGATACCCAAAAGTAGTTTGGTTACAAAATACGCAAGAATACACATTTTGGCCGAAACTACGACTCGTCACTGAGCCTAGATAACGTGGTAATCAGTAGGTATAGTCACTAGGGACTATGACCATCGTGATTAAGCTCACGTTATGAAGTTCAAATGAACTCCGCATTGACCATAAATTGGTCAACGCAGAAAGTCAAACGTAGTTTGACTTTAACGCTAAAAACGAATGAAAAGAACGAAAGAATACTTACAGAAGGTCCCCGCAAGATTTGATCCGATTTTCTCTCAGGTATGAAGCATATACTTCAACTTAGAGAGTAGAAATCAGATTCAAATTGTGAGTTTTGAGCAAGAGATGGGGGTATTTATAGATGTAGTATAACCGTTAAGATCGTTCCTCGTTATCCGAGATTTAATCACAGCCGTACACCTCGAGCCCATAGTTTTATAAAACAATTGGAGCCCCTAGATTAAGCCCATTGTTTGCTAAAAACCATTTGCTAGTGGGAAACAAGGGTATAACAGCTGTTAACAGCTGGAAAAACAGATTCTGCACATCTGGGAGGGCCACGCGGCCCGCGTAGCACATGTACAAACCTTACGCGGCCCGCCTGGGTGTTACAGACCAGCAACAAGTTCACAAAATTACAGTTTTGGTCCCTGTTGTGTTTTAAAGCCATTTCCGACACTTCTAAGGCCCGTTAAGCCAACTTTAAGGCCCTAAAATGATGCCTAAACATTGTGGACATGAAACATGCTCAAAAATATGCCGGATGTCGGTTCGTTTGGTTGTACGATCGCGATATTCGCTTAATTACTACGAAATGCGCATAAGTGCGAAAAACGATCCAAATTGCGCGACGAAAGGATTTTTCTTATGCCAAAAACTAAAATAAAATATTTTAATGCTTACATAAATTTTTGGATGTCCGGATGTATTCAGAATGTAAGTTGTGCGCGAAAATGCAAACTTATGCACTTTTTGACGCTTTTAGTCCCTGAATGAGCATAAAGTTTATTTTAGCACACCGAACCCTTCAAAGCCTATTTATAAGGTATGTAAAAGATATTTAGGGTGTGTTTAACTTATGATCAAGTTCTGGAATGTCCGTTACAGTTCAAATCGGCTTACTTTCGTAGTTTGTCGAATTTAGTCCCTGTAAGCGAATAGATTTGATTTTGCCATACCAAAGCCTTCAAAACTTATTTATAGGTTATGTAAAGGTTATTTAAGGTATGTTAAGAATATTTTGATGTTTCAGAGTATTTGTCGCGTTAAACTGACTACGTTTACGCACCAGTTTGCGTATAATTCTCCAGAAAGCGATATAGAGTTTGAAATTGAATAAAAATCAAAACATGAAAAATGTCAAACATAAACTAACAAATATTGGGATCAAATAACTTTATTTCATTGATAACTGAACTGTTTACAATGATTACAAGCACAGATGTCACACCCAAGACACCGATTGAAGTTCGACAATTTTTGGGGTTAGCGGGCTATTACCGCAGATTTTTTGAGAATTTCCCTAAGATAGCTCAACCGCTGACTTCCCTTACGCAGAAAGACAAGAAGTATGATTGGGGAGATAAGTAGGAAGAAGCCTTCCAACTTCTCAAAGACAAGCTATGCGATGCACCAATACTATCTCTACTCGAAGGCACTGAAGACTTTGTGGTATACTGCGACGCTTCGCGTCAAGGATTGGGTTGTGTGCTCAGGCAACGCCAAAAGGTCATCGCTTACGCTTCAAGACAGTTGAAAGTACATGAGAAGAATTACACCACTCATGACCTGGTGGTATTCGCCTTGAAGATTTGGTGACATTATTTGTATGGTACTCGATATACTATCTTCACAGATCACAAGAGGCTACAACACATATTTGATCAGAAGGAACTAAATATGCGCCAGTGACGATGGGTTAAGTTGCTAAACGATTACGACTATGAGATTAAGTACCATCCTGGAAAAGCAAATGTGGTAGCAGACGCATTAAGTCGAAAGGAAAGGGTTAAGACCCTAAGGGTTCGAGCATTGGAAATGACTATTCGGACGAATCTCACAGCACGCATTCATGACGCCCAACAAGAAGCCCTTAAGAAGGAAAATCTTAGAGCTGAATATCTCCGAGGTATGGAGAAGAAATTGGTGCCAAACGAAGAGGGAACCTTATACTCTATGGGACGCATTTGGGTTCCGCTCTATGGCGCTATTCGAGAAGTCATCTTTGACGAAGCTCACAAGTCGAGATACTCGATCCACCCAGGATCGGACAAGATGTATCAAGACTTGAAAGAGTATTATTGGTGGCCAAAGCTTAAAAGCGACGTTGCTGTTTACGTGGGAAAGTGCCTAACCTGTGCTAAGGTTAAGGCCGAATATCAGAAACCGTCTGGTCTACTGCAACAACCGGAGATACCTATGTGGAAGTGGGAGCAAATTTCAATGGATTTTATAACGAAATTGCGCAGGACCCCTAGAGGGCATGACATGATATGGGTAATAGTGGATCGGTTAACAAAGTCTGCACACTTCCTACCAATCTGAGAGAAGGATAGTACCTGAAAGCTTGCTGAGCTGTATCTTAAAGAAATTGTGGCACGTCATGGAGTGCCTATTTCGATAATTTCAGACAGAGATGGGCGATTTGTCTCAAGGATCTGGCAATCCTTTCAAGAGGCCTTTGGATCTCAACTGGATCTAAGTACGGCCTTCCATCCGTAAACAGACAGTCAGAGCGAACGGACCATACAAACTCTGGAAGACATGCTTCGCGCATGTGTTATGGATCTAGGCGGCAGCTGGGATACTCATCTACCTTTAGTTGAGTTTTGCTATAATAACAGCTACCATACGAGCATAAAAGCCGCACCGTTCGAAGCTCTTTAAGGCCGCAAGTGCCACTCGCTGTTGTGTTGGGAAGATGCTGGAGACAAATAGGTGATTGGTCCTGAACTTGTTCAAGAGACAACCGACAAGATCATGCAGATCCGAGAGCGCATTAAGGCGGCTCGTGATCGACAAAAGAGCTACGCTGATCGAAGACGGAAACCTTTGGAATTCGAGGTGGGAGACAAAGTTTTGTTGAAGGTCTCACCTTGGAAAGGTGTAGCAAGGTTCGGAAAACGTGGAAAGTTGAATCCACGATACATTGGACCATTCAAGATCTTGGAAAAGATTGGTACCATGGCGTACAAATTGGAGTTACTGGAAGAACTTAATGGTGTACATGATACGTTCCATGTGTCAAACGTTAAAAAGAGTCCACCACAAGAGACAGTTATCATCCCTGCGGATGAGGTGCATATCGACGACACACTTCGATTTACAGAACAACCCATTGAGGTAATGGATTGGAAGATCCACAAAACAAGGAGAGTCGCATTAAACTTATCAAAGTACGTTGGAACTCTAAACACGGACATGAGTACACGTGGGAACGCGAAGACCAGTTTAAAACCAAGTACCCCCATCTGTTCGAGAAAGCTCATGCGGGAGATAACTCAGCCTGAATTTTGGGACAAAATTCTTTTAACGGGGGGAGACTGTAACAACTGGCACAAAACCGGTAATTTTCGTACTATTTAATTATTATTTATTATCTGCAATTATGTGCTTAAACATCAACATTGTCTGATTACTTGCTATACATATGAATTCATCCTTGTTTTATACTTCAAATATTGCTTTGTGCAACACTTTAAGCGTTGCGTCAGAAAGACTAGTAAACTCACCGGCAAGACACATTGTGTCAGCATTTCTGCAGAAAGCAGTCAGACAATAGAATTAGGGCCTAGGAGTAGGTCCAATATCTAAAATACATTAAAACCCAAGTATAGATACAAGGGTTAACATCTAAACTTTCCGGAAGCTAAACCACGCACTAAAAGACACCCGAAATGCACTGTAAAAGCTGAATTCTGCAGAATTCAGCAATAATTCAACTATAAACAACATTTTAACACTAAAATATCATGCAGAATTTATGATTTAGTGTCCAGAATAACTTACAAAGTGTCGGGAATTGAAACAGTCACAAAAGGTGCTTCATACTTAGTGAAACTACGCATTTAGCACTTTAAGGAACCGTAACGAAACGAACAACTGGACACTACCCGAAACACCAAATTTTCACTAGAAACATTGTTTTAGTGTTTTGAAGCTAGTTATGGTCACCGAACATCATAACACATCATATAAACACTAAAGACCTAAATCCCTAAATATACTACTTAATACCTAACTAGATTAAGTAACCAACATTTGAAATGAAACCACACCCCCCCCCTTTGGACGGTTGGGACATGGATCCCACTAGGTGATTTTCTTCCATTATTTTATAAGATATGTCTAAACATTTAGAAACATATTAACCTTTAAATAAACCTTATGTTGGAAGGACTTTATAAAAATACTAGTTACCATCATAACCATCATTCATCACCTTCTAAAACACCAACACCTTCTTCCTTCTCCTCCTTGGTCTCGGCTCACTTATCACACACACACACCACCATTTTCACTTCATTACAAGGCAATCCAAGGTCACTAGAAGGTGTATGGAGGCTATCTAGGAAGGCTTGAAGTGCTAGAACTTGAAGGATCTCTTTGTGGAGCCTTTAACCACTCACTTTCTTCCATATTCATCTCCATCATCCTTGTGCCACTTCCCTAGCCATTAGAGCTAGTAGTAAGCTTCTTGATCTTGTTTTTACTTCTAATCTTAATGATTAAAGTATTATGTAACTTTCTAAACTCAAGAATCTCAAAGAAACATGAAGATGATCACTAACATAAAGCTAAATAACATGAAATCTAAGTTGGTTAAGTGTATGTATGAAACTTGTTTGTGGATTTCTTATGTTTATGATGTTAATCATCATAATAACCTTGCTAGATGATGATTAAACACACGATCTAGCAAGCATGAGGATGAATCTTGAGAACATCATAATGATCATCATTTATATGGATCATGAACTTGAAAATGAAGTTGTTTTTGTCTATGATGACTATTGATACATGTTGTAAGTCTTGTAAACAGACGATTTCAAAAATAATTTTCTCAAGAAACCAAAGTTATTTACAAGTTTTACATGATCATGGTTCTTAAAGAAGTTAAACATGTTTTTAGTGGTAAAACAAGACAAGAAAAATGTTGGAAACAAGAAGAATACAAGAAGAAACATTTTTAGAAAATCTTCATACAAGTTGTGAAGAATTAAAAATTACAAGAATGAGTTTTATAAAATATAAACCATGTTTTTAGAGGTAACTAAACCTACTAAATAGCATATGAAGTTACTACAAGTTTTTACAAACTTTCAAGTTCATGTAATAGTGTAAATTTCATAATTTTGGTTCATGGTAAGTCTTGATTGAATTGTTGATGATTGGTGATAAATTTCTAAAAGAAAATGATATGCTTTTAAGCATGGAAACCTCCATTTTTAAGGGGAAACTATGGCAAAATTTCAGTGGAAATTAAACACTTAGAAAAATATTTTACAAGTAAATTTTGAGCATGGTTTTCATATAAAAATTTGCCATAATTTTTATTACAAAAATTACACATATTGGAGGTTGATTTTTGATAAATAAAAGTGAATAAGTATATATTTAGGAAAATATATTTAGATGTCACAATTTATGTGTTACTTGTATATTATGTGTATTAGTTATATTATTTTAGGAACTTGAAAATAATATAACACACCAATATACCAAAATTTCGGAATACAAAATACTACCAAAATTCCAAGAAAACACATATATGAATTATACCCGAATATTGGACGATCGGACAAACGGACTTATGGACTATAAGTGAATATATTCCGGAAATAAATTCATAACTTAACAAATGTGACGAAAGGTATTTTTGAAACCAAGGAAATGGTAAGATATGAATTTTTACAAGTATTACAAAACATATCATATTTTGTCAAATAGAAAATGTATTATTTTGTAAGGAGAAAGCATATATATTTTTCAACAAATTAAAAATATATTATTTGGGGTGAAGACTAGAAAAATAGATTTTCTAAAACTAATCTTAAAAATATATATTATTTTTTTGATTCATATGGAAAGATACTTATTTTTGCCAAATAAATTTATAGATATTTTCTATAAAAAACCTCTCAAAATATGTATATTTTGAGAAGATAAATTGGTGATTTTTAGTTGTCTAAAAATAATGTCCCGGAAAAATAATCACAAGTTTAAGTATAAAATACTTAATGAATACAAGAAAATACGTATCCTCATACGCATAAATACATACCGGAATAAACCACCAATACTTGGCAAAAGACACAAGTATGAATATACACAAATACAAGTATACCTATGCTTGGGAAAATATACATGTAGAAATATATAATAAACCAAGTTGGAAATTTATTACTTTAACAATATTCCACATAATTGGATAAATATAATTTAAGTTAAAATATTATTATTTTAACTAATAATTATACACTTTGGAATTATATAATGTACATCAGAGATGTAACTCAAAATATACCAATGATTCTAAAATAAGTCTTAAAAGACAACTAAGACTAAGAGTCGTTACACGACCTAACCGCCTAATAAAACATAGTACGTGTGTAGGTAGTGATACGACGCTCTAAGCAAACCCGGTGAAGTTTACGACGCATGATACGCAAAATTGTGAGTTCATGTCCCCACTTTTAAACTTTTACTTGTTTTCTTAACTTGGGGAAAATACATGTACTATGGTATGTTGAATACAAAACCAAGGAATGACACATAGATCATGTGACGTATAGGGTGTCATAAGCACCATTAATCAAACTATATACCTAGACCGCCGAACAAAATGTTAGATCTAATTGGTTTCAGGCAGCCACACTCTTGGCCACACTTTTACCAAGGGTGCTTTTGTGTCTCTAGTCGTGAATCGACAAGTAAAATGCCTATGGTTTGGATGTTTCCTATGTCGTTGCATATGTTAGTGGCCTCGTGAACCATTAGCGATCTCGTATTCCTTACATTTATAGAAATACTTGTTTTAGTACAATTACATACCATGTTTTCTATAACAAATGCTTAAATGTTTTACCCAAAACTGCATGAATTCACACCAACATTATGTTGATGATTTTCCAAAACTTACATGTATTTCAGGTAACTAAAGTGGATGTACGTGCGGTCTCAGTCTTGCTCAAGGATGTCGTTTATGTTTTTAGTCATGTTGTGTCAAGACTCCTATGCCTATTTTGTGGGATTTGGTTGTTATATCCCATCCCATGTGGTGATATAAGGATCAAAACCTTGATGTTTGTCTTTGGAATAAAGTTGTAAACTTTCAAACAATTATCTATGTTGTGATGTAAACACTTAACTCAAATTATGTTTTGAATATTTAATGTAAATGGCATCTTGGAGTTTGTTTTATGATCATGTAGTATGTTTACCATTCGTATGCAATGAGAACCTTTCAGGATCACACCTCGTGCTTCCGCCTTAGAAAGGGGTGTGACACAATCTTCGTGTCTCTGATCCTTGCAAATAATCACCCGCTCTGATACCACTTGTTAATTCGAACCCTGGATCGAATCTTCAACCGATGAATGCAAAGCGGCACGTGAATTGTGCGGAATCCAATCACGTACGTGGTTGAGAACACAAGTATGTAATTATAGTTGTTTTCTTTACTGATTTGATAGAGTTTACACCATGAAAACAAACGGGCAGAGCTTCGCCTCAAGATTGCCTAAAAGATACAAATGAACTAGACAAGACCCCTATATATAGAGTGCTGGGTTCGAACTAGACCAGTATGCCTTCGTACGAAGACAACTTTGTACAAAGCTACTCTTTAACACGTAATCTTCATTCTTCAAACTGTTCAACATCAGTCTTGTGTCATTTGTTTCAGCTACGATACATGAATGACGCAAGCGATAGACATATGCACTCACAATTATCTTTTACACATCCTATTATAACTAAATAGGGCCACTAAGATAATTATTCATAAATTAAATAATTAATATTTGATTGAATTGGAAACCAAGTTAACTATATTCCAGCTTCCCACTTCACTCCCAAGGCCACGGGTTCAACTCTGGAATTCCCAACATTCACCCCCTGAATTTCTGAGTCATATACGGGAGGTCTTCAATGCCATGTAGATCCCACATCTCCTTGAACTATCGCCAGTGCCTTTGTCAATATATCCACTCTTTACTCGCTGCCATATACATGCTCAACGGCCACTTTGGTGTTTTCAAGGCACTACAAAATAAAGTGAAATCGAGACTTTATATGTTTGCTTCGATTATGGATCACCTAGTTTTTCATCAAGGCAATCACTAAAGTATTATCCACTTTTAACATCACTTTCCGTGGTTGTCTTCTAGTAACTCCACTTATCAATTCTCGCAACCAAATTTCCTGACAAGCTGCTGAACTAGTTTCCATGTATTCAGCTTCACATGATGATAACACCATTGTACTCTGTTTCTGTGAACATCAAAGTAATTGGTGCAGAACCATAGTAAAACACATGTCCCGTTATACTCCGACCATCATCAGCATCAATATTATAACTACTATCACTGTGGCACATAACACACCTTTTACTTTTCTTGGATAAGTATCCTCGTAGCTTGTGGTTCCCTTCAAATATCGGAGTATCTATTTAATAGATACCGCATGACTGTGTCTTGGATTCTTCATGTACCGACTAACAATGCCGACTGAATAAGCGAGATCCGAATGCGTCCGAAGTAGATAACGCAAACACCCAACTATTTTTGATAATTGGTTACTTCAACTTCGGTTTCGTCTTCGGCTTTCGATAACTTTAAATTCGAGTCCACTAGAACAAGAACCAAGTTACACTCGTGCATCCCCGCTTTTTGAAAATCTTTCAGGCATATGTTTCCTGTTTGATTTTAATTCCATTCGCGTCTTATGAAACTTCGATACCCAAATAATACATTGATTTTCCAAGATCATGCCTATCCAACCATTTCTCCATTTTTCTTAACTTATTAATAATAGATAAATTCGAACCTGTAAAAATAAGTTATCAACATACACAGCGAAGATTAGTAAAAATTTACCCACAATCTTTCGATACACGATTTGTTCTTTAGTACACTGATGGAATTTCAAAGACTTCAAGATGTTATCCAACTTGATATTCCAAGCCCTCAATGTTTGCCTTAACCTATACAACGCTTTAAAAAGCCTGTAAACTTTGTGAATTTCTTTCGCTTTAACGAATCCTTCCGGTTGAAGTACATAAACATTTTCCTCTAAATCACCATTTAAAAACGCCATTTTCACATCTAAATGGTGTATTTCCCAACCTTCCACGACTGCCAGAGAAATAAGAAACCGGATCGGCTCGATTCACGCAACCGATGCAAAAACTTCATCAAAATCAATACCATGTCTTTGCACATATCCTTTTGCTACAAGTCTCGCTTTGTATTTATTAATTGTTCCATCCGCATTCTTTTTAATTTTGAAAACTCACTTTAAGCCGATTGATTTAACGCCTTTCGGAAAATCCACAAGTTTCCATTTTTGGTTTCGTTTAATCGAATTAATTTCTTCTCGCATTGCTTTAACCCATTCCCCTCTTTAAATTTTCTTTGCCAAAATTAGCCGGTTCGTCATCAACTAAAAGCACTTCACACGTATTTAATTCGTAGTCACTGTATTTAACAGGTACAATAAACTGACGAGTGGAACGCCTAACCTAAATTCATCTTTGGTTACAATATTTGCAATTATTGGGCTGCTCTAGGCAGTTTCTGAGCTACTATGGGTAGTTTCTTGGATGTTCTAAGCTGATTCTAGGTTGCTTTAAGCTGTTTCTAGGCTATTCTGAGCTAATTCTGGGCTGCTTTGAGCTGTTTCTAGGACATTTTGAGCGGATTCTGAGATGCTCTGAGATGGTTTTGACATCATTAGGATTGGGTTTATCAACCCAAGTCCAGTATCAATTACACTACCCAAGTAAACGGTAAAATAACCCAGTTCGGGTTCACTTTCGGTATGGTTTTCAACACTTTTAGTTCACTTCCACCCCTTGTTTCGTCAAATTCCACATCTTTATTTATCACAATTTATCAAGTTCTCGGATCATATAAACGGTACCCTTTGGATCCATGTTCGCTTCTAAGATGCACCAAAATATCGGACCAATCATCGAGCTTTTGAACATCCGTTTCGACTTTTGCAAAAATAATACAACCAAAAACTTTAACATGTTTTAAATCAGGTTGTTTACCTTTGTATTTTTCATACGAAGTAGCTCCACCAACGCACGCGTAGGAGATTGGTTGATTAAATATGTCGAATGTCTGACCACTTCACTCCATAAATAGTTTGGAACTTTCATTGCTTTCATTATGCTCTAAACCATCTCCATAAGTGTTTGGTTTCGACGCTCAACTACTCCGTTTTGTTGTGGTGTATAAGGAGTTATCAAATGCCTTGTTACCTGATGTGTGTCGTGTTAGTCTAGTTAATTTAATAACTCTTAGCACGATTAAGTGAGTTAACTTAATAACTTTTAGACACTTTCACCTAGTTTAAAATTTATAAGAAATGATTATTACTTAGACTAAACACACACAATAGGCAAATGCACCTATCGTTTGTAGTTGAGTTTATGTAAGAACCAAGTATCGATCCCAAATGATATGACTTTTACTATTCAACTTTAAATTACCAACTAGGCGATTAATTATCTTTTACTTGTTTCTAATTTATATTTAAAACCAGAAAATAAAAGCAAGTAATAGAGAACTAGTAGACTGAGTATTGCTTTGAATTTTCGACTCCACTTGGGATGAATCATGGCCAGGTTATTGGCAAGTGGTGAGGTTAATTAATTCAAAAGCCCGGCTCCTAGCTAAGTTTACCGACGAGTTTTATTAGATTTACAAATTATGACTTTGAGGCTAAAATAGAATTAGAGCCACTTAAAGTTATCTCATTGCCCAACATTAGAAAATGACTCTTTTTAAGGAGCAATCCTCTAGATTTGGGTTAAAAACATCAAATTATTGTTCTTTCTTCTACAAATCACTATGATTTACAATCCTCTAAAGAGCAAATGGAGTCACTTATAGATCACCAAGGATATATCAAAGTGCTCTCTATAGGTTGTTAATAACGCTTGTGATTAGTTGAGGTGATTGATTTTTATTTAAAGGTAGGTGTTATAACAATAAAAAATATATAAAGACGTATAATATTTTAAAATGGGTTCACCAACTCTTAGTTCGCGTCAAGTCTAACATATAGACCGTGTTAGACGAGTTGAATAACCAAGCCTAACATAAAGTATTAATTGGCTTAGATTGTTATGCAAGCGATGAAAATAACACAATCGAAAGTTTTGATGAACATGTAATTTTGGCTAACGCCCAATTTTAAGTAAACTCAATTTCAAAACCTAAATTACAATCCCTACCAGTTATATATATATATATATATGAGAAGAATCCGTTAGGAACCATCCTTTATTGCGAGAGCCGCGAGAACCAATGTGAACACAACAAAAAATACCTAAAAAAATCTAAAAACGCATAATTTTTTTAAATATTTTTTATCAAAAAATCGCTACATTTCGTTATTTAAAAAAAATTTTGGCTACTAAAAGTAGCGATTTTTTCATAAAAAAATTGTGTGTTTTTTAGATTTTTAAGATTTTTTTGAGGGTTTGGTTTTTAGCATTTAGCTTGGGTGGGGGGGGGGGGGGGTTAGTTTTTTTTTTAGATTTTTGGTGGTGTAGTAGGTTTATTTTGTTGTGTTCACATTTGTTCTCGCAATAAAGTTGGTTTTCACATAAACTCTACTATATATATATATATATATATATATATATAGGCCGATTATTGTACAAATGCCTTAACGTACGTTGTGTACGAGATTATGTATCAACATCCGAAATTTGATATATAGCATGCGACTTTCATTTTTTTACATGCGATTTCACTTTTTTTTTTATGTACATGCGATTTTAAATTTTTTTGGAGCATGCGATTTCCCTTTTTTATGTACATGCGATTTTCAGTTTTTTTGAAACATGAGATTTTCATTTTTTTGTAACACTACGTGCGATTTTGCCATTGCTTATGCAGCGTACATTAAGGCATATTGTACGATATATTTTTATATATATATAAAATCTAAATAATCAAATCTAATTAGGACTCCTAATAATCAATTCCACTATAATTATCTTTTTTCACATCCTATTCAAATTCATGTAGGGCTACTAAGATAACTATTTATAAAATAATTAATTAATATTTGATTAACTTGAAAACCAAGTTAACTATATTCCATCCGCCCCCTTCACGCATATGGCCACAGGTTCGACTCTGGAATTCCAAATACAAATAGATCTTAATATAAGAAATGTAGGAAAACGGGTTAAACAAACTTCGATTAAACTCATTCTAACGGCCTTTGAATCGGCTCGCCCACCCCTAAATAAATACATTTGTGTTTAGAACTATGTTTGCTATGCGTGGATGTAATGTCGTAATCTTGAAAGGAAGAGTACAAGGGCCACAAGAGAAAGTGATATAGGTTATTGCCACATTGAATAAAGTAGTCTAGAAGTACGCCAAACTTTTTTCTCTTTGCAAATGGGTTGCCTTGTTTGACGATTGAAATCCATGTGAGACATAAATGCTACTAGGTTTTTTTCTATGATATGAATACATCACTAGATGTGTTTCTATCACAAGTACAATATAACTTTTGTAATATATTTTGAGTTCATTAGACAAATAGTCCTTATCATTTATAGCAAATTTCATCTTTGGGTACTAACTTTTTTAACAGGTTTAGGTTTTATGTTTCAATTTTGTAACACCTTTGGATACTAACACCAAAATTAGTTAATTTTATCAATATAATGACTAAAATACCCATCTATTTTTTTAATTTTATCAATGTAACACCTTTGGGTACTAACACCTAATTTTATTTAAGTTTAAATCAATTTTACAAAATCTATTTATTTTTGTTTATTTTAATCTTTTTATTATATCTCTTAATTAACATAAAATCTATTTATTTTTTTTATTTTCATATTTTTATTAAATTTCTTATTTAACATAAAATCTACTAGTTACAACAGTATTTTTTTGTTCATATACATTTTACTATTTTAGAACTTATACAGTTTCTATCTTTTTTATTAACGTGATATTTTTTTAGTATTTTAATTTCAAGTTGGCATATATGGTGGACATATTAGATGTGAAGCTCTCAAAATATGTCGCAAACTTCTATTAAGAGGGTCGATACCCACGCTGGAACTCCATTGATGCAAAATACTTGATTCTCAAGAGCTCTAGTTTGCTTATGGTGATATATATATTTAAGAGAAAAATGCCTGGATAGTCCCTGTGGTTTCGCCTTTTTTCACCTATAGTCCCCAACTTTCTAAAACTACCTGAATAGTCCCCAAGTTTTCATTTTCTGTTCCCGGATAGTCCCTGGGTCTAACTTCAGTTTGTTTTCTCTGTTAAGAGGGTGCGAAATGACAAAAATACCCTTTCCTTAAAAGGCCAAACCATAGGGACTATCCGGGCACCTTCTTCATTTTTATTTATAAAACCCCACCACCACACTTCATCTTCAACCTCCACCCACCATCACCCTCCTCCACCCTCCAGCATCGCCGGCTGCCGGTCATCCAGTGCCGGAAAAACCCTAGCCAAAACTCATCAGTCGCTCCCATCACTCATTTCCCTCTCAAAACTTCATCTCTGCAATCTCAAAACACAAACCATATGAACCAGAATCTTGTCTTCCCCTTCTCACTTTGAGCTCTTCCAAATCACACCTCCACATTATCTGCCTCATTCACTCCAAATCACACCTCCACAGCCATGGCCGGCGTCGGTTAACTGGCCGACGAAACACCCACACTCGACACCAGACTCCACTCCCCCGTTCCTCACTCAAGTGTAGCCGACAGCCCCCCCCCCCCACTGTACAGATCGGAGAAAGATAGGAAGAGAGGAGAGAGAGAGACGTCGGAGGGGGGAGGATAATGGCGGACGACGGTAGAGCTCCGCCGCTGATTTGATGACGGTTAAACATTTTTTTTCTTTTACAAACACCTCCAACTGCTGATGTCGAGAGAGAGAAAGAACCGAGAAGGAGGGGTGGTTGCACTGCGGCGACGGTGATGGAAGCGACGACGGTAACCTTTTTCCGGTAAACCCCTCTCAACCCTTTTCTGTTATTTTGAAATCTTTTTGTTATTTTTGTTTCGAACGTTATCGGCCGGTCATATCCATATTCAGTTGATGAGCAAATCATCTCATAGAATGAATCAAAATTGGGAAAGTTGTTGGGTCTTTGTGCAGGATTGAATCACATATGAGAGAAACCGATTCGGGGAAAGAGGAACGACGGCGACAGCGGCGCCGCCGTCTGCGGGGCGGCGGTGACTTATTTTTCCGGCGGAGGAGGGTGATGGTGGGTGGAGGTTGAAGATGAAGTGTGGTGGTGGGGTTTTATAAATAAAAATGAAGAAGATGCCCGGATAGTCCCTATGGTTTGGCCTTTTTAAGGAAATGGTAGTTTTGTCATTTCACACCCTCTTAACAGAGAAAACAAACTGAAGTTAGACCCAGGGACTATCCGGGAACAAAAAATGAAAACTTGGGGACTATTCAGGTAGTTTTAGAAAGTTGGGGACTATAGGTGAAAAAAAGGCGAAACCACAGGGACTATCCGGACATTTTTCTCTATATTTAATTAATAAGCGAATAATTTAAAATCATTTTTATCTCAGTGATCAATATAATAAATATAGAAACTGTATAAGTTCTAAAATAGTAAAATGTAAATGAAAAAAAAAAATACTGGTGTAACTACTAGATTTTATGTTAAATAAGAAATTTAATAAAAAGATGAAAAAAATAGATTTTATGTTAATTAAGAGATATAATCAAAAGATGAAAAATAAAATAAATAGATTTTGTAAAATTGATTTAAACTTAAATAAAATTAGATGTTCGTACCCAAAGGTATTACATTGATAAAATTAAAAAAATGGAAGGGTATTTTAGTCATTATATTGATAAAATTAACTAATTTTGGTGTTAGTGCCCAAAGGTGTTAGAAAATTGAAACCATAAAACCTAAACCTGTTAAAGAAAGTTAGTAACCAAAGACGAAACTAGCTATAAACCATAGGGTTCATCTGTGTAATTAACTCTATATTTTTAAATAGATTTGCTAAATAGTTGTGTAGTTTGCTAATGTATGTAAAGTAACAAACATAATGTATAAGAAAAAAATTATAACATTATTTGCGTTTCTTAAACATAATGTATAAGACAAAAATTATATTTGTGTTTCTTAAACATAATGTATAAGAACAAAATTATAACATTATTTGTGTTTCTTAAAGCGGTTCCATTTTTCTTTTAATTTTGTGAAGCAATGGTAGACTTAAAAGTTTATGGTTGAAGTTTCAAAGCTTCAATACCATTTGGGTGTTGAAACCAAAACATGATTTAAAAACTCAATCACTAATATAGACGACCTAATAAACATGTGAGTATTTCAATCCAATGTCGTCTCTCTTCTAATTCCTCATTGTCAATCCTACTTTTGAATTTTACAATATCACATATTGTGATTATGTGAAGTGAGTAAATAAGATTAAATCTTAAAATCTATTTTACTAAAATATAGCGTATGAGTACATTGGTTTAGAGTACGTCTTGCCAGAAATTCTGGAGGGGCCGACAAACAGTTAAACAAAAAAGGTACCCATGGACAACAACTATTCATCTTTATTTATCATGTACAAATTTTGGCAGATTTGAAATTTCACCGTGTATTGAGTGTCATCTTATTAGCGGTCTACATGTAAGCAACTTGTGTGACAACCCGAGTTTCCAAGGTCTTTCTTTGACACGTTATTTGTTTACAGTCACACTTTCATAACTTGCTTGCATTGTGATTTGCTTATACTTGATGTATGTTTGGAGCATTAAGCTATAGTGGAATGAAATAATAAACTAAGTACTGTTCGATATATGTATATATTGGTGTGTTAACATTATTAATATTATTATTATATATGTTAAGTATATGACAAAATCACAAGAGTGATTTCGCCCTAACATGCTAGACGAAAACCAGAAGGGTTTTCACCCGATTTCGCCGGCCCAAAGCCCAGTTAGGGCCCAATCCACTTAAGAGTTTATATGCTACGCAAACTGTGCAATCGTGAAATAACGGATCGATCAACAAACCCTACTCCCTTCCTGTTGTGCAACGGCGAAGACCAGACCCCCCCCCCCCCCCCCCCCCCCCTGATTAGCATCTCATTCGGTCATATCTCTGGTTAGTGGCCTTTATCTTTTGGTATTCGTGATCGCAGGATATTGTTATAGGTGATTTAGTGGTAATATGTGAATTCGGTTGGTATGAAAACTCGTGCTAGTAATCTGCTTGTTGTTTGCGTAAAGGCCAAGGAGTATTGTTTATTATTTATTTGCATGTGAAGTCTTGATATTTCAACCAAGTGATAAGGACACTGCAGAATTGTCGGCCAGTGTGTGTATGTTGCATGGGAATCTTATGTAATGTTAAAAGTCCATTATTTGTTGAATATGTTAATAATCGATTGGCATGCTGATGACTAGTAGGGTTACTTAGGTTTGTGATTATATGTAGTGCAATATAAATCATTGGTCTAGGGTTGAATGACATGTTAATGGGGGTGTTGTTTATATAAATGATAATTGCAAGATCATATGTTGTGTGATAATTAGATAATAGGAAACTGTTGGCATGCATGAATGGAATATGGGGGCTCAATATAATGATGATGGTTTGTCTGATGTGCATATGTTGTGATAAGAGTTGATAGCTATGAATAAGACAATGGTGGTCATGTGATAGTTCCAAGTATTATATGAACTAGTTTAATACCCGTCCATTGGACGGCTTACGCTTACAACGTAACAAACAAAGATAATGTATATTGAGGGTGTTCGGGAACGCTTCTCCTTTTCTTCTTTTCCATATCCTTTTTTGAAAAGGTTGCAACCATCTAACTTTTCTTTTTCTTCTTTTCAAACCACTAAAACTCATTCTCAAAACACATATCCAAACACTACCAAAATGACCTATTAACTTTTAAGAATTCAAAAACTTAAAAGGAGCTCAAAATAAGCAATCCCAAACACCCACATTAAGTGGACACAAGTCTAAACAACATTATAAATAAAAGCACCATTTTTAATTTATAAAAGGAAAACGAACGTGAACAGTGTACAACCACACAACAATATAAAATAAAAGTGATAGAGTGACAAAACATGAAATGGTGTCATTTTAATGCAAAAGTAAACGGTAGGCAACACTGTGGGAAAGTGTTGTAACAGTCAAACATGGTTTACTCCCTCAATTTTTCGGCTTTTGGATCGTCCTCTTTAACCTCAAAGATGGCTTTTTTTCGACTTGTTGACTTGATGCATGGTGTCCATTTGTCAAAGTTGATGTATTTTTGGCATCGTCTACCGAGGCAACCTCATGGTTCACAAACTTTACAATTTAACCTCAATCATTTGGTAAGTGTCATATTGATCCATAACTTTTATTATTTAACAACTTTGGCCCCTAATTTATTTTACTTAATAATTTCATGGTATATTCATGGTATAATGCCGTAATGATTTTGTTCTTTGTTTTCTAAACAAAAATATTATTTGTTTAAAACCAACTAAGTTGTGTGGACAAAAAAAAAAAAGAAATTCTTAAATGCACTCTAGAACCATTTTTTTTTTTGCAAAAAATGAAAGAAAGAGGTGGCGCTTTTAGCCCTATTTATTTATTTATTTATTTATTAGTGAGCCAATCTGAGTAATGGAAATGGGTCAATGCGCCGAACCCATAAAATATGGTTGAAGTCTATTTTTGAATCATTAATTATATACGATTATTTTTTAAAGTGAACAAAAATGTGCTTTTGCGTCAACCTAACTTAACCATACCTATTTTGATGTGTACTAAAAGAATAACTATTTTAACTCGTCACACAATCCGCCCATGTTGCCACCTCCATAGAAAAACTATGATATAAAGTATTGAGTGGTAAAAAGGCTTGCTCACGCATTCCCCAACCAGTAGGCATTAGAGCAATGATGCATCTCTGAGAATAATTATAAATATTTCAGAGAAGAAATATCAAATGCTATATATAATTAAACAGTTGTGGAAAGAAGAAACTATAAAGCAAATAACAAATAAACAACATTTAGGAATAACATTTGTCATTCAATAAAAAAAGATAAACAAATATATGTAATAAGCAAATGAAATCATTCATTTTAGATGATAATACACATCAGAACAAAACTCGTGTGTACAAACATGCTTCCAAATTGATTTACACATCCACCCACCCATGACATTCCTTGAATCTGCAATTAAGATACAAATCAACACAAAAGTTTATGTGAACTCAATTATGTTTTATATCCAAGACCCAATCACCATACCACAACTGTATACCCAAATCTTTACCCAAAAAAAAAAAATTGTATACCCAAATCTTTACCCAAAAAAAAAATTGTATACCCAAATCGAGTGGCTTCCATAGCTGTATTAGAACACACAATTGCGAGTAACTCAAACAGATCCAAATAAGTTGAAAGGGTGGAATGTTGCATCAAAATGGTTGATATTTGTATGTACAGTATCATGTTTAAAAACTTATACAAAACTGCTGTGAATCGAAGGACCTTCATGTCACTTTTTTTTGTAACAAATGGTACAAGGACCTTCATGTCACCTTCACCCTAGACAAAACTGTTGGTCTTCTTGTGGACGATCTAGACAAAACTGTTGTTCTTCTTGTGGACGATTTTCACTTGTTTTCTTCTAGTTTTTCATGCAAGTCAAGCTGTGAATTGAAGGAATTCTCGACATTAATTATTATGTCGGTTTTAAATTCTTATGCACCCTGTAATGATCGTTGAGCTCTTTTGATTGCAAGTACATGACCATTGTCAAGAGTTCCTTTGTACACCTGTCATTCACCATATCTCCTGTTTAGAAATCTTTTCTTCTATATAAAGAATAGTTAATCAGAACAAATTAGAATCTAACACAGGTATGTCATCAGCTCAAGTATTATCACTCAAATTTAATAAATTTATTAATTTGTCTACTTTAAAAAAACATACGGATAACAAAGACATAAGCAAGTCAGCTCACCTTATCACAACCTGGAACAATGGCTTGTAACAGCTCCGTCTTTTCGCTTATTTTCTCTCTCCATGCCTGAAGAAGAAAAAAATAAAAGTTTTCAGTTGACTGATAATCTTTTATGTAGTTATTCAAACAAAAAAGAGAAGGCATGACTAATTGGAAATTAAAGTGTGAAAATGTATAAGAAATTAAAGGGTACCCTTTCAGCAAGGCTATGGCTACCAGTATCGTAGCCTCTTCTTGGCGTACCCAACTACACCTTCAGAAGAAGAAGAGCCTTTCTTTGAATTCTTTTTTTTTTCATCTTGATAATTATTGGTTTTATTTTGCTTCTTCAGTTTGTTGCTTGTATCCTTCATGACATCAAGTTAGTTTTTTTCTCTTGCAAGTAGACATAGAAGGATGTTAATTGTTAAGCAACAAAGGTTAGCATTTGCTCATTTGAAGGGAGTGATAGAGAAGAATGTGTGACAACAGCAAGTTCATCCCCAAAGCTTGATGCAGTCACACTTGGTCCATCAAGAGAAACAACATGCCCCTGCTAAAAGAAATTATGTTTCACCATGACATTATCACAGCTAAAAAAAACTGACCATGTAATCTTTAGGATTCAAAAACAAAACCTGCAAACCACACCCTGTGAAGATGCGAAGAAAATTTAAACTTGTAACAGCAGCAACCCAAGAAGATCCTAGTGCTACAGCTCTTCATAATCCATCAATGCCTCATCATCTTCATCACGAAAAACACATCAAGGTTTGTGACGAAGCATTAAGCAACGGAAGATAAAAAGGAAAAGGTACCTGTGCAAAGTGTACGAGATATCAGAAATATGAGGAAGCAACAACCGATCAATGAGAAATTCGCAATAAACGATCACCTATCAATAACACCAAAAAACCCTATCTAGAATAGTAACAGGATCAACCTAGATAGTCATTGGTGTCTCGTTGATACCCATGTTCCATCTTTGGTTGAGAATACTATGAATGCAGGTACCCTGCCAACAGCTACTCGTTGGACAAAAGGCATAAGATTATTTGGGGTTACAAGATGATCTTCACAAATACTTATTACAAATATGCAAAGGATTCTATAAAAACATTTAAATTGAAAAGAACACTTATTTATGTGATTGTGACCATTAAAAATAACAATAACTAACTCACTACTCAAATCCCATAAATAAAATAGCAGAATTGTGAGGATTTAGAAAGGAAAAAAAAAGGTTTTCAAGACAAAACTTATATCTAATGTGAAGTTATGAACCCAAATTCTGCAAAACAGAGTAACCTGCAAATGAAATCAAAAAACCGATGAGAGGAAAACGAACTGCTACTGAATAATGTGCAATTAAATCCATAAAACACAAATAAAGCCCCCAAAAAGATTGAAATCAATCAAATAGAGGATCTTTGTTCATTGAATTTTGCCTTAGTCACTTTTCGGTCTCATGGTTGGGAGGCAGTGGCATCCCTATGAAACTCAATTGGAACAGAAGCAAGATCTGGGGCTATGATAATTTAAAAGGAATTGGCCATTGATCATCTGGTTATCTCATTTACAAACATTAAGAATCACACATATCAAAAGAAAAACTTAACCTAATTTTCAATTCGAATAAGGTGAGATGAGATGAAACCTGCTAATTGCACATGAATTCCGAAGGGCATTCTTCCAATCGGCGTCACCAACTACGAACTCGATAAATCCACCGGAAGATTCAAAGCCGTCTTTAACGGTACTTGTAGCCTCTTACGTAAAGCCGACGATTGAAGGTGAAATAATAGTGGTGGGTGAAGAAGGATGAATTTGAACTGGCAATGCTGTGTGGTGGAGACTGGAGGGTTTATATAATGGGTGGGCTAGGGTGGTTGGGAGTATAAAGCGGAAAACATGGGTGGAGGAGAACGTGTGCAGTTCACCGGACGTGGAGTGCTGATCTAGGGGAAACCACCCAAATTTCTAGGAAGATTGTAGCAGTTGGTTTGGAGGTAATGGGTCTAAAAATAACTTTCAAGAGGAGTGGAGATCATGGGCCTAAATATAATTTGCAAGAGGAGTGGAGATCATGGGCCTAAATACATGGAGCAAAACCACCAGATCATGGGTCTGAAATGTATGGAACCAAACCACCACCGGAAACTACCAGTAACTTCTCGTAACTCCTCTGAACCGCCGCTTGTAGCGGTTATTTTTGCTAGTTTATACGGACAGGATTTAATCTCAGCAAGATCTAACGGCCAAGAATGATTTCAGAGGTGGTTAGACTTAATGGGTTTAATATATATATATATATATATATATATAATTAATAAATTGTGACTCATGATCTGGTCATTCTCGGCCATGTGTGAAGTGTTTTCGGCCCAAAGGGTTTTCGCCATGATGTGTTTTCGTCCCATGCATGTATGATTTCTTTGAATGCTCTGACACATTAACTACGTTAAGTTATTCACTCTGTTAAGTGGTTAAGACTGTTAAGTATTAACTGTGTTAAGTATGTCAATCTTGTTAAGTATGTTAACTGGGTTATGTTAACTAGGTTAAGTATGTTAAGCTCAATGTATGCGATAACTCTGTTAGTTTTGATCTAGCTCTGTTATGACACAATGACTATGCTAATAAGGGTGTTAACTCTACCATGCATGTTAGTTCTATTAATCCTGCTTAACTGTTTAACGATGTAACAAGGCTAAGTCCACCAAGACTGTTGATGAATAACTAAGTTAAGATAAACTGTTGGAGCCTTTAATGTAAAGCTGAATTGCATGAACTAGATTTAACTGCTTATGTGTTACATGATCTAAACTGTCAAACACACGATGTGACATAGAGTGTATGTGGAACTTTACAAACATGTACTGATTGAAAATACGTGCATACTATAGGACTTAACTGATTTCTTGCGAGCACATAGTTTAGCATACCGAGCAAACCAAGGTGAGTTCACACTTTCTACAAAGCATGGGATTCCCAGGGGTTGGGAATGGGTTAAGGAATATGGATTCCTCGTCCTTTCTTGGGTAGGACAGTACGGGTTCAGGAATATAATTCCTCGTCCTCTTGGACAGTTTTCACTAGACCAAAACTCTATCACGAAGTCCCTCCTTTTTATATCGACTTAATCGCCGGGCCAATGGCGAGCGGGTCATTAGTTAGATAGCGCTATTTAGGTCTGACAAGCCTCACACCGTGCCGCAGAGGACGGGCGTGAACTAATGGATCTGGGCACGTCAATGATGATAGACATTGACAGTTCAGGGCACATAAACATGACTACAGTTAGTAGTCGATATGGTAACGAGTCTAGTAGTATACATGGGGTAGCCCCCACGGCCGAAAAGCCAGATAACTAAACATGGGGTAGCCCCCACGGCTGGATTGCCAGAGTAACCGGGAATAAACAAATCACGTTTTCAACTATGGGGTAACCCCCACAGCAGGATGCCAGTTAAAGGAAACTGTTTTCGGAACAACTTAAAACGAACACCCGACTGTGAACTCGCTCAACATTATTGTTGACTCGTTACTACATGCTTTGCAGGTCAATAGGTACTTAGCTGGAGCTTGCATGGAGAAGAGTCGTTGTGGGACATGGACAGCTGTGTGCCATGTTAAAATTTGGAACATTTAAACTTATGTTTTGGTTTTAAACGTTATGCTTCCGCTCACAACTTAAACTATGTTTGTTTGGACACCAATTGTATTGGTTGGACTTTTATGATTTCTTATATGCTTGTTCAATATGATTGGTGGCTTGATCCTGGTCAGTCACCCCTCCAAGCGGTGATACTCCGCAGGTGGATTTTGGGGGTGTGACAGATTGGTATCAGAGCCATTGGTTATAGTGAACTTGGTTTTAATAAGGGGAAAAAGTTTTTGTTAGAACCAGACTATAACCTGTACAGTGCTCAACGATCGACAACGACGCTTCGCTCCACGTGCAAGACTCAACATTCTAGGTGATATGGTTTATGATTTTATTGCCTACTTGTTAGATTCATAGAACTTTGCTCATGGTATGCTTAGATAAACGTAACAACTATTGATTGAAAACACATGTGAGCTTACTCTCTTCTGTCATCGCACTTTCACGAACCTCTCTCACTCATGTTTCCTTTGATATGAAGACCATGAGTGGACGCGTTAACATGACTCAAGCCCAGTTGACGGCTCTGATTAACCAACAAGTTGCTGCGGCACTTGCAGCCGCACAAGCAGGAGGTATATCCTGCAGTCTAAACTCATTCTAGGATCCTTAGGTCCTACTCTCGTGAACCAACCTTTGTGTTAAACTTTGTCCCTTCTTACTCTCAAGGCAGGTCAACCTGCACAACCTCCTGTGTGCACTTTCAAAACTTTTATGGACTGCCGACCCACTACTTTCAGCGGCACTGAAGGAGCCGTAGGTCTCCTCCACTGGTTCAAGAAGCTCGAGTCAGTCTTCGAAATGTGTGAATGCCCTGAGGCTCGCAGTGTATGCTACCGGTACTCTCGAGGGTTTAGCGCTCACGTGGTGGAACGCTCAAGTCCAAATGTTGGGGTTGGTTGCTGCTAATGCCACCCCATGGAACAATTTTAGGGAGATGATCAAGGAAGAGTACTGCAATCGTGATGATATTCACAAACTGGAGGTAGAGTTCTTCAACCTCAAGATGACAGGGTCAGAGATTGAAGCGTACACGAAAAGATCGAATGAGCTGGCTATTTTGTGCCCTACCATGGTGGATCCTCCTATCAAACGCATGGAACTATATCTTAAGGGCTTAGTGCCATAGATTCAAAGTCATGTGACTTTAGCTAACCTCGCCACCATCCAGCAGGTTGTTCAGTTGGCTCATCGTCTCACAGACCAGGCAGTGGAACAGAACAAGCTGCCTAAACGTATTGGTGCTACTGCTACTACTACTTCTACTATTCCTAGTGACAATAAACGAAAGTGGGATGGAACCTCCAGCAAGGGTGATAGCTTGTGAGAGCTCCTAGTACGCATGCACCTGTCAATACCTGCACACTAACACACCCAGCGTAAACCAGAAAAATAACAAACTTAAAACAATAAAAAATAACACACGTTGCGCACTACTCCCCGGCAACGGCGCCAAAATTTGACGTGATGTCGTGGTCACAATCAAATTTAATCCAAATACTACTAATAGATAGCGGTAAGTGGGTATCGAACACAGGGAGTTTGTGGAATATGTGTTATTTAAAAGATTATCTAACTAGACTAAAATTACTCTAATTGCAAATATAATAAAATTAAAGAGTTGATTTGATTGATTTGATTTTAAAACTAAGATTACTAATGTAATTGCAAAAATGTAAGTTTGGTTTGTTAACAATTTAGAGACAAATGACTATCTTAAGTTTCCGGTTTGCTTTGACATTCATGCTAACATTCAACTAGAAAGAATCACATAGACATGATTCATGTATGATTACTTGTTGTGATGAAAGGGAACTAAGTACTCGGATTCCTAGAACGCGAGGTTGTTACCCGATGACCAATTAATCAATAGCCAATCCTAATTCTACCTATGATATCTCGATTGCCAACGGCACCAAGAACGTATAGTTTCAAACAAGATTAGCATACTAATTAACAATTTACAAACAAGAAATCACACACCATAACAAACAAATCATAAAGACGAGTTCATTATTCTAGAAATATGAAATCAAAGCACAAAGTCTTACACAAACCTTCAACCCAAGATAGTCATCAAAAGTTTAGCCACACATGGCTTTGACAATCATCTTCATAATTAATTCAATGTTCATATGGATTAAAAACACTAACAAGATGTTTAGAAATTGTTTCAAACCCTCAAGAACACCCAAAATTCGTCTCTAAAGTGTATGTAACCGAATGGGAATCATTGGTACTCAAAAGACATCATAAAATGCCAATAAATGGGGCAGTTACAACTTTTACGCAGGTCAGAGCCGTAACCTACGGCCCTCCGCCATAGGTTACGGTCAATAAAACTCTTACGGTGGGCCAGAACTGAGCTACGGTGGACCAGAAAACACAGTGAGGGCCGTAACCTACGGCCAGGAGCCGTAGGTTACGGCGACACCAGATTTCGTTTTCTTGTTTTCTTCATAACTTTCTCGTTTCAACTCCGTTTTCTTCGCCGTTTTCGCCCACGTTCTCGTAATTTCATCCTCTATCATGTGATATTATTAGTTCTTCAATTCCAATATTTTATTTTTTATTGATGCTCCAAATTCCTTCCCTTTTAAGCTCCATTTACACCTGCACGTCCAAACAACTAGTAGTTACCAAGTTCAAACAATTAAACGTGTAAAGCATGTGATTTTAATCTTTTTAAGGCACTTAAGGGTTGTCCTACGGACCACCCGTCACATCCCCACACTTACCCGTTGTTTGTCCCAAGCAACCCATTCAAAAACCATTTCAAAACTACAAGCGATCAATATGCAAACCATGCTAAAATGTATCGTCCTTTTACTAACTTTTTATCGCCCCACAAGACACACCCCTCACAAAAATCTCTCGGTGATAAGAAATATTAGCACATAATGCTAACTCATTCAACGCGTGTGTGTGTTTGTGCGACAATAAGCCTGTATAAAAATCAAGTCTCTTCCTAACAAATACCTACATGCTTATGAATCAAAAAGGACTTACGGGTTGTAATGGGGCTAAGTGCAAAAGTAGGAAATTGTGGAAATGTGAAAGTAGCTCATTGATTTGACCCGGTTTTTATTTCTACTACTAAACAAAGCAAACACCAAATATATACACAACTTTTTCAACGTTCTCAACTACAATCGCAACTAAATACTTCTTTTTTGTATTTTTCTCATATCTTTCTCATATTTTTTTTCTTTTTTCTCTTTTTTTCTTTTTGTCTCATATCGAACTTCAACAATATATACAAGAACATCAACACCACATGCTAAATTTCCTAAACCGGGTCATCTCAAAAGGTAAATTTTTTGGAGGAAGTATGTTTGGGTCGCAACCGAATGGTTTAAGGCTCAAATATGGCTTTCTAAAGACCAAACCCCCACCCCTCACAATACCAAGCTCATATATGTAAAGTATGAGGTCCAACCCACCAATCCCGCATTCTCACACATCTAGACGAGGCTACCTAAAAGTCCCCTATCATCTTCAAAAGCATGCTAATTCTAGGATTTAACAAGAATTCAAACACAAGTTTTATTAACACAAGACACACACCGCCACTCAAACCAAAGAAATATCTATACAATAACCATATGTGGCTCAAATTCTCACCAAGAAAAGACTAGAAATGGGTGTCGGTGTGTCAAGTGGAACAATATCAAGCTTTCAAATTTTGACAATTTTTCGCTTGACTTCACAAAATTTTTTAAAATCCTCAAAAATTTCCCCCCATCCCCACACTTGGGATACATTGTCCCAATGTATGGTTTTGAAGGGAAGATCGCTTTAACACCCCAATTTATTATTATTATTATTATTATTATTATTATTATTATTATTATTATTTTTAACAAAAGCAAGCAAACTAACTACCAATATTTCAAAGCTAAAGAACATAACAAGACTAAGGAAAGAGTACATTGACCTGGTGAAGTTTGACACAACAGATGTTGTAAATGATCCAATTTCCTATCACCACCTTCACACAAATATCCGCACATCTTCCCCACACTTGAGTGTTGCCATAGCCCTGAAACATAGAAAACTAAAGAAATAACAAGATCAGTGAAAAACCTCGGGTTGCCTCCCGAGCAGCGCTAAGTTTTCAGGTCTTCAGCCAGACCGTGCCACCCCCATTTAAGGTGGCTCAAAGAAACGGTTCTTGCCATCTCCATCACTTCCTTGTGCCATTGAGCAAAATGCATCCATCTTGTTTTGACTCGATGGATAATCAAATATACTCTTGCTTGAACCCATATACTTTTCTTCGCGATCCGGTGGGTGATTTCTTCTCATTCTTTGAAACACCTTTTCACTAAATCCACTATCATTCGCCTCAACAAAATCGTAATTAATCCTCTTGGTATGAACATTAAATGACAACTTACGGTTCTTTTCGGTCATGGTAATGATTCCTTCTCTACAATCGATTTGAGCATTTGCCGTATAGAGAAACGGTAGACCCAAAATCACCCTTTGTTGTGACGCCATCGTGGTAGTAGCATAATCTAAAACCAGAAAATCCACCGGGTATTCGAATTCTCCCAACCGCATCATAACATTCTTAACCATTCCCCGTGGACGCCTCCAACTCTCATCCGCCAAGCTCACCATGGTGTCTATATCTTCAAGCAGACCAAAGTCGTACATATCTTATATATCGCCTGGTAACACACTCATGCTTGCCCCGTAGTCCAACAATGCGTGAGGGATTTTTAATTTTCCCACACAGATAGGCACGATTGGTGCTCCATGCTCTGTATCATTCTCACCATCGGCATCCTTTTTCAAACCTGCATTTATTTGACTCGAAGAGGTTAGACATTTTTCATTAAATTCGGTACTAGGAACGGTGCTTACCACATTGATGTTAACACTTTTAGTGTTTTTGGGATTTATCACCGTGTCACTTGGTAGCTGGCCTTTTGCTTTCTTCAAAATCGCCACTTCACTCGCAAGTTGACCCATTTGAGTAGTCAAAGTTTGAATAGCTTTATCACGGGCCTCGTCCTTTTGCATCCGAACTTCATCACGTTGATTCATTCGTTGCATTTCGACTTGCATCGCCTTCAACATCTCCATTACTTCGTTTCCACCCGAAGAGCTTTGACCCGTTTGATATTGCCTTTGAAATCCTTGGTGTTATGGGTGAAATTCTGAGCCCATATCCTGGAAAATATCTTGACATATATCTTGGTTGTATAGTATCTGTTTACATCCGGGATGCTGATTCAGGATATTGGTAACATCCTGAATCGTATCCTCAGGATTACTAACGGATTATGTGCAGGTACGTGGGTTAGAAGCTATCAACGTTCACGGAGACTCATTCCGCGGAAGACTCGGTCCAAGTCGTTCAAATGAAGACGTTGAAGCCGTATTACTCGGTCAATAACGTTCACAATGGAATATTCGGAGTACCCCATATTTGTAGGGATTATTGTTTGTAATTCATTACTATAAATAGGTGGGTATACAAGATCGAATAGGACATCACATTCACACTCGCTACACTCTAACACTTGCTCTTAAGCAATTCTCACTTTCATACAAAGGCATTGTAACACTTAGCGATCTGGTCTATATCCTGCACTGTATCCTGACGTTTGAAGTAATAAGAAGAACAAGGCAGCTGCGATTGTCAGCTCCCGAGGTTTTATGCCGGCGATCTAGATTGATCAAGGGCTTTCCTCGTACATCTCGTGTCATTTTCTATACACTTTCTAGCACACTACCTCAATATCCTTTACTTTTGCTCATAGTTTGATCATAGATACAGCTCAATATCCTGAGCCGTATCCTGAATACTGATTTTCTAAATAACTCAACAAGCATATTTTCTATACACTTTCTAGCACACTACCTCACATTACTAATTTGATCACTAAATTGCTTCGGTAATTTTTGACCAAAACAATTTGGCGCCCACCGTGGGGCAAGTGGTGCTCTCTTTACTAAAAATTTTTGTCAAATCGCTAATCGGTTTTCTATTTTCAAAACTTTTTGCCACATTGTCCATAATGGCCTCAAGATCAAACATGAGTTCCTCTACTGTGTCTGCTATGACTTCTGCTACTACCGGTTCGGTGCTTCCACCACCTCCTCCAAGGATGCCAGCCTCTACACGACCTCAGGATATTATCCCTACCCGCAGTGTTCAGGAATCTGCTCCCGTTTTAGCTTCTAACGATGAAATTTTAACCTTATTTGGAAGTGTGCAGGAAAAAATGAGGCAGCAACAGGAAACAAACCAAATGCTTTTAAGGGAAATACAACTCCTGAAGTCTGCCTCGAGCAGATCTGCTGAGGATATTGTCACTCCATTACATCCCAGAACGTTGAACTTCAGTTCAGCTGTATATACTGAGGATAACAGGGGGAATATTGTGCCCAGCCTTCCTCAGAATTATACTCCTGAAATACCCTCCTCGGTCAGGATGTCGACCATAAGGAGCTCAGGATATGCTTCAGGATATGGGCAAAATCCTCCAACGGGTAACGTGTCAAATAATAATAATACTCATGCTACTAACAAGAGTGGATCTTTGCAGGATACAGGTGTGACATCGGCGCTTACTAGGGAACTTCAGAAGTTGAAGGACATGATATCTAGTGTGCCCGGGGTGGTCCAGCCGATCCCGGAAGTGTCCCAAGACAGCCACAAGATATCTCGTTTTGCATATCCTATCTGTGATGCTGAGATCCCAAAGAGATTCCAAACCCCCAACATGAAGCTTTACGACGGAACTACGGATCCTGAGGAGCATATTGCTCAGTATAGGGAAAGGATGGAGATTAACCATATCCCTCCAGATCTCAAGGAAGCATGCTTGTGCAAGGGTTTTGGTTCAACCTTAACAGGATCAGCCTTGAAATGGCTCTTGAATGTTCCTCCACATTCGATTACATCTTTTGCTCACTTAGTAAATTTATTTAATAGTCAGTTTTCTTGTAGTAGAAGTTTTGAAAAATTAACAAGTGATCTCTACAGGATAACACAGGGGCCTCAGGAATCCCTTAGGGATTATGTGAACAAGTTCAGCCGGGAATCCCTAGACATTCCTCATCTTGATGTTGCAACAGCTGTGCAAGCTTTCAAGATGGGGCTGCAAAAAGATTCTCAATTTTATCAAGACCTTGTAATGAACCCATGCAGGAACTTGGATGAAGCTCGGAACAGGGCCCTAAGATATATTCGGTTGGAGGATGACAGAAAGATGCAAGAAAGGATGAACTCATCTAACACTTATGAGTCAACTAACAGGAAGTCAGAATCCTCATTCAAATCATATCGGCCTAAGCCATATGGTAGAAATGAAAACAAGAGAGTGAATGCTGTCGAAGACGAGGATGCTGAAGAGTATCCTGAATTATCTGAATATTGCTTTTCTGTTAACATTCCTGAATTGATGTATGCCATGCAGGGTCTAGGAGACAAGGCTAGATGGCCTCGAAAGAATCAACAAAAAGCCGATTGGAAAGACAAATCAAAATGGTGTGCTTTCCACGAAGATTTCGGACATATGACTGAGGATTGCATCGCTTTAAGGAAAGAAATAAGCTATATTCTAAGCAAGGGATATCTGAAAGATCTCTTGGGAAGAAAGAAGAATAAGGGTCAGGATACTGAGAAGGATCCTGAGCGAGCAGCATCACCTCCCGCGGATGCCAAGATAATCAACTTCATTTCGGGAGGATCCGACATTTGTGGGACTTCGTATTCGGCAGCAAAGAGACATGCAAAAGAAGCTAAGGCCGAAAGGGGAGATAAACCTGTCAGGATGACTACCCTCACAACTGACAAAGTGATCACATTTGATGCTGATGACAGGGATACTGTCCAGGATCCTCACCATGATGCTCTGGTAATAACATTATATGTGGCTAACCATTTTGTACGCAGGATATTGGTCGATAATGGCAGCTCCATCAACATAATCCAACTAGAGACGCTGAAAAGAATGAATGTAACTCCAATGGATATCACTTCAAAGTCTACCGTGCTTGTTGGGTTCAGCGGAGAGGCTAGAAACACAGTGGGAGAGATAAAGTTGCCAGTGTACGTTGAAGGAGTCAACTCGATACAACGTTTCTGTGTGATGGATTCTCTATCCTGCTATAACATCATATTGGGAAGACCGTCGATTCACGATATGAAAGCTGTGCCATCAACATATCACCAATGCATCAAGATACCTACCCCTTGGGGGGTTGTCAAAGTTGATAGTGATCAGCAGGAGGCGAAAGAATGCTACTCATCCTCGATGAAATCCTCAACCAAGCCTAGTGCAGCATAGCAATTAAAGACGCGGGCCCAGGATATCATGGAGGATCCGGAGCAGGATGTAAAGAAAATTATCTTGGACCAGGATAACCCCGATATTTCGGTGCTCGTAGGAACCAATATCCCTCAGGATATTGAAGAACAATTAATTAACTTTTTGAAATGCAGGATGTCAACGTTTGCATGGAAGCATGAGGATATGACAGGCATATCCAAAGACGTCATCACTCATAAGCTTGGAATTGATAAATCATTCAAGCCTGTTCAACAAAAAAGAAGGAAGTTTGCTCCTGAGCGGAATACGATTATTCAAGAGGAAGTTGAGAGATTATTGAAGTCCAGGATGATCAGAGAGGTTAAGTTCCCAAGGTGGCTAGCAAACGTGGTTGTGGTACAGAAGAAAAACAGGAAATGGAGAGTTTGTGTAGACTACACAGACTTGAACAAAGCTTGTCCTAAAGACCCATTTCCTCTTCCCCACATTGATGCAATGGTAGATGCCACTGCCGGGCATGAAATGCTGACCTTCATGGACGCATCCTCAGGATTTCAACAGATCCAAATGGAGCCTTCTGACCAGGAGGATACCGCCTTCATGACACCAACAGGTATTTATTGTTATACAGCTATGCCTTTTGGTTTGAAAAATGCAGGTGCAACATACCAAAGATTGGTAAACATGATGTTCAAAGACAAACTGGGGGACACCATGGAGGTGTACATCGACGATATGGTGGTAAAGTCAAAGAAAGCTCAGGATCACCTCCAGGATATTAAAGGAGCGTTTGATATCATGGATCAGTATAACATGAAGCTGAATCCTGCTAAGTGCCATTTTGGAGTGGGGGCAGGAAAATTCCTAGGATATATGGTGACCAAAAGAGGAATAGAGGCAAGCCCGGAGCAGATTAAAGCCATCTTGGATATTAAATCGCCCTCAAATATGAAGGATGTTCAACGATTAACAGGGCGAGTGGCAGCATTAAATAGATTTATCTCAAGATCCTCAGAAAAATGCAAAGACTTTTATGATATCCTGAAGAAGAACAAGAAATTCGAATGGGGTGAGAAGCATGAAGCGGCCCTACAGGATTTAAAGCAATATCTTTCAACCGCACCTCTACTGATAAAGCCCGAGAATGGTGAACCATTATCCCTATACCTCGCGGTATCAGGGAATGCTGTAAGTGCCGTCCTTATAAAGGACCATGAAGGTCAGCAATATCCTGTTTATTATGTTAGTAAAAGCTTGTTAGATGCTGAAACTAGATATTCTCATTTAGAAAAATTGATACTAGCATTAGTTATGGCATCAACAAAACTTAGACATTATTTTGAGACTCATAGGATTCATGTTAAAACAAATTATCCTGTCAAAAATGTGCTTAGGAAACCAGAGATGTCAGGCAGGATGGCTAAGTGGTCAGTGAAGTTGAGTGCTTATGATTTAGTATATGAACCTAGGAATGCCATAAAGTCTCAGGCTCTAGCTGACTTTGTGGCTGATTTTAGTAGTGACATTCAGGATGAGGTAGACCTAGAAGTTCAACAGTTAGGAGAATCCTCAGGATCCTGGACATTATATACTGATGGTGCATCTAATATAAGAGGAGTAGGATTAGGAATACTACTAAAATCGCCACAGGGGGACATATTACCCCAGGCTATTAGGTGTGAATTTCCTGCTACCAATAATGAAGCAGAATATGAGGCTTTAATTGCAGGATTAGAGTTGCTAAGAACATGAGTATCAAAAATTTACAAGTATATGTTGACTCTTTGTTAATTACTAACCATTTTAATGGATCCTATGCAGTTAAGGGTGAGAAATTGATTGAATATCTTGATATTCTCAAAAAATTAGCAGGATATTTCGATGTTTTTACACTTGAACAGGTACCAAGGGAGGATAATGCTGAAGCGGATGCCTTAGAAAATTTGGGATCATCGATCAGGGTACCTGGAGGGACCCAAATACCAACATTACATGTCATATATCCTGCAACGAATCCTCAGGATAAAGAAGTAGCGGGTATTCGGGATCCTGGAGTGGAATATCCTGAACAGGATTCTAAATCCTGGACGGCTCCAATTGTTAAATATCTCAAAGAAGGATGCATTCCCGGAAGTGAAAATCCTAAGGCATTTAGGATGAAGGTATCACGATTCACTATTATAAATAATATTTTACACAAGAAATCTCTTGCAGGACCATATTTAAGGTGCATGGAGGATCATGAAGCCAAAGAAGTACTTCAGGATATACATGCAGGGGATTGTGGTAATCATACTGGGGGCAGATCATTGTTCTCGAAAGTATTAAGGACATGATATTATTGGCCAACGATGAGGAAAGATGCTGCAGAATATGCTCGAAGATGTGATGCATGTCAAAGACATAGTAACATACTACATCAACCAGCTGAACCATTATATCCTGTAGTGTCCCCTTGGCCATTCATGAAGTGGGGGATGGATATAGTAGGGAAGTTACCAAAAGCTCCGGGAGGAAAAGTCTTTATGTTAGCTATGACGGATTATTTCTCCAAGTGGGTTGAGGCTGAAGCATTTGTCCAAGTTAGAGACTAGGAAGTAGTATCCTTCATAAAGAGGAATATCCTGACTAGGTTTGGGGTACCAGCTGAGATCATTTGTGATAATGGGTCCCAGTTTATAAGCAAAAGGACTACTGACTTTTGCAAAAGTTGGGGAATCAAAATGATCACATCTACTCCAGTACATCCTCAAGCGAACGGACAAGCTGAATCTTCAAACAAGATAATAGTCAATAACTTAAAGAAGAGACTTGGAGCCAAAAAAGGAAGATGGGCGGAAGAGTTACCCTTTGTTTTGTGGGCTGATAGGACAACGGTAAAGAATGCAACCGGCCAAACCCCGTTTTCCTTGGTATTTGGAGCGGAGGCAATGATTCCAACAGAAATGACGATACCTACTGCAAGATCCATGCTACAGGATCCTGAACAGAATCCTGAAGTCTTATGTCAGGATTTGGATACTATAGACGAAAAAAGAGATGCAGCAAGGCTAAGGATGGCAGCATATCAACAAAGAATATCCAGAGCATATAATAAGAATATAAGGACTAGAAGATTTCGAGTTGGTGATTGGGTGTTAAGGAAGGCTTTTCAAAATACCACTAATCATGCCGATGGCAAGCTAGCTCCGAAATGGGAAGGACCTTATGAAGTCGAGTCAGAAGCAGGGAAAGGAGCATATCGACTCAAAAATATGGAAGGGGATATGCTACCAAGATCCTGGAATGCAATACATTTAAAGCTCTATTTCAAGTAAGAGTAGAATTTATTTTCTATCTCGGAATGGTATGTATTCTATTTTTAAATATATTTGTTTATTGTCTTGAACCTAATACTGACTTAAGCATCGGAGGGGTGTTAGCCAAGCTAACACCCACCTTAGTTTACAATTGTTTTGCAGGATATGTTTCAGGATATAGCTCCAGGATATATACTCAGGATAAGTCGAAAGATTAGAGGATTGGCCCCCTCCCTCACGTTTAAGGGATCCTGGTCCCTTCAAAGGTTTAAAGGTATTCACCTTTCTTTCGAATTGGGTTTAAACACCTCACCTGGGGCGCAAGTTATCTAGGTATAGTTCAAGGTAGCGGGACCAGTTCATGTAAAAGTGGCTGACAATTTCGTTACTGTTGGCTATATCTTGGATCCTAAAGGTATATGAGGATTGATCACCCTCTCTCACGAAAGAGTATTTTCATACTCTCTAAGGTTTAAAGGTTTTCACCTTTCTAAGAATTGGAGTTTATACACTCTCGCCTGTAGCGCATGAAATTTAGGGTTTATCCCCAGATATCCGGGTTTATCCCCAGTATGCTAAGGATTCATTTCAGGATATCAGGGGTTCTGCCCTTGGGTATTCGGAATTTATTCAAATCGAAGTATGAATATATTTGCATTTCTGTATCAAACACAGGGGACATACATTATACTGTTCAAAGGATGGATCCAAGTTCATAAGTATGCACTGGGGACAAAACTTATAATGAAGGATTAAAATTGATTCCGTAAGAATCTCTGGTATGATCTCTCCTTTTTATTTGGACAATTTATAGGTTGTATTCTAATATCCTTATCAAGATATCTTTCAGGATACCTTCCAGGATACATTTATAATATATATTCCTAAAAATGTACAAACCAAATAGTTTTCACAAATACGATTTTCATATCAATGACAACAATAATAAAGTCAAAAGAGAAGTTATATTATTAACATAACAAAAGATGTGCTCTTAGTTTCACCTCAAAACAAGGCCCATCCACTAAGAGCACTAATAGTTTCTTACCATATTTACCCAACAGTTGAAGGTTTCATCTCAAACCGAGACCCATCCGCCTCCAACTGTTGTATTGTTCACAAAAGCATGCAGGAAATATAAATTGTTCAGGTGCAGAAAAGTAAAGTGCAGAAAAGTAAATTGTTTTAGGACTACAGACCAACATTCAAATTTAAAAAGGTGGGCTCTGGCCTTGGCACGTATATCCGTCATCGCCCACCTAAATGCCCTCACACAGCGGCATCTCCTCCAACCTTCTCAGACTTCTCAGCACCAGCATCCTGACCAGCATCTTGAGCAGCATCCTCGCCAATGTTCATCCCAGCATCAGCTCCAGCATCCTTCTTGTCTCCAGCCTGGACTACCACCTCTGCTGACTTAGAAGACTCACCGGCTTCAGCAGGAAGTGGCACAGCTTTGCCTCCGAGCTCCTTTAACTTGGCCACCCAGGATTCAACTGGCCAAGATGGACAAACAAGGACCGTCTCCTTGGCCTCGTAGGCCATCTTGATGAGTGCTTGTAACAGGGAGACGATAGCAGAAGCCTTGATTCCCTCCCGGAAATTGACCAAGGCTTGATCATGATCCATTTGAACGGTGGCGAGTTTGACCTCAGCGTCTTGGGTGACATTCTTCAGCAGGCTTTCGTAGTGCCGGGTCTTCGCTTCAGCAATGGCACCCTGGTCAGCAACGGTGCTTTCGAGCTGTTTGATCCTGGCTTCATGGAGTGCTACAGTAGCACAAGCGTCATTGTACAAGTGGAGCAAATGCTGGAGGCCCTGCATATCAATTACATGTATAAAGATAGAATATATGTTGACCAAGATATCCTACCAGGATATCCTGTTAGGATATACGTGCAGGATATATGTGCAGGATATACATGAAGGATATGCGTCAGGATATTACCTTGTTAAGGAAGGATGTCATTGGCTCTAAGGAATCAGAGAAGCTGAGTTCGTCATAGGAGAACCCTTCTGAACCTGGAGCACTGACTTCAAGACCCTTCCTCTTTTTCGCTGTGGAAGCACGGGTTCTTGGATTGGCCTTGGGAGCCGGGAGTGGCTTGGAGCTAGTAGCAGCAGGAGTCTCCTTCTTGACTGTGGCTGGAGTTGGATAGCTGTCGAGTTCATCAAGGTCTAGATAGACTGGAACTTTACTGGAATCTGCACACAGGGAGTAAAATTCTAAATCTCTCCTAAGAATATCAAATAAAACATGTGTGTACAGGATATCTTGCAGGATTCTTACCAGACATGTTTGCGCTTGAAAGAGGGCTTGGAGTTGGTGGAGATGGATTAAAGCTTCTCTCTGTTTCTGAAAGCAGTCTGATGGCGTCTATTCTTTTTTGAGAATCAGCAAGGGGAGGAGCGATCTTCCTGAAATCAGCTGCATACACAAACAGAGAAAATGAAATTCATTAGCTCAGGATATGAGACAGAATAAGAGACAAGATCATTCTTAAACCCTAAGTCCTACCCTTTCTCAACCATCTCATCTGATAATTCGTTCCACCAGGGATTGAATCCCTTTTTACAAAGAAAAACTTGGATTGCCAACCATCCTCGTTCCTGGTGGCACGAAGTATCAATGGGTCACCGGAAGTAGAATAAAATAGGAATCTAGATGAGCCATGGCATCTAAGCTTGTAGGCTAAAGGGAGATCATGGACGGAAAGGTCAGGTATATGGTTTCTCTTGATTTGGTCAAGAACAGACAAAACACGCCAGAGCATTGGCATGGTTTGGCTGAAAGAAATTTTGGTGATATTAAAGAACTCGGTGATGAAGTCCGGAAAGGGGAATCGTAACCCTAAGGTAAAGGGGAAGGCATTGAAACATATCCACTCGTTGGAAATCATATCTGACCGGATTTCTCTATCAAAGGGTCGGAATATAGTTCCTTCCGGAAAGATACCGGAGGATTTCAAAGCTGACAGGTGGGCACTGTCAAAGGTGCATGTCTCATTCTCCGGTTCTTGGAGAAGATTCTGTTGGATGAATGTGGGAGCCGAGTCACCTGAACTAGACCTTGTTTGCCTGGGCATTTGGTCGCCTGAATTTTTCGCCGGAGAAAGATGATAAAGATGAATGTGAAGATGAGGGAGAGAATATTACCTTTTTCCTTGTCGATTGTGATTAAAAAAGGAGATGAGGATGAGAAGATATAGGGCATGATGAGTAAATATAGGCCGGGTGGTTGAAAGCTGTCACATCGATGGTCTTATCTCTTAATTACCTCGGCAACCGTGAAAAATGTAACCGTTAGTGCAGGATATCAAACGGTAACATTTTTGGGGACAATTTTTATGGGTGAAATTCTGAGCCCATATCCTGGAAAATATCTTGACATATATCTTGGTTGTATAGTATCTGTTTACATCTGGGATGCTGATTCAGGATATTGGTAACATCCTGAATCGTATCCTCAGGATTACTAACGGATTATGTGCAGGTACGTGGGTTAGAAGCTATCAACGTTCACGGAGACTCATTCCGCGGAAGACTCGGTCCAAGTCGTTCAAATGAAGACGTTGAAGCCGTATTACTCGGTCAATAACGTTCACAATGGAATATTCGGAGTACCCCATATTTGTAGGGATTATTGTTTGTAATTCATTACTATAAATAGGTGGGTATACCAGATCGAATAGGACATCACATTCACACTCGCTACACTCTAACACTTGCTCTTAAGCAATTCTCACTTTCATACAAAGGCATTGTAACACTTAGCGATCTGGTCTATATCCTGCACTGTATCCTGACGTTTGAAGTAATAAGAAGAACAAGGCAGCTGCGATTGTCAGCTCCCGAGGTTTTATGCCGGCGATCTAGATTGATCAAGGGCTATCCTCGTACATCTCGTGTCATTTACTTTACTTTTGCTCATAGTTTGATCATAGATACAGCTCAATATCCTGAGCCGTATCCTGAATACTGATTTTCTAAATAACTCAACAAGCATATTTTCTATACACTTTCTAGCACACTACCTCACATTACTAATTTGATCACTAAATTGCTTCGGTAATTTTTGACCAAAACACTTGGTTTCCTTGGAAATTCGGGTTAACTTGATTTGAAGGGTTCCCATACCGAAAGTTTGGGTGGTTTCTCAAACCGGGGTGGTAAGTATTAAAATTCATATTGTTGTAATTTCTACCACCCCCTCCTTGACCTTGCACAGCATGAACCTCTTCGTATTGCCCATCACCTCCTTGGCAATTTTCAGCCGCATGACCTATCTCATTACAAATAGCACAAACATCATAAATTTGGTTAGAGGGTTGAACATTACCATCATCAACCGCATGCACTTGTGTTCGGGTAACGGCTGGTCGTGCTCTCCTAGATGCTTGAGCTTTCCTCTTCGATGTAATTGCCATTTGCTCCAAGAACTCCCAATCGTCATGCTCATAGTTTGTGCCAAATGTTCCATTTGTAATAGACATTAAATCACGAGCATCTTCGGCACACAACCCCTCGTGGAAAGCATTCATCAACTCCCAAAGTTCAATTCCATGATGTGGGCAATTCTTGATCATCATATTAAAGTGCTCGAAGGCTTCATGAAACATTTCGCCTTGTTGTTGTTGAAAACTCCTCAATCCCTTTCTAGCATCATTGGTCTTTTGAGCGGTATAAAACTCATCTAGGAAAATTTGTTGCATTTCCGCCCAAGTGTAAATAGATGCTGAAGGCAAAGTGTAGAACCACTTCTTTGCCTTGTCTTCTAGAGAAAATTGGAACAATACCAACTTAACATCGTCAGCCGAAAATCCTTGACTCCCAAATGTGTTGCAAATCGAATCATAAGCTTCCAAGTGAAAATAAGGTTCCTCCGTTGCTAGACCCTTATACTTCGGCAAACTTTGCAAGGAATTGGTTCTCACTTCAAAAGTCCTCCCTTGATCATTGTGAGGAATAACTACCGGTGAAGGATTGTGAGTGATTACCGGCCTAAAATGCGCTTCAATACCCCTCGCATGTTCTCTAAGATGCCTTCTCGGTACACCAAACCGACCCCTTGGACGAACAGGACCCATTGGTCTTGGCATAGGTCCTTGTGGTACATGTGGTTGAAATTGTTGTTGTGGCATCGGTTGGTGTTGAATCGGCCTTTGGAATTGAGGTTGAGCATTTTGTGGGCGAATTTGTTGTAACGGTGTAGGACGTTGCAATTGCACCCCTTGTAGCCTTGGGCGAATATGTTGTGATATAACTTGCTGTTGTGGAATGCCACCAACACTTGGCATTCTTTGAGTTTGACCTTGCACATAATTCCATTCCCTTTGATCACCATCACCCCCATACGCGTATCCTTCTTCCTCATATCCCTCAAATTCTTCTTCATACCCTTCAAAATACCCATCTCCTCCTAAACCCGAAGATTGAAAATAAGGATAAGACGAATATTGCATACCCGATTGGTTCGGTGGTCTATATGTTGAAGTAGCATGAACAACAGTTGACCCTTGTGGTAAGGTATAAGTTGAGGATGATTGACCCGAAACTGGAAAGAGATGTGAAAGGGGTGGAATTGTTGAGGATGGGTTATAGGTAAGTGAAGGTTCAACTTGTGTAGTAACTGGTGGTGTAGTAGTGTTGGTTGGTGAAACATCGTATGGTGAGGTAAAGTCGGTAGTGGTGTTAGGCACGGTGGTATTAGGTGAAGGTTGAGTGGATGATGGTATGAATGGTGGTGTAAGTTCACCCGTAGTGGGTAGTGGTGGTGGTGGATCCATGTATCTCAGTGGTGTAATCGGTGTTGTTGGTGAACCGCTAATTGTGTTTTCCCTTAACAAAATTCTGTTTGCTCTTAAATTCCGTTCAATCTCTGGATCAAATGCCAATGGTGATAGCTTGTGAGAGCTCCTAGTACGCATGCACCTGTCAATACCTGCACACTAACACACCCAGCGTAAACCAGAAAAATAACAAACTTAAAACAATAAAAAATAACACACGTTGCGCACTACTCCCCGGAAACGGCGCCAAAATTTGACGTGATGTCGTGGTCACAATCAAATTTAATCCAAATACTACTAATAGATAGCGGTAAGTGGGTATCGAACACAGGGAGTTTGTGAAATATGTGTTATTTAAAAGATTATCTAACTAGACTAAAATTACTCTAATTGCAAATATAATAAAATTAAAGAGTTGATTTGATTGATTTGATTTTAAAACTAAGATTACTAATGTAATTGCAAAAATGTAAGTTTGGTTTGTAAACAATTTAGAGACAAATGACTATCTTAAGTTTCCGGTTTGCTTCGACATTCATGCTAACATTCAACTAGAAAGAATCACATAGACATGATTCATGTATGATTACTTGTTGTGATGAAAGGGAACTAAGTACTCGGATTCCTAGAACGCGAGGTTGTTACCTGATGACCAATTAATAAATAGCCAATCCTAATTCTACCTATGATATCTCGATTGCCAACGGCACCAAGAACGTATAGTTTCAAACAAGATTAGCATACTAATTAACAATTTACAAACAAGAAATCACACACCATAACAAACAAATCATAAAGACGAGTTCATTATTCTAGAAATATGAAATCAAAGCACAAAGTCTTACACAAACCTTCAACCCAAGATAGTCATCAAAAGTTTAGCCACACATGGCTTTGACAATCATCTTCACAATTAATTCAATGTTCATATGGATTAAAAACACTAACAAGATGTTTAGAAATTGTTTCAAACCCTCAAGAACACCCAAAATTCGTCTCTAAAGTGTATGTAACCAAATGGGAATCATTGGTACTCAAAAGACTTCATAAAATGCCAATAAATGGGGCAGTTACAACTTTTACGCAGGTCAGAGCCGTAACCTACGGCCCTCCGCCGTAGGTTACGGTCAATAAAACTCTTACGGTGAGCCAGAACTGAGCTACGGTGGACCAGAAAACACAGTGAGGGCCGTAACCAACGGCCAGGAGCCGTAGGTTACGGCGGCACCAGATTTCGTTTTCTTGTTTTCTTCATAACTTTCTCGTTTCAACTCCGTTTTCTTCGCCGTTTTCGCCCACGTTCTCATAATTTCATCCTCTATCATGTGATATTATTAGTTCTTTAATTCCAATATTTTATTTTTTATTGATGCTCCAAATTCCTTCCCTTTTAAGCTCCATTTAGACCTGCACATCCAAACAACTAGTAGTTACCAAGTTCAAACAATTAAACGTGTAAAGCATGGGATTTTAATCTTTTTAAGGCACTTAAGGGTTGTCCTACGGACCACCCGTCAACAAGCTCCTGGAGAAGCACCCATAGCTCGAGCACTTTATCGCTTAGCTCCAACCGAACTGGAAGAACTGTCCAAGCAATTGCAAGAACTCTTGGAAAAGGGTTTCATTCGTCCTATCTCATCGCCCTGGGGAGCTCCAGTGCTATTCGTGAAGAAGAAAGACGGTACCTTCAGAATGTGTATCGACTATCGAGAACTCAACAAGGTGACGGTAAAGAACCGCTATCCTCTTCCACGTATTGATGACCTATTCGACCAGTTGCAAGGGTCGAGCTTTTACTCGAAGATTGATCTGAGATCGGGATATCACCAGCTGAGAGTCCGAGAGGAGGACGTCTCCAAAATAGCCTTTAGAACTCGATATGGACACTACGAGTTTTTGGTCATGCCTTTTGGGCTTACAAACGCACCTGCAGTATTCATGGACTTGATGAATCGAGTGTGCAAGCCTTACCTGGACAAGTTCGTTATAGTTTTCATCGACGACATCCTGATCTATTCGAAGAGTCAGGAGGAACACGAGCACCATCTACGACTCATTTTGGAACTCCTTCGAACAGAACAACTTTATGCTAAGTTTTCGAAATGTGACTTCTGGCTTCGTGAAGTCCATTTCCTAGGCCATGTGGTAAACAAGGATGGGATCCATGTTGATCCATCCAAGGTAGACTCGATTAAGAACTGGCCTGCACCTCGTACACCAACAGAAATTCGTCAATTCTTGGGTTTGGCAAGTTACTACAGGAGGTTCATTAAGGATTTTTCCTAGATTGCACAGCCTCTCACCTCACTAACGCAGAAAGGTGTTGTTTATCGATGGGGAAATGCACAGGAACTAGCATTTCAGCACTTAAAGGATAGACTTTGCAGTACACCTATTCTTTCATTGCCAGAGGGCACCGACGATTTTGTGGTCTATTGCGACGCATCCATTCAGGGTCTTGGATGTGTGTTGATGCAACGTGACAAGGTCATAGCCTATGCCTCACGCCAACTTAAAGTTCATGAAAGGAACTATACTACACACGATTTAGAGCTGGGAGTTGTTGTTTTTGCACTTAAGATATGGAGACACTACCTGTACGGTACCAAGTGCGCCATCTACACCGATCACAGGAGTCTCGAGCATATCTTCAAATAGAAGGAACTGAAGATGCGACAACGACGATGGGTCGAGCTACTGAATGGCTATGAATGCTTGATCAGGTACCACCCAGGCAAAGCCAATGTTGTGGCTGACGCCCTCAGTCGAAAGGACTCTACGCCTAAGCGCGTACGAGCTTTACAACTCACTATTCAATCTAGTCTTCCTGCACAGATACGAGTCGCTCAGGTAGAAGCATTAAAACCAGAAAACATCAGGGCTGAAGCCCTACGCGGCTCAAGGCAATGATTAGAACAAAAGGAAGACGGTGCTTACTACGTAACAGGACGCATTTGGGTCCCACTTATGGCAACCTACGAGAGCTTGTGATGGATGAGGCACACAAGTCTCGCTACTCAGTACATCCTGGTTCGGATAAGATGTACCACGACCTCAGAACTACCTACTGGTGGCCTAGCATGAAGGCCCACATAGCAACTTACGTCAGCAAGTGTTTGACTTGTGCGAGAGTCAAAGTCGAATACCAGAAACCTTCAGGCCTACTCCAACAACCTGAGATACCACAATGGAAATGGGAACAAATTTCCATGGATTTTGTTACTGGTCTGCCTAGATCTCAGCGTGGTAACGATACTATTTGGGTGATCGTGGATCAACTCACAAATCCTGCACACTTCTTGGCTATCAAAGAAACGGATAAGTTCTCCACTCTAGCAGACGTATACCTTAAGGAAGTTGTCTCGAGGCACGGGGTGACCATCTCTATTATCTCGGATCGTGATGCACGTTTTACTTCAGAACTTTGGCAAGCGATGCACAAATCCTTTGGCTCACGATTAGACATGAGCACAGCGTATCACCCTCAGACGGATGGGCAGTCTGAGCGCACTATTCAAACTTTAGAAGACATGCTTAGGGCATGTGTAATTGACTTTGGCAACGGCTGGGAAAAGCATCTGCCACTTGTGGAATTTTCGTACAATAACAGCTACCACACCAGCATTAAAGCTGCTCCGTTTGAGGCATTGTACGGGCGTAAATGCCGGTCACCTCTTTGTTGGGCAGAGGTGGGGGATAGTCAGATCACTAGTCCAGAACTTGTGGTAGACACAACAGAACGAATTGCTCAAATACGACAACGAATGGCGGCAGCTCGTGACCGTCAGAAAAGCTACGCCGATAAGGGCAGGAAACCACTCGAGCTCCAGGTTGGGGAGCGAGTGCTACTCAAAGTTTCACCCTGGAAGGGTGTGGTTTGTTTTGGTAAACGAGGCAAGCTTAACCCACGATACGTCGGACCTTTTGAAATCATCGAGAAAATAGGCAAGGTGGCCTACAAACTAAACCTACCAACAGAACTCAGTGCAGTTCACAACGTTTTCCACGTGTCGAATCTGAAGAAGTGTTTGTCAGATGAGACCCTCATAGTTCCTTTGAAGGAGCTCACTATCGATGAGCAGTTACGATTCGTCGAGGAACCAGTTGAAATCACGGACCAGGATGTTAAGGTCCTCAAGCGTACTAGAATTCCTCTCGTTCGAGTTCATTGGAACTCACGTCGTGGCCCAGAGTTCACCTGGGAACGCGAAGATCAGATGAAACAAAAGTACCCCCAACTATTCGCAAACAGTACAACCACTACTGAGGCTGAAGCTACGGAATTTCGGGATGAAATTCCAGATCAACGGGGGAAGGATGTGACACCCCAGGAAAACCATGCAACTTAACTAGCTTCCTCAATGAGTACGTACCAAATTTCGGGACGAAATTTCTTTCAACTTGGGGATAATGTGACAACCCGAGTTTCCAAGGTCTTTCTTTGACACGTTATTTGTTTACAGTCACACTTTCATAACTTGCTTGCATTGTGATTTGCTTATACTTGATGTATGTTTGGAGCATTAAGCTATAGTGGAATGAAATAATAAACTAAGTACTGTTCGGTATATGTATATATTGGTGTGTTAACATTATTAATATTATTATTATTATATATGTTGAGTATATGACAAAATCACAAGAGTGATTTCGCCCTAACATGCTAGACGAAAACCAGAAGGGTTTTCACCTGATTTCGCCGGCCCAAAGCCCAGTTAGGGCCCAATCCACTTAAGAGTTTATATGCTATGAAAACTGTGCAATCGTGAAATAACGGATCGATCAACAAACCCTACTCCCTTCCTGTTGTGCAACGGCGAAGACCAGACCCCCCCTTCTTGAGTAGCATCTCATTCGGTCACATCTCTGGTTAGTGGCCTTTATCTTTTGGTATTCGTGATCGCAGGATATTGTTATAGGTGTTGTTAAAAGAGATTAATGATTATTATTTAGTGGTAATATGTGTATTCGGTTGGTATGAAAACTCGTGCTAGTAATCTGCTTGTTGTTTGCGTAAAGGCCAAGGAGTATTGTTTATTATTGATTTGCATGTGAAGTCTTGATATTTCAACCAAGTGATAAGGATCACTGCAGAATTTTCGGCCAGTGTGTGTATGTTGCATGGGAATCTTATGTAATGTTAAAAGTCCATTATTTGTTGAATATGTTAATAATCTATTGGCATGCTGATAACTAGTAGGGTTACTTAGGTTTGTGATTATATGTAGTGCAATATAAATCATTGGTCTAGGGTTGAATGACATGTTAATGGGGGGTGTTGTTTATATAAATGATAATTGCAAGATCATATGTTGTGTGATAATTAGATAATAGGAAACTGTTGGCATGCATGAATGGAATATGAGGGCTCAATATAATGATGATGGTTTGTCTGATGTGCATATGTTGTGATAAGAGTTGATAGCTATGAATAAGACAATGGTGGTCATGTGATAGTTCCAAGTATTATATGAATTAATAAATTGTGACTCATGATCTGGTCATTCTCGGCCATGTGTGAAGTGTTTTCGGCCTAAAGGGTTTTCGCCATGATGTGTTTTCGTCCCATGCATGTATGATTTCGTTGAATGCTCTGACACATTAACTACGTTAAGTTATTCACTCTGTTAAGTGGTTAAGACTGTTAAGTATTAACTGTGTTAAGTATGTCAATCTTGTTAAGTATGTTAACTGGGTTATGTTAACTAGGTTAAGTATGCTAAGCTCAATGTATGCGATAACTCTGTTAGTTTTGATCTAGCTCTGTTATGACACAATGACTATGCTAAGGGTGTTAACTCTACCATGCATGTTAGTTCTATTAATCCTGCTTAACTGTTTAACGATGTAACAAGGCTAAGTCCACAAAGACTATTGATGAATAACTAAGTTAAGATAAACTGTTGGAGCCTTTAATGTAAAGCTGAATTGCATGAACTAGATTTAACTGCTTATGTGTTACATGATGTAAACTGTCAAACACAAGATGTGACATAGAGTGTATGTGGAACTTTACAAACATGTACTGATTGAAAATACGTGCATACTATAGGACTTGACTGATTTCTTGCGAGCACATAGTTTAGCATACCGAGCAAACCAAGGTGAGTTCACACTTTCTACAAAGCATGGGATTCCCAGGGGTTGGGAATGGGTTAAGGAATATGGATTCCTCGTCCTTTCTTGGGTAGGACAGTACGGGTTCAGGAATATAATTCCTCGTCCTCTTGGACAGTTTTCACTAGACCAAAACTCTATCACGAAGTCCCTCCTTTTAATATCGACTTAATCGCCGGGCCAATGGCGAGCGGGTCATTAGTTAGATAGCGCTATTTAGGTCTGACAAGCCTCACACCGTGCCGCAGAGGACGGGCGTGAACTAATGGATCTGGGCACGTCAATGATGATAGACATTGACAGTTCAAGGCACATAAACATGACTACAGTCAGCAGTAGATATGGTAACGAGTCTAGTAGTATACATGGGGTAGCCCCCACGACCGAAAAGCCAGATAACTAAACATGGGGTAGCCCCCATGGCTGGATTGCCAGAGTAACCGGGAATAAACAAATCACGTTTTCAACTAAGGGGTAACCCCCACGGCAGGATGCCAGTTAAAGGAAACTGTTTTCGGAACAACTTAAAACGAACACCCAACTATGAACTCGCTCAACATTATTGTTGACTCGTTACTACATGCTTTGCAGGTCAATAGGTACTTAGCTGGAGCTTGCATGGAGAAAAGTCGTTGTGGGACATGGACAGCTGTGTGCCATGTTAAACTTTGGAACATTTAAACTTATGTTTTGGTTTTAAACGTTATGCTTCCGGTCACAACTTAAACTATGTTCATCGTCATCTTGAAGCTACGAGCTCATGATCAAGTTCTGTTCATCTTCATTTCGAAGCTATAGCCTGCAAGTTTTCTTCAACAAAAAGCACCATCTTTGAGGTTTCTTAGCTTGTTCTTGACAACTAGTTTGATAGCAATATGCATTGCAACTTCCCTCAGTTTAAGTTGTTTTTTATGAATATGATTTATTTTAAGTTGTTAATTTAAACAGCTCTTAATATTTTTCTTAGAACAGTGTACAAATTGCATTGTTTTGGAACTTTTACAACAAGTCTTATTGATAAGCTGAGTTAGTTGACAACAAATTGTTAATACCAAAGTGACCATTCTGTAAACTTTGTAACATAATTTAGTATTGCACTTGAAAACTGGCCCAACAGTATCTTCGGTTCAGGCCAACATGTCCAGCCTACCCGAAATTAGAGGTGCACAAACCGGTTAATTTTAATAACTGGTTCGGTTAACCGGTTATACCGGTTAATTTGACTTTTTGAATTTAACCGGTTAATGCTTTAACCGGTTATTACTTTAACCGGTTATTTTTTTAACTGGTCCAGTTAATTACTTTAACCGGTTCGGTTAATTAACCGGTTATTTTCGGTTATTAACCGTTTTTTTTTGCCTTTTTTTTGAATTTTTCGGTTAACCAGTCTATCGGTTAAAAAACCGGTTTAAAAAAACCGGTTATTATACTAAACACTTATAACCGGTTACTAACCTACGGTTAAATAACCTATTGAACCGGTTATTCCTAAATCGGTTATTAACGGGTTACGATTTCGGTTAATAACCGGTTACGGTTAATTAACCGGTTATTTTGTGCACCTCTACCCGAAATAACCAAAACCAACCCATTATCTACTAGTCCGAACCCCTGGTTTAGGCCATGTTTGGCTTAGCTTTTCAAAACAACTTATGACTTTTTGAAAAAGTTAATAAATCACAGTGGAGTGACTTATTGACTTTTCCCCTCACATAATAATTTCATACAAAACAACTTTTCACTTTTTAAAAAGTCAATAAGCTAATAAGTCACGAAAATAAGCAATCCTAAACACCCCCTTAATATTTTCGTGGTTTGGTTTTACGTCGGAACAGTTTGGTCAAGTTTATATTCCGTAAAACTTGTATCCGAAATAAAATAACAAAATCCTATCATTTAATTTTAAAAATGTTGGGATTCCATGGTGATTGGTCAAAAAAAATTTATTTATCAAAACCCGGTTCAATAAATAATACTCAATTAATTAAGCGAGTTAATTAGTAAAACGCAACGGAAAAATAAACAAGTGATCAACAATGAACGAAACCCGACAGAATCCGGCTAGCGGTGCTCTAGCTACACATAGCTGCCCCCAACAGGTCATGACACTTTAAAGTCATTAACCAAGGTATCTTCTCTTTAGTAACGGCTTGCTACTTGAAGACAGTAGACTTATGGTATCTTAGTCATCTATCCTTTCTGTAAAAGACATCAATTGAACAATGAGACATGGATTAGATTCAATCTCACATGGTGTTCAATCATTATCGTTCTCGTTCAAGAATCAAAGTGGTCCAATCAAACACACAGTAAGTTTGGGTAAGGCCTTGCACTTCACCAGTTTGAATCAATGAGGGCTCCCCGATGTCTAAGTGTTACATATAATGTAAGAGTACATAATCCCATCTTGACTACATACAACTCCCACTGAACTTCAGAACCACTCCCAATCAATGCCTTTATGACTGGCAGTTACGCGACAGCGGTTGACACTAATCAAAGAATAGTCTTTAGTAAACGAAAGTTCTAGTATGTATCTCAGGTCAGAGGATACTAAATGAGTATACCTAAATCAAATACATCTTAGGACCAAGATCCATGAAGATGATTTGATACGAGTTACATCCAACGTCATTCATAATGAGGTTTGTGAGTTTGGAACTCAACTCCTTGAGTCCAAAGTCAGAATAGTCTTAGTTCAGAGTCGTTCTAACGAGTCTGACCGACTACGGATAATTTAGAATACAAGATTCATGGATTAAACGTATCAAAATCGAACATAGCTGTAAGATTCAAACTTTTCATTTACCCAGTAGATCAAAGGTGAATTCAAAAGGTACAACTGTTTGAATGTTCGTACATCCAAACACTAAATCAAAACAAATGGCTAGCCAATCTAAGACCAACAACATTTCCATGCTAGTCATGCTTGTCCTGAGTCATCAGTTTAGTGAACGGGTCTGCTAGGTTTTGATCTGTGTCTATTTTGCTTATTAAGATGTTTTCTCGTTCCAGTATTTCCCGTATATAGTGGAACTTTCTTAGAATGTGCTTAACACTGTGATATGGGCTCCTTGGTTTGAACAATAATTCATGTGTTATCACAGAACACCTAGATTGGTTTCTGAATACTTGAAACCACATCGAGGTCATTGATGAACTACTTCATCCAAGCAGATTCTTTTGTAGTATCTGATGCAGCTATACATTCGGATTCGGTGGCTGAATCCGCCACTACACTCTGTTTGGAGCTTTTTCAACAGACTGCTCCTCTATTGAGAGAGAATACGAATCCTAATTGTGAGCGAGAATCATCTCGGTTACTTTGGAAGCCAGGATCAGTGTAACACCTTACAATGAGCTCTTCTTCCACTCCTCCAAACACCAAGAACACATCTTTAGTTCTTCTCAAGTACTTCTGAGTGTTCTTTACTTTAGTCCAATGGGCAATGGCAGGACTATGCTGAAAACGACTGGTCATGCTTAAAGCATACGAGACGTCAAGTCTAGTACATAGCATAGCACACATGATCGAACCAATCGCCGAAGCATATGAAACTGCTTCCATTTGCTTAATTTCAATGTCCGTTGAAGGAGATTGCGATTTGTTCAACATGGTTCCTATAGTCATAGGAACATCTCCTTTCTTGTAGTTTTCCATCTTGAAGCGTGTCATCATTTTGTCTATGTACGTTCTTTGACTTAGCCCTAGAAGCCGCTTAGATCTATCCCTATAGATCTTCATTCCTAGAATGTAAGCAGCTCCTCCAAGATTTTTCATTTCAAAGCAAGATCCTAAATAGTGTTTAACTTCGTTAAGCATAGGGATGTTAGTTCCAATGATTAGTATATCATCTACATATAGGATGAGGAATGATATGGTGCTCCCACTAAACTTTCTGTAAACACAAGCCTCATCTTCATTCTTGACAAAACAAAATTCTTTGATCTTCTGATCAAAATGAAGATTCCAGCTACGAGATGCATGCTTGAGTCCATAAATGGACTTATTTAGTTTGCACACCTCTGCTAGATATTTAAGATCAACAAAACCTTCAAGCCGAACCATATAGACATCTTCATAGAGACATCCATTAGGAAAGGTGGTTTTGACATCCATTTGCCATATTTCGTAATCACATTACGCAACTATGGCAAGCAATATCCTGATTTAGTTAATCATAGCAACGGGCAAGAAAGTCTCATCATAGTCAATACCTTGAGTTTGAGTGAAACCCTTCGCAACTAGCCGTGCTTTATAGGTGTGTACATTTCCATGCATATCAGTTTTTTCTGTTGAAAATCCATTTGCTCCCTACTGCCGAGATTCAGGGGGTAGCTCAACCAAGTCCCATACTTGATTGTTATGCATAGATTGCATATCGACGTTCATGGCTTCTTGCCATTTCTCAGATTTCGGATCTAAGATTGCAGATTTGTAGTTAGTAGGTTCGTCATTAGACTCAGCTACTAATAAAACTTTGGGACCTTTTAGATGCCATAGATATCTATCAGATACTTTGCGAATTCTACTACTTCTGCGAACGCTTGTGTTTATGTCTGATTCATTGACAACACCTACTTGTTGATCAGACGGTCCGACTACATTAGCGGTTGTTTGTGGTTCTCGAACTTCTTCAAGATCAACCACATTATTTCTAGTTCCTCGATTAAGAAGTTCTTCCTTGAGTAAGTGTCCCTTCCGTTTAACGGAAATCATATTTGTATCAGGATGGTAGAAATAATATCCGCTTCTTTTATAGTATCCGATGAAAACAACCTTTTCGCCTCAAGGATCGAGCTTATCATCAGAATCACTTGTGATGTATGCATCACATAACCATACTTTAAGGTATTCCAAATCAGGTTTGCGCCCATGCCATATCTCATATGGCAGTTCTTGTTTCCCTTTTAGTCGGAGCAAAAATTGACAATGCGGGCAGCGGTCATAAGAGCATGACCCCGAAAGGAGTGAGGCAAGTTAGTTTTACACATCATCGATCGAACCATAATAAGTGGAGTTCGATTTCTCTTTTTACTCACGCCATTAAGTTGGGGTGTGCCAGGTGGAGTGGGTTCTGAAATTATTTAACATTCTTTCAGATGATTGAGAAACTCAAAGTTGAGATATTCACCACCTCGATCTGATCGAAGTACTTTTATCTTTCGATCAAGCTGGTTTTCTAGTCATGGTTCTAAAAGGGCCATGTACATCAGTATGAATGAGTCCTAGAAGACCATGGTCCCTTTCACCAACATCGGTAAAGGGGTGCTTTGTGAGTTTGCCAGCTAAGAAAGATTCGTAATCATCAAAGGAGTTATGTCCAGTGGATTCAAGAATCCTCTCGGTCTGGAGCCATTTTATGAGTGCCTTACTTATGTGGCCAAGTCTGCAATGCCATAAATGTGTTTCATTCATACCAGCTTTGTTACGTGTAACACCCCGAAAACGGCTTTGGTAATCAAACTCCGTTAATACTAAAAGACGGGTGAAGTACCGTTAGTAGTAAAATAACCCGGTAAATATTTGGATTTAAATAAGAAATCCTAATATTAAATACAAGCGAATCAAAGTTTTAAGGAATTGAGTTTATAAGAGCCCGAGTTAACGGAACTTAAAATAAAACGGGTTATAACTCCCGGGACCCACCAAGTAACTAGGAATATTAACCTAGTTAGCTAGTGTCTTGACATAATAGAACAAATATGGTTAAAATACCCTTTAAATAACTTGTGTAAAATTGAGGGACTAAACATGGGCAAATGTAATGAAGTTTAATTAAAAAAAAAATTAAAACACAAACCACACATACGTGTGTGGTGTCTGCGATTTCATCAGAGCCACAAGGAGCTCTCAAAACTCAACCCTAAACTTCAAGAAATTCACCAAATTGAAGGGTGAATCAGAGCCAAATCGTATGCATGAACACATAAAAACAATCACCAAGCTTATGGGATCATAAGGTATGTCGAATTTCAGTAATTTGTTCCATCTCAGATTCTTGATGAACCCTAGAAGTTCGAAAATTGGTCTTGAATGATGGTTATTTGGGTGAAAATAGGATGTATGCATGATTTGAAATAAACCCTAGTTAATAAACTAAGGGATTTGAGTGCATGTTAGTAAAAATCATGATCACTAACTAGGTGTTTAATGGGTTTTGTAGAAACATGATGAACACTAGAATCAAGATTATCAGACTAGTGTTATTTGAACTCTATGAAGTTAATCTTGACATTTAACCATGAGTTAGACGATTATTTAGTAAAAAGATGTTGAAATTGGCAAGATATGTAATCATGGAGTTTGATTGTTAATTTTATAAAAGTATGCTCACTAGGTGTTTGATAAAATGCCTAGGAGAAAGCCAAATATTGAAATTTAGAACGAAATGCGTATTTGAATAATATGGCTAGTTAAATGAAATATGAAACAAGAAGAGTTCTAATCATCATGTTGATTTGAAGTTAATGTTGTAAATCATGTGATTGAAAGTAGTTAACTTTAATAACCTAAGTTAACTAACCTTGAAGTCAAATAGTAGCTTCGACATAGAGAATAAGTAAGGTGGAATGGTCGTGATTTTAAATGACTAGTCTAACCACCTTGTAAATGTTGGCAATAGTCTGACGCTTAACGAGCTAGGTGGAGGCTTGAGAAAGAAGCGGTTAAACGAATCAAGCACGTGAAGAAAGGCGTAAACCGGATGAGAGGTAAGTGTAATTTTCGCACTTATGTAGGTTACTCGTTTATTCTATACGAAATAATCGCGATAACGATAATATTGAAATGTGGATTTTTGTTAAGATTACCTTGTGGTGTAATCTAATGATGAGGAAAAATGGTGAAAATGGAAATTGGTCAAGAGTCGACTAATGTAATTAAGGTTAAAAGCGTGCCCATGGCGTAAGCCGAAATGGGTTGAATTTGTAAGAAAAGAGTTTAAGAGATAAAGGATTTGGTAATATAATCCGGGATGGGATGGGATGGATGTATGAATTGGACATAAAAAACCATGGTTTTGATTTAAATAGATAATGTTGTGTATATAGTCCAAATGGGTCAAATGGTGGTGATAACACCATTTGACAATACCGACTAATGCGGTGGTCAAGTCTTATGTTAACAGGATCAATTGGCGAATCGGATAAATGCGTCGCCATAGATTGAGTGACAATTAAAGCAAGGTATAAAACCGGGTCTATTTGTTGTCCCGAGCCAGGTACGTATAAATATGATTATAGCTAACGTACAAATTTGGGCAAATAAGTAGTGAATGTCCTTCATCATAAATGAAAGGTAAAATGGACTAATACGCCCTTGTAAGCTAAATTGAACAAACGGCTTTTAACGGTAGTTTGGAAATGAGTTTTATGCTTAATTAAATGCTTACAATAGGTACAAGAAGGAGAAAGATGTAGGACTTTGGTTAAACGACTCTATATGGGTCTTACCGTAGAATAACAATCCGAGGAAATAAAACTCGGATTACATAGAACATTATATTAAATCCACCACACATATAGTTGTGGTGGAAGATCATTTGATAAATATTGCGGAAATAAGATGCTAGAAATAGACGAGTATGATGTATGCGGAAAAGTGCTTAAATACCCTTAACGGGTCAAAATAATCATTTAAGTATAAACGGGTTTAAGATTATACATAAACTTGTGAATTGAACCTAATATGATAGACAACATTGAAATTATAAGGTTCATGTGAAATCGGGATCAAACAATCATGTTTGTTTGATAAAATCACGAACGAGTCAAAATTGGGTAGAAAGGGTATTAAGTCGAAGACTTGAAAGTCTGAAATTTTGTTAATTAGGATGTTGGATTTCAACTTCATAAGATGGAGAATTGAATTACGGACGCGTAGGAAAAAGAATCGGGTAAAACGGATTAAAAACGAGAGAGTTATGCTCGTTTCCGTGAAATCGGGTTATGCTGGGAATATGCAGCAACATAATAAGGAGCTTGCTGTCAAAACAGGGGCTAGGTGGGGCGTCTAGCCCCTAGGTGGGGGCCGTCTAGCCCCCCCTGAATCCCAAAAATGTTGAATTTTGTTTGTTTGACCCATATAACTTGTTTAAACTTGTTATTTAACTATCAAAACTAACTTTTAAGTTGGTTTTGATCATAGGTGATTGCCAAGAGTGCCCGGATGAAGATCAAGCTCGAAGAAGAACCGAACACGATAAAGTTAAAAGCTTCCGCATGGCGTTTCGTCCTATCTTTTAAACGACGAAATCAAATTTATTACGATGTATATAAACCTTCATTTGTAGAAGTTTTAAATTAACCGTATTTTTCAAAGTACATGTAATCATAATTACATGTTTATTTCCGTAAACTATACGAAAAGCTTAAAATAATAACAAGGGTGTTACAAGTTGGTATCAGAGCCCTGGTTTAAGAGATTCAAGTATGGTGGGGAAAACCATGCTTGGACTTAAACCTTATGCTCTTAATAAAGATTGGTGTTCGGTTCGAGGCTTGATCGCAAATCCGGTAAGTACATGTATATCAATGGTTTAGTATGATTAAAGCGTTGAGAACAACACATATGGTTATCGTGTAATACACGTTACACCAATAAAAACGATAGATAATAGATATAGTCAACGAAATTACACGCGTTGATGCATATGGTAGAAAAGCCTTGTATTATAATACAGGCATCCCTTAATGTTGAAATTACTAACTGTTGTATATGTTTTAGTTGAAGGACACTCGCATATGAATATAGCGAGAGTTTAACAAATCGCAGATTTGATAGAGGAACGGTCCAAAGTGTATGCTCATCAAGGACCTAAATCGCGTAGCGGTTGCGAACAAGGCTAATGGCAAGAGAAGCCCGTTAGGGCAAGCATTACCAGGTGCACGTTTAAATATAATTGCACAAATAGTAATATGCAACAAATATGTAGAAATTGAAAGTTGCATATGTAGATTAAAAACTTGGAAAAAAACCCGAATAGAAAATGTATTCGGGATATTGTTTCCAAGAGAAACAAATAGAGACATTACTTACATAGGGCGTGATGTGAAAACTATAAAAAGGTCATGCGTGTCATGTGTTAATCGCTTACTCTGGCCAAGTAAGTAGTGGCATATGATACCATGAACTTCTTATAGCGGACACATTTACATCCGATGTAGTAAGGGCGGGGTGAATGGGACTAGCTTAAAAAGTACCCAAATGAATCAAATGAGAAAAATATTTGATAATAATGTAAACGCACAACCGGGTGACGGAAGCATATTACATTAGGATGATGAGCACGAGTGAAGGGACAAAGATTAATGTAAAACGATTAAGGTATGCAATTGGGAGGGGTGTGCTTACACTCGAACCCGGAGAATGCAAATATGACTCTTAACGGGCCGATTCTGTAAAACACCAAATTTGAGAACAAAGTAGGAATATAAAAGTGAAACGAAGTCATAATGCATACCATAAGGGTTGCAATAATAACAACTTTGGTAAAACACCCGGTTGGTGGGTAAGAATTTAAACGCATGCGTAGACTGAGAAACAGGAACGCGAAATAGAAAGTCAAAAGACTCGGAATATGAGTCATGACTAAAAGATGACAAGAATTTTCGCAAACATAAATTTTGGTAATTACGTTCAACCATTTCACAGTTGGACGGGTCAAATAAAGAATGAAGTTTGACATTCATAAGTGATGAAAATTCACCCAAAATGAGTCAAACGAGTCAATTAAGGAATAACGCTTAATATAATAGGAAAACGTAAACCGGTGAAACCGGAAAGCTAAAAAACAATAAGATAGAAGGACCCGGGTAATCGGTTGTAAAGGAGTATAAGTATGAACCGGGTAACGGTAAGCGTAGGACAAACCGACGTGTAAATGACGTTAGAGGTCGTAAAGTCGGAAAAGATAGTCCGAAAGTAAACAAATGAAACCTTAGACTACGGTCAAGGTCAACTAAAGTTCAAAAGCAAAATTAAATGATTCCAAACATAACAAAGGATGCTTTAAAGCTATATATGTATAAATAGACAATTGAATAAAGACTAGAATAAAAGATGATCTACGGGATCATCATAACCTGCGGGATATTAATTAGTGTAAAGGTCTACGGGGCCAAAATGACCCACGGGTCATGAATTGAAGCAAATGGATCATAAGGGCCTCGTCTTAAAGAGATGAAAGCTTAAGGAAATAGCCTACGAGGTTAAGAGAAGGAACCTACGGGTCAATAGTGTAAGGTGAGGGAACTTGTTACGATTCCCCGCGTAAAACGAGAACGGAAAACAATAAATTATGGGTTGTAAATTTCTTTGCTATGAGTAATTGACATAGTTAAAGAGAAAAACGTTAGACTAAAATTCAGTTTTAGTAAGAAATAGCATTTTTACAAATATAAATTCTGATAGGAAATTGAATAGTAAGCATGAAAGATTCAAGTCTTGACGCTGATAGGCGCAAGACGATATATTCGAAAAGTGATCTTTTCGAAAATGAAAGGTAGATATATAAATTAAACATGATGCGACACGATCACGGTTAAGAAATGTAATGTGAAGTAGAATCGCATTATAACCAAGCGAGCGGTAAAAAGTAACTGGACTAATAAGTCTAGTTAGTGAGACCGATGAAGGTCAGCAATTCAAATCGAGAAATTTGGTTTGCTCGTAAGCGGATGATTCGGAGTAACTGAACCGAATAAATGAATTTGAAAACAAAAGAAATAGTTGCTAAAAGAGAAAGATTTCACTAAAGACCTTTAAATGGGTCAAGGTAACGGATTCACAAAGAGTTTGATAATATATAAAAGCGATGGATATCGCTAAGTTAACTAAACTAGTAGAAATAACGGAATTACGTTATTTCAAGTTACATTATGTCGTATGAGGTACGTAGATGTTCTGTAACCAAAAAGATATTACCATAATTTTCTGGTAATACTAACAATTGGTTAAAGTATGAGTAATGCTTAAAAGATTACTCAGGTCAAACGCATTGAGTTTAGAACTCGATGAACTATGTAAGAAAGGTTTTGAGGACGAAACCTCTTTAAGGGGGGTAGACTTGTAACACCCCGAAAACGGGTTTGGTAATCAAACTCCGTTAATACTAAAAGACGGGTGAAGTACCGTTAGTAGTAAAAATGACCCGGTAAATATTTGGATTTAAATAAGAAATCCTAATATTAAATACAAGCGAATCAAAGTATTAAGGAATTGAGTTTATAAGAGCCCGAGTTAATGGAACTTAAAATAAAACGGGTTATAACTCCCGGGACCCACCAAGTAACTAGGAATATTAACCTAGTTAGCTAGTATCTTGACATAATAGAACAAATATGGTTAAAATACCATTTAAATAACTTGTGTAAAATTTAGGGACTAAACATGGGCAAATGTAATGAAGTTTAATTAAAAAAAATTAAAACACAAACCACACATACGTGTGTGGTGTCTGCGATTTCATCAGAGCCACAAGGAGCTCTCAAAACTCAACCCTAAACTTCAAGAAATTCACCAAATTAAAGGGTGAATCAGAGCCAAATCGTATGCATGAACATATAAAAACAATCACCAAGCTTATGGGATCATAAGGTATGTCGAATTTCAGTATTTTGTTCCATCTCAGATTCTTGATGAACCCTAGAAGTTCGAAAATTGATCTTGAATGATGGTTATTTGGGTGAAAATAGGATGTATGCATGATTTGAAATAAACCCTAGTTAATAAACTAAGGGATTTGAGTGCATGTTAGTAAAACTCATGATCACTAACTAGGTGTTTAATGGGTTTTGTAGAAACATGATGAACACTAGAATCATGATTATCAAACTAGTGTTATTTGAACTCTATGAAGTTAATCTTGACATTTAACCATGAGTTAGACGATTATTTAGTAAAAAGATGTTGAAATTGGCAAGATATGTAATCATGGAGTTTGATTGTTAATTTTATAAAAGTATGCTCACTAGGTGTTTGATAAAATGCCTAGGAGAAAGCCAAATATTGAAATTTAGAACGAAACGCGTATTTGAATAATATGGCTAGTTAAATGAAATATGAAGCAAGAAGAGTTCTAATCATCATGTTGATTTGAACTTAATGTTGTAAATCATGTGATTGAAAGTAGTTAACTTTAATAAACTAAGTTAACTAATCTTGAAGTCAAATAGTAGCTTCGACATAGAGAATAAGTAAGGTGGAATGGTCGTGATTTTAAATGACTAGTCTAACCACCTTGTAAATGTTGGCAATAGTCTGACGCTTAACGAGCTAGGTGGAGGCTTGAGAAAGAAGCGGTTAAACGAATCAAGCACGCGAAGAACGGCGTAAACCGGATGAGAGGTAAGTGTAATTTTCGCACTTATGTAGGTTACTCGTTTATTCTATACGAAATAATCGCGATAACGATAATATTGAAATATGGATTTTTGTTAAGATTACCTTGTGGTGTAATCTAATGATGAGGAAAAATGGTGAAAATGGAAATTGGTCAAGAGTCGACTAATGTAATTAAGGTTAAAAGCGTGCCCATGGCGTAAGCCGAAATGGGTTGAATTTGTAAGAAAAGAGTTTAAGAGATAAAGGATTTGGTAATATAATCCGGGATGGGATGGATGTATGAATTGGACATCAAAAACCATGGTTTTGATTTAAATAGATAATGTTGTGTATATAGTCCAAATGGGTCAAATGGTGGTGATAACACCATTTGACAATACCGACTAATGCGGTGGTCAAGTCTTATGTTAACAGGATCAATTGGCGAATCGGATAAATGCGTCGCCATAGATTGAGTGACAATTAAAGCAAGGTATAAAACCGCGTCTATTTGTTGTCCCGAGCCAGGTACGTATAAATATGATTATAGCTAACGTACAAATTTGGGCAAATAAGTAGTGAAGGTCCTTCATCATAAATGAAAGGTAAAATGGACTAATACGCCCTTGTAAGCTAAATTGAACAAACGGCTTTTAACGGTAGTTTGGAAATGAGTTTTATGCTTAATTAAATGCTTACAATAGGTACAAGAAGGAGAAAGATGTAGGACTTTGGTTAAACGACTCTATATGGGACTTACCGTAGAATAACAATCCGAGGAAATAAAACTCGGATTACATAGAACATTATATTAAATCCACCACACATATAGTTGTGGTGGAAGATCATTTGATAAATATTGCGGAAATAAGATGCTAGAAATAGACGAGTACGATGTATGCGGAAAAGTGCTTAAATACCCTTAACGGGTCAAAATAATCATTTAAGTATAAATGGGTTTAAGATTATACATAAACTTGTGAATTGAACCTAATATGATAGACAACATTGAAATTATAAGGTTCATGTGAAATCGGGATCAAACAATCATGTTTGTTTGATAAAATCACGAACGAGTCAAAATTGGGTAGAAAGGGTATTAAGTTGAAGACTTGAAAGTTTGAAATTTTGTTAATTAGGATGTTGGATTACAACTTCATAAGATGGAGAATTGAATTACGGACGCGTAGGAAAAAGAATCGGGTAAAACGGATTAAAAACGAGAGAGTTATGCTCGTTTCCGTGAAATCGGGTTATGCTGAGAATATGCAGCAACATAATAAGGAGCTTGCTGTCAAAACAGGGGCTAGGTGGGGCGTCTAGCCCCCTCTGAATCCCAAAAATGTTGAATTTTGTTTGTTTGACCCATATAACTTGTTTAAACTTGTTATTTAACTATCAAAACTAACTTTTAAGTTGGTTTTGATCATAGGTGATTGCCAAGAGTGCCCGGATGAAGATCAAGCTCGAAGAAGAACCGAACATGATAGAGTTAAAAGCTTCCGCACGGCGTTTCGTCCTATCTTTTAAACGACGAAATCAAATTTATTACGATGTATATAAACCTTCATTTGTAGAAGTTTTAAATTAACCGTATTTTTCAAAGTACATGTAATCATAATTACATGTTTATTTCCGTAAACTATACGAAAAGCTTAAAATAATAACAAGGGTGTTACAAGTTGGTATCAGAGCCCTGGTTTAAGAGATTCAAGTATGGTGGGGAAAACCATGCTTGGACTTAAACCTTATGCTCTTAATAAAGATTGGTGTTCGGTTCGAGGCTTGATCGCAAATCCGGTAAGTACATGTATATCAATGGTTTAGTATGATTAAAGTGTTGAGAACAACACATATGGTTATCGTGTAATACACGTTACACCAATAAAAACGATATAGAATAGATATAGTCAACGAAATTACACGCGTTGATGCATATAGTAGAAAAGCCTTGTATTATAATACAGGCATCCCTTAATGTCGAAATTACTAACTGTTGTATATGTTTTAGTTGAAGGACACTCGCATATGAAGATAGCGAGAGTTTAACAAATCGCAGATTTGATAGAGGAACGGTCCAAAGTGTATGCTCATCAAGGACCTAAATCGCGTAGCGGTCGCGAACAAGGCTAATGGCAAGAGAAGCCCGTTAGGGCAAGCATTACCAGGTGCACATTTAAATATAATTGCACAAATAGTAATATGCAACAAATATGTAGAAATTGAAAGTTGCATATGTAGATTAAAAACTTGGAAAAAAACCCGAATAGAAAATGTATTCGGGATATTGTCACACCCCAAAATATCAGAGCATTGGCGTGACTGGACTGGTATCCTCATTGCACAGCGGAAGTATTTGAGCTAAGACTTCTAGAAAATTAACGCCGCTAAGTACTCGAATTCCCTTGGGTTCTCCTATTCCAACCGTTCCATAGTTTTGAAAGTGCAACCTGAGAAAGAACATGCGAGAAAAATCAACATAAAGTTGAGCGAGTTCAAAGTTTGTTTTGTATCAAATGCGTTTTAAAACACTTGTAATCTTGCATTTGGAAAACCGGTTTGTGAGATCTTAATATCCCAAAGCACTTGAAATGTCGTCTCCGTATATCGGTAACGAAATGTTTTCTGTTATGTTTATAAACCGATATATGTAACTGTTGAGTTTGTAAACCAGTAATGAAATGTTTTCTATCGTATCTGTAACTGGTATTGAAATGATTTTTGTTATCTCTGTAAGCCGGTATTGAAATGTTTTCTGATATCTTTGTAAACCGGTATTGAAATGTTTTCTGTTATCTTGTAATCATGGTATGCTCTGATTCATTCATGGAGTCTGTTAAGGATCTATCAGTGGGTAGCGAGCCCCCTGACATAATGTACCATAAGCAAATAACCAAACCGAGAACACTTTGTCATCATTGGGATCACAAAAGCACTCCAGGGTATACCAACCAGGAGTGGGGCGTGCCTCAAGCCCAATAGATCTACACCTTTTGCACCTTGGTCACTAAGTGATTAATGGTTACTAATGTTAACTCCCTACTTATGCACATTGATCATGTTATCTACTACTCCGTAACTAACATACCAATAGTTTTAGCATGTATTTCCCCTCGATGTTTTTGAAAACAAAACATTGAAAACAGTGAAAGGAGGGACATGAACTCACTGGGTTGTCTTGTTTTTCGTACGCAGACCAACCCAGTCCTATTGTTGTAACTTGGACATTCCCGTCCCTAGTCATGAAAATCATGCACGTTTCGTAAATACGTATTTGTTGTAAGAACCGGTAAGTTTAGCTTAAACCTTTTCGTAAACCATTTGAGTTCGTTGAAATCCTGTTGCGAAATGGTTTAGAAACATATGATTTTTGTTTCTCGAAACATTGTGTTTTTGCAAAACTTGCATGTCTTTCCACCCCCAAAAACATTTATAAAAATGTAAAACAGTAAAAAGCGGGGGTTATGAACTCACCTGAATATTCCTGTGCAAAGCTAGCTTAGTGTGATTCCGTAATGCCATTCCAAGAACGTGAATTAGCTAGCGTGCATCTATAGTATTCCTAACAGGGAATAACTTATCAGTTTCTACAAGAAAAACGTAGATAAACTACGTGTCCGAGCTCTACCGAATCGTTAACCAACGATTCTAGGGAGGTGTTATCAACTTGATTTAGAATAACCAATTTATGGTTATTTGATCCCGTTTATAACCGGGATAAAACTAAGTCTCAAAAACGACTTAGTTTTCGAATGGTTTAGAACATAAATATATTTATATATTTCAATATAAATATACTTACGTCGTCGTTTTTGTTGTTGCGAATAGAAATACGTAGGTGGATAGCGGTTCGTGTCGTCGTAGTTAACGAAAGATGGAAATAAATATATATGTATATATATACATATGTGTCCATATATCGAAAGCTTAATGTTTGAAATGAATTCAAACATTTGAGTCGCCTTATAAAGTTTGAGGACTTCCTCTTGTTCTCACCCGATGACTCCACGTGAGTCTCCTTCTGCTTTTGATCAGAGATCGATAACTTGTTTAATCTGATAGCTTCTTCCGTTAATGCTACGCTCAGATCGATATCCTCGGTGATCGTAGCAGGTTTTGATGTTGTAACCATACTCATAATTTGAGGTGCCAACCCCCAAATGAAACACTCAACGCGCTTGAATTCCGGACTAACCATGTATGGTACCACGTGAGATAGATCGTGAAATCTCTGCACATACTCCGCAATTTTGAGGCCATCCATCTTGAGGTTCCAAAATTCTGTTTCCAATTTTTGGATTTCAGCCCTGGAGCAGTATTTCTTTCGCATGAGCTCCTTCAGCTCGTTCCAAGTCAAAGCGTATGCTGCCGCCTCTCCCAGAATTTAGACTTGGAGATTCCACCATGAAAGCGCTCCATCTATGAATAAACCGGAGATGTAGGTGACTTGTTGTTCTGGTGCGCATTTGCTCATTCTTATCACTGATTCGGTCTTCTCTGTCTATCGAACAAAAGCCACAGCACCCCCGGTGCCGTCAAAATTCAGCGGTTTACAGTCTAAAAATTGCTTAAAGGTACAGCCTGTACAAGTAACGTCATTCACAGAAAGCATTAGCGACGCACATGGAATATCCAAATGTAACGTAATGTGTCTCAAGCGACTTAAACATTACCATGGGGCGGGTTGTTCCTCGAGGTACCCCCGCTAGTTTCAGCGCGTGAGGCCTCGTGCTCTGCTATCGCTCGTGAAATGCGTTCTTGTAATTCGGCCTCAGTAGTGGGCAATTGAGTTTCTCTTCGTGGAGGCATCTTCTATAAGAAGATTGTATAGGTCAGGTCATAATAAGTATAGTAAGTACGTAGCATGTAATAACATTCATCAACACAAGTGTACACATAACATCCCACAAACAAGTAATCCAACAATGTATGTAATGAGAATGTTGCGATTGAGCTTTCATATATCAAGACCACAAGTACAGTTTTACGTGTTTCACAATTGTATCATACATCAAAAGGGACTAAAGGGTCACATCACCCCTGTCCAGAACGTCTACCAACTACAATAATCAAAATTCAAAGTGTGGTCTTCAAAAGGCTGTGCAATCTGGCTCAATAGCTGCACTCTCATCAAAGTATCCTGTCTGCATAAAACCAAAAACCTCTAAGCTGATGGTGGAGGAGGAGGAGGTGGAGGAACGAAAAGCAACCTGCACAAATGCGCTAAATCCTCCTCATGTGCATGAACGATACGCAACAGGTAACTAACCTGCTGCTCCAAAGTAAGAAAACAGAAGTCAGAATCTGGGTATGGCAGGAGAGGAGCAGGGGGAGTTGCGAACGGTGACTGACAAGAACAGGGCGGAGGATGCGGGATCCTCTCTAACTCCATGACTCTCCTACACAGCATCTCCTGCTGGAGCTGCAGAGACAAAATCAAATCATCCCTCGTATAACCAATGTGGAAGGGATGGTATGGATCAGACACAGGCATCGTGTTGGGCGGAAACCAAATAAGTGGCTCGCCTGTGGGTGCAGAAACAAAAGGAGCAGTGTGTGTAAACTGTGGCATGAAATGATCAGCTGCTGACACAGGACGTATATGACTGGGCTGCTGGCTATATGGTCCTTCCCCGAGACGGGGAGGAGGGATATCCTAAAGAAATGTGACTGGTAAATCAGTGCGATGAATGTCAGATACGTGCGGGTGCAATGGAGCGGTATCAACGGGTGCATGTATAGGTGCAGGTGGGGGAGTAACAGGTCTAACAAAAGGAGGAAAGTTATCATCGTCCTCAATCCACCCATTGCGGGTGTGTGCATATCTGGGGTCAACCTGGGCTGCAAAAGGATCATGGTCAATAAGTACAGGGATCGGGTCAGGTAGGGGTGGTGCAACAACTGGTACATCAGCAGTTGCAGGGTCATGCTCGAGCAATGGATCGTGAGCAGGTATATGCTCAGGTACAATCATAGGCTCGGGGTCAGCTGGAGCAAGCTCAAGATCAGCGGGTATATCAAAGAGCTGATCGTCAGGAATGACAGGTGCCTCAAAAGGCTGCTCGTCAGGGGCAAACTTAATCTCATGGTCAGGGTCAAAATCGTGTGGAAAGGCCGGGTCAAAATCATCGTCGAACTCGAAGTACTGCGGAGGGACAGGTGCAGTAGACAAAGCGGTGTCAGAATCAGTGTCAGTGAGGTAATGCTGCATGCCCTGTGCGTGTATGGTAGTAGATGACACAGACTCAAATAAATCAGGACCAGAATGGTCAGGAGGAGCCACGACAACAGGAATCTCATCCTGTGGAACAGCATTGTCATCAGCGACTGGAATCTCAACAAGAGGGATAACAACATCATCATCAACTGGAATCTCAAGAAGTGGATCGACAACGGCATCATCGACGGGAGCCCCACCATCCTGGGCATCCTCAGGGGGACCCTCAATAAAAAGATCGATGTCGTCGTCAGACATAGCATCTAGAGGCAGATCCTCAAGAGGAACTGCAGCAAGAGGAAGAGGAGCAGGGATCGGAACAAGAGGTAGATCCCCGTCAGGAAAACCATCAGCTAGTGGTACATCATCTCCAAAATCTGGTAAGGCAAATGGCTGGAAATCATCATCGTCGCTACTCGTAGTGTCTGAAGTGAAAACCTCAGGATCTGTGGCCATCTCGTCATCTGAAACTATGGCCATAGGGTCTATGGTATCTGATACTCCGCTATCAGAAGAGGACATGGCGTCTATAACAAAACAATCATACATATGCACATATATCAACAATCATCAAATAAGCATGTAAGTAATAATAATGTAAGCATGTATGCATCCTAGTCTTCCCAAGACTATCCCACCCAGCCTCTCGGACTGAACTACTTAGTCCCTCAGACTAGACCTCCCAGTTTCCCAAACTGAACTACCCAACCTCTCAGGCTAAACCTCCCTCCCAATTTCCCAAACTGAACTACCCAGCCTCTCAGGCTAAACCTCCCAGTTTCCCAAACTGAACTACACAGCCTCTCAGGCTAAACCTCCCAGTCTCTCAGATTGCCCCAACTAGTCTCTCAGACTACCCAGTCTCTCAGACTGAACTACCCAGTTAGTCTCTCAGACCAACTCCTCAGTCTCTCAGACTGAATTATAAACATATTCTTTAAAATGTATATTGTGTCTTTTATTTGTAAAAAAAGTTTGTTTCCCGGATCTGGACATTTTGTGTATGCAATGAAAACATGTTTGTGAAAAACATTTTCGTGAGAGCCCTAATGATCGTAGTCTAGACTCGAGAAAGAATCATAGTTCACAACGATCGAAGCTCTGATACCAAGCTGTCACACCCTGACTTTTGCGGAAGCGTGGTTATTTGGTGTGACTTCTTAATACCATAGCATTCAATCATAACAATGCTAAATGATAAAACCAAAAGATATTCATCCATAAAAGTTAAGTTTAAAAGTACCACAACATACTTGTCTTGGAAACATCGACACCAAATTAAGCTACAAACCATGACATGTTTTAATGAGTTCACGAAGACTTGACAACATAACTTAAACCAACCCGAGCTCAGGACCATGTATCTCATCCAGGAGTAAGATACATCTCCTAAACTCTAAAAACTTGGATGACATCTTTTATTTAAACGCAGCTTGAAACACATGCACACACCTGCCAGATCCACTAGTTCCCTGAAATAAATGTAGTTTAAAAATATCAACAAAAGTTGAGCGAGTTCATGTGTAAGTGTATGAATAAACCTTTAAGGTATGTCTGTATGAATGTATGTCCCTAGTATGTAGCAATAAGGAAAAAGAGATCACCAATGGGTTGCAAAGCCAATGGTATATGTGAAATGGTGCAGGAAAACTCAAACCTAGCAAATTTGTACCGGGCTTCCGGCTGGAAGACATAGTCACCACTATGGGCCACCCTGGTCCCCATGGGTGTGGGCTCGCTACACCCAAATAGATCTATCACTCATGTCCCTCGGTCCTACGACGAGGATTAATGGCCTTAAGTGTTATACCCACCCTTCACATGATCTAGTAGTAACCCTCCTTAGCTAACCATACCATGTATAAAACGTTTGTAATAATCGTAACATGTATTTCACCCCCGAAGTATAAAACTGAAAACAGTTAAAAGAAAAAGGGGGACATGAACTCATAGTAATGCGTCTTCAGAATCGTAATCCAAATCTCCTCAACGAACACGACTACCTACAGTGTACTAACGTCTATTAGACGAACGGGTCATGCCTTTGCTTAGTATTAACGTTTTTGAGTTACGTTTCTTATATTATTCCAAGTTATAATTACTTGTCAAAATAATTAATTTTCAACTTAAATTATATATGGTTTTAGAATAATTGTTTAAACAATATTTCTGTATTAATACTTCTCAAGTATTTAACTTCGTACTTCCTTCCCAAGGATGGGGGTATCTTATACATGTATTTTCATATTATTGTATTTGTAATTTCCAAAATAATATATTTCCAAGTCTCACTTTAGAAAGTATATTTGTAAACTCATTTTGTCCCAAAAATAATGTATTGTCCAGAAAATATATATTTTTCCCAAAAATCATATATCTTCTAAATATACTAGGAAAATATATTTTTATTTCCAAAAATAATATATTTCTCCTTGTCAAAAATTATGATACAACTTTGTAATATTTACAAAGAATCATATTTTCCTTTCTTGTATCCAAAATAATATTTACCAAAGATATATGTAACGGTATTGTTTTGGATAGTAAATTTCACGGTACTTTGTTAAGTTATATTATTTTACCCTAAAATAATATAACCATTTCACCAAGTATACAAATAATCACACAAGTGTCTTAATATGTATATATTCTAAATATATATATTTACCCATTTTTATTTATAAAAACCAACCTCCAATATTTGTATTTTTTGTTACCAAAAATTATGTCAAAGTTTATATTGAAAACCATAGTTAAAATACACTAGTAACTATTTGTTTGAAAATATTTCTAAGTGTTTGTATTTTTAGAAAATTTTGCCATAGTTTCCTTTGAAAATGGAGGTGTCCATGCCATTCAGCATATCATTTTCTTTTCAAAATCAACACACAATACTTAACAATCAATCTACACTTACCAAGTGCAAGAACTACTCAATTTACACAATAATATGAACTTGATCTTTTCACAAAAACTTGTAGTAACTTGGTAAAGTGTTTAGTGAGTTTTGTTACCCCTTTAAAGTGTGTTTATTCCTCAAAAATCTCATTCTTAAAGAAACTAGGTGTTTACAACTTGTAAACATATTCTACAAAAATGTTTATTTATAACATCTTCTTGTTTCTCTAGTATCTCTACACTTGTTTTATTAAAAATAGTGTAGTTTTAAGTAAGAATCAAGTTCTACTAAAAATCATATTTTGAACTTGGTTTTCTTGGAAAATCATTCATGAGTCTTAGATTCATAAGATTACTAGCTCACTTTATTTATTATTTTTCAAGAAATCATCTTATTTTCAAGTTCATGCATATATATGAGGATGATCTTCTTGTGTTAACACATAATCATCCACTAACTTGCTAGATCATGTGTTAAATCACAATCTAGCAAGCTCCTTATGATGATCAACATCATAATCTCAAGAAATCAAGCAAGTATCATACATACTCTAAACAACATTATTTCAACAAGATTTCATCATGTGTAAGCTTCAAGTTCATGATTCAAGATTATGTCTTTTGGGGTTCTTGTGATTTATAACATAACACATCTTTTAACAAACTAAAATTAGAAGTATCAAAGGGTTGTGAGAGTCTTACTACTAGCTCTAAGCTAGGGAAGAACACTTAAAGAAAAAGATGATGAAAATGGTGGATGAAAGCAAGCAATGGAGATTCTTCAAGTTCTACAAGCACCAAGCTTCATAAAACACCTTCTTACACACTTGAGAGTACTTGAGATTGGATGAATGGTGGATGTAAGGTGGTGGTGGTGGCGGCACTAACTAGGCCGAGAGGGAGAGGAAGAGAGTGAGGGAGATGGAGTGAAGTTGTGAAGTGTGATGATCTCTTGAGATATCAAGTGCCATACTTATAATCTTCCAACCAATATTTTGTTCACTATATCAAGCAAGATCCAAATATAATAAGAAATAAAATCTAGAGGTAAGGTGGTGATCTTGGTGGTGGGGTCCTCCCTTGAGCCGTAAATCATATGGGGGGGGGGGTAAATGTAAGTTTGATGGTAAATAGTTAGTTAGTAATTCAAATTCAAGTATATGGTTACAAGTGTTAGTTACTAGATATTCTAGTGGGTGTTAGGGTGTTCGGGGATCATAACTAGCCAAGAAATAATAAAACAATGCTTCTAGCAATATTTTGGTGTTCCGGGTAATGTCCGGTTGTTCGGTTAGAATCTTGTTCGTTAAAGTGTCAAGCTATTCTGTTTAATGATCTTTATGTTACTTTTTGTGACACATTTAATTCCTGACACTTAGGAAAGCATTCAGGACCATTTAGTCAAATTTTTGCATGTAACTAGCTTGTTAAAAAGCCGAATTTTGCTGAAAAATGCAGAATTCTGCTCTTTATGTGGGTTTTAGGCACTTTCCGGCACTTAAACTATCACCTAGTGATGCAATTTTATGGTCCTTACTTCCTTACACACCATACTAGTGTAGTACCTTGTCCCTGGCCCATACTGGGTCTCAAAACACTGTCTGTCTATGTATTGAACCCCGTCATCATATTTCTGCTTTATCCGTTAACTGTGCTATCTGTGCTTTGTGCATCATGTATGTCAATATAGTTTGTATGTGATAATGATGTGACATTATGTAATATGTGATGCACATGTAAGTATGATGCAGTAATCAGAAAGCAGTTAAGTAATCCAGCACAATTATTAGGCACTTAATCATAATTAATTAATTGTACGGATACCTGGTTTTATGAGGGTTGTCACACAGGACTCTTTGCATGCGCGACAAGTGGCAATGCAACAGTGCATGCGCGACAAGTGGTGGTAGCTTGGGTACATGTGTGACATATGGAGTAGTAAAGGTGCATGCACGACAAGTGGCGAGAGGAGTGCTCTTGTCTCACTTGGTCCATGCACCCGTCTTTCAGTTAATACCCGCTCATGATCAGAGATATAATTATGATCCGTTTCGTATGTCGTTCGTAATTACCAGTTAAGCAGGTTAAGTGGATTTCAAGTTTGTTGCCCAAGGTGTTACTCTTACGGGTCAAGACCTGGTCGGTAACGTTGACTTATCGAACCAGACACAATATCCAAAAAAAACCAACTCACTTTTTATATAAAAACCACCCAACTAAATTTAGTGAAGAAAAAACGTTACATAGGCCAAACAATTTGTCAAAATAGTTATATAAATTTAGCCTTTATCAAGGAAGATGAGCTAACATGTTTGAACAAGGGTGTTCTTAAAGGCACTCTTATTTTTTTTTTAAATTTACTGGTTGCACTCCCTTCCCATGAAGTTTGTAAATAAATACAATCAACCCTTGTATTTTCTATTTTTTGAAAAATTGTGTTAGGAAATATCCCTATTTTTTATAGGGGTTTATCTACTTGCCATAATTTAAATATATAGATATATGTGCCAATACATAATGATTCTATAAAAAATCTACAATATTGAAAGAAGGAGATTAAGAGAGAGCTTGAAGAAACAATTTTTTTCAACTTTGATTTTCAACATAGTTCTAATTGGTTGAGTGTTCTTGGCATGCATTCTATCTTCTTCCATAATATAGTTGTTTAACAAAATTGAGTAAACTGCAATTTTACCCCGTGGGGTTTTCTGAGATTGGCACTCCGACCCCCTACCAGGAAAATATTGCTGTTTGACCCGCCAATGTTGTCAATATCTCGCAACATTACCCCTTCCGCCCATTCAACATTATTATGACCGTTTAGAAGCGTTGAAATGACCATTATACCCTCCATCCATCTTCTTCCTCATCACATAAAACCCTAGCACCCCTAAATCTTCAATCGGTCAATCTACTCCCCTAAATCATCAATCGCTCTAGCTCGTTGCGTGAAGATGTCTAGCTCTTCTTCGACCCTGTTTCGATCAAAAGATAAAATGGTGAATACCAAACCCTCAGACATTATTTGTGCTTGTGGTGGCTAAACTGTGTACAAACAGTCGGAAACGAAGGCAAATCCTGGAAGACGGTATCTGCGATGTGTAAGTGATTTCTGATTTATGCATATTGAATGTAGTTGTGGGATAATTATTAAGTTGTGGTCTTGATATTGATGTCCGATTTTAGATTGGAGGATGTGGATTCCTTAGATGGGCTGATGTTGGTAAAGAACAGTTATGTCCAATTTGTTGTGAGGTAATGCCTGCTTTAATTTAAAGTATCAATGATAAGGATGAGTTGGCTAAGTGCAAAGACAAATTGGCTCAGTACAAGAATAATGATGTTTTCAAATGGAAGTTGTACTTAGGGATTACTTGGGTCTTGATTGTGCTAGTTTATTTGCTTAAGTAGTTAAATGTAGACAAATTGTAGTATTTGTATTTTCTACTAGTTGTAACTGACTTTCCAGTTATTGCAATGCTAAATTTTCCTTTTTCAAGTTCTTAATGTTTGTTTCAATGTTATATTGGTAGCCTGAATGTAATCATGAAGCTATTGCTGAGAATGAGAATGATAAGGATGAAGATGTAGTTACAGCTGAAGAACCAGACAGTTATGTATACTTTGAGGATCAAGACTCTGAGGTACTCAGACCTTATTTAGAGGAACAAACAGAGAATGAAGTGACACTCGAAGATCTGAAAAAAGACTATGACCTTGAATTGCTGGAAGATGAATGGGATTACAGTTACTCGGATGAAGAGGACGATTGGTACCACAATCCATATGAAAGGGGAGCATGGTTCTGATTCGGATTGGTCTTGTTTGGATGATTGTAATTGGAAATAGGCTAGAAACCAGCATCTAAATTTGTTGTATGTGGTATTTTGGACCACTAAATTATGGAATCTGTACTAAAGTTTGCAATGTAATCGAATTAATTTCTGTCAAAATTATGTTTGAACACAAATATGAAAATACTGAAATGCAGCCATATAAAAAACAACCAAACATTTTCATCACAACATAATAAAGTAACAAACATAATAATAAGTTCAGAAATGAAAATAAACATTGTCTTTAACAAAGTCGACAAACAACCATACAACTAGAGACATTAGTGTCGCAACCCTCGTCCCCTATTTGGCCGGGAACGGACGGCCGTGAGCCAGTTTCAGTGGTATCGGTGTTTATCAATTTTGGCAGCAGAAATTACATCAGGACCGTAGTTAGGAAATATTTTATCAGAGTAAAATACCACACTTTTATAATATTAAACACATGGGAAAATCCCAAGTTTCTAGTACACACATTTTCATAGGGATAAACCCTATTTTATTTAATAAAAACATCTCTTTATTTAGGTAACTTTTATAGCCACTTTTCCAAGCCTTTAGTGCTGTCCAGCTGGCTTCTATTTGGCTTTCGCATTTTGTTACCTGAAACGCGTTTAAAAACATTTTGTCAGTGGGAAATACTGGTGAGTGAATCCCAGTTTAATCAAGAAGAGTTTTATCCTTTAACAGTACTGAGAGCGATTACAATGTTTATATCTACACAATTACTCATTCAGTACTGTCAATCCTGAGTGGTGGGTCATATTACACATTGGCTAACTCTTTGTCCAATGGTAACGTGTTCCACATTTTGTATACAAAACCCCAACATACCGGCAGTAATTGAAGACTACAAAGACTCAATCACTGCTAATTATAATTTATAATAAATAAAGGTTTTGTAAAAACAGTTTGCAAAAAGGAGGATTACTCACATTGCTATCTTAGAGTTTTCCTTTAGGATTTCCTGGTGATTATCTATTAATTACACAAATGCACACGCGTTAGTATATTAACCCAATATTTACATTAGTAATACCCTCCCCGAGATGACATTCCAACGACTACGTCGGGCAGAACCACGACAGCCATTACGTAACCCTAGATCAATCGAGCAACGCATCTAATACGTAACCGGGGTTATGATACTTACAACAAAGCAGAACTTCGTTATTTAGGGGGTATAATTCCCGAGTATAGCTTATACTATATAGAAATTGAGAGAGAATTTGAGATTTGAATGATTCAAAATGAGAGCCGAAACTCTCAATTTATAGTGCCTGGTCGACATCGGGTCGCGGCCCGCGACAGCCAAGGCTGCCTCTCTCGCGGCCCGCGAGATAGGTGTGTAGGGCTGTAGGGTAGATTGGTCACGAATATAGACTCGACACGCTGCTACCACGTGGCAGCTCAGGGCTGCGCCTGGTGGCTAGGCGCTCGTGCCCCGCGACAAACACCCAAGGGTGTGTCGCTCCCCGCCAGAGACCATAAATTTTTGTTTTTAATTAATTTTAACAAAAATAAAGGTATTTAGGGCCATTTCTCGCGTACGGGGTGTATTTTAGGACATATAGGGTCATTTTAATTATTGTTAGGGTGTCGGAATTATTTTTGGAGGGTTGCTATATCCTCCCCACCTTGTTTTAGAACTTATCCTCGAGGTCTACTGGAACAGGTGTGGATATTTCCTTTGCATTTCTGATTCAAGCTTCCATGTGTATTCTGGTCCTTTCTTGGAGTCCCATTTCACTTTGACCAGAACTAATCTTTGATGTTTCAGATTCTTGATTTTCCTGTCTTCAATCTGTAGAGGCCTTTCTACAAATTTAAGCTTTTCATTTACCTCTATATCCTTAAGAGGTACTACCAGTGATTCATTAGCTAAGCATTTTTTGAGATTAGATACGTGAAATACATCATGTATTCCTACCATTTCCTCTGGCAGTTGTAGCTGATAGCCTTGGGCTTAGTTTTCTCTTTTTGATGAATCTTACCACTCCTTTCCAAGGAGAGACTCTCAATAACACCTTGTCTCCTACCTGAAATTCCAACGGCTTTCGTCTGTTGTCAGCATAACTCTTTTGTCGATCACGTGCTGCTTTCAACCGTTCCTTGACTTGAACAATCTTGTCGGTCATTTCTTGCACTATTTCAGGTCCAGATAGTTGCTTTTCTCCAATTTTTGCCCAACAAATTGGGGTTCGGCACTTTCGTCCATAAAGTGCTTCGAATGGTGCAACATTGATATTGGTATGGTAGCTGTTATTGTATGAAATTTCTATTAGTGGTAAGTGATCATCCCAATTACCTCCGAAATCAATTACACAAGCTCTAAGCATGTCTTCCATTGTCTGAATGGTCCTTTCGCTTTGTTCGTCCGTTTAAGGATAATAAGCGGTGCTTAGATTCAACTTGGTTCCCATTGCTTTTTGGAAACTTGTCCAAAAATGAGAGGTAAAACAGCTATCTCTATCAGAAACAATTGATAAAGGAATTCCATGTAATGAAACTATTTTATTTACATACAATTTAGCTAACTGTTCCATACTGAAAGTTTCTTTCATGGGTAGGAAATGAGCTGACTTAGTTAGCTTGTCTACAATCACCCAGATGGTATCATTAACTTTTCTTGTCTTGGGTAATTTGGTAACAAAATCCATTGTTATCAATTCCCATTTCCATACTGGCATCTCTAATTGTTGAAACAAACCTGAGGGTTTCTGATGTTCAGCTTTAACTTGTGAACAAGTTAGACACTTTGCAACATATGCTGCTATATCCTTTTTCACTCCTATCCACCAAAAATTCTTCCTTAAATCCTTATACATCTTATCACTTCCAGGATGCATCGTATATTTAGACTTATGAGCTTCTTCCAATATATGGTGGCGTAGGTTTCCTAATTTGGGTATCCACATTCTTTTCTTATGGAATCTCCAAATTCCATCTGTTCCTTGTTCTAATTCCTTAATCATTCCTTTCATTTTCTCAGTATAATCCTTGATTACTGATTCTTGTACTTCTTTAATCTGTTCATTTAAATCTACTTGTAGATTTATTTTAAGAGAACGTACTCTTTTTGGTTTTTCATGATATTTTCGACTTAAAGCATCAGCTACTACATTTGCCTTTTCTGCATGATACTGGATATTACAATCATAATCGCTAAGAATTTCCATCTAGCGTCTTTGTCTCATATTCAACTCTTTTTGCCCAAAGTCATATCTTAAACTCTTGTGGTCGGTGAAAATGGTAAACTTACTGCCATAAAGGTAATGTCTCCAAATCTTAAGGGCGAAAATTATGGCTTCTAATTCTAAATCATGGGTTGAATAGTTTTTATCATGATTCTTAAGTTGTCTAGAGGCATAGGCTATAACCTTTTTACGTTGCATTAACACACATCCATAACCTAACTTAGAAGCGTCACCATAGACTACAAAGTCTTCAGTTTCTTCTAGTAATGCTAATATGGGTGCATTGGTTAATCTTTGCTTAAGAATTCTAAAAGCTTCTTCTTGTTTTGGTCCCCATTCAAACTTAACAGATTTGCAGGTTAACTTAGTTAAGGGAATGACTATTCTAGAAAAATCTCGAATAGATCTTCTATAATAACCGGCCAATCCTAAGAAACTTCTAACCTCGGTTGGTGACTCGGGGGTTTTCCATTGGGTACTTGCCTCGATCTTTGTGGGATCCAAATGAATTCCTTCATGATTGACTAAATGTCCAAGAAATTGTAACTGTTCTATCCAAAATTCGCACTTCGAAAACTTAGCATAAAGCTTTTCTTTTCTTAATAAACTTAGAAGTGCGTGCAAATGCTTTACATGTTCCTCCTTGCTTTTAGAGTAAATGAGAATATCATCTATAAAGACAATTATGAATTTATCCAAATATGGTTTACATATTCGGTCCATCATGTCCATAAATGCGGCTGGGGCATTGGTTAAACCAAATGGCATGACAGTAAATTCATAATGGCCATAACTTGTTCTGAAAGCGGTCATAAGAATGTCCTCTTCCTGTACCTTTAATTGATCATATCCTGATCGTAAATTGATCTTAGAGAAAAATCGAGCTCCTTGCAACTGATCAAACAGATCATCGATTCTCGGTAACGGGTACCGATTCTTAATTGTGACTTTGTTCAATTCACGGTAGTCAATTCACATTCACATTGACCCGTCTTTCTTTTTAACAAATAAGATTGGTGCTCCCCATGGCGATGAAATTGGCTGTATGAATCCTTTTTCTAACAATTCGTCTAACTGTTTCTTTAATTCTTGCATTTCTGCAGGTGCCAAACGATAGGGTGCTTTGGCAATTGGTGTTGTTCCTGGTAGCAGGTGGATTCTGAATTCGACTTCTCTGTCCGGTGGTAGTCCGGGTAATTCTTCTGGAAACACATTTGGGAACTGGGATACTACCGGAATATCTTTCAGTTCTTTTCCTTTAGTGTTAATGATTATGGAAATCAAATACACTAATGATCCTTTTCTTATATAACTAGCTGTTTTCATTACAGAAATGAATTTCACGGATCCGGAAGGTTTATCTCCTTTAATTATGATCTTTTCACGTCTTGGTGAATTTACTTGGATTGACTTTTGATCACATAGAATACTGGCTTTATTGGCTATTAACCAATCCATTCCTAATACAACATCAAATCCTGCTAGATTCATTGGATAAATGTTTGCAATAAACCTTTGGTTTAAAAATTCTATTCTTGCTCCCTGCAAGATTTCGGAAATCTTAATGGTTTCTCCATTTGCTGTTTCTACTAAACATTCTTGTTGGAGTTTAGTTAATGGTTGGTTGAGAAGTTTGCAAAACGAAGTATTAATAAAACTTTGGTTTGCACCAGAGTCAAATAATACTTTAGCAAAAACATCATTAACTAAAAACGTACCGGCTATCACGTCCGGGATCATCTTGGCTTCTTCCGCAGTCAGAACAAACGCCCTAGCATTTTTAGTAGTCTTGTTGTTCATGGCTGGAGCTAGTTTCAGACAGTTTAACTTGATATGACCTTGTTCTCCACAGTTGTAGCATATCCTATTGTTAGGTTTCTTCCTGCAGTCTTCTTCCTTGTGTCCAGATATTTTGCAAAAGTTACAGTATATAGAGCATCTCCCAGAATGCTTCCTTTTGCAATACTTGTAATAAGGTGCAGAAGTAGAACCTACATTTTTCCCACGGTTGGAATTTCCAGAGCGGAATTCTTGGGTAAGCCTTTGAGCTAGGTTTCTCCTCTGGTCCTCTTCTCGTGTACGCACTAATTTATCAGTTAAGGTGTTTGCTAGTTCTACAACATCTTCTATAGTTTGAGGTCTAGCTGCCTTGACTACATTCCTAATTTCACTGATTAATCCCCAGATGTAACGGGAGATTAATACTGGTTCTGGGGATGTAAAGGTTAGCACTATTCTAGCATATTCGAAGAAAGTAGTTGTATAACCCTTACTATCCACTCCAGTCATTCTAAGGTTTAAGAACTTATTTGCTATCTGTTCTTTTTCATTTGGAGGGCATAATTTCCTTTCTACCATGTTCTTAAATTCCTCCCATTCCATATTGTAAACCCTGTCACTTCCCCTAGACTAGAGGATAGTGTTCCACCATTCTAAGACTGAGTTCTTAAATAGATTGGAAGCAAACATTATCTTATCCTCTTCTGCACACTTGCTTATCTTTAAGACTGCCTCAGTCTTTTCTATCCAGCGTAAAGCTGCAACAGCCCCTTCATTGCCCGAGAATTCCATTGGTTTACAAGACAAGAATTCCTTATAAGAACAACCATAAGACATGGTTCTTCTTCTTTTAGGAATGGGCACTTGAAGTATTGGTCCATTGTTTACGCTGTGATCTGGTTCAGTAGGTCGCTTACTGCCATTGTTACTTTTAGTATCCGCTTCCTTAACCGTTTTAATAATATATGGCATGCGTCTATAATCCCTTGTACCACTATATGTTGGATGGCAGTGTTATCTACTTGGTTTCCATTATTATTGTTGTTCGGGTTATCATTGTTATTCTGGTTATCGTTATTCTAGTTTTCCTGGTTCACTTCATTGTCCGTCATAATTTCAAACATTTACCACATATTAATATCAAAGGACAATATCTAATACAAACAATCACACAACACACATATTTGATCAAAATCATCGATCATTGCGACTTTTACTCTTTCTTATATATTATGCGTCTAATACAAACTGGAAATTGGAATTTAAAATTACAATACTATTATGCATCCATAGCTATTGTCTAGATTTTTTTTCAAACATACACACACACACACACACACACATATATATATATTATTACTATTATTACTAATGATAGGGGTTCATCCAAAAGTCCATATTACGCTCGTCATATTTCCAGACGAGTCGTTCCCCTATCTGCCTCATTCTCCCACTTCCTTCTAAAATCTCCTAACCAAAGGTTCGGAGTTCTTGCGCATTTTCTGTGCTCATGGGTGGTGCAGGGGCTGGTACTGGGTTTGGGAACTGGGGCTTGGGTTCTTGGTAAGGGTAAGGATTCTCTTGAATTTCCCTTATGTATTGGTCATTATCATAGTAGGGATCTAGAGGGTCTAGATCTGGGTAGGCTGCTAGGTTTGGCATGGGTTCGTCTTCTGGTATTGGGTAGCGTTACTAGTAATCATTATGGTCGTCAAACCACGGCTCGTAATCTGAGTCTAAGGGATTGGGTGCTGGTATTCTAGGTATCTCAGTGGGGTCAAAATCAGGCATTGGGATTTGATTTTCTGAGTTGACTTCAATCTCCATTGTTTGTGTGGGAAACAAGGGTAATGGTTGGGGTGCTATGAGTTGCTCTAGATTAGGGTCTGCAGCTGTAGTTGCTAAAATATGAAAGTTTGCTAGACTCCTATTGAGCATATCCTGGGTATGAGCATCAGTTTCTCTCTTAACGGCTGCTAAAGCACGCTGCTGTTGTAACTTTTTCATCCTTTTCCTACGTTCATGCGCTCCTCTGCTGAACCATCCTCTCTTCTTAGGAGGGAATTTCTTCAGATTGGGCCTTGAACACGAATATCCCATCTTCATTGTCAGCTGAATACCCTGAGAGGGTAGGCTGTAAAGAGGTGCCTTCGTCCCTAGGTGAGCTGGACAACTGACGGTAAGCGTCTGAAGGTCCTTGGTCGCTCATACTGTAAACTAACAAATAGTCAAATAACACACAACAATAAAATACAGATACACACATAGTTCCGTAGATAATTTCCTAACATATTGAATAATATCTTGGTGTCAGCAGAACACTTCTGTGGCTGAATCAGTGGCTTAGCTCTGATACCACCTTCTGTCGCAACCCTCGTCCCCTATTTTCCCGAGAATGGGCGGCCGCGAGCCAGTTTCAGTGGTATCGATGTTTATCAATTTTGGCAGCGGAAATTACATCAGGACCGTAGTTAGGAAATATTTTATCAAAGTAAAATACCACACTTTTATAATATTAAACACATGGGAAAATCCCAAGTTTCTAGTACACACATTTTCATAGGGATAAACCCTGTTTTATTTAATAAAAACGTCTCTTTGTTTAGGTAACTTTTATAGCCACTTTTCCAAGCCTTCAGTACAGTCCACCTGGCTTCTATTTGGCTTTCACATTTTGTTACCTAAAACGCGTTTAAAAACATTTTGTCAGTGGGAAATACTGGTGAGTGAATCCCAGTTTAATCAAGAAGAGTTTTATCCTTTAACAGTATTGAGAGCGATTACAATATTTATATCTACACAATTACTCATTCAGTACTGTCAATCCTGACTGGTGGGTCGTATTACACATTGGCTAACTCTTTGTCCAATGGTAACGTGTTCCACATTTTGTATACAAAACCCCAACATACCGGCAGTAATTGAAGACTACAAAGACTCAATCACTGCTAATTATAATTTAAAATAAATAAAGGTTTTGTAAAAAGAGTTTGCAAAAAGGAGGATTACTCACATTGCTATCTTAGGGTTTTCCTTTAGGATTTCCTGGTGATTATCTATTAATTACACTAATGCATACGCGTTAGTATAATAACCCAATATTTACATTAGTAATACCCTCCCCGAGACGACATTCCAACGACTACGTCGGGCAGAACCACGACAGCCGTTACGGAACCCTAGATCAATCAGGCAGCTTATTTAATACGTAACCGGGGTTATGATACTTACAACGAGGCAGAACTTCGTTATTTAGGGGGTATAATGCCCGAGTATAGCTTATACTATATAGAAATTGAGAGAGAATTTGAGATTTGAACGATTCAAAATGAGAGCCGAAACTCTCAATTTATAGTGCCTGGTCGACATCTGGTCGCGGCCCGCGACAGCCAAGGCTGCCTCTCTCGCGGCCCGCGAGATAGGCGTGTAGGGCTGTAGGGTAGGTTGGTCACGAATATAGACTCAACACGCTGCTGCAACGTGGTAGCTCAGGGCTGCGCCTGGTGGCTAGGCGCTCGCGCCCCGCGACAAACACCTACCCGCCAGAGACCATAAATTTCTGTTTTTAATTAATTTTAATAAAAATAAAGGTATTTAGGGCCATTTCTCGCGTACGAGGTGTATTTTAGGACATATAGGGACATTTTAATTATTGTTAGGTCGGAATTATCCCATCAAAGACCTCAGTGGCATGAGGTGTCAGTTGCCCAATACACTTTGCTTGCAATTTCTGTACATTCACTATCCTCTTGGTCATGTACTCCCTGATGAATTCTAAGCATGTGATAATCGGCTTGTCCCTTGCCCCTATGATTTGTCTGTTAAAAACTTCACATATGTTGTTCAGCAACATATCACATTTAGCTCTTCCAGAAAAATATGCTCTTGACCAAGCTGTGTATGGGATCTCATTCAGCCAGTCATACATAGACCGTTCTGTTGTCATAATTTCTTCCGTAGCTTTGTTATAATAAGGAATGGAGGTCTTCCTACCTGTTGACCAAAGCAAATTCTTGTAAACATCTCCACGCCACTTGGATTTCATGTTCTCTTGAATGTGCCTTAAACAAAACCGGTGCTTAGCATTGGTTAAAACTGCTAGTATAGCAGGATTCAGACCCTGTCATACAAATTGGAAATATCCCTCTTATTTTTCAAGCAAAGTTTACAAATAAAGTTAGGAATTAACATGTAATAATGGATTACCTTCTGTCTGTCGCTAATGAAAGTGAAACATGAATCAACTGTGCACTCTAGAACATCTCTCCATTGTTGCAAAAACCATTTCCAACTTTGTGTTGCTTCTACCTCAACAAGAGCATAACAAACTGGATATATGATATTGTTCCCATCTATACCAACAACAATCAAGATCTGTCCAGGAAAAGGACCTGTCATAAAACACCCATCGACGCCCAGCAGTGGTCTTTCAATCATCTTAAATCCTCTCGTCATAGATGCAAAACAAACATATATCCTGCGAAACTGCCTTGTAGGACTACTAGGGTTCCTACATGGCTCCACATCTATCTTAATTGTACTACATGGGTTGGCTTTGAGAAGTTCATCACAATACGACCTTAGAAGACCATACTGCTCTTGGTAATCACCATAAATTCTGGTAGTTGCTATCCTCTTAGCTCTGAACACCTTATGTAGTGATATTTCTAGCTGATGCTTCCTAAGAAGTTGACTTTGAATTGCTTGAATTGGCATCTCCGGATTCCTTTCAATCAAAGGTTGGATCTCCCTGCCAATCGAACTCATTGTATACAATGATAGGTCCATGGTTTTCAAACAGTTATGATGATTATGAACTGTCTTCACACACCACTTCTCCTTAGCCTTCTTCCTTGAGATGTGAACTGCCCAAGGGCAGGTGGGCTTTGTATGCCTTTTAATGTGCATATATTTTTGCCTTACCTTGTTGATTGTACTATTTTGTCCCTCATCTCGTTTTTTTTACAACACCAAGCAGTGGTGGATTACTACCGAAACACACTACTCTATACCTTAACAACTCGTTTTTTAGGATAAAAACATCCCTCCTAGCCTTAAGAGGATAGTTTTTGACCATCTCGTTCATCTTACTCTTGTCATCGATATGTTGGTGCATACGTCTGTCGACTTCGTCTTGTATCGAGTCTTGTATTGTATTAGATAGATCAGGGCACGCAAAACGAGAAAAATATGTTTGTGGGTAATTTCGCACGAAATTAGTCTGCCTATAAATAGTCTTGGTGCCTTGTCATTTGTAACTTTCCGGTTTGAGAGCCGAAGTGCCGCCGAAGTGTCGACTCGCTGTAAAACTTTGTCAAATCAATCTAAAGACAGTTTAAATTGATATTCTAGTTGAATTACCTCAATACGTTTGTTTCCGCCTCTCGTATTGAGCAAAAACTCTTCTGAACGATTCGTTTGGGTCAGAAAACAATCCTACAAGTGGTATCAGAGCTCAGGGGGAAGAGTTCTTACCAATTCAGCTGAAAATTCTGATTTCTACACCTTCTTTTTGAAAATTAACAAGTTTTCACGGTCAAAATGACTTGAATTTCTCACATTATATGCGAAACCGTGTTTTAACAAACCCTTGAAAGTTTCAGACTTAAAATCGGACAAAAACCTGATCAATTTTGACAAAAACAGCTCGAGTTGATGACATCAGCATAATTTCGCACGAAATTAGGGTCTTATTTCGCACCAGATTATAATTTCGTTTGAAAGGTTCACACGAAATCTTTAAAAGTGTAATTTCGTTTGATAATTTCACACGAAATTACCTATTTCATTTGAAAGTTCAGCCATTTCATGCGAAATTACTTATTTCGCTTGAAACCAGTGTATTTCGCACTAAAGTGATATTCCGTTTGAACTGATTTCGCTTGAAGTTGTCTTACAGGCTATTTCGTTTGAAAAGGATAATTTTGCACCAAAGGCTATTTCGTGTGAAACTTAATTTTGTTTGAACTATCTGATTTTGTGAATTTTGAAACCGAACCATGGAAGAAGAATTTTATAACGCATTTGCTACTACTCCGACTACTCCGGCATCTGTTACTCAGAACTTGAACATGGAAAATGAAACGGGCACTATGCAAAAACCACCTAAGCTTATGAATATCGAAGAGTATAAAGGATGGGAGGAACGTTTTGAGAATTGGGTTCAAGCAAATTATTTGGATACTTGGGAATGTTTTGAAACGAAATATATTAGACGTTTGAATGATGATGAAGAGGAGATTGCTATTAAAGATCTAAGTGTTGATGATAGAAAGAAATACAAAAATGAAAAGATGATGATCAGTTTATTGCATCAAGCTGTTAAAGAAGATATCTTGGTTTTATTGCAACACAATGGAAGTGCATACTCTCTCTGGAAAGAATTAAAATCAAAGTTTGTTGGAAGTAAAGAAATGATCAAGAACAAAAAATCACTTTTGAAAAAGGAATTTGATCTATTACGTGGTTTGAGAACTGAGAGCACCAAGCAGATCATCGAAAGATATTGCAATCTGTTAGTTCAAATGAAGAGAGTGAGTATTAATAAAGATAATGAAGAATTGATAGAAAAGTTGGCTGATGCATTGCCACATGAAACTTGGGGCACATATCTCATGATGTTGAGAAATAAGAAAGATTTTAGTAATTTGACACTGAATAAATTCATTGAAAAACTTGAAGCTCAGGAAATGGAACAAAGAAAAATCTCAAGAATGAAAGATTTTGATGGTGAATAAGATATAGGTCTTTATTACAAAGGATGTGTTAGTGATAAGTCCAATATGTCACCAAAGGTTGAAACTGCATTCAATGCTAAGATTTCGTCTGGAGGGTCATCTCAAGGATCAAACAGCAAAACGGGATTTTCTTCATATCCATCATTTGATCCAAAATTTTCAACAACCACGAATGGCAAGAGATTACAATGCAACATTGTTTTGAATCTTGAAAATGGTGAAAATTTCTCGGAAGAGATTGCAAAAGGTCACATGTCTTTGTTGGGAACTGTATTAGAATCATATGAAAGTTTAGTTGCAGGAAAGATCGGGAATCCAATGTTGACAAAAGAGGATTACGATCAGATTGATGCTGAGGAGATGGAATTGATGGATATAAAGTGGTGTTTGGCGAGTGTTTTGAGAAGAGCCGAAAAGTTTAAACAAATTACGGGAAGAGATGATTTCCGTGATGCAAACGTTTCTACTTTAGGTTTTGATAAATCTAAAGTTACATGTTTTCATTGCAGGGAAAAGGACACTTCAAGAGAGAGTGCACAAATCGCGAAGCAAGTGGAGCTCAAAATTCGTTCAACAATAATGACTATTATCGGAAAGCAATTTATCATCAAGTTGCTCAACAACAACAAGAACCACAAACTGCACATGCTAGGAAGACAATCGAAGATTCATCAAAGAGAGCTTGTATGGTGAATCTAGATGATAAAAAGTCAACAAAAGAATTCAGTTGGGATAAATATGTTTCAGCTGGTAGTAAAGCATGTCTGATAAATCAAGATGATGAAAAATTACCAGAAGGGTTTAGCTGGGAAAATTTTAATTGGGATGATTATGATCCTAACAAAACTCCAAATCACAAAGCTTTTGTTGCTAGAGTTGCTGAAGACAGTGATAATGATGATGATTATTATGCAAGGAGAATGAAAGAGCATTTAAAATTGATGGAGGAAAGTGATAGTGATGATGGAAAAGTTCGAAAGGAAAAGAAGAAAGTTAAAAAACAAGTCAGCAGTGATGATGAAGAAGTTCCAGTGATAAGGAAAAAGGTCAAAGACATTCCAGTTTTCACAGTTGAAGCTGAAGCTGATGCACAAAAGATTCCGGTGATATGTGAAAACTATGAAGCAGTGAAGAAGCAGAATAGTACTTTGATTCATAACTTGAAAAGATTGAAAGAATCTTACGATGTTTTGAATAAAGCAATGAATCAGTACAATCAGTCAAGCAGTGAGCAAGCAACAGCAATGAAGACACTTCAAGGAGCTTTCATGACAAAGCAGAAAGTTGTCAATAATTACATTGAAAAATGTGCTGTGCTTGAACAAAAATTGGAAACCCAAAGGATTGAAACAGAAAGAGTTAATCGATTGTTAAAAAGTTACTCATGTACTTCTTATGTTATTGACAGGGTATCCAACCGTTGAAGGCATGAAGGCATTTAATGAAGATGAAGTCTCCGAGGACAACAGTTCTGAAAAGAAAAAGGATACTGAAGTAAAGATTTCTGGTAAGAAACAAAGGGCCAGTTATACAAAGTGTCCACCCCCGCTTGAAAATGGATATTCTTCGAGAAATCCAAATTCAGAAAGAGTCAAAAAGGCAACCAACTTAGTATGGGAATCTAAAAAATCAGAAAATTTGCCAGGCAACATTGATGTTACTTTCACATCATCTGACACTGATCATGAGTCCGAATTAATAAAGAAAGTGGTCGATCAGGTGTTGGATAACGATGAAACCGAGGAGTCAAAGTCGGAGTCAAAGTCTGACAAGTCAAATTCAACAGTCAAAAAGGACAAACGGGTTTACAATAAAGAGTTTTTGTTATCAAAATCTAATTTGAATGAAGAAATGTTCAAAGTAGCTTATACTTTGAATGATTCTGACAAATTAAACTCTGTTGAAGAATTTCTAATAAGAGGTGTTAAAACTGAAATGATCAAAAAGGTTTTCGAACTAACAGAAATTAATATTTCTGAAATAAAAGATGTAAATCTTTCTGAAAAACCTAAAAAATACACCTCAAGAATACAACAAAGAGAAAACAAGAAAAAGGGTTACAGTTCTGGTTCAGGTTTTCGAAAGAAACCAAACCATAACGGTAAGGAAGGGATTAGGGTTTATTCCTCCGAAAAATCATAAAAATGAGAAAATGCATAAACCAAAAACTGTATTTGTTTCAGGAATATCAACTGAAGAAGAAAAGGAGCAATTGTTCAGAACGCAGGCAAACAAAGAATTCCTTGCTAAGAAGCAAGGATAGATGAAAAAGGAAGTTGCTCAACAGAAAAAGGAAACAAGAACCTATTTTCAATGCAAAACAGTTGGTCATATTGCCAGGAATTGTTCAAAGGCAATTCAAACAAAACAGGGAGTTTCTCTTAAACTGAAAGAAAAGATGGTTGAGAATGAACCACCAACCAAACAATTTAAAGTTTTCAAAAATTCAAAGTTTGAGGTTGGTGAATGTTCAAAGAGGTTTTACAAGAGAAAAGCAAATATTGACAACAAAAAATGGGTTGTTAAGAAATCTGATGATAGTTCTAGCAATGATTCTGATTCGTCAAAATCAGAGGAGCTATCTTCTGGCGATGAATCTGATTCCACAAAGTCAGATGAGCCACATGTTGTTCTAACAGTTGAAAAATCAGTATCGCCAATGGATGATGTCAATTTTCCACCATTGAGGGAAGATAATTTTAAACAAAAAATTGGTAAAATTGAGATTTCAAATCAATTTTTCTCAGAAAAGAAAGAATTTGATATTGAAAAAGCCTTTAACTCTACAGTTCAAAGTATTTTTGGTAAAATGGTTGACGGAAAGGTCAAAGGGGTAAAGGAATTTTATGAGAAGAAAACGAAGAAACCAGGTAAAGATGGGCCATCCCAGGTTTGTGACTGGGATGGAACCTATTATGATGATTGGAAACCTGGAATTGCCGGAGCTCCCAAGTTGGTAATCGTGGAGCAGGAATCGGCATCTTTCTTGAGAAATTCATGTTTGTGATATTTCGATTTACAAGTAGTAAATCAGGGACATTAAGTTGTACTTGATTTTCTACAAGTGGGATTTGTTGATTGATCTTAAAACTGGTATTTTTTTTAAAATGGTTAAAGATGAACGAACAAGGTGGTGAAACCCCTAACCTACAAGTGGTAAAACCAACAAAACTAATTTTCCTGAAAAATCATTTTGATTAAAACAAACTTAAGTGTTTTGAAATCACAATGGGAAAATAGTTTGTTGTAAGGGGGAGTTCTGATTGTTTATGCCAAGTTGATGGCGATTTGAAGCAATTCACAACAGTTGTCATTTTATTGTACAGTTTGTTTTCAAATTTCTTTTAAATGATTTTGCATTTTAGGGGGAGTAAGAATTTTCAGAAAAATCCAAAAACATTGAAAAATTTGAAAAAATCAAAAACATGATAAATTCAAAAATGAGTTTTGTTGTAAAAAGAGGAAATGATAGTACATCAGTAGACTATCACAGCATGCTAAAGAATTGGAAAGTTTAAATGTGATAAACGGTCTCACTGATGATGTGCCAGTAGGTTTTTAGACATTTAGTAGATTGTGTCGAGATATAAACCTAAATTTCAAAACTTACTTATATCGTGGGGAACATCTCTCGGATATATGGGTAACCCCCGAAATCTTGTTTGAAAGGTCCTTCTTTCTGAGATACTAGGTCTTTATGCTTAGTGATATCTGGGGTATTATCCCGGGACTTCTGATTTTGCGGAAGCAATGGCCTAGTCCCCGGAGAATACTTTAGGCTTGCTTGAAATATAGCCCACCCTCAGCATAAAAAATGATGAAACATTGCAAAATGCTAATCATGTGCTGTTGAAGAAAAGATTCTCTAAAGGGAACCCACCAAAAGTCGAAGCCGTCGTCTCTCTGATTTTGCGGAAGCAATAGCCTGAGCTCTCACGGCCTTCGCATTTAACCTTTTACAGATATCATCTAGGTATATTCACCTGTAAGACTGGATATTGGGATCTGGATACAGGAGTATATTCTGAGGTGGGACACGCGTATAAGTTTAAGTGATTAAAACATTAATCTCATATCTCGAAACCGTTGAAATTTGTGTGAAAATTTAAGAGGATCAGTATACTGACAATCTAAGTGAATCATTTAGAACTTAAAATGTATAAAGCTTAACGGTGATTGGTGATTTGTCTAAAAACTGATATGATCCTCTTACACAAACTCACAAAAATATTGTCTGTATATATTTCTTTACAACATTTTCTTTTTAATCAAAATTCAAAAAGATTTTTGGGTGTTTTAGCATAAATTTTGAAAAATCCAAAAAGATTTTCGACAACTGATGTTGAAGAGCTGATTTTCAAAATTCCAAATGCTAAACATGATGAACAGGTTTGGGTGAGTGTTTTTGATCCAAAAATATTGTCTACAAGTGGTCATCAGTAGTTTTAAATGATAAATCATTCTATTCATATAAGTGGTTCATCAAAGATTAAAATTGTAAAACCATTTATTGATTTGTTTGATACCTGCTAGTGATATATAAATTTGTCAAATTTTATATTTGTGAAATTTATTGTGAGGTAGAGATTGTGTAGGTTAGCCAGGTTTTGATCCTGAGCAGGATGTGAGCCAGGTCATGATCTTGAACCTGTGGAAGCTAGACTACGATCCCAAGCACAATTTAAGGGGGAGTCTGAAGTTGTATAGAGCCAAGTTCTGATTCTAGACCTGATGTTTATGCAAGCTGCTGATGCTGATGAACTTAAGGAATCAAGAGACCTGATCAAGAAGAATAGAGCCAGGTTGTGATTCTGGAAGCAATAGAATTAGAGAGAGATTAAAGCCAGGTTGAGATCCTAGAGATGAGAAGAAGACAGAGATTGAGGATGCTTTACATTGTTAGATACTTTGGAGGAGTTCGTGAAGACAGATAAAGTCTGAAGATTGAAGACTCGACACTGAAGACTTCATCAACATCCGAGGGGGAGTCTGTTGGTGCATACGTCTGTCAACTTCGTCTTGTATCGAGTCTTGTATTGTATTAAATAGATCAGGGCACGCAAAACGAGAAAAATATGTTTGTGGGTAATTTCGCACGAAATTAGATTTCGTGTGAAATCTAATTTGTTTGGGAATTTCGTGCGAAATTAGTCTGCCTATAAATAGTCTTGGTTCCTTGTCATTTGTAACTTTCTGGTTTGAGAGCCGAAGTGCCGCCGAAGTGTCGACTCACTGTAAAACTTTGTCAAATCAATCTAAAGACAGTTTAAATTGTTATTCTAGCTGAATTACCTCAATACGTTTGTTTCCGCCTCTCGTATTGAGCAAAAACTCTTCTGAACGACTTGTTTGGGTCAGAAAACGATCTTACACGATAAGATGACCAACACAGAAGGGTACATCATCTGCACCCCTCTCTTTGATAGCAGCCTTCCTTTTCCTTCTTATCTTCCTGGCAACCCTATCTCTAAGTGTTGTATTGTCATCCGACCCACTTTCAAAGTCCTCCAGGTCTACAGGAAGATGGCCTTCTACATTTCTCTCATCATCATGATCCCCATCACTTAACCATCCAGTTCTTCCCTAGTAAACTGTACATTAGCTCTGAACCTCTGCATATCGACTTCTATTTCATAAACCATATTATCTTCCACAACATACTCATAATCAGGATCACGATCACTTTCTTCATCCTCTTCATTCTGATCTTAACTTTCTTCCTCAGTTTCATTCTGACTTTCATTTGCATTTTGTATTAAAACTGATGCTGGAACAATTTCTCTACATGGCCCGGCTTGAACTTCATATGACTCCATCAAGATTGTTGACCTCCGGTGTTCAACATACATGTCTATCAGGTTGACTCCTTGACGCACATGATCAAACATAGCTTCTAAATCAACATCACATTTTAATGTCCTAACACCAAAATCCAAAGACAAGTAAGGTTCCTTGTAATGAATGTACAAAAAGATACCATCATTGTAGCCTATTTTCTTAATCATCTCCTCTAAAACATCCATAGTCAACACACGAAAATCTACATAATCAATGTAGTTGATCTTTCCATCTAAGTATTCCCTATTTGGGTTTTCTACAAAATTACCTCCATGGTGTAATTTTATTGTAAATTGTCTCTGAGTGTCATCTGGAAACAAACATCAACATCAGATTAACACAACAAAAGGTTCAATTTTTGTCACACCCCAACCGATGGTGAAAACATCGGGATGAGACGAAATAGATTGCAAGAGACTTCATAACACTATGTTACAATATAGTTTAAATTCAAATTTCATAAACTGCTAAAACATCATACAAGAATAAAATACGAACAACATTACTCCAAACACATAATACAAAATAGATTAATCTAAGTGTGTTTCTAAGTCCACTTAATTCTTGTTTCTTCACTTAGCATCATCTTGTCTAACGAACCTACAACATGTATTAAAATATGATCTACAAAAAGTTAGCGAGTATACAAGTTTGATACATAGCATAAAATAGTTTTAAAATAGTCTAACGGCTCGTATCCAACATGAATCACAATATGCAAGTTACTAGTATGTTGAAACGGTGTCAACTATATGTCACACCCCAACCGATGGCGGAATCATCGGGGCGTGGCACTGAGCGAAACAGATTGTCCAGAAGTTTCCATAACAACTATCATCACCATTTAATTAACGCATTACGTCCCATACCGTAACATAAATAGTCAAACAAGTTATTACAGACAACATCAAAACAAATATTCTGTTCCGACAACTTAGATTTAAATAAGTAGCAATTGTTTATCTGAGTTGTCGGAACATAATATTTGTTTTGATGTTGTCTGTAATAACTTGTTTGACTATTTATGTTACGGTATGGGACGTAATGCGTTAATTAAATGGTGATGATAGTTGTTATGGAAACTTCTGGACAATCTGTTTCGCTCAGTGCCACGCCCCGATGATTCCGCCATCGGTTGGGGTGTGACAGATTGGTATCAGAGCCATAACTATAGGGAATTAGGCAAGACTCGACCTAGTCCGGGTCGAAGTCTTAGAGACCTAGACTATAGTTAAGAACCAACAGACCGACTCATGCGTATGCGTAAACTCGCCACTATCACTCACTCTTTTCTATCACTGCACTCGAATTTTCAAGTTGCGAACAGGTAATAAGGCCGAGAATAGGTGTGAAAACCGCAAACTCTCGACTAAAGTTGCCTAATCAGCTTGCGTTTTAGCTACAGACGAGGAGAATCATACCAAATCAGGAGTGAAATCCATATTTTGATGAATAATCTCCTCAATTTTTATCAAAAACGAGGACGGAAGTTGCAAGATAGGGGTGAAACTCTAACCTTGACGACTCGTCCCGCTTTTATACAAAAAACTCCCACCAAAGTTCGATGGACTCCAACGATCTAGAGACACAACATAACCAATGGGAATTGCGCCAACGCCCAAGAATCGAGGCAAAGGCATAGTCCTGGAGGTAATTGTGCAGGATTCTTGCGAATAGTCGAGCCACTTTGGTTAGTCGAAGTCTATTAGCCACAGACAATCTACCTTCGATTTATCGATCTTTATGAAAGTTTTATGCATTTTCTGTTATTTGTTAACGTTTTGAGGTACTATTGATTTCGACCCAACACTATTGCTTCTGCTAAAACACAAAACCCACACAACTCATCGCTAGCGAATCAACAATAGAAGCAGTTAGGACGCTTTGTATGCTCGTAGGTACCTTTAGTGGTTGAGCTATGTGTAGTTTGCTATTGTGCTTACCTGTTTAGGAATATTGTGATTATATGCTCTATGTGTTTATGTGATTTTGTGCATTCTGTGATTTTGTGACTATGCGCGTTTACATGGTACGTGTTACTGAGCTTTAGTAGTAGTAGACGTGTGAGGTGAGATTCGAATACATGTGTTGAGTTCCATGGCGATGTCTATTGCAGACAATGTCGTCTGGATCCCGTCATCCATTTTCTCGCCAGGAAAAGAAAGACAGACGTCTTGCTTCCATCGTCGCGAAAGCTGTAGCAAAGGCAGTGAGCGATGCCTATGAAAATGCCAGCAAATCATCCGAGGAATCGAGGACTGAAGGTCCTAGAGCTGTCCCAAGACCTTTCAGTTTCAAACAATTCAAGTCATGTGGGCCGAAAGAATTCACAGGCGAAGGAGGTCCTACTGCACTATTCCACTGGTTTGACTCTATCGAGGTTACTCTGCGACAAAGTGGTTGCCCTGATGACCTTCGAACTCTGAACGCTACCGGCGTCTTTCAGTCCCGTGCTTTGGACTGGTGGACGGCCGAGAGGAACAAGAGAGGGAATGATGCAGCTTACGGTTTGTCGTGTGATGAGCTCAAGGAGGTCATGCTAGAGGAATTCTGCCCTCCTCACGAGCGTCAAAAGCTTGAAGATGAATTTTGGCACATACACCAGAAGGATGGAGACAATGCTGGCCTTACTGCTCGCTTCAAACAGCTCAGCATTATCTGTCCTGACCAGGTCAAAACTCCTGAGATGACCATCAAGAAGTACATCCGAGCCCTACCCGACTGCGTCGCTGATTTCGTGCAAGCGGCTAAGACTGCCACGATCGAAGAAACCTATCTGCTGGCCGCTGAAATCAATGACAAAAGGGTTAAGGCTGGGGTGTGGGATAAGACCTCCAAGCATCTGCATCAAGCTACCACTACTGCACCAACCGCTGAACCTACCTCGTCAAGCAACAAGAGAAAGAACAAGAGAAAGAACAGCTCCACCAACAAGAACTGTGCGATTACTGCTGCACCGATCCAAGCTGTACCTGCCCAACAGCGTCAAGTAGCGGCGCCTGTGGCCAATGCACCGCCAGCAAAGCGTGCATATACTGGACCACACCCCCTCTGCCCTACTTGCACCTATCATCACCCGACTGCTATTCAATGCCGCTTCTGTGCTCATTGCAACGTCTACGGCCACTTTACTGCCAACTGCCGTATTCGTCAAGCTCCTGCCAATCAAGCTCTACTCGCTGCCCCACAAGGTCAACAAGCTCCTCCGGCACCCGCAGTCAAAGCCAGAGCATGCTTCACGTGTGGCGACCCGAATCATTTCGCCAACATGTGCCCGAATAGGGTAGTGAAACAAGAACCCCAGCAGCAACAACAGCAGCAACAACAGGCCGCACGCGCCAGAACTTTCAATCTCAATGTGCGTCAAGCCCAGGCCGACAACAACGTGGTCAATGGTACGTTCCTTGTGAATGGTATTTATGCTTCATGTTTGTTTGATACTGGAGCCGATAATTGCTTTGTGTCACTTGAATTTGAGAAACTCCTTATTCGTAAACATTCCCAACTCTCCTCTGCATTCGATATTGAAGTCGCTACCGGAAGAACCGTCGCTGTAAACTCTGTTATTCGTGATTGCACCCTCGAGCTCAACAATCACATCTTCTCAATCGATCTCATTCCTATGCAACTAGGAAGCTTTGATGTCATAGTAGGCATGGACTTTCTTCGCGAAAACCATGCCGAAGTTGTGTGCTTCGATAAAATGATTCATTTCTCGCTCGCAAACGGTGATTCATTGTGCGTTTATGGTGATACTACTTCGAAGGGTCTCAAGCTTATGTCATGCCTACAAGCTAGCAAGTATCTCCGCAAGGAATACAAGGCTTTCTTGGCTCATGTCGTAGCAGCGGAGAAGGAAAAGAAAGAGAAGAAGGAAGTGAAAGACGTTCCTGTGGTTCGAGAATTTCCTCAAGTTTTTCCAGAGGACCTTCCTGGACTACCTCCAAAGCGCGATATTGACTTCCGCATTGATCTCATTCCTGGAGCTAATCCTATCGCCAGAGCTCCTTATCGACTCGCGCCGTCCGAAATGCGCGAACTCTCAACCCAACTTCAGGAATTGCTTGAAAAAGGCTTTATTCGCCCGAGCACCTCTCCTTGGGGCGCACCAGTCCTTTTCGTCAAAAAGAAGGATGGGTCGTTCCGGATGTGCATCGACTACTGGGAATTGAATAAGTTGACTATCAAGAACCGCTATCCTCTGCCTCGAATCGACGATTTGTTTGATCAACTACAAGGCGCTACGTGTTTCTCGAAGATCGATCTACGTTCAGGATATCATCAGCTGCGTATACAAGAGGAGGATATACCCAAAACCGCGTTTCGCACTCGTTACGGCCATTACGAATTTGTCGTCATGCCTTTTGGCCTAACAAACGCACCAGCAGTTTTCATGGATCTGATGAATCGAGTGTGTAAACCATATCTCGACCGTTTCGTCATCGTGTTCATCGACGATGTCTTGATCTATTCCAAAACGAGAGCCGAACACGCGCAACATCTACGTTTAGTTCTCGAGTTGCTCCAGGGGAACCAACTCTACGCCAAATTCTCCAAGTGCGAGTTTTGGTTGGGGGAGGTTCAGTTTCTGGGTCACATCGTAAATAGTCAGGGCATTCACGTCGATCCTGCGAAGATTGAAGCTGTTAAGAGCTGGGTTACACCTAAGAACCCGACAGAAGTCCGCTCCTTCCTCGGGCTAGCGGGCTATTATCGACGATTTATCGAAGGATTCTCGAAGATTGCTGTACCAATCACTTCTCTCACTCATAAGGATCAGCCTTTTGTCTGGGGAACCAAACAAGAGTCTGCCTTTCGAACCCTCAAACACATGCTTTGCAATGCTCCTGTTCTCACACTACCCGACGGAAACGATAATTTCATTGTCTACTGTGATGCTTCCAACCTTGGTCTCGGTTGTGTTCTAATGCAACGGGACAAGGTCATAGCTTACGCATCTCGTCAGCTCAAAATCCACGAGAAGAACTATAAAACCCACGATCTCGAGCTAGGCGCAGTTGTTTTTGCATTAAAGATTTGGCGACACTACCTGTATGGTACAAGGTGTACGATCTTCACCGATCATAAGAGCCTACAGCACATCTTTAATCAGAAGGAACTAAATATGTGTCAACGCCGATGGGTAGAACTTCTCAACGATTACGACTGTGAGATTCGTTATCACCCAGGCAAAGCAAATGTTGTTGCCGACGCACTTAGCAGACGGAGCTATCTGCTTAGCACTCGTAATGTTCAAGCCCAGCACAACCTCGAAACTCTCATTTGCGACGCCCAGCATGCATGTTTCAACGAACGCACCTTGAAGAAAGAAAGAATCTACCACGATGGAGCCCAGCTTGTGAGCAAATCAAATGGAATATTCCACTTCTTAGACCGAATTTGGATTCCCAAGCGAACCAACCTGCGACAGATTATCATGGATGAAGCTCACAAATCCTGATACTCTATTCATCCCGGTGCTGACAAAATGTACCATGATCTTCGTTATAGGTACTGGTGGCCGGGTATGAAACGGGATATCGCACTCTACGTCGGAAAATGCCTAACATGTGCTAGAATCAAGGCTGAACATCAAAGACCCTCTGGCTTGCTCGAACAACCACCAATTCCCATGTGGAAATGGGAGAGCATAGCTATGGATTTCGTAACCAAGCTTCCAACCACGTCGTCAGGTCACGACAGCATTTGGGTTGTTATTGACCGTTTGACCAAATCAGCTCACTTTCTGCCAATACGAGAAGACTACAAGGTAGAACGATTAGCCCGAATCTACACCGACGAGATCATTTGTCGACATGGGACGCCTCGTGACATCATCTCTGACCGTGATGCTCGGTTTACTTCACGATTGTGGGAAACGTTTCAAACGACACTCGGTACAACGCTTAATCTAAGTACTGCGTTCCACCCACAAACCGACGGTCAGACTGAAAGAATGATTCGTACGCTTGAAGACATGCTTCGTTCGTGTTTCCTAGACTTCGGTGGTAATTGGGATAGACACCTTTCGTTAGTCGAATTCTCGTACAACAACAGCTATCAGGCTAGCATCCAGATGGCACCTTTCGAGGCCTTATACGGAAGAAGATGTCGATCGCCTATTGTGTGGCACGAGATCGGTCACTCGCAATTAACCGGTCCGGAGCTGCTACAAGAAACGACAGACAAAATTTTCCAAATTCGAGACAACCTAGCGAAAGCTCGGGACCGACAGAAAGTTTACGCCGATAAAAAAGCGCAAACCCCGGGAATATGGCGTTGGTGACTACGTACTCCTAAAGGTATCACCTTGGAAGGGTGTAGTCCGATTCGGCAAGAAGGGGAAACTCGCGCCTCGATATGTTGGACCTTTTAAGATTCTGGAAAGGATCAGAAAAGCCGCCTACAGACTCGAATTACCGGAGGAACTTAGCAATGTCCATCCGACTTTCCACGTGTCAAACCTCCGAAAGTGCATCGCCGACCACGACTTATATGTTCCTCTAGATGATCTACAAGTGAACGAAACATTACACTTCGTGGAAAAGCCCGTCGAAATCATGGTTCGCCAGACCAAAGAACTCAGGCGCTCACGCATTCCCCTTGTGAAAGTCCGATGGGAAGGTAAACGAGGCGCGGAGTTCACTTGGGAACTCGAAAGCGACATGAAGGCAAAGTATCCGCAGTTATTCAACGAGTGAGTAATGTCCGGTTAAGAAAGGCAAGGTGGCATAAAGGTAAATAAAGAAAGATTCCTTATATCCTTGGCCTATAAATAAAACCCTTAGGGTTAGTTTAAGGACTTTTGCTCATTTGGTGGTTTAGAGAGATAATCTTAGAAAGAGAAAGTAGAGAAAGAAAGTGGCAAGATGATTCTAGTATTTTGTACGACGTTTTCAGTAATCAATAGAATCACAATTGTTATAAATTCTAGTGCGTTTGATCTGAGCAATCGATCACCTGCTCAGATACCACTTGTAGGATCGGTTTTGACTCCGTTACGATTATATCTAGTCAAACACGTTCGCGGATCCCGCACGTCGAACGTATTGTTACGCAACCGAATCGGAGATAAACCCGGACCTACAATAATCAAGATTTCTCCCAAACGACTTTCAATTGAAATCTAAAATTTTCTAGGCTTTTAGATTAGATGTTTTCGCATATCATATCCAAAAATCAGCAATTTTTAACCGTAAAAAAACTCGGTCAATTTGACGATTTTCAATGGTCCGAACGCAGGACTCTCACATGTGATCCACGGTTAATTACGGCTTCCAGCTAAATTTCGGGACGAAATTCCCTAAACAAAGGGAGGCTGTAACACCCCGTGTTTTCACGAGTGAAAGTCAAAGTCAAGGTCAAAGTCAACGACCGATTTCGCGCGACTTGACTCGTAGAAATGTTTTTATTTTATTTATATTATGTGGAGTAAATGTCGTACGTTACAATAATCGAATCGTGTTTACCGTATTCCAATCGACCTACGACTGTGAATGATTGGAAGTAACAATGCGATAAAGTTAATCAAGCTATGCTAATCAAATCGGCATCGAACCGTAACTCGAACTGTGTATTTTACTTCTTGTTTATACGTGTGTGTGTACCTTACGTGTTACCTGTGCATGTTTATTTTATGTTATGTTGTGATAATCAAGCGAACTCAATCGAACTCGAAATCTAACTCGAACGTACACGAACCCGGACCCGAATTCCGAGTCGAACCAGATAAGTAGTTGGGACTGAAAGTAATTTGACTAGGAAACCCTATCGAATCGCTCGCAAATCGAAACCGATACAACATCGCGCCGAACACACCCAAGCAGGCGGCATCCGCACGGATGGTCAATCCACACGGATTGCCAATCCGCACGGATTGCCAATCCGCACGGATGACCAGTCCGCGCGGATAGCCCACCCGGGTGCGTGCCATGCGCACGGCTCACCCTTTCCCTTTTTGGCATCCTATAAATACACGGGTCACTCTCCACTTTTTCCACTTTTGGCAAGTGACGTCCGAACTGCACGCATTCTTCACTTTTTCTCAGATATCTCCCAATCCAGGTAAGATCTTGCACTAATTCTTGTACATCTTTGATCACTGCACAATTCTACACATTTCCATCTTTCAAATCTTCACTTTTAACCATGAAATCATCCGGATTTGAGGTATCCTCGAGTGACGTCATCATGAAGTTCTTATGAACTTCAAGCTTGACCTCATTCCACCAAGAATAACTCAGATCTAAACGACTTCTACAAGATTTCACACTAACTTCACCTAGATCTAAACTTTTCTAAGGTTAAAAAGAGTGGAAAGAAATAAACCTAAGTTCTCTCCTTCTTTTACCCTTAAAATCGGTACGAATCTGATCGGTTCTAGTCTCTACTCGATAATAGTGATGCACTAGTCCTAGATCTGGAATTCTACCACAAGACACCTGATTTCGGGGTCAACCGGAACTACCGTTCTGAGTCGCCGACAGGCCGAGTTAGGGTGGTTCCTGACCGGTCTAGTCGCGCGGGTGAGAACACAACTCCAAGTGGTTGCCACGTAATCAGAACGTCTCGATAAACGACAACAGAAACCAAGTGTAGATGAACGGAACAACCAGACCAGTTGTCCGCACGGACAAGCTGTGCGCACGGACAGGCTGTGCGCACGGATTACCATCCGCACGCACAGGACATCCGGACAAGTTGTCACCCGGACGAGCTACCCTTGGGACCCCCTTTCCAAACAAGGTTTGAGTATCGACGAATGCGCAATCCGGACGAACGACCTCTGAATGGATTACTCTTCGGATCATGAGATACTAAGGCCTTAAAATGAAAATCAAACAATCTTCATCCGCACGGCCAGGTCGTACGCACGGACAGGCTATCCGGACGGATTGTCTCTGCCCGCGCGCACAGGCTGCCCGCATGGACTACCATACGCACGGACTGTCGTCCGCGCGACCGGCTTGAAAGGTAGAAACACTTATGTGTTTTCTAAATGCTACAACGAAAACTCCAAAGCACAAGCCATCATACACAAACACATCTTAGGAAGAAACAATCCACTTGAACGTTTATCCACACAAACAACTTAACCGTACGGATAAGTCATCCGCACGCACAACTCGTCCGCACGGGTTACCACCCGCACGGACAGTCGTACACACGGATAGCTTATCCGGATGGATCACCATCCGCACGCATCACCATCCGCACGGATAGGTCATGCGCACGGATGACTTCTACTCACGGATAGCTGATCCGCACGATCAGCCATCCTAACCACTCTCACTTTGTACTATTTTACGCGTCACTTATCGTTATGATATCGAATCTATTCAGGCTAACCGTACTCGCTGTAAAGCGCTCCCTTCAATCCACGATCGCTGTGAGTATACTCGAACCCTTTTTGCTTTAACACTTTTGGGTGTTACATACGTTACAACTATTCAGACTACAACAATCACACTACTCAAGCTATTTTAACGCTAAACCATTAATGCATGTTATACGTGGCTTATGAATGCTTGTTTGTTATGTTTACACATGGAATGCTGTCTACCTGCCTTAGCAACGATAGTACTATAGTTTGGACTCAGCACCCGTTCACACGGGGGTTGTTAAGGATCTTTTACTTGCATGGATTACGGTGGTAATCATGTATTGCGAACTGCCTCGGGCAGTCAACCCGCAGTCATTGGTATCGATGGATCTATGTCGATAACTAACGTGCTTCATTTCACTATGTGTACGTGCTGGTTATGCGTAAACGAATTCGAACTCTATATGCTATTATCAAACTTGTATGCTCACCTTTACATTTTTTGTATTGACATTATTTTAACGTATGTGACAGGTGCTTAGGATGCATATGTGGTAGGGAATGGAAGCTAGAATAAAGCTTTAGAGCCCAACAAATAGTTGTCTGTAGATAACTTATTAGGGGTCTCTAGAAGCAGATAAACAATTGCTACTTATTTAAATCTGAGTTGTCGGAACAGAATATTTGTTTTGATGTTGTCTGTAATAACTTGTTTGACTATTTATGTTACGGTATGGGATGTAATGCGTTAATTAAATGGTGATGATAGTTGTTATGGAAACTTCTGGACAATCTGTTTCGCTCAGTGCCACGCCCCGATGATTCCGCCATCGGTTGGGGTGTGACATATATGTTCAAACCCAAGAATCCAATGGGTTAAAATAGCCTATCCAAAAGAATAACGGGAGGTAACAAGTTTAACTTAACAATACCCCAAGACTCGTGGGCGTTGTATGGTGTGCGCTTGGTCTGATATATTTTTATTGATATTTTAAGCCTATTTTACGCATTAGTCAAGTTTTAAATTTATAAAACACGATATTCTACTAACACTAAACACACACATGGGCAAGTGCACCCATCGTGAGTGTAGTACAGTGTTGGTAAGATACCGGGGTTGTCCAAGGACACAAGAGCTTTTAGTACCGGTTTATCTTCAACGTCTAATCAATCTAAATTTTTGAGAAAAGTTTTGAAATATGAAAATAAAACTAAAAATGCGGAAATAAAAATAAAATAAAAACATATAGACAAGATGAATCACTTGGATCCGACTCGCCTTTAATGTATCCTTTGATGATTTTCACACTTTCGGACTTTTTAATAGATTATCTTAGTTATAGTAGTAGGCCCCTCTTTTGAAGGTGACGTTACCCTCAACCCAGTGGTTTGAGTCAGCAAGGATACAATCCCAAAGGGTCGGAATGTTGAAAGATAATTAATTAAGTTATTAATGCGAAAAGTGGTAGGCCCCTCTTTTGAAGGTGACGTTACCCTCGGCTAAGTGGTTTGAGTCAGCAGGGATACAATCCCAAGTAGCCGGTTTAATGTATTAATAGTAGTTTACATATGAGGGATTCAAGCCATTCGGACCCCCGCCATCCAATACCAGTCGGTATTGAAGGAGATCCTAGTAAGCTTGAACCAGGTCCTTGCAGGATCTATACACTGAACAAGGCAAGAACCTTACTAAACCATTCCCTTAACCCCCCCGACCAGGTAGCCAACATGCCATTATATAGACCGTAGAGACATGAATGATGCAATCTTTTACTTTATATAGATAGTAAAGTAATGCCAAAACATCACGGACAAATGATAAAGAAAATTCACCTTCAACATAATAAACTAGTTATTAAAGTCATTAATACAAAACCAAATAAAAAGTGCCGAAAGATTAAAAATCAAAAGTAATACATAAAAGACTTGTTTTCACCAATTGATGTAAGAGGCTTAACCAAACATGGCATTTGATTGGCAAGAACCCTTACGATCAATCTTGGACCCCGAGACTACTACACACACTCTAAAGGTGGATGATGGTGGTGGTGGTGGATGTTGGTGTTATAGTGGTGGTGGAGTGGTGGCAAAGTGGGAGAATAGTGGTTTGCCAAGGGAGGCCTTTGAAGCAATCCAAGCACCCCTATTTATAGCCTGCACAGAGCTCTGGCCACGGCCCCGTGGCCAGCCTTTTCTCTTCCTTCATTAAATGCATGTGTCAGTAGAGGGCTCCACACGGCCTGTGTCCAGCGGGCACGGCCCCGTGGGTAGAAGCGTATTTGTACTATTAAGATTTTGTAAGATTCTGCGTATGTTAGCGTTGACCACGCCCCGTGCTGAGTTGGGCACGCCCCCGTGGTGGGCGTAGAAGCTTCCACAGGTTTGTCTTTTCTTCAGGAACCTTACCACCCCCGTGTCCAACGAACGAGTATACTCACATTAATTGCATATGCGATTTCTTGTAATAACGCACGAGTAAAGATTGGGAATCCAAAAGAACAAACAAGAGCGTTTATCCTAGATATTTTAAATATTACGAACTTGTTATTTTTTATTGTTTATGAATTAATAATTCACATATTGTTAATAAAATTCATTGTTAAAAGAATCATTGTTGATATTTTGCTTATGTAATTAATGTAGAGGTTTTGTTAGAAAAGGAGACAATTCATAAATATCAAAAACCCTTTATCTTTCATGGGTTCTATTAAGGAAATAACTAAAGAAAATCTATTAAAAGAAAAGTAATAAAAACAAGAAAAATAATGGACCAATTAAGATAAAGTAGAAGCTGTTGGTTTTTTTTTTGAACGGCAAATCACTTTATATATATATATAAAGAGCCAGCTAGGGACTGGAAACAGAAACAAAACAAACGACAAACGAAACAAAAACAAAAACGAAAAGGGAAACAGATTACAACAGCCCTATGATATCAAAATCTAACCAATTCTTCCAGTCTGTCATGTTGACCTTAGATCGACAATTGATCCAACGAAAGGCATCCTCTTTTATTTGCTCCACCGTCTTGACAATAGGAATAAAGCTATCCTCGAAGACCTTCACGTTTCTGGCTCTCCATATGTTCCAGACAGTTGCCGCCGAGATGGTATAAACTACCTTTCTCCACGGAGCTCCACCCGGTTAACTCTTCAAAAAGGACACGAGATCATGAAGGCAACTGATGTCGGCCGGGTATTTAATACGAACCCAAGTCAAGATGTTCCACCAAATGCATTTCACCCAGAAGCATGAGACAAAAATGTGGCTGGGATCTTCGTCGGCCAAACCGCACCGAGGACAAGTGCCGTCCCCAAGCTGGATACCTCTGCGAATCAGCCCCATTTTGGAGGCCACCTTTCCTAACAGGGCCCTCCACAGCAGGTAATTTGCCTTAGGAGGAGCCCAAGTATTCCACTCGAACCTCGGAGAAATTTGACCCATCACCGGGTCAGCCGCCTCGATACTGTTTCTGATGTAACTGACCGAGAATGAGCCATTCGGTTCGCCGAGCCATTTCCAATTATTTCTTTCAAAAACCAACTGCTCCTCAATATTAATCCCAAAATTCGCCAACCTTTGCTTCACAGTAGAGATATCTTTCCAAATTCCGGGCAGAGATTTTTTAAGAGGGATAAGAGTCTGAGAAGAGGTGTTACCTGGACCACCATGGACAGCCATAACCACTTTAACCCAGAGCTGATTAGGCTTGTCTTTAAACCTCCACCACCACTTCGTAAGCATGGCTAGATTGAAGCCTTGAATACTACCTAGCCCCATTCCGCCACCTTTTTTAGATTTCATTAAAAATTCCCATCGTAACCATCTTAGTTTTTGGCCCGAACTTGAGAATCCCCATATAAAATCCCTTCTAATTTTTTCAAATTTCTTAATAATACCAGACGGAGCAGCGAACAGAGATAAATAGTACGATGGCAGGCTACCGAGAACGGATTTGGCGAGAGTCATACGGCCGGCGAACGATAGGTGTCTCGCTTTCCATCTAGAGAGTTTAGAAGCAAACTTTTCAAGAACCGGTTTCCAAAATTTCGCCCTTTTCATATTGACCCCGATAGGAACCCCCAAGTGTAAAAAAGGGAGCGACCCGGCCTCACACCTAACCGCATTAGCGACCCTATTCACCTCCCCTTCTGAAACTCCAATACCAAATATATTGCTTTTCTTCCTATTAATCTTGAGCCCGGAGACGAGACTAAGCCACCTCAGAATTCTATTAAGCCCCATGACATTATCTTCCGACCAGGAGCCGATGAATAAAACATCATCAGCGTAGCACAGATGGGAAATCAACGGACCATCGTTAGGAAGTTGACATCCCTGAAAAATACCAGCATTGCACGCCCTCTCCATAAGGATACTGATAATCTCCATGGCAATGACGAAGAGAAAAGGGGACAGTGGGTCGCCTTGTCTCAAACCCCTTTTAAACTTGAACTCTTTAGTTGGCGATCCGTTGACCAGAACAGAGCCCATCCCTGAAACGAGGCAGCTTCTAATCCAACCGATCCATCTAACTGGGAAAGCCATCTTTTCCATCATGCTCAAAAGGAACTTCCAGTTTAACGAGTCGTACGCCTTTTCGAAGTCTACTTTAAACACTAGCAGTTTTTATTAGATTTTTTAGCCCAAGCAACTATTTCACTTATGATAAGAGGGCTGTCCAAAATATTCCGGCCCCCCACAAAGGCAGATTGGGTCGGAGAAGCAAGACCATCCAAGACAACCTTCAGCCTATTGGCCAACACTTTAGTTAAAATTTTATAGCACGAGCTCACAAGAGAAATGGGGCGATAATTGGCGATCTCTTGAGGGTCTTTAGATTTGGGGATCAAAGCTATAAACGAAGAATTACTACCAAGACTGAAACATCCGCTTCGGTGGAAATCATTCATAAAACCCATGACCAGCGTCTTGAGTTTAGACCAGTACACTTTATAAAATTTTAGAGTAAAGCCGTCCGGGCCCGGAGCCTTACTACCATCACAGTTTTTGAGGGCCAGAAACACTTCTTCCTCCGAGAAACTATCGCACAATGATGATTTAAAGTGGTCCGGGATAACCGAGACCCCTAAAGCACTGAAAACTGGCCGACGCCTTATAGGCTCCGAAAAAAGTTTTTTGAACCAAAGCCGGATTTCCTCCTTAAGCTCAACCGGATCCGAGACGAACTTGTTATTAAACATCAAGCCATTTATTCTATTTCTGAGCAAGTTTACTGAGACATTATTATGGAAATACGTGCTATTTTCGTCCCCGAACTTCAACCAGTTGGCGCGGGCTTTTTGCTGCAAATCGCTGGCATTTTTCCTTTCTAATTTGTCGAGTTTTATACGAAGATCAATTCTGCTACATTTTTCTTCGTCGGACAGCTGAAAGGAAACAGCTTTATTTTCAATCTTCTCAATAGAATCAGCCAAATCTTTAAGATCCTTATTCTCTGCTTCAACAGCGGTCTTCCTCCATTTTTTTATATCTATCTTCAGCTTTTTAAGAGACCCAACAAGGTCCAACAGGTTACCTTCAGTATCGCCAAAAGGGGGACTCACCACACTGTCCACAATATCCGAAATCTTCTTATCTCCAAGCCAGGAATTGAAGAATTTGAACGGGATCGGTCCGAAATCAGCGGCGAAAACTGACAACGAAATCGGACAATGATCCGAAAGACCCCTTTTGTGCACTTCCAAACGAACATTAGGCCAGGTATTCATGACCAAGTTACTGACCAGGAACCTGTCCAGTTTACTAAATTTCACATCTTTATGACCAGAGATATAGGTGAACGTACCTCCAGTCATAGAATACTCGAAGAGGCCGGCATTAGCGATAAAGTTGTTAAACGCATCCGTAGCCCCACGGTCAAATCTAGAATTGACTCTCTCACCCTCGGATCGGACTTCATTAAAATCACCGAGGAGAATCCATATCTCCCCAGCCTGGCCTATCAGCTCCGATAAAGCGGCCCACAAAGATCTTCTGTTCCCTGGGTCATTTGGGGCATGAATATTCAGCACGTGTACCCTAGCATCCACCCCAAGCAAAACACCTGAGAGAAGGAGAAACCTTTGATTTTTAACCATCTGATCCACCTGGAACGCATCAGGGTTCCAAATTGACAGCAGGCCGCCAGATCTACCGACGGAATCAACCGAAGCAGCACTCATATTTGACCGGTCCCAGAAGCAGCGGATATCAATATCAGAGAGATTAGCCTGGTGGGTCTCCTGAATTCCAACGAAATCAGCTTTGACTATACTTTTCAACTTACGGATCCAGTTAGCCTTCCTCCGATCCGAAACCCCATTAATATTTAAAGAAACAAAATTCATCGTAACCTCTGAATCTCCATCTCCCCACAAACCAAGTTTCTCACATGATTTTCGAAGCCCTCTATCTCCATTCCCAGACGGTTCCCTACATCCAGGGTAATCGAAACTTCTTTCTCAAAATTAGCTCTCAGCAGTTCTTCCTCTTCATCTTCTGGCAACGAATCGCCGACATCTTCTTCTTCTACTACTTCGGGGATCATCGCCGGTCCTCTAGTACGTTCCTTTTCCAGACGAAGTATCTCTTCAAGATTAAATGGATCCGAGGTGTCCGAGGTGACCGCCTCTTGATTGAGATCAGGTAAAGCTGGGCCTTTATCTCTCGATTTGGGCTTATTAACCTTTTTATTTCTACAGGTAATGTAGCTGGGCCTGGGAACTGATGGAGTGGGCTCCTCCACGTGCCTGTAGGTATCTTTTGGGGAACCATTCTCTTCCCCTATTTCTCTTTCCTCATTATTACCACAAGGTGGCTGGACATATTCCCCATGCACGCCTTCATCTTGCATGCCTATCTCGGGATTGAGCGATAAAGCAACTGTTGACTCCCCCATGCAAGATTCTGAACGATCATCCGAGCAACCTTTGGTATGGCAATTATCGTTCACCGGAAAATCACCAAAGGCCGATGATGACTCCAGCGACTCTTCATTCGAATCTATCGGCTCAAGGAAATCTGGACACCACTGCCCAGAAATCTCCTCCACCCATACGTTCAACACGTGATTCTTCCAAGTTACCTGGAATTCCTCCGAAACTTTTTTCCCAGACTTAACCAGGATCGCCAGTCGTTCCTCTGCCATGTTTCCGTCTGATTCAGCTGCTTCCGAATTCACAAGGATACGACCACACTTTTCTCCGATACGATCGAAAACGTGTCTATCCCACAAAGTAATCGGAACTCCTAGGATCTTAATCCATGCAACTCTCTCGTACACAGGAGGCACCCCTTCCCAAACATACACCCTAGAGAACCACTTTTCCCATTCCTCAATTTTATTGACATGGAACTCTTCCGCTTCCGCTGCACTATTGAAACACATCAGGACCTTAAGACCTCCCAGATATTTTAAACCTAACCCGTCCTCCATGATACCCGAAAGATGACCTTTGAGGTTATTGAGTATTTCCAAATCTTTTGCTTCACCAACCAGCGCCTTATATTCCCATCTTTTTTTAGTCTCAACATTCATCGGAGGAAGCTCAATAAGATTGATAACGTTAACATTAGAGTTAGGAGCTAGAACGGATTTGTAAGATCTCTGACCGTGGACAAAGGTTGAAGACTTGCTAGGTTCATGCACCTGTTTCCCAGCAGGATCCGCCCTATTTAATCTGTTAAAAACAGAAATTCTTTCACCTTCCTTATTATGTTCAATCTTGGACCCAAACCTGTCAAATTTGGCCAAACTAACATCAATCACGGCACCGTCAATTCTAACTCCTTGCAACTTCTCTATCCAACCAGCCGGATCACTAATTTTAGATAGCTTAATAAAGCCAAATCTATTCCCCGCACGATCCTTTTTGAACGGAACAAACGCATCCTCTAAATTTTCCAAGTGTTCAAATGCCCCCCATAACATAGCTCGATTACAGGATTCCGGCAGGTTAGAAATGAAAAACGAAGTGGTGTTACGTAACCGGGCTTCCCTGTTTGAAAACAACTTCTCCTGCCTTGCTTGTTTCCTATTCAACATGGTGTTCCAACCGTCATTGTGAACAAACTTGTTTCTGCCGTAATAACCATTTCTACCGCCGAACGCCAACGGACACGAAAGGAAGAGGAGAAAAAACGGCGTTTTAAGAGATTAATAGGATTCGTACTAGTCTAGCTAACCTATTAAACAATAGGCGCGACCGGTGCAGACCTACTAAGCAATCAAGGACCGAAAATCTACACCCAACCGAAGAGAAAGGAGAGACCGAAGAGGACTGTTCAAGAGGCGAATGGACTAGGAAGAAGACTGATTAGGGTGAAAGGTTGGGGCCTGGCCTCAAGAAGAAGCTGGCAGCAGAACCTTGAACACTAATCGGAATTAATCCGTCGTCGTCGAGCACTCAAGCCACAGTCATAGAGAGAAAAAAGTTTTATGGTTGAACGGTATATTGAAAGGAGAAGCTGTTGGTTATAATACAAAAAAAGGAGAACGATCTGTTGAGTTGTTTGTGAAGTAATTCGATTTTTATAAAACTTATACAACTGTTTAGTTTCATCATGATCCAGTTTTATTAAAAAGAATTAAAACATGCAGCGAATATGTCAGATCCGGGACTCGAACCCGCGACCTCATGTTGGTTTACAACAACCACTGCTCTGTAAGGGTTTTTTTTTCGTTGGATCAACTAGTGAATTATTTTTAAAACAATAGTTGCGTGATCTTCTTCATTTTAAATACATACATGACTGTTATGCACATGCTAACTTCATGACAACAGTTCTTCTTCTTCATTAACAAAAAAAAAAAAAAAAAATAATAATAATTTCGAACATAACAGTTTGTACAACTCAATTATTTTGAAATGGTGAAAATGTTAGGATTCATACCAACAGAACACGAGTAACAAAAGAGATAAGAATCGTATACCGAAAACAATGAGAATGAGCCTCCGGCGACGGTACGAGTTCCGGTGACGACTTCATCTCCGGCGAATGTGCAACGATGTTCGAAAGGTGATGTGGTGTACGATTTCTCCGGCGGTGCCTCTGATCCCCAGCGGTACGGGTGCACGATGGGTATGTGTGAAAGGTGGTGGCCATGGTTGTGGGATGTTGTTATTACAAAACCTCCGATGAACTCACTGTTAATGTTGCAACGGCGTCGGCGGGTTTCCCCGGTTTGAGCTCCGGCAAGGATACGTGTTCTCCGACGTGTTTCGATGTTCTCGTGAGTAAAACAACGGTGAGAGGGTGGCGAAATGTATTGTGGCTTCGTCACGGTTCCGCTTGTCCTTTTTTTTTATGCAAAACGAGAAGAACCGTGTCCGACTCGATGAATCCCTGGCGTGATTCCGGCGAGTTCTGACCTCTCCAGCGATGCTTCGAACCTCGGTGAGATTCCGACTACGGCGAATGGCTTTTGCGTTTTGTGAGAAAGAAAGAGAATGATGGAGGTGGTTGTGTAGAGATGTGTGAGGGTCTTGAACAGGATTGTGTTGGGAATTATGAAAATGAGTTGGTGATATTGTGTCTAGGTTAATGGTTGGAAGTTCAAAACAGCAAACTGAAAAGTCAGGTGGTTTCAAATGGAATTTAAGACCATGGGGTATGGTGGGGCTTGGGTTGGGCATTGGTTGACACGTGAAATGGGGTGGCAGACATAGGTAAAACCCACATTGAACACGGTATGGTGAGGCGGGGGTTTAGGGCGTGGGTTTGGTGGGCTGACCGGCTGGGCTGACCCGCTGGGCAGACTCAATAAACACAAATTTAATTTTTTAATGTTTTTAAATAAAGATCATTACAATAAAAGAAAATTACAAAAAGTAAACAAATTCCTAATTTTTATATTTGTTTTTTATCTCTTCTCTCAACGCCAAGACTATTTCTAACTCGTCACCCTGTAGGTGATCAATCGACTGGGATAGAATTTTCAAATCATCACGTCTTTGTTTCAGGGCATCTCTAGCAGAATCTCTAGCTTCTTTGCTCCTTCGTATTTCGGCCCTTTGTTGTTGGAATACGTTGAATGTATCCATCTTGCATGAAATGTCATCCAACTGGTCGCTGTATATTCCCCTACGCGAGTCAGAACTCCCAGCTGAAGCCGATGCCGTTTGTTTTTGAGCACGCCTTCTTGAGGCATTTCTTCCATGCTCAGGCCGGTTTGGGCTTGGCGAATCATCCAAAAGGTAAATACACGATTCCCGGTGTTTGGGAAGTTAGTAAATACACGATTCCCGATATACGATGCACAACCCGCCATGTCGGGCATATGAGAGTATATGAAAAATGGACGAGCTAATGGACGAGTGGGTGGTGGGCTAGGATTATTTTCTTGGAATCCATACGGGTTGCTCGGGTCAAAAGGACGGTTGTAAGGATGCATTGGTGGTCGTTTTGTAGAAGGAGAATTGAAGATGTATAGAAGATGTGGTTGAATGTGGTAAAAAAATGGAAGTAAAATGTGAGTTTTATAGTGAAAAAATGGAATAATTTTTTTTTTTTAATATAGCCGTTGGCCAACGGCTCTTTTCTTTTGGCCATTCACAAACCGCCATGTCACCTTGCTCCCCCGCCCCACGCCCGGCTTGAAACCCAAGCCCCAAGGGGCCACGCCCAAACCCAAGCCCACCCGGGGTGGTACCTTGGGTGTTTTACCCCAACCCACGCCCAAACCCACGCCCAAACCCCCGCCCATACCCCACGGCCTAACTTGGCGCTAATTTAGAAATTAAAGTTTCCCTAAATTGCACAAGTGTCCCTAAACTTTAGAAATTTAATTATTTACAACTTAACATAGTTTATTTTATGAAATAACTAAACAACTTAACATAGTTTAACATAGTACAACTTAACATAGTTTAACTTTAATAAAACTAACCTTACAACTTAACATAGTTAACTAAGTTAAAATAAAAAGAATAAAAATTTTTAATTGTAAAATTAAATAAATTATTTAACTAAAAATTTAAATAACCTAATTAATTAAATTAAAGAATAAATTCTTCAACGATTTTTTATTTCGTGAAAAATTTCCGAGGTTTCAAACGTTAGGATTCAGATCTTACAAAATGGGTCGGATTTAGGGAATCCATTTTGACGTATGCTACAGTCTCCCCTACTTTAGGAGATTTTGTCCTCGAAATCTACGAGGAAGACTTTTGAAAAGATGACATCTAAAGATTCAAAAGAGAGATTAGATGAGACTTGATCATAATGTTTGTTTAAGGAAATTGTTTTCACATGAATAAAGAATAGAAAGGTAGTTTTAAAAGTAAGGAGGTAGATTAGGATTCGAACGTTTAAAAAAACATGATTGCGAACGGGGTTCGTAAAAAGGCAAAGAATAAAGGAGAATAATGGGAGTATAAAAGTGAACGATTGATTTTAAGTACACGAATACGAGTTTAAGAATGACATAAGTATGGGATAGACGAAAGTAGTATGTTAAGGATGAAGTCTAGTCGTGGATAATCAGATATAATGTGTTTGTCAGTTGTTTAAAGTCCGTATTAGGCCCAAAAGGTCTGCAAAACACTGAATTTCTCATGGCACGTTTTACGATGGTTTGACTACATGGTGAAAACACTTATATATAGGAAGTACCAGCGGCGTATCCACCATGTTTTGACCACGTTGCGTCCGTTTTGTTATTCGGTGCAATGTTACGTTCCGTGTCTTACCCTACACAATAGTACACTCTATGGTTCTCATGTGCTCATCACTATAATCCCGTGTGCACCCGCGATTATACCGATCGTCGCATGATCCGCATAGCTTGTACTAGTTGCATATGAATTAAGGTATACATAAATTCTAAAAATAAGATTGCGTACATGAAAGAATGTAGTTTATAAGTATGTTCGCGTTCCAAATAGTATAAGACCAACCTAAGGGAACCCCACGGGTTTCGCTCGCGTACAGGTGCGAAAGTATAAATTTTAAGTATGAATCGAAACATGAGCATAGTGTATGTTTAAATATGAATACAAGCGCATGAATAAGGGTATGATTACAAGTATAAGCATAACGTGTATGAAAAATGAGTATAAACGCGAGTACAAGTTTGAGCATAAACATAAATCGTATAAATGAGAGTATATATATTAGTACGAGTATAACATAAATCGTATAAATGTGAGTATAAATATGAGTACAAATATGAGTATAAGTATGAACACAAATTGTGTGAGCATGAATACGTGTATAAGTATAAGTATAAACATAAGATGCATGAACATAGATATGAACGTGAATACAAGTGTAAAACATGAATGTTTAATATGGATAAAATGTATGATTATGAATATAAGTTTAAGCATAATTGTATAGGTATGAGTAGGATGTATGGGTAATAACATGAATATGAATATTAGTGTAAACATAAATGTATAAGTATAAGCAAAATGTATGTGTATGAATATAAATATGGGTATGAATATAGGTACAAACGTGATTGTATAAACGTAAAACGTATAAATGTGGATATGAATATGAATGTAAGTATAAATATGACGTAAATGTATAACATAAAATGTATGAATTTGAATTACGAGCATAACGTAAGCATGAATATAAGTGTAGATATAAAATGTACGAGTATGAATTTAAGAAATAATGATTTTGTTTATAGTATATAACGAAATGCACGAGTTTAGATACGTAAAAGATTAAGAAGTTTTGAGTATAAGAGAAAAAGAAAACGAGTGGTACGCGTGAGATTGTTGTGAGATATTGAATAAAACGTGTAAAATGATATGCACGTGTTGTTGTTTTAGCAAAACGTGGAGTTTCATTGTATCAAAATAGGTTGAGTTGATATGGGACATAGAATCTAGTTTGTGACTGTAAAGGGAGTATAAAACATTTATTGATTATTTGAATTGTACCTTGTAGGAGAATAGGAATGCTACTATGGCTTTAAAAGAGTTTACATAATTGAAAAATTGTTGGTTCTCGTGAAGTTTTCTTGTCCACATGTTTTGAATTAAATTAACGTATTGAGTGGTGTTGAAAAGGTTCAAGGATAATTAGTAAGTTTGCATCATTTCTGATGACCTTGTATGAAGAAGAAATTCAAAGTTTAGAGGTCCTTGTGAAAATGTTGGTCCTTAGAAAATAAATTTGATGATTGTTGAAGAGTGTTCTCGAAAAAACATTTTATTGATTTTGTAAAAAGTTTGAGAGAACGATCGAACAATATCTGTAATATTTTACATGTGTGTACGAAAAGCGGTTTGATTTTCAAAAAAAGTCTTTGGTATAATGAGAGGAACGTGTTTTCTGTCACACCCCCAAAATCCACACACGGAGTATCACCGCTTGGAGGCGTGACTGACCAGGATCAAGCCACCAATCATATAGAACAACGTAAATAGTAAAAGTAATGTAGTTTAACCAAACCAATCCATATGAAAGGTGTTCAAAACATAAGTATAAATTCAACGTTTAGCGGAAGCATATGAGTAAAAGCCCAACATAAGTAAAGTATGAAATGTCAAATGTTTAATCAAAGAAATCATGATCCTTGTCCACAACGACCGCGCCTCCCCATGCAAGCTCCATGTATACCTAACGACGTGCAAGGCATGTAACAGAGAGTCAACAACTAATTGAGCGAGTTCACAGTAAGTAAGTTCGTTGCATAACTATGCGTTTTTAACTAAGCCGTTGTGTAGATTCAATTGGTGGGGGCTTCCCATGTTGTATGTACTATCAGTGGGGGCTTCCCATGTTTGTATTTACTATCAGTGGGGGCTTCCCATGTTGTATGTACTATGAGTGGGGGCTTCCCATGTTTGTATTTACTATCAGTGGGGGCTTCCCATGTTTGTATTTACACTAGACTATTTGTAACCATAAGTGTTCTTCTTAACCCGAGAACAGTAGTACGTACAAGGTTTACGTAGGTTTTACATAAGTGCCCTTCTTTACCCGAGGACAGTGGTACGCGTGGGGTTTACGTAGGTTTTACGTAAGTGTCCTTCCTGACCCCGGAAGACAGTAGCATGTGTGAGTTTACGTACGTTTTACGTAAGTGTCCCTCGAAACCTGAGGACAATGGTAAGTACTTGTTTACGTAGGTTTTACGTAAGTGCCCTGCTTAACCCGAGGACGATGGTAGATAGTCTAGTAGCCGTGTAAGTACGAGTAATTGTTAAATCCCATCATTCAACCCATTCCCAATCCCCGGGAATCCCATGCCTTGGTAAGAGTGTGAACTCACCTTGGTTTGCTCGGTATGCTAAAGTATACACGCTCACAATTAATCAATCACGACCTATAGTACGCACGTATATACCATCAGTTTAGGTTCGTAACGATTCGCATGTATTCTAATGTCACATAGTGTATTTGGCAGTTATTCATCATACAACACAAACAGTTAATCGCATCCATATAGTTCATGTATCACATCAATGTCCTTCACAGTTTATTCTAATATAACTATCCAATCATACACTTAACAGAGTTGGCATCTAACAGAACTAGCAAGCTAACTGAGTGAGTAAAGTTAACAGAATTACTCCACTTAACTTAACAGAGTTAATAACTAGTAATGTTATATACTTCAGAATTAACAAAGTCAACAAGCTTAACAGAGTTACATGCTGAATAGAACTAATAAAGTTAACAACTAATGGATTAACAACTAACAGAGTTAACCACTTAACTGTCATAACATAGTTAACATATTTAATTGGATTAACAATCTAACAAAGTTTATCAACTAACAGCGTTATAAGCTAACAGAGTTACGGCTCAGAATACATGACTAGTACACATGTGACGAAATCACATATGGGCCGAAATCCCTTTTTGAGTGACGAAAACACTTGGGCCGAAAATACTTGGGCCAAAACTCATTTGACCGAAAACACTTGGGCCAACTAAATCCCTTAGGTGATTTCGTTGAGATGGGGATTTCGTTGGGTATATCATCAACAGCCGTTACGAATAATTCAAGTAATCATATAACAGTTATATCTCTTGCAACATATCATCGTTCAAACATCAATCAGTCATCAGCAATCATTATGCAATCATGATTCTTTATCAATAACATAACCTTTTTCTTAATGTGTTGACCACCGATTTTAAATATTGTGATCCTATAAAAGAAATGGATTCTGACAATTTGCAGATCACCATGTGCGGCCCACTCATACAGAATCATTATTTTGTTAAATCCTAGATCGATGAATCCAGACATTTCACATATGGCCGACCATGAAAAAATCATAATTAGGATGACCCACTGATTCATGCAAATTCTATATTCTAAACATAATACCCAGACAATTCTGAACATACATCACATCGGTGCACATATAGACAAAAGCAATAAATTCAAAACTAAAACAAATGAGATTATACTAACCGAGATCTTTTGATAACAGAATGTTTCTCGTTAGGAGAAGGGGTGTGTTCCACTGCCGTACATATTTTGTAGGGAGAGTAGGGTTTGTTTAGAGATAAACCTAAGCAGCCAGTAGTACACGATCTTAAGTAACAAAAGGGCTTTGGTTTATTTGTGTTAACATATAATAGATCATCACTGGGCCAAGGCCCATTTCCTGTTTTCGTTGGCTAGTTAGTGGACGAAAACACTTCATGTGTTTTCGGCCATGGGGTGTTTGGCATGTGACCCATTTGTTCATTAATTACACAATACATGTATTACACATCAACATATAATAAAACACACTGTACACACCAAGTATAAATATAGACAACACTTAGTGAATAGCAATCAAATCAAGTAGAGACCTTGAAACTCGGGTTGTCACATTTTCATAATTACATTGAGTACAAAATTTTCGTGGACAATGGATGTGTTAGACCTACTTAGTTGATGAGTAGCATTCTGTAACATTTTGAAAATTGAGGATCAAGCGATTATGGTAACATTAAAAATTTTTGTATGCGAGTGATGTGAAAATAGATTGTAGGATAAGTAGTATGTTTAAATAAACAATGCATTTTGAAATAAATAGGAATTTGACTAATGATAAATGATGTGGAATTAAACATGATCATGTTTATATAATAGAGTCTATGAAAAGAAAGTATCGGTAACGATCACCTAGGTAACGGAATCACCCCTAACTCGTTGGTGTGACAACCCTCACAATCACAGGTATCCGTACCATTAATTAATTTTAATTATGTGCTTAATGACTGTGCTTGATTACAACTAACGAATTAAACTACCTTATGATTTTTGGATCATACATACATATGCATCATATTTCATACTGTCACTCCATTTATTACACACAAACTTTAGTGACAATCTTGATGCACAAAGCACAGTTAGCACAAGTGAGCGGATAACTCAGAAACATGCTGACAATGCGAGCACATAGACAGACAATATGTTAATGCCCAGTATGAGCCAGAGAAAGGGTACTACACTAGTATGGAGTGTAGGGAAGTAAGGACCATAAAACTGCGTCTCTAGATGATAGTTTAAGTACCGGAAAGTGCCTAAAACTCACTAAAAATGCAGAATTCTGCATTTATTAACAAAATTCAGCATTGTAACATGCTAGTAAGGTGCAAAAATATGGCAAAATGGTCCTGTATGCTTTCCTAAGTGCCGGGAATTAAAAGTGTTACAAAAAGATATATAAAAGACACTTTACGGTATAACTTAACACTTTAACAGAACGGTGTCTAACCGAACAACCGGACATTAGCCGGGACACCAAAATTTTGTCAAATACATTGTTTAATTATTTCTTGGCTAGTTATGATCCCCGTTCACCATAACACCCACTAAAATACCCACTAACTAACATATGAAATCATATACTTGGATTTGAACATACATTTAACAACTAGTTACAAAATTACATCTAGACCCCCTCCCCCTAGCCTAGGCCGCCACCATCACCACCATACTTCACACCATGCCTTCCAAGATTTTATCTAATATTTTACTTGATCTTACTTGATATGGTGAACATAATATTTGGTGGCGAGATTATAAGTATGGTCCATGATTTCACAACATCATTTCACCTTCCCAACTTCACCCCACTCCCTCACATCTTTCCTTCTCCCTCTCGGCTCACTATAACCGCCACCACCACCACCACCACCACCATAACTCAACCATATCCATCCATTATCAAGCTTATTCAAGTACTAGAAGGTGCCTTGTGAAGGTGGAAGCTTGAAGAACTTGAAGGAACTTCATTAATTGCTTTCTCACACCATTTTCATCATCTTTTTCACTAAGAGATCTTCCCTAGCCTTTGTGCTAGTTGTAAGTTCCTTGGTTAACCCTTGTTACATCTCTTTTGTGGTTAAAAATTTGTAGTATGTTAATTATATCAAGAACACTAAAAGGTTTAAACAAGAAACATGAACATAAAGCTTACATAAAGGGGAAAACATGATGAAATGTTGTAGTATGATGTTGTTGTGAATATATTGTTGATTTCTTATTGATTCTTGGTTATGTGGTGTTAATCACCATATGGAACTTGTTAAATGATGATTAGAAACATGATTTAACAAGATTAGGAGGTGATTATGTGATACATGTGTTAGTGCATTCATCTGTCGTGTTCGTCTTATATCGAGTCAGGGTTGCGTTGCGGATTTGATCGAGCATGATGTCATCATATCAAATGATGACATCATAATGGTGACATCAATGTTGACATCATCACAAGACAACATCACGTGAATTGCATGGAATCTCAAATCAGAATCGAAGTTTTTGTCTTATTCGCTTGAATGTATTTGAGTTTGATCGCTTGAACTTTCTTGGCCGCTTGAGTCTGATCGCTTGAACATGTACATGTTCATTTCAAGCGGTCAAGCTAGGCCTATATATAGTCATCATGTGTGTCATTTTGAAGCGGACAGAACATTGATAGCCAAGTGATACCGAGGTGCTGCCTGTTTTTCCTCTGTTTGTAAACATTGTAAATTGAATATAAAAGAGGTTTAAAGTGTATCAAGCTGTTTTGTAATCCGTTTCTCTGTTTCCGCCTTTGAAACGGACGAGAGCTCTTCCGAACGACTCGTTTGTGTCGGAATCCGATCCTACAAGTGGTATCAGAGCTCAGGACGAGGAATTCTTGCCATATTCAGCTTGAAAATCTGATTTCTACACCTTCTTTTCAAACTTAAAATTTTTTTACGGTTAAAATCGGCTAAAATTTTCACATCTTGTGCGTAATCATGATTTAACGAATCCTTGAAAGTTTCAACACTAAAATCAACTTAAAAACGGGTTAAAATCATCTAATCGCTTGAAATTTTGTTCGATATGCTGATGTCATCTGCTTGATCGCTTGAAATTGACTGGTCGCTTAAAAAAATAAAAAAAACAACCTTGTTCGCTTGAAACTGGCTGTCAGCTTGAAATTGACTGGTTGCTTGAAAATACATCGTCTGATCGCTTGAGTTGAAACCGTCTGACCGCTTGAATGTGCATTGTGTTGTGTGACCGCTTGAAAATGTATCGAGTTGTGTGAAAACATTAAACAAGTTTGTCAGGTCTTGTAAATTGGAAAAGAGATCAGTTGAAAGTGTGAATGTATTGCACATGGTTTGTTTCAATCGGTGGTCAACAATCAATTATTATTTGATAAAGTGTTTAAACTGATTGTTTGTTTGTTTGTTTGTCAGGTTTACATCATGGTCGAGGAATTCTACAACACGTTTTTCAACCCATTCACATCCGAATCATCCGAGGTTGCAAATGTTACACCAAAAACCATCACTAAGGTGCTAAATGAGAACATCAAGCACGATAACTTTTACGGAACTCACTGAAAGCCACCAACTCTGGAAAGCATTGAAGATTATACCTGGTGGAAAGAACGTTTCATCAACTGGGCAAAAGCGTATGCTCATGAAAGCTGGTTCTGCTTGGAGTATGGATATGAAAAACCAAAAGATGAGAAAGGCGAAGATCTTGTATTCAAGAAGTTTTCCAGAGAAGATAAAGCTGAATTCGGAGCTGAACAGAGAATGATAGCATTGATCCAGTCGGCAATCAGAAATGATATTTTTGCTTTACTAACTCATGACGGGTCATCTAAATCTGTTTGGGAAGCTTTACGAATTAAAGCTGAGGGGGGTAAACAGATTAAAAAGAACAAAATCGCTTTATTAAAGAAAGAATTTGATCTGTTTGATAATATTAAAGGAGAGACAGTGAGACAAATGATTGAGAGATTCTGTCATCTTAAAATTGAATTGGAGAGATTAGAGATAAATAAAACAAGTGAGGAACTTATAGATAAAGTGATTGAAGCCTTACCACGAGCTGATCAGTGGCAAACATTTGTTTTTATTTTGAAAAATGATGTTTTGTATGATACAATTACTCTTGATGCTTTGTTTGAAAAGATTGAAAGTCATGATCTGGAGCTACAAAAGCAAAACAAGATGACTGATTCTTCACATCAACAAAATGTTGGCTTGTACTACAAAGGCAGTGTGCCTTCTGATAAAGGCATTGGTTCACCAAAAACAGCATTTAGTGGTGAAAAGATGAAAGAACCACCATCAACGTCAACAAGTCATCATTCTGGATATCATTCATCTTCAAAGACAAATTCTGATGAATCTGAAGAAATTCTGTGCAACATTGCTCTTAAACTGAAGAATTCTCCTACAATGAGCATAAATGCAGCTAAGCAGCAAATGAGTTTCCTTGCATCTGTTCTGGAGTCATATGAAGGTCTTGTAGCTGGCAAAATTGGAAACTCTGAGTTAACCAAAGAAGACTATGACCAGATTGATCCGGAAGAGATGGAGCTCATTGACATCCGTTGGTGTTTAGCTAGTTCTATTCGCAGAGCTCAGAGGTACATGGAGATTACCGGGAAACAATCGCTTGGAAGTGCTTCAACAAAGCTTGGATTTGACAAATCCAAAGTGACTTGCTTCAGATGTAGGCAAAAGGGTCATTTCAAAAGATAATGCAGAAACTCTGAAGTTGCTGAAAGAAATGAACGTCCTTTCAACGATGATTATTATCGAAAGGCGATCTACCATCGAAGCAGAGAAGAGCCAAAGTTGATTGAAGATAAACCTAAAGAACAATCAAGAGCATATGCAGTAATCTATCCAGATGAAGGTTTTGACTGGAGCACGGTTCTTCCAGATGAAGATCGTCCTGTAACAGCTCATGGTAGAAAAGCATCAAAGGCTCATCATCATGTTTTTGTTGCTGAGATTCAAGATGAAAACAAAGACAAAGACACTGCTGAAGTCCATGAAGAAAAAGTTGAGATCAAAGAGTAAACTCGAGAAGAGATCTTGAGTGAGAAGACTTACAGAGAAAGAAACGTGGTCTACAACAGAATGGATGATATGCAAGAGGAGTATGAGATGGCTGTCGGTAGCAAAAGATGGGATAAAAAAAGAGAATGCTACTATAACAGAGAAGGAGAACCGGTTGTTCCCAAGAAAGACATAATCTTCGATGATGTTCTTCTCAAAGTCCCGTTGAGAGCTGAATACTATAGAAATGTATTGAAAGATGACACATACGCTAAGAGATTTGAAAAAGAGATCAGATATGCCATGTTATCGTGTCTGAGAAAAAGGGATGAGGAGAGGATGAAGAAGAATGTTGAAGAAATGGTGAATAATTTGAAGAAAGCTGCTGAAGAGGTTAAAGCAGAAACTGTTGAAGTTGAAGCTGTAAAGGAAATCAAAAGTGAAGAAGTTGTTGTGAATGAAGAGGTTGAGAAAGCTGTTACTGAAGAACAACAGATTGAAGAAGAGGTGAAGAAAGAAGAAAAAGAAGAAAAGAATGAGAATGAGGAAGCTGATAATGCTGGTGATGAAGTCGGTGTTGAAGAAAAACAGAATGTTGCTGAGCAGACAGAGGTTGCTGAAAACACTGAAGTGCCAATCACTGAGGTAAATTCTGATTCTGAAAACTTGAAAATGATTGATCAGTGCAAGAAATGCATGGAACCGTGCAGAGCTTGTACTGAAAAAGATGAGCAATTTAGAACAAGAGATCTTGAGTTTACAAAAATTGAAATGATTTTCAAAGAAAAATGCAAAGAAATGCTAGAAAAAGAAAAAGTTTTTAAAGAAAATGATGAAAAACTTTCAGAAAAATGTAACAAATTAGAGAAAGAAAATGAAGTTTTGAAAGAAAATGTTTTGAAAATGACAAATAAATGTGAACAAAAATAAATTGCTTCTCAAGAAATGAAAAAGGAATATGACTCTATGAAGTTATCATATCACATTACAAAAGAATCATATGATAAAGTAAAAGACGAAATGAAATATGCTCAATCAAGAATGAATTATCTTTCTGAAACAACCAAAGAGCTTAAACGAATGTATGCTATAAAATAAGATGTTGTTAATTCTTATATTGAGGATGTTGCTAAGTTGAAGCGACAGATTGCTGATTTAGAACAGGATAACAACAAGTTAAAGAGTTACCATGTGTCGTCATATGTGCTTGAACGAATTTTTAATATAAAACTGGGTGATGGTGAGTCTGAGCAGAACAAGAAAGGCATTGGCTCAGAGTTTCATCAAGTTCCACCACCGGGAAAATTTGCATTTTATGATGAGGAAAAGGTCTAAAAAGCTTTCAACATGGTAGATCAATTGCCAGACAACATTGACATAACCTATTCCAAATCTGATGAGTCTCATGATTCAGAGGTGGTAGGTAAAGTCATTGAAAGTGTGTTGAAAGAAGAGTCAGTTGTTACAGGTAAATCTGAATCACAGGATGAAGATGAAGGAAATCTTTATGATGGTTATCTGAAAAACACAAAATCCGAGGAAAGTTTGAATGATGATTCAAAAGGATTGGTTTATACCATGATTGGATCGGACAAATTGTTCTTAGATATTGTTTTCCCGATTCAGAATGTGATTTCAGAAAAGGTTGATAAAGTTTTCAAAATGGTTGAGATTGAGAAGTCTGAGATTTCAAAGTTTGTTGGTAAGAGTCATAAAGGTTCGTATAACAAACCTGGTTTCAAAAAGAAGAACATGAAGGCTGGGTTGGGTTATAAGAAGAAACAACATCGGAAAAAAAATGAGACGTTCGAATTTTCAGTAAAAAATGAGTTTTGTTCAAGGAGGCAGTTTAGAAGAAGAAAAAGAACTCAAAATGAGACAGTCTAATGATGAGTTTTTTGCTAAAAAGAGAAAGCAACAACCACAGGTCAAAGATGTGTCCATGAGAACATGTTTCAAATGTGATCAAAAAGGACATCTTGCACACAAGTGTCCTAATCTAAAACATGTGGATGTTGACAAAAAGAAGATTGATGCTGAGAAACAAAAATCTGAGAATGTGAGACAAAGGTCAACCAGATTTGATTCAAAACAAACTTGGAGGTACAACACAAACAAGTTTGTTTCGAATCAAACTTGGAAGTCAAACCCATATAGGTTTTATTCTAGACAGACCTGGAATTCTCACACACCCAGAGTCAGAACAACTCAAAGTTGGAAAACAACTGTTGATATGACAAAACCTTAAGAGTTTTGGAAACCAAAAGTTGTTGATCAAAAACAAAATGTTCAAAAAGATTCACATTTTTACAAACGAGGAACACCAAAAGGTCAAACATGGAGTGTTAAGAAACATGTTGAATTGGTAAAAGATGAGAAAGTTGAAGTTAAAATTGAGAAAGTTTTTATGAAAAATGACAAAGAATTTCCAGCATTGAATGAAAATTATTGTGTTGAAATGCCTAAGGTTCAACAGACCTGGGCTAAATTGTTCAAGTAATTCAGTTAGTTGAATGTGCAGGTGCTCAACAATTTTGAAGATTGTGAAATTGGAGATTGGAGCAGCCTGGCACATCGAGAGGAGGCTGCTGCTGGATCCTGTGTTGGTTGAAGCAGGAAGTTTATTTTCATTCTGTAAATAAATAAACAATATTTTCAAAACCCTAAAAATTGAAAAATTAAAAACCAAAAATATGTTTTTAGTTTGTTAAAATTTGAAAAATGAAAAATATGTTTGTTTTTAATTTTTGTCAAATATTCAAAAATACAAAAATATGTGTTGATTGAATACGCCGAAACCCTCACGGCTGAACAAACATGATTACTTTCACCAGATTGAAAAACGGTTTTCAAACTGTAAAAATCAATGTGTTGTAAATCATGGGGGTATGTTAGATTTTCTGCAAATCAGTACACTTTTAGCAGAAAATGGATGGCGAGACAAAGCTATCAGTATTGGTTGTCAAATTTTCTTTATATGGTTTTGCATTTTAGGGGGAGTAATGTTGTTAGAAAATTTCAAAAACAGTTTGTGACATCTCCAAGGTCATTAACTTGAACTTGGATGATTAACTGTGAGGGAGTTGGTTTCTTTAACGCTGTCAAATCTATAAAGTTTGTTGATAGGGGGAGTAGAGTAGAGAAGATTGATTGATAATATGAAAACATTGTATTTATGAATGCTTGAGTGATTGCAGATAGTCCAGACTATGATCCCGAGAGCAGAGTCTAAGGGGGAGTCTGAAGACAAGTTTGAAGCAAAGAGAAGCTTGTAGATGGAAAGCTAGGTGTCGATCCCAAAGCACGGAAGCTTGATGAAAGGGGGAGCCTGAAGCTGATAGAAGAAGAGAAAGATTGAAAGATGCTTTCAATGTCAAATACTTCAAAGAGTTCGAGAGGACTGATAAAGACTGAAGATGCAAAGACTCGACACTTAAGACTCGTCAACATCTGAGGGGGAGTCTGTTAGTGCATTCATCTGTCGTCTTCGTCTTATATCGAGTCTGGGTTGCGTTGCGGATTTGATCGAGCATGATGTCATCATATCAAATGATGACATCATAATGGTGACATCAATGTTGATATCATCACAAGACAACATCACGTGAATTGCATGGAATCTCAAATCAGAATTGAAGTTTTTGTCTTATTCGCTTGAATGTATTTGAGTTTGATCGCTTGAACTTTCTTGGCCGCTTGAGTCTGATCGCTTGAACATGTACATGTTCATTTCAAGCGGTCAAGCTAGGCCTATATATAGTCATCATGTGTGTCATTTTGAAGCGGACAGAACATTGATAGCCAAGTGATACCGAGGTGCTGCCGGTTTTTCCTCTGTTTGTAAACATTGTAAATTGAATATAAAAGAGGTTTAAAGTGTATCAAGCTGTTTTGTAATCCGTTTCTCTGTTTCCGCCTTTGAAATGGACGAGAGCTCTTCCGAACGACTCGTTTGTGTTGGAATCCGATCCTACAACATGAAATAATCATCTTCTAGTTAAATATGAACTTGATAAAAATAATTCTTGAAATATAGTGAACAAAATGAGTTGGTGATCATGTAAATCCAAGAGTTACAAAAGACTCTTCTAAACAAACCAAGTTTAAGAATCGATTTTTAAAAGATTATGACCTTTACTTGCACTTACACCATTTTTGGTGGTAAAATAAGTGTAAGAACACTTTATTTACAAGAAGAGTTCAAAAGATAAATTTTTGTAAAAACTGTTTACTAGTTGTAAACACTTAAATCTTTTAAGAAAATGATTTTTAAAGAAGTGAATGCGCTTTGGAAGGTAACTAAGTCCACTAAACACTTTACCAATTTACTACGCGTTTTTGTGATATATCAAGTTCATAATTAATATGAAACGCATATAGTTTTTTCTCTTGGTGATGTAAAATTGTTTAAGGATTGATTGTTGATTTATTTTGAAAAGAAAATGATATTCTTAATAGCATGGACACCTCCGTTTTTAGGGGAAACTATGGCGAAATTTCCTAAAAATCCCAAGACTTAGAAATTATTTTCTAACAAGTATTTACATATATGTTTTAAACATTGTCTTTCAAAATAAACTTCGCCATCAGTTTTGTTACAAAATTTAAAAGTGTCGGAGGTTGGTTTTCGTAAATAAAAGCGGATAAATATATATTTAGAATATATATTTTATATATTTAGAATATATATTTTATATATTTAGAATATAAGCGGATAAATATATATTTAGAATATATATTTTATACTAAAACGCTTGCGTGAATATTTGTTTGATTTGTGAACTAGTTATATTATTTCAGGGCAAAATAAAATAACTTATCAAAACACCATCACGTTTATAACTCCAGAATAATACCAAAAATTACAAGGAATAAATATTTAAGTTACATTCTTGGGATTGTGAAACCGAACGCAAAAACGTAACATACGAAATATTCCGGAAAATACTTTTACGAATGTATTTTTGGGTTAAATATTATTCTGGATATAAGGAGTGAAAATATATTATTTTTGGGAAAAATATATATTTTGGGAATACATTATTTTTGACAAATATGTTAAATATATTTTCTGAGTGTGTCTTAAAAATATATTATTCGAAACTACAAAATAAATGTATAAATACCTTCATCCCTGGGAAGGAAATACATAATTAAAATACTTGAGAAATATTAATACAAAACGATTGGTTAAATAATTATTCCAACGCCAAATATAATTTAAAGTTAAAATAACTATTATTTTGACAAATAATTATACTTGGAATAACACTGAGAAACACAAGAACGCGTAACTCAAAAACCCTCATACTAAGCAAAGGCACGGCCCGTTCGTCTAATAGACATTAGTACGCTGTAGGTAGTCGTGTTTGCGGAGGAGACTTGGGTTACACGGGCTGAAGACGCAATACAGTGAGTTCATATCCCCCTTTTCCTTAAACTGTTTTGTTTACTTACTTCGGGGGTGAAATACATGTTACAAAAGGATACTTACAATACTATTGGTATGATTAGCCTAGGAAAGAACCATAGATCATGTGATAGGGTAGGCAGATACTTGGGATCATTAATCCTCGTATCAGGTTCGAGGGGCATGAGTGATAGATCTATTTGGGTGTAGCGAGCCACACCCATGAGGCCGGGGCGGCCCATAGTGGTGACTATGTCTTCCAGCCGGGAGCCCGGTACAACTTTGCTAGGTTTGAGTCTTCCTACACCGTCACACATATCAGTGGCCCTGCAAACCATTGGTGATCTTTTCCTTGTTTGCAATCATACCAGGACTTACATACATACATACATTGTAACAAAGGTTTATACATACTCACTTACACATGAACTCGCTCAACCTTTGTTGATTTTTCAACTACATGTATTTCAGGGAACTAATCGGATCTGGAAAGTGTCTGCATATGTGTCAAGCTGCGTACTAAATAAAGATGTCATCTAGGGTTGTAGGGTTTGGTAGGTGTGACCCTTTCCTGGACGGGTCACATGTCTCTAAACCTCGTTTTATTAAAGTCTTTTGTTGAGTCCTTGAGAACTCATTTTAAACAAGTCATGGTTTTAACTTATTTTGGGTTGATGTTTCAAGACAAGCATGTTATGGTATTTTATAAACTATATGGATGAACATCTTGTGTTTTTATCATTTAGCACTGTTATGATTGTTGATATGATATTAAGAAGTCACACCAAAATAATCCACGCTTCCGCAAAAGCAGGGTGTGACAGCTTGGTATCAGAGCCTCGATCATAGCGAACTAGGGTTCTTTCTCGAGTCTAGACTATGATCATCAGGGCTCTCACGAAAACATTTTTACATTGCATGCACTAAACGTCCAGATCCAGGGAACAAACATTTTTACAAACAAAAAGGCACAAATACACATTTCAAAATTTATATTCAGTCTTAGAGATTGAGGGAGGTTCAACCTTAGAGGCTGGGGAGGTTCAGTCTTAGAGACTGAGGGGTTCAATCTTAGAGATTGGGGAAAATTCAGTCTTAGACATTGGGAGGTTTGGTCTTAGAGACCAGGGAGTTGGTCTTAGAGACCAGGGGATTTGTCTTAGAGACTGGGAGTTGGTCTTAGAGACCAGGGAGTAGTATTAGAGACTGGGAGGTTTGATCTTAGAGACCAGGGAGTTGATCTTAGAGACCAGGAGATTAGTCTTAGAGACCGGGAGTTGGTCTTAGAGACCAGGGAGTTAGTCTTAGAGACTGGGAAGGTTTGGTCTTAGAGGCCAGGGAATTAGTCTGAGAGATTAGGGAGTTCAGTCTAAGAGACTAGGTGGGATAGTCTGGGAAAGACTAGGATGATTACTTGCTTATATTGTTATTTGATTATATGTTGATATATGTGCATATGTGTGGTTGTATTACAGACACCATGCCTTCTTCTTCGGATACCGGAGTGTCAGACACACTGGATCCTATGGCGCTTGTATCGGACGACGAGATTATCCCTGAGGACGAGGTTTATACATTGGACACTACGAGTACTGATGAGGACGACTTCCAGCCCTTTGCCCTACCGGACTTTGGGGACGATGTGCCTTTAGCTGATGGTCCTTTCGACGAGGATCTACCACTCATTCAGATCCCTGCTCATCCCCCTCTCGCCGCAGTTCCTGTTGAGGATCTGCCACTCGACGCGTTATCAGATGACGATATCGATCTATTCATTGAGGGTCCCCCGGAGGGTGACCAGGATGGTGGGGCCCCTATGGATGACGATGTTCCGGTTGACGACCCTGTTGTTCCTATTGTTGAGGTTCCCGCGGTTGAGGCTATTATTTTGCCACCCGTTGAGGCTCCTGTCGCGGAGGCCTTATCTGATCCGTTTGGTCCCTACTTGTTTGAGTCTGTAGCATCCGCTACTCTTCACGCCCAGGGCGTACAGCACTACTCCACCGACTCTGATTCAGACATGGTGATGTCTGCTGCACCCATTGTTCCACATGACCTTGACCCGGATCTTGAGGATGAGTTAGTACCTGCTGAGCCTGCTCCAGCTGGCCCAGAGCCGGATATTGCACCAGAGCCGGTTCTTGTTCACGACCCTATTGATGTTCCAGCTGTTGCACTTTTGCCTGATCCTTTACCAGAGCCTGATCACGTTGATGCACCAGTCGTTGCACTACCCGTTATCGATGCACCAGTCGTTGTACCACCGGTTTCTGATGTTCCTGTTGTTGATGCACCTCTGCCTGATCCTGTGCTGGTGTTTGTTGACCGTGCACCTTTTGCCATGCACATGGATCCTAGATATGCCGACACCCGTAACGGGTGGATTGAGGATGATGATGATTATCCTCCTTTTGTTCTACCAATCACACCCACTGCTGCACCTATTTTTGCACCGCTTGATGTTCCCCAGTTTCACCCGCACGTATCTGATGTCCACCGCATGGATTTACCTATTACATTTCTTTAGGACATTCCTCCTCCCCGTCCAGGGGACAGCAACTTTTCCGTTTATGCCCCCTTTTGCACCAGCTGCACACACTACACCTCCCTTTGCACCCTCAGACGAGCCATTTATGTGGTCTTCGCCCAATGTCATGCCTTTGTCAGACCCATGGCATCCTTTTCATGTTGGATATACCACAGATGACATACTTATATCCTTGCAGTTACAGCAGGATGCGTTGAGCTGACGAGTCTAGGAGCTGGAGAGGACTCCGCGTCCTCCCCCTTGTCATTGTCAGTCTCCTTTTGCTACGCCACCAGCTCCTCTTCCACTACACCCGGATTCTGATGTCCGCTTCCTCACTTCGGAGCAGCAGATTGCTTACCTGCTGCGCGTCATCCACGCACTCGAGGAGGATTGGGTGCATTTACGCCGACTACTTTTCTTTCCTCCTCCTCCTCCTCCTCCTCCTCCCCCATCAGCTTGAGGACTTTTGGTTTGTTGCAGGTAGCACTACTTTTGATGAGAAGACAGCGATTGAGCCTGACTGCACAGCATTTTGGAAGACCACATGATGACTTACGACTTTTGATATTTGATTTTTGGTTGTTGTATATTGTTAGACGATTCAGACAAGGGTGATGTAACCCTTAGTCTCTTTTGATGTATGTTACATTTGTAAAACTTGTAAACCTTATTGGTGGTCTTGTTATATGATAGCTCAATTGCAGCGTTCTCATCACATGCGTTGTTGAATTATTTGATTTGTCTTATGACATGGGATGTTATGTGTTATTGTGTCGATGGATACTATTACATACGCATATTACTTACTTACCATACTTACTATGACCTGACCGATATAATCTTCTTTTAAAAGATGCCTCCACGACGAGACACACGCTTGCCTACTACTGAGACAGAATTACAGGAACGTATTTCAAAAGCGATAGCAGATTATGAGGCCTCGCGAGCCGAAACAAGCACGAATACCTCAAACAACAACAACAACCCACCCAATGGTAATATTCAAGTCGATTGAGACACACTACATTACATTCGGATATTCCTTGCACATCCACTAATGTGTTCTGTAAATGTTATTGCCTGTACAGGCTGTACCTACAAACAATTCCTGGATTGTAAGCCCTTAAATTTCGACGGCACTGGGGGTGCTGTTGCTTTCGTTAGATGGGCAGAAAAGACGGATTCTGTTTTAAGGATGAGCAAGTGTGCACCTGAACATCAAGTTACATACATCTCGGGGCTTTTTCTTGATGGTGCTTTATCCTGGTGGAATCTTCAGGTCCAGACCCTGGGGGAGGCGGCAGCGTATGCACTAACATGGGCTGAGCTGAAGGAGCTCATGCGGAAGAAATACTGCTCACAGGCCGAGATTCAGAAGCTGGAAACTGGATTTTGGAATCTTAAAATGGACGGCCCGAAAATCGCCGAGTATGTGCAACGATTCCATGATCTGTCTCATGTGGTACCATACATGGTTACACCGGAATTCAAACGCGTGGAGCGTTTCATATGGGGATTGGCACCCCAGATCATGAGCATGGTAACAACATCCAAGCCTCCAACAATTACCGAAGCCATTGATCTCAGCGTGGCACTTACAAAGGAAGCCATTAGGCTAAACAAGTTTTTAATTCCTGATCCGAAGAAGAAAGAATCACATGTGGAGTCCTCGGGAGAGAACAAACGGAAGTTCTCCAACTTTAAGCAAGGTACCAGCAGTTCGAACAAGAAGGGTGAGACAAGCGCGCCGGCCAAGGCCAAAGGAAAGGGGTATATGGGCACCTTGCCCAAGTGTAACGCTTGTCAGTTGCATCATGAGGGACGATGCAGATCAGGGAAGTGTGAATCTTGTGGAAGAGCTGGGCACTCAAAAGAAACGTGCTGGGTTGGTACTGGCCGTGGTGGCCAGAGGGGCTTTGGTAACAACAACCATGGTAGTAATGGATACAGAAACCGGCCACAAGGAAGTAATGGAGGCAATGGTAACAGTGGGAATGTTGGGAACCAAGCTGGTAACCGGGGAACAAACAACGCACAAGGAGGTACTGGAAATGGTAATGGTCGAGGACCAGGTTGTTTTAATTGCGGAGACGTCGGACACCTCAAGCGTGAATGCCCAAAACTTAATCAAGCGCAAGGCAGAGTCTTCAATATTGGTGCGAGGGAAGCACGCCAGGATCCCAATGTCGTTACTGGTACGTTCCCTATTAATCAACGTTTTGCATCTGTGCTATTTGATACTGGTGCCGACTATAGTTTTGTATCGCTAGAATTTAAGAAAATGCTTTGGTTAACTTCTAGTAAATTAGACATTCCGTACTCAATTGAACTGGCTAATGGAAAGCTAGTTGAAACAAATGAAGTCATCAGAGGATGTGTAATAGAGCTGGGAGAACACGAGTTTACACTGGATCTACTGCCAGTCAAGTTGGGAAGCTTCGACGTGGTAGTAGGGATGGATTGTTTGTCCAGCAACCGGGTAGAAATTGTATCTCATGAGAAGACCATTCGCATCCCAATGGCGGATGGAGAAACGATTGTGGTTCATGGAGAAAAGCGCGATACACCCTTAAGGATCATTAGATGTTTGAAGGCTCGAAAATGTTTGAAGAATGGATGTGTTGCCTTCTTGGCACACATCGTTGATAAAGAAGACGCGGAGCCGAAGTTAGAAGATATTCCAGTCGTGAAGGGTATCCTGAAGTCTTTCCAGAAGACTTGTCAGGGTTGCCGCCACAAAGGCAAGTCGAGTTTCACATTGACTTAGTTCCAGGCGCCGCGCCTGTAGCTAAGGCACCCTATCGACTTGCACCTTCAGAGATGCAGGAGTTGTCGACACAACTTCAGGAGCTGTTAGACAAGGGATTTATCAGACCAAGCTTCTTGCCTTGGGGAGCTCCAGTTCTGTTTGTTAAGAAGAAAGATGGTAGTTTTCGCATGTGTATCGACTACCGGGAGCTGAACAAGTTGACGATCAAGAATAGATATCCTTTGCCAAGGATAGATGACCTGTTCGATCAATTACAAGGATCAAGTTTCTACTCAAAGATCGATCTTCGATCAGGATACCACCAGTTAAGGATACAAGAAGAAAGTATCCCCAAGACTGCTTTTAGGACTCGATATGGACATTACGAGTTTCTGGTTATGCCGTTCGGTCTGACAAACGCGCCCGCGGAGTTCATGGATCTGATGAACAGAGTCTATAAGCCCTACCTCGATAAGTTTGTGATCGTGTTTATTGACGACATTTTGATCTACTCAAGGACGAAAGAAGAGCATGAGCAACATTTAAGAGCCATTTTAGAGCTGCTTAAAAAGGAGAAGTTATACGTGAAGTTCTCGAAGTGCGAGTTCTGGTTACGCGAAGTTCAGTTTCTTGGTCATGTAGTTAATGGAAATGGAATTCATGTGGATCCCACAAAGATCGAGGCGATCAAAAACTGGGAGACTCCGAAAACGCCAACTGAGATTCGGCAATTCTTAGGTTTGGCTGGGTACTATCGCAGATTCATTGAGGATTTCTCGAAAATTGCTCAACCTTTGACCTCCCTTACGCAGAAAGACAAGAAGTTTGATTGGGGAGACAAACAAGGAGAAGCATTTCAGTTGTTGAAGAACAAACTTTGCGACGCACCAATCTTATCTCTACCCGAAGGCACGGACGACTTCGTCGTATATTGTGACGCCTTGCGTCATGGTTTGGGATGTGTACTAATGCAACGTTAGAAGGTTATAGCATATGCATCTCGCCAGTTGAAGGTCCAAGAGAAAAATTATACCACGCATGATTTAGAATTGGGCGCAGTGGTGTTTGCTAGAAAAATCTGGTGACATTACTTATATGGCACGCGATGCACAATTTACACTGATCACAAGAGTCTGCAGCACATCTTTGATCAAAAAGAGCTTAACATGAGGCAAAGACACTGGGTTGAACTATTGAATGACTACGACTGTGAGATCAAGTATCACCCAGGGAAGGCGAATGTGGTCGCCGATGCCCTGAGTCGGAAAGAAAGGATTATGCCCATAAGGGTTAGGGCTTTGCAAATGATTGTTCAAATGAACCTCTCATTGCGCATTCGTGCCGCGCAGAGGGAAGCTATTAAGGAAAGAAAAATTGAGAATGAATATCTCCGTGGGATGGAGAAGCAGTTGGTACCAAACGGGGAAGGAACGTTGTGCTTCATGAAGCGAATTTGGGTTCCTTTATTTGGTGGTTTGAGAAATGTTATTCTTGATGAAGCTCACAAATCATGGTACTCGATCCATCCAGGAGCGGATAAGATGTACCAAGATCTAAAGGATTACTATTGGTGGCCGAGAATGAAAGGCGATGTTGCTGTATATGTTGGCAAATGTTTAACTTGCGCCAAGGTAAAGGTTGAATACCAGAAACCTTCAGGTCTTTTGCAACAACCTGAAATACCCCAATGGAAATAGGAACAAATTTCTATGGACTTCATTACGAAATTGCCAAAGACGCCCAAAGGTCACGATACGATTTGGGTAATTGTAAACCGTTTAACGAAATCTGCACACTTTTTGCCAATCAAGGAAGAAGACAACACGAGCAAACTTGCTGAGATATACCTGAGAGAGATTGTTGCACGGCATGGAGTGCCTCTGTCAATTATCTCTGATAGAGATGGAAGATTCGTGTCAAGGATTTGGCAATCCTTTCAAGAAGCTTTTGGTTCTCAGTCGAATCTGAGTACTTCTTTTCATCCGCAGACAAACGGATAGAGTGAACGAACGATTCAAACGTTAGAAGACATGCTGCGAGCTTGCGTAATGGATCTAGGTGGAAGTTGGGATACTCACCTACCATTGGTTGAATTTTTATACAATAATAGTCATCATGCAAGCATTCAAGCCGCACCGTTCAAAGCTCTCTATGGGCGTAAGTGTCGATCACCAGTTTCTTGGGCTGACGCGGGTGATAGACAGTTAGTTGGTCCGGATTTGGTTCAAGAGACAACAGACAAGATTTTTCAGATCCGAGAGCGCATCAAAGCGGCTCGTGATCGACAAAAATGTTATGCGGACCGAAGAAGGAAACCTCTGGAATTTGAGGCGGGAGATATGGTTTTGTTGAAGGTTTCACCTTGGAAGGGTGTGGCACGCTTTGGGAAGCGTGGGAAGTTGAACCCCAGATACATTAGTCCATTTAAAATCCCGGAAAGGATTGGTCTGGTAGCATACAAGTTGGATTTACCTGCTGAACTTAATGGCGTTCATGATACATTTCATGTATCCAATCTGAAAAAGAGTCCAACTCAAGAAACAGTTGTCATTCCTGCCGACGAAGTTCATATAGACGACACACTCCACTTTACTGAAGAACCCGTTGAGGTTACCGATTGGAAGGTTAATAAGACACACCAGAGTAGTGTCAAGCTCGTCAAGGTTCGATGGAATGCACGACATGGCCCAGAATTCACGTGGGAGCGTGAGGATCGTATGAAGGAAAAGTACCCACATTTATTCCCCAAAACCCCTGCATCTTGTAGCAGAACTAAAATTTCGGGACGAAATTTTCTTAACGGGGGGAGAATGTGACAACCCTCACAATCACAGGTGTCCGTACCATTAATTAATTTTAATTATGTGCTTAATGACTGTGCTTGATTACAACTGACGAATTAAACTACCTTATGATTTTTGTATCATACATACATATGCATCATATTTCATACTGTCACTCCATTTATTACACACAAACTTTAGTGACAATCTTGATGCACAAAGCACAGTTAGCACAAGTGAGGGGATAATTCAGAAACATGCTGACAATGCCAGCATATAGACAGACAATATATTAAGGCCCAGTATGAGCTAGAGAAAGGGTACTACACTAGTATGGAGTGTAGGGAAGTAAGGACCATAAAACTGCGTCTCTAGATGATAGTTTAAGTGCCGGAAAGTGCCTAAAACTCACAAAAAATGCAGAATTCTGCATTTATTAACAAAATTCAGCATTGTAACATGCTAGTAAGGTGCAAAAATATGGCAAAAATGGTCCTGTATGCTTCCTAAGTGCCGGGAATTAAAAGTGTTACAAAAAGATATATAAAAGACACTTTACGGTATAACTTAACACTTTAACAGAACGGTATCTAACCGAACAACCGGAGATTACCCGGGACACCAAAATTTTGTCAAATACATTGTTTAATTATTTCTTGGCTAGTTATGATCCCCGTTCACCATAACACCCACTAAAATACCCACTAACTAACATATGAAATCATATACTTGGATTTGAACATACATTTAACAACTAGTTACAAAATTACATCTAGACCCCCTCCCCCTAGCCTAGGCCGCCACCATCACCACCATACTTCACACCATGCCTTCCAAGATTTTATCTAATATTTTACTTGATCTTACTTGATATGGTGAACATAATATTTGGAGGTGAGATTATAAGTATGGTCCATGATTTCACAACATCATTTCACCTTCCCAACTTCACCCCACTCCCTCACATCTCTCCCTCTCCCTCTCGGCTCACTATAATCGCCACCACCACCACCATAACTCAACCATATCCATCCATTCTCAAGCTTATTCAAGTACTAGAAGGTGCCTTGTGAAGGTGGAAGCTTGAAGAACTTGAAGGAACTTCATTACTTGCTTTCTCACACCATTTTCATCATCTTTTTCACTAAGAGATCTTCCCTAGCCTTTGTGCTAGTTGTAAGTTCCTTGGTTAACCCTTGTTACTTCTCTTTTGTGGTTAAAAATTTGTAGTATGTTAATTATATCAAGAACACTAAAAGGTTTAAACAAGAAACATGAACATAAAGCTTACAAAAAGGGGAAAACATGATGAAATGTTGTAGTATGATGTTGTTGTGAATATATTGTTGATTTCTTATTGATTCTTGGTTATGTGGTGTTAATCACCATACGGAACTTGTTAAATGATGATTAGAAACATGATTTAACAAGATTAGGAGGTGATTATGTGATACATGAAATAATCATCTTCTAGTTAAATATGAACTTGATAAAAATGATTCTTGAAATATAGTGAACAAAATGAGTTGGTGATCATGTAAATCCAAGAGTTACAAAAGACTCTTCTAAACAAACCAAGTTTAAGAATCGATTTTTAAAAGATTATGACCTTTACTTGCACTTACACCATTTTTGGTGGTAAAATAAGTGTAAGAACACTTTATTTACAAGAAGAGTTCAAAAGATATTTTTTTGTAAAAACTGTTTACAAGTTGTAAACACTTAACTCTTTTAAGAAAATGATTTTTAAAGAAGTGAATGCGCTTTGGAAGGTAACTAAGTCCACTAAACACTTTACCAAGTTACAACGCGTTTTTGTGATATATCAAGTTCATGATTAATATGAAACGCATATAGTTTTTGCTCTTGGTGATGTAAAATTGTTTAAGGATTGATTGTTGATTTATTTTGAAAAGAAAATGATATGCTTAATAGCATGGATACCTCCGTTTTTAGGGGAAACTAAGGCGAAATTTCCTAAAAATCCCAAGACTTAGAAATTATTTTCTAACAAGTATTTACATATATGTTTTAAACATTGTCTTTCAAAATAAACTTCGCCATAAGTTTTGTTACAAAATTTCAAAGTGTCAGAGGTTGGTTTTCGTAAATAAAAGCGGATAAATATATATTTAGAATATATATTTTATACTAAAATGCTTGCGTGAATATTTGTTTGATTTGTGAACTAGTTATATTATTTCAGGGCAAAATAAAATAACTTATCAAAACACCATCACGTTTATAACTCCAGAATAATACCAAAAATTACAAGGAATAAATATTTAAGTTACATTCTTGGTATTGTGAAACCAAACGCAAAAACGTAACATACGAAATATTCCGGAAAATACTTTTACGAATGTATTTTTGGGGTAAATATTATTTTGGATACAAGGAGTGAAAATATATTATTTTTGGGAAAAATATATATTTTGGGAATACATTGTTTTTGACAAATATGTTAAATATATTTTCTGAGTGTGACTTAAAAATATATTATTCGAAACTACAAAATACATGTATAAATACCCCCATCCTTGGGAAGGAAATACAGAATTAAAATACTTGAGAAATATTAATACAAAAAGATTGGTTAAATAATTATTCCAACGCCAAATATCATTTAAAGTTAAAATAACTATTATTTTGACAAATAATTATACTTGGAATAACTCTGAGAAACACAAGAACGCGTAACTCAAAAATCCTCATACTAAGAAAAGGCACAGCCCGTTCGTCTAATAGATATTAGTACGCTGTAGGTAGTCGTGTTTCCAGAGGAGACTTGGGTTACAGGGACTGAAGACGCAATACAGTCAGTTCATGTCCCCCTTTTCCTTAAACTGTTTTGTTTACTTACTTCGGGGGTGAAATACATGTTACAAAGGGATACTTACAATACTATTGGTATGATTAGCCTAGGAAAGAACCATAGATCATGTGATAGGGTAGGCGGATACTTGGGACCAATAATCCTCGTATCAGGACCGAGGGGCATGAGTGATAGATCTATTTGGGTGTAGCGAGCCCACACCCATGAGGCCGGGGCGGCCCATAGTGGTGACTATGTCTTCCAGCCGGGAGCCCGGTACAACTTTGCTAGGTTTGAGTCTTCCTACACCGTCACACATATCAGTGGCCTTGCAAACCATTGGTGATCTTTTCCTTATTTGCAATCATACCGGGACTTACATACATACATACATACATACATACACACATACATACATACACACATACATACATACACACATACATACATACACACATACATACATACATACGTACGTACGTACGTACGTACATACGTACATACATACATACATACATACATACATACCTACATACATACATACATACATACATACATACATACATACATACATACATACATACATACATACATTGTAACAAAGGTTTATACATACTCACTTACACATGAACTCGCTCAACCTTTGTTGATTTTTCAACTACATGTATTTCAGGGAACTAATCGGATCTGGAAAGTGTCTGCATATGTGTCAAGCTGCGTACTAAATAAAGATGTCATCTAGGGTTGTAGGGTTTGGGAGGTGTGACCCTTTCCTGGACGGGTCACATGTCTCCAAACCTCATTTTTTTAAAGTCTTTTGTTGAGTCCTTGAGAACTCATTTTAAACAAGTCGTGGTTGTAACTTATTTTGGGTTGATGTTTCAAGACAAGCATGTTATGGTATTTTCTAAACTATATGGATGAACATATTGTGTTTTTATCATTTAGCAATGTTATGATTGTTGCTATGATATTAAGAAGTCACACCAAAATAATCCACGCTTCCGCAAAAGCCAGGGTGTGACAGTTGGTGAGGCCGTTGTAAGGTGAGAAAGAAAATGGAGTTTGTCGTCAAGGTAAGGAAATCACTCCTATCTTGGTGACATGTCTCCATTTGTTGTTGCAAAGAGTGTAAATAAAATTACGTGAAATTATGCCTGTTAATAATGTATGTGCAAAAGTGAAATCTCAAAAATGGTTCAAAATTGAGAAGAGATGGTTGCATCGTAAAAGATCGAAAATAATAAAGTGTAAATTTGAATTAAAACTTGGATGATTCCAAAACGGAACTTTGACTAACCAAAGTGATCGAAAGGTCTTTTAAAATTGAGAAACATGCCTTGGACTAATAGGTGGTATACTTTCTCCAACACGTCGGTTAACGGTATTCACCCTTCCGGTTACTACATGTCCCAATTCAATCAAAAATTCGAGACTTGGCGGGATTTATAAAATCAAGGAGTGGGACTAGTCGATGAGATGTGGGTTTCACCCCTAACTTGACGACTTCGTAACCTAAGTGTGCTTGGTACTCGTCGAGTCAAAATTAAATTTCGACACAATGACGAGGGTCTACTAGAATTTTGAAATTGAAATTCCTCATTAAGATGTGGATTTCACTCCTAACTTAATGGTGGATTTTGAGCAAAAATAGAATCAAGCGGAATGAGAGTCGTTTACCAAATTGTGGGTTTCATGCCTATTTTGGTAAACTCGTCTCGTTTGTATAGTACGAGTGTTTTCGAGTTCAGTAAAATCGAGTAAAATGCCCTAGGAAGGCGTATGTTAAAGGAATAAATTAAACAAGTATAAACACACAAGAAAGCATATCAAGAGTAGCACATAAAGAATGGGACAATGAAACAAGTATCAACACATAATAAATCAAGTATTAACACATCAGTAGCAAAAGGTTTTGCATGTTACTTATATGTAAAACTCATTTTATTTGCGAAAAGGGTATTATCGTCATTTATAGGCTTTATACTAGAATGCAAGGTCAAGGTCAGTATACAATCTGACCCAACATCCAAATAAATCCTAAACATGATATTATAACAGTAGGTAAAGAGTTTGGTGCCAAAATTATGTTTAAAACTCGTTCTACATGCTAAAGGGCATTTTAGTCCTTATAAAAGCATAATTTGTGATTATTTGCATAACATCAGTTTATGACCAGAATATAAGTGTCAAAATATTTTAAATATGTTTACTAATCAGTACCTAATCCATTTGCATGTTCATTTATCTTAAAACCTCATTTTTAGATCATAAGGGCATACTAGTCAATAATAAGCATAATAACGAAACATGCATATAAAACTCAGATTACTATGTGACCTTGTAATATAACCTCAGAGGGTTATGCTACAACATCATATGGTCACAATGGAACCTTAATGCATAAAGGAATTAAGCTAATTCAGGTCAGAACTAAAAGTCAAAGCAAAAGTCAATCTTTTGCGACTTTCGGTTGCGAACCGAGCTTAAACTTAGAATTGTCGGATTGAACATGTTTAGACATGTTCTATTAATGTTTACCAAGTTATTAAAGTGACAAAATATGTTTTATAACCTCTACATTATCAGATTTGATTTTTATTTTAAAATATATAAAAGTAATAATTAATTCAAATAAATAATATTATAAATGAGAATAAGATTAAACTAAATAATAATTATCCATAAGATATTAAACTAAATAATATTTAGCAGCAGGGTTATAAATAATTAATTAGAAAAGATTAAACTAAAATAATAATTATCTATAAGAGATTAATTAATTTGACCCGACAATTAACTAAGTAAACGTGGTAATTAGGAGGTGCCCTTTTGAGGGATTAACACCTACCTAATTACGATCATGTAGCCATATTCGCCTCGAACAATTGCTGGACCATTTAGGTCTAAATCGAAAGTCAAAGCCGTTTTGCGGCAACTTTGAGTTTGGTCTTTAAACGCATAAAAACCGAACTAGAGTGGCTAAGGACACTTACAACAGGTCCTAGCTTGAAGATTAAACTAGAAGGAGCTTCCTTTTTATTAGGAACCTCAGAGAAGTGAGAAGAGATGAAATTGAAAGGTGCAAGTTTCAAATGGATGATGAAGGCACCTATTTATAGTAAATCATGGTGTTCTAGGATCAATCCAGGTGTTTTTGATCATCCTCAGATCATTTCAAGTGTCCTAATGTCAGTAAATACCATCAAACAAGCCCTGGATTCGAGTTTCAGGCATGCAATGTCGGTTTGTGTGGGCTGCAAGGCTGATACATGCAGCTGTCCTCTGTTTGCTTACTGGGCACTTTCTCGCGGGCTGCGAAAGACAAGACTTAAGTCTTCGCAGGTCGCGACTCTCCTTCTGTTCCGGTAAAACAAGTTTCAATATTGGGAGTTTCAGTCCCTGGTCCTTATTAACTTCATATAACTTTCATGTTTAGCACTATTGGCCCCTATAGTTAGTTTTTAAGGATCTTGAAGGTTATAATAAGCACCATTAGGCTTTTGTTTGGTTAAAGGTCACCCGAAGACTCTAGTTTCTCTCGTTGACACTTTTAACCTTTCTTCTTGCAATTTTGCATAATTATCACATATCGATACCGAAACCTTTCGAATTCATTAACACGTATTCTCGAGAGTATAATCGAACATTACGAAGCCCCAGGTTTGTTAAAAGGTCACTCAGAGGTAAGAAATAACATGTTGACACATTTAACCCCTTTGTCTTGTAATCTTTCGATTTCTTTCGCAAACGGCTTCTCATGTCCAATAATTTACTTGTTTGAGAATACGAACATCGTGTAAGGTTAATCAGAGGCATAAGTTTAGCATGTTGACACTTTTAGTCCCTCCGCATACATATTTTCACTGTTTGTTAACTTTAGTCCTTTGAAGTCAACTCTTTACACGTTTAGGGTTTAGGACACGTGTCTTCACATAATTGGACATGATTTTACGAGGTGTTGCATAACATGTTTAACTTAACAATACCCCAATACTCCTATAGTGCTATAATTGTTAAGGTAGGCTTGTATGAAGTTAATGAGCATATAGACACGAAAAGTTTACATAACATACGAGATTAACAAGCATTATATAGTATCATGTTTAACATGGATAGAGAGTGATTCAAATAGTTTCAAGTGTTTCGTGTGTTTATATAGAATACATGTTCCACCCAAAAGTGTTTACAAGTAAAAATGGGTTCGAGTATACTCACATTGATTGCGTATGCGATTTCTTGTAATAACGCACGAGTAAAGATTGGGAATCCAAAAGAACGAACAAGAGCGTTTATCCTAGATATTTAAAATATCAGAAATTCGTTATTATTTATTGTTTATGAATTAATAATGTCACACCCCGACCACGTAAAACAACAAAACGTGGCGGAAACGTCGGGGGAGTGTTGTAACAGAATCATTGTTTCACAACCATGGATTAAACAGTTTCGTTTTATTGAATTAAATGTATTACATTACATTGGAATTAGAAACAAAACATGAACAAATAATCTTTCATTGTTATTAAGTCACTAAGGCCTCGTCCATTCCTATGTGAGCGTACACAAGTATCTTCATCAAACATCATCAACTATGGTACCTGAAACACATGTGAAAATACGTCAGCATAAAAATGCCGGCGAGTACATAGGTTTTATATGAGTGTCAGATTCATGGCTCGTTTTACATGTTGCAATACTTATATAAAAACCTTGTTTTGAAAAGTATAGTATTGCGACATAATTAACCAACTCAAATCAAGTTGGTTATAATTTATAAAATCTCATAGCCATGATTCTTAACTCCAAAACATTTGTTTTATTAAATCAAATTGTAAAACATCTCGTAGAAACTCGTTAATAAAACTCATATGGTTTATATTATTCATAAAACATCATTGTGTGTCATCGTTTCAAAATCATTTACCCAAGTGATCTAGATAACGCAACGATATATAATGTGTTAAAAGCACTTATATATAGGAAGTACCAGCAGCGTATCCACCATGCTTTTAACACATTACACCCGCCCCGTTACCTAATCACTTCCCTAACCCAATGGCTCAAACAATTAAAAATGGTTCACATAAATCAAATGGTTAAAAACGATTCACATAAATCCAGCGATTACAAATGGTTCATATAAATCCAACGATTACAAATGGTTCACATACATCCAACGATTACAAATGGTTCAAAACGTAAAACAATTATGCTAGCATGTTAAGTGAACATACATAGCAAAACATAATGAAATCATGTACTAATAGTGTACTAATGAACATAGCAAGTATATGATATGAAAACATGGAAAACACGAAAGTAACAAGTAGGCACATGTGTTTCACCCCAAAACGTTTGAAAACAGTAAAAGAGGGGACTATGTACTCACTTGAGGGTGCTTAGAAGTCTTGAATAACAACCCAGCAAAGCTAGAGGGATCACAGAATCAAACGGCACCTAATATAGGTAACTACGTTAATAACCGGACCTAAATCGGGAGATCGGATAGAATGAGGTTTTGTAAACCAAATGAAAATAGGAACTCATGAAATATGGTTTTAACAAAGCCTGCATTCTAAAAGGAAACCTATCCTAAGTGCTTATGACCCATTACGACCCGTTTAGGTAGCTTACGCTACTTTAACGCGTCGTTCGCGTAAAACGCGTTCGGATCGCCTAACTAGTCCTATGACAAGTATTATATGCCTTAATATGTCTAATAATGTTACCTAATCAGTTTAGATGTCAAAAGTTAGGTTACATATGCTTAAAATGAATTTATGCATAAAAAGGGCATTTTGGTCATTTTCCTAAGGCATATAAACTACCTATCATACAACTAACTAAACAAAGTGAGCATAAGGTATAACCTCGGAAGGTTATTCCCTATACAACTATGGTCACCTAATGTGTTTGGTCGGATCCTAATGACCGACCAAACGGGTCGGGTTCGAAAGTCTAAGCGGTTGTTTAGACCGCGTACCTTACGACCCTATATAAGCACTAAACCTAAAGTGACGAGCTAAACATGTTAAAACATGTTTAACAAGGTTTGAAAACAAGTTTGGTATCAAAACAAACGGTTTTGATACCCAAGAGTAGTTTGGTTACAAAATACGCATAAACACGTATTCTGGCCGAAACTACGACTCGTCACTAAGCCTAAATAACGTGGTAATCAGTAGGTATAGTCACGAGGGACTAAAACCATCATGATTACGCTCACGTTATGAAGTTCAAACGAACTTCGTGTTGACCATAAACTGGTCAATGCAGAGAGTCAAACAAAGTTTGGCTTTCGTACTAAAACGCATAAAAGAACGAAAGAGGACTTACAACGGGTCCAAGAACGGAAGCTTTGATCCGAATATTCTCAGGTATGAAGTGATAAACACATCAACTAAGAGAACCAATTCAGATTCAAAGGTGTGAGTTTGGGAGTGAAGTGGGTGTTGCTATTTATAGAAAACCAAGAACCGTTAAGATCGTTCCTCGATAAACGAGCATCAATCTAGACCTTACACATATGGCACATGGTTTTGGGATACTAGGGGTGCCCTAAAACCAGCAAACGGTATTGAAAATGTTACAAAATAGCCCCTAAACTTCAAGAGAAATGCTGAAAATGGACCTGCAATTGCAAAAATGGAATTTCTGCCCAGATGAGGCGCTCGCGTCACGTCACGGCCAAGACAGTTAGTGGTGGCGCAGCGCCACCAGGTGCCAGGTCCAGAAAAGTTTCAAAAATGGCAGAAATGGTCCCTGCAGCCCGTTTAAGCCATTTTTGATGCGTTTAAACCTCGTTAACCTCATTTCAAGGCTCTAAAATGAAGTTAAAGTATAGGGAACATGAAACATGCTCAAAAACATCTTGGATGTCGGTTCGTTTGGTCGTACGGTTGCGTTATTCAGTTAATTACAACGGAAGTCGTAACGGACGCAAAAACGATCCAAATTAAGCGACGAATGGAATTTTATCAAGCCAATCTCTAAAATAAAATATTTTAATGATCACATAAATTTTTGGATGTCCGGATATATTCAGAACGTAAGATATGCGCGAAAGTTTATTTTTGCGTACCAAACACCTCAAAGCCTATTTCTAAGCTATGTAAAGGATATTTAGGGCATATTTAACTTATGATCAAGTTCCGGAATGTTCGTTACAGTACAAATCGGCATACTTTCGCAGTTTATCGAAATTAGTCCTTGTAAGCGAATAAACTTGATTTCGCCACACCAAACCCTCCAAAACTTATTTCTAAGTTATGTAAAGGTTATTTAAGGTATGTTAAGCCTATGTCAAAGAACTTTTAAGAAAATTTGATATGAATGATTGTAAACCATGTAGTACACCCATGGCAACCAAAAGCTAGTCACTGTTGATGAGAAAGATGACTTGGTTGATCAAACACTGTATAGAAGCATGATTGGGTGTTTATTATGCCTAACTGCATCAAGTCCAGACATCATGTTTGCAACATGTGTCTGTGCCAGATCCCAGTCAACACCTAGGAAGTCAAATTTTATAGCTGCGAAAAGAATATTTAGATACATAAAAGGTGATCCCACACTTGGAAATATTGAGCTTTCAGGTTATTCAGACAGTGATTTTGCTTGTTGTAATGCAACAAGGAAGTCCACTTCAGGGGGTGCCCATTTCTAGGCAATTACTTAGTTTCTTGGCAAAGCAAAAAGCAAGCAGCTGTTTCAACATCAATAACAGAGGCTGAATACATTGCTGCTGCAAGCTGTACAACCCAACTCCTATAGCTTCAAAATCAATTGTTGGATTTTGGTGTAACTGCTCTAAAGACTCCTCTCATGTTGGATAGTCAAGCAGTACATCATTAAAAATCAAGTCTCCCATTCCACCAACAAGCACATTGACATCAGACATCACTTTGTGAGGGATAGCTATGAAAAAGGTTTGATTTCTCTGTATCATGTTCCAACTAAGGATCAGCTGGCAGATGTGTTGACAAAAGCTTTAGATACATCTACCTTTGAAAGCTTGATCTCTAGGATTAGCATGATAAACATGGATTAAAAGAAAAACTTTGTTTTCCATGAATAAAAAAGCATTAAAATATTTTTTGAACATCAAAAATTCATTCTTAAAAATAGCTTTGATAGAAATTGTTTTCAAGAATCCTTAAAGTCTATCAAAACCACTGTTTTCTAAAACATCTGTTTGGCTAAAAATTCATCCACTGCCGAAAGGTATCCTTTATTCTCATTTACCACTGTTCATGAGCTCTGTTGATCAAACAAATGCTGGTTCTAACCTATGATGTTTATCCACTCATAGACTAAAATCAGCCACAGTTCATTCCACTGTTCCCAACTTCTGTTACCTTCCAACAGAGGTTTCCAAACAACTGTTATCCATTATCACCAACAGAGGTTGCCACATGGAAAGATGTTAGTCATCAGATATTTGAATCAGCTGCCACGTCAGCTTTCACTTTTTCACCCTATAAAAACCTTGTTCCATCCCCAAACAGAGCTTACACTGCCGTCTTGAATTCAAAATTCTCCAAAGCGGTTTCCATTATCATCTTCTTCAACCCTACTCATCTTTCTTCTCCGATCATGGCTCTGCAAATAAAAACTCCCCATAACTACCTTCCAAACTTCAAGAAAACCCCCAAAAATACCGGTTTTCACTCAATAATTGATGTTTTAACGTCATCAAAATACAAAACAATCCAAAATGCCGATGCTCCAATTCATGTGGAAACTCTCCGACAATTTTGGGCAAATGCTGACGTTCAATCACAAAATAAAAATCCCTATGCTATCACGTCTATGGTCAGAGAAACCATTGTTCAAATTTCCCATCCTCAATATCCACAACATTTGCATTGGACAACTAGGCAGGTAAAACCTCTTTTGAAAAACAAGAAATTCACACATAATTCATTGAAAGGGGGTTTGATGGTCAATTAACAAGAGTTAATATTTTTAAACAAAAATTACCTGTTGAGATGAAATTCTTTTTCCATACCCTCCAGATTTGTCTCTCTGCCAATACCACCTCATTTAATGAGATTCCACAAAAAGTTCAGTACTTGGGATATGCTATTTTAACAAAAACTAATTACAATCTATCCCAGGCACTGTTCTCGCACTTGGTAGCAAATGTGAATAATGATAAAAGGGGTCCCAATAATGCTTTTCTTATATACCCCAAGCTCTTAAGCTATTACATTCAAAAATAAGTTTCTCAAAAAGATTTTCAACATGGTATAGCTTTTCAAATAAGGAGTCTTACAAATGAAACTTTTACAAGATTGCAAAATCAAGAGTCAAAAGTTTCAAAAATACAAACAAATGGGGATGAACCTGTTTAGATGCGTCCACATCTGTTGCTCAAACCTCTGTTGTTGAGCCCATTGCTCTTGGTGATCATGACACTACAACTGGTGTTATGAAACCCACACCAGCAAAAACCAAAAAGAAATCCTACATCCAAAAAACTCACCAAAACAAAACAAAATATAAAGGCACCATTGGAAGATGAGATCCCAGAGGATAATCTTGTGACAACATAAAAGTCACAAAAAACCACTATTGCTACTTCCTCACAATAGTTGGAAAGATCTCCACTTAACCAAACTCCTTTTGAATCCTCACAAAAAGATCAAGTTGTAAGCACAGGGACACCACATCATGAAGCAGACATTTCACTTGAAAGTCTGATTCAAAGCCCCTCTCCCAGGGTTATATCTCTTTCCACTCCACAACCCTCCACTTCAATTCCACCTACATTTTTATCCCTGTTTGATGCAAATGAAACTCAGATATAACTCAGTTCCTCTCAATCACCTGTTAAAGAGAGCACACTTCCACATGTGACTGAGTCTAAACAAATTCAATCTGCTAACCCACAAACAGTTGAGGAGGTTACACCCCTTGAGTTTCATGAAACTCTTGGTGGTAATTCAAGTGAAGCAGCCACTACAACTTCTGAAAAAACTGTTTCTCAGTTGGAAAGTGGTTTCATCAATAAGACTTCCTTAAAGGCAACAATTGTAACCTCTGTTCCAGTTGGTAGTCCTCGATACCAAGACAAATGGGCATTTGGTTTTGATAATTTGGAGAATTCTCCTGTTACCAAACCAAATACAACTACTTCTGGTAGGGATTCATGTGATCCTATTAAATTAGGTGATAAATTAAGATATAAGTAATTGATGGAGAGAATGTCTTCAATGGAATCTTCAATGGTTGAAATGAAAGATATGATGAAGCAGATGTTGGAGCATTCTCAAAATCAACCCTCTACTCAGCAAATTGCAAATGAGCTGTGGAAATCTGTAAAACCAATCATCCAAGCTCAAAGGAATTTGGCTGATATCAACCATAACACACACATGGAATTAATCAGGAATATGGTTGAGGCCAGATATAAAGTTACTCAAGCAGACATTAAGGCCATAAGGGAACACTTGGTTAAGACTACTGGCTCTCCCCCTACAACAGTCCTTCAAGATGAAGATGAGGATGATGCCAAAAAGGGGGAGAATGATAAGTTGAGAAAGTTGCAGCCTTCTTCACAAGCAAAACCAAAGATGCAACAGCAAAAGCCAGAGTCTGCTTCAACAAAATCTTCTACAAAGGCATCAGATGCTGGAAAGAAAAAAGGAATTGATGAGACCCTAAACAAGAAGGCTCAAGAGATTGCCTTAGAAAAGTCGAAGAAGAAAGATACAAAAGAAGCCAAAGCTTCAATCTTAATAGAGCAGAAGAACAAGGAGGATATTGGCACTTCATAAAGGAGAAAGTCAACAAGAAGAGTTAGACAACCAATAATAACCCCTCCTATAACCTCTGCTGGACCTACCAAAACTGTATCTTCTGCTGAACCTAAAACCAAACCTTCACCACAACAACCACCACAAAAGAAGCAAAAGAAACCATCACCATCACCAATACAACCAACAGATGCCGGTACAATAAATGTACCAGCAAATGTTTCACAAACCACTGCTGATACACCAGTTGTTTCAGCAGCTGCTACCCAAACCACTGCCATGATTATTTTCCCTTCACCACCAACAACTCAACTGCCTCCCATACCAAAAAGAATTCCTACACGCCCACCTTCACGAATACTCAGATTCACACGCAAAAGAAAAACTTTTGTTGTGCAAGAAGATGATGAGGAGATTAAATCACCAATCCCCTTATCATCTGCCCCCATTCAAGCCACACCACTCTCTTCATTTCTATTCAGATCCACTACACTTCCACCCATCGCACCAAAACCATCTTCATCCCACTGGCTGCTCAGTATCCTCTTGAAGTTTAGGTTATCAAAGGTGAAATTGAATCATTTTTCACAACAGAGGATACATCACAACTTACCTTCCCATCTCTCCTTGGTTATAGAAAGCCTAGAAACTTGGATGAGTACTTGAAGCTAAAGAGTAGACAAGCTGACTATATTGGAAAGGAGAAGTGTAAAGGGTTGGATGATAGGACTGCTCAGGGTATCTTGTCACTTGAACTTAGCAAAGTTAGCAAGATTTAAGATTTTGCTAAGGACCTGAGAAAGTCTATGTCAGAGAAGCCAATCAATGTTGAGCTTGACAAGGAACTAAAACAAGATTACATTGAACATATCATGACACACAAACCATACAAGGCAACTCCACCAGATTGGAAGAAAGACAAACAAATTGATCCAAACAAGGCATTGAAGCTGAAACAACTAAGAGCAAAGGATCCTTCAGTTCCTCAAAAGCCAGTATATTCTCCAATAGTGGTTATCCCTTAATAGACCCATAAATTCAAAAAAGCTGCCCTCAGCATCTGACTTATCCATAGCTGCCTTGAAACAAGCAAAAAGGTAGAAGTAGACAACTGAGGCTGATGAGCAGATGTTTGAAGACTTCAGAAAGGAGGGAATTAGATGCCAGCTGCATTATCACGCAGATCCTGCAAGTGGCAAACTAAGAGAAACAGTTGCAAAACTTGTCAGTAGGCCACAATCACCCAACTCATCAAGAATAACTCTTCACCCAAGAAAACCAACTGATCCAAAAATTCTAAAGTGGAAGTCATCCTCAGACACCCACGAATTGGCTCTACTCAGATCAGATGGTAGTGTTCAAAAGCCAAAAATGGAGAATGCATATGGTCTGGATGCATGTGATCTCCAAGATCTATTGAACTTTGAACTTGAAAAGGATTTTGAAGACATGGTCTCCATGAACTTTGAGTTACAATTCAAATGGCAAATCAGGGAGATGCTGATGAGGAATAAAGATTAGCAATAAATAAGTGTTTTGGCATCATCTGTTCTAGGGGAAGATTGTCGGATCATGTGGACCCTGCCAAAAGAACAGATGATTGGAAAGCCAAAATAATCTACACCAACTGATCACCAATAACAGTGTATAGAAGATCTGCTCCCCCCAATGACAAAGACATTAACAACTGCTACTCCAAAAGTCTACTAAAGCTAAAGTCTGCCAAAGAGAGACATCTGATAAGGACAAAGTCTGCTGATACAAAGGTCTGCCAAAGTAAACCTCTGCTAAGAAGACAAAGTCTGTTGAAGCAAAGGTCTGATCACCCTCTGCCGAAGGAGACAAAGTCTGATGAAACTAAAGGTCAGTTATGGCTCAACAAAGGTTAAAGCTCAACAGATGATTATTTAACAGATGTTGTTCAATAGAGTTTTCAATGTAACAGTCCTTAGGCTATTAGCAGATGTTAAAGGTTATTAGGTTGTTAGATATCACTGTCTAGATGAGGTCAGCGAAGATGCTTCAGATGTTTGATTTGTACTATAAATAGAACAGTGCATGTACTGTTCTATTCATCACTTTCCTTCTTGACATTTTGTACGAACAAATAGGAGTGATCAGGATGAGGGGGAGTTTGTAATTCTCATGCATACGTGAATCATTGTATTTGCAATCTTTTAATGAAAAGCATGATGATGAAAACAAATCCTTCATATTGTGATTAAAAGTTTATTCTTCCACTGCATATTTCCATATTTATCTATCTTCATTCATTGTTTCCATCTAAACTATCACAACAATTCAAACTTAGATCCTAACACTATATAATACAATATGTTGGTTAAACTTTATTTGTAATTTGTTTAAGTTAAACTTTATTTGTTTTGGTTAAACCTCAAGTTTAGTTTGTTTTGGTTAACCATCATTAGTTTTTTTAATGTGTTAGTCATTTGTTTTAAACTTAAGGAACACATCATTTTTTTAATATTATTTTTCTTTGGAAGTGTCGATTCATAGATGTTATCGGGTAAACAAATTATTGATATAATTATAATTTCAATTGATTTCATGATTCTCTTCACTTATTAGACCTCGATTTTCACTTCATTTTAAGCAAATTCGCTATTATACATAATCACGCTTTAAACTCATTTGTTGTGGATTTCAATTTCTATATTATGTATTATATTTCTATGTTCTTGTATATTGTTTATCATCTAGGCAACATCTGTTTATTTTGATCATTTACAAAGTGAGGTCAACAAATTTTAGATGTTAAGTCACCAACGAGTTCAATATATATATATATATATATATATATATAGTGGAGGGTTCAAATGAGAAGAAATTCTTTGTAAGAAGAAAAAAGAAGAAATTTCAACCAATAGGAATGCTTCATTAGACTTCATTTAATATTTGTACTTAATGTAACTATAAGGGTATATTAGTAAACTTACATACATCATTAATTGCTAGTTTCATCTTTAATAACTAACTATATTAAACTTGTAACTTATTTTTAAGATATATATTTTTCACAAAAAATAAAAATAAAAATAAAAATTCATTTAAAGTGTAGGATAAATACGAGGCGTGTAGGATAAATTACGAGTTGTGTAGGATAAATTTCAATATGTGTAGGATAAATTTCGAAATGTGTAGGATAACTTTTGATGTATGTAGGCAAAAATATTTAGTGTGGAGGATTATAGTCTTAATGACTAATTAATTAGTCAAACATAATAATAAATAAGATGAGAAAAAAAACTATTTAATGTTTTACAATTATACCCTTTTATTCTTTTTCTTCTCAAAAAAATTTTCTTCTCAAATGAACCTTCCCCTATTTTACTTTAAATAATTCAAACAAAATACAAAAGGGGTGCATTTAAGCGCATCCTATTTTTATATAAACAATATACAACAACACATAATATATAAAAAGTAAAGGCTTGAATTTGAAAAATTATAAAAGTAATATTTTTAGAAAGGGAGGTAAAAAAAGTAAAAATAAGGGATGCATTTAGCCACACCCTTTCAGGACCTTTTGAAACCATTAAATTTCAATGACTATTTTTTGATAATATTCACATTAACGAAAACTCTAATCATAATAAAGTTGTCAAAACATATATAATCATGTTAAACAAGTGAGAGATGACGTAATTAACACAAGAAATAAAGTCTAGCATCAAAAATCATATTATTTTTAAAAATAAATAAAATTACATAATATACCTTTTATTAAACATGTTTAATCAAGCCATCAAATATATTCCATTACACAATACTCTTAACATAAAAACAATGATAAGTAAAGTGCATACAAAATGTTAGATATGTAACACATAATGTTGTATAACTACACTATGTGTTATTGCATATCACTACTATTTATTACATATCAACACTTTGATATATATCAGTACTTTTGTATTCATATTGACACTTTCCTTCCAAAGTTTCTCATCTGAAGACTGTAACACCCGAAAACGGGTCTGGTAATCAAACCACGTTAATACTAAAATACGGGTAAAATACCGTTAGTGGTAAAAAATTAACCCGGTGAATATTAGGACTTAAACAAATAATCATAATATTAATTAAAAAGGAAAAAAATGCCTTGAGAAAACAAAATTTTAAGAAGCCCGAGTTGACGGGACTTAAAATAAAACGGGTTATAACCTACTCGAACCCACTAAGTTATCTAGGAACATTTAAACTTAGTTTTGAGAATTGGGTGATTTTTAGTAGTGTTATAAGAGGTTTTATATAAAAAGCTAAACTTGAGGGGCCAAAAGGGGAAGATTGGAAAACATGATTTTTATTAAAAATTAAAACACAACACACACTAGGTGTGTGTGCGTGTAATCGACCAGGAGCTCCAATGAGCAAGCCAAAACCTTAACTCAAGCTAAATTCACCAAATTGAAGGCCAATTTTGGTTTCAAATCGATGCATGAACACAAATTCGCAATCACCCAAGCTAGGGGATCACAAGGTATGTCAAATTTTGTAATATGGTGAAGTTATGATTCTATGAAGAACACTCATAAATCGAAATTCTGTGATGAATGTTATGTGTATGAGTGATACTGGGTTGAAATCATGTCTAGGAACAAACCCTATTAAAAACTTGATGAATTAATGTTGAAAACTAGGAATTTGAGGTTTCCCATTTATGTGCTAAGTGGGTTTTATATCATTGTGATGAACACATGAGTATTTGGCTTAAATTGTGAGAAAACTGAGGATATGATATAAGTTCTAGATGTTATTCATGTACACTAGACATAGAGGCTTGATTTTGGTGTCGAAACTTAGTTAAAACGATAACCATAAATTAGATAAAAGATACGTATAAAATCTCGCCTACAAGATGTTTGTTAAAATGCCAAAGTGAAATCGCGCGTCTACTCGGTCGTGTGTAGAACTTGATTAGATTAGGTATCCGGGGGAATACCTAATAACATGATGAAGCGGGTTTCACTTATAGATGAAAACCCGTAGATTTTGTGTAATGAATGAATAAATCATCTTTGATAAAAGGGGATCTAAGTTAACTTGGCGTTACTAATGGCGTGAACTTAGAGTAGAAAATAGTTTAAAAAAAACTGTGGCATAATGATAATGCCTACCAGATAATTGCTGAAATGCCTAATAAGTTGTAGAGCACGATCGCGCATTTTATATGATTAAAGGTAGTTGACTTATAGAAGTCAAACTAACCAATGATGAAGTCAAATAGTTTTTTCGACATAAAATCTGTAAGATGGAATAGTCGTAAATAAGAATGACTAATCTAACCATCTTACAAATTATGATGATAGTTGATGCCTGACAAGCTAGGTGAAGCTTGGGAAGGAAGCGGGTAAAACAAATCAAGCATGAAGGAAAAAGCGTATTTGGGATACAAGGTGAGTAAATCTTACACCCCCTTTTATAGACTACCTAATTATTATAAAGGTTATGAAGATGATAAGTAATGCTAGAAAAATGACATTCCGTCGTAAATTAATACGGGTCAGAACAAATGAAAATGATGAAAAACCATAATGAATGGTAAAAAAGGGGTAAAACGGTAATTAAGTCAGGGAAAGACAAACAAACAATGTGTTTTTGAAATGTTACCTCATGGGGTAACTCATAATGAGAAAAAGGCTAAAATGGTAAATTAGTCACGCGTTGACAAATGTAAGTTTAAGTTCAAAAGATACCCTATGGCGCAAGCCAAGAAGGGTTAATATGTAAGAAAAAGTTTTAAAGAAATATGACCCTACGGCGATAATCCAAGGAGGGTCAATTGAGCAAAATGGTAAATAAATACCAATTTCTGGTAATTATGATATGTTTAGTTATTTAGGCTACATGGGTCAAATGGTGAAGTTAACACCATTTGACAATAATGACTAACAAATGTTTGTCAAGTTCTATGCTCACAGGGATGAATAGTGTACGGAAATTTGCGTCGCTATTAAGTAGCGATTTATTAAAGCAAGGTATTTAAACGGGTCAATGCTATAACCTGAGCCAGGTACGTATAAGGAAGATTTTGGCTAAAAGACGTGATTTTTTTTCAAATATATTGTTGATAGTCCTTCATTGCAAAAGAAGAGACTAAGGTTGACCAAAATGCCCATGAACATTAAACTGGGTAAACGGTCCTTATGAGTCGTTTATAAACATGTATTATGATAAAGTAAAGTTTAGTTAAGTGTTGAAGCATAGGCATAAACCCTTTTCAGATCAAATGCCTCAAAATAGTTCCTTGTCGTAAAATAACAACCAAAAGGGGGTAAATTCGGAATAATCAATTGATATCCATTAACCCACCATAAGGATAGTTGTGGTGGAAGTCCATTTGACAAGTAATGTGAAAATATAATGCTAGGAATGAATGAGCGTGGTTTACGCGTAAAAGCGCTTAAATACCCTTAACGGGTCAAAATAAGCGCATAATCATAGACGGGTTAATGATGCATAATAACCCGTGATTTAAATCTTGTGTCATAGGAAACATTTGAAATATAATGTTCATGAGAATTTTGGTATAACAAACATGTTGGTTTGATTAAAGTATAAACGGGTCAAAATCTTGTTAAAAAGTTTAATAAATAGAATTTAGCTGAAGGCTTAAAACCTAGAAATAAATGTTATCCAGATATCGGATTTTAACTCCATGTGATGGAGAATTAAATTACGATCACGTAGGAAAAATAATCGTGTAAAACGGATTTATAAATTGAAAGATATGCACATTTTGGTGTATGTTAAGTTAGTAGAAATTGAGCTGGGAATCAGCAGCACAGAACAACAATCTTTCTGTCGAAATGGATCCGTCGCACCCCGCGACGGAGAAGCCTTAAGACGTCGCACCCCACCATGGGCTGTGGCGCCTCGCGAGAGCCTAGGCCAAGTCTGTCGCGGCCCGCGACAGACTACAGAGCTGGCATTTTTTTTTTGTTTATTTTGAGTTTCGGACTTGTTTAAACCAGTTATTTGACTACCAAAACTAACTTTTGAGTTGGTTTTTGTTACAGGTGAATATCAGAAATACCCGGATGAAGATCAAGCGACGTACAAGAACCGAACACATGAAAATGAAGCTTCCGCACGTTGTATCGTCATTATTTTTAAACGACGAACACAATCACATTAAGTTGTATTATTTTTAAATTGTTAAAGTTTTAATTTACCCGTATTTTTCAACGTATATGTAATCATAATTACATGTTTATGTTCGTCAACTATACGAAAACCATTAAATTCTAGTAAGGGTCTTACAAGTTGGTAATCAGAGCTCATGGTTAAAGAGTAAAGTGAGTTCGGTTCGAGGCTTGATCGCAAAATCCTGTAAGTATATTTTATTAATGGTCTAGCATGTTAAAGTGTTGTAAACAACACATAGGGTTATCGTGTAATACACGTTACCCCAATAGAATTAATAAAGGACCAATATAGATAACGAAATTACGTGTGTTGACACGTATAGTAGAAAGCCTTGTATTATAATACAGGCGTTTATTGATATTGACGTTACTAATCTTTGTAAACGGTTTAGTTGAAGGATACTCGCATCTGAAAATGGCAAGAGTGTAATAAGTGACGGATATGACAAGAAGAACGGTCCGAAGTATGACAAGTAGAATATGCTCACGAAGGATCTAAATCGCGTAACGATCACGAACAAGATTAATGGCAAGGAAAGCCCGTTAGGGCAAGCATTACCAGGTGCACGTTTTAAATTTAATCGCACAAGTAGTAATATGCAACAAACACGTAGAGAATGACAGTTGCATATATAGGATAAAACTTGGAAAACCTGAATAGGATATCTATTCAGGATGAAGTTTCCAAGAGCAATTAAGTAGAAATGATGTTATTCACGATGATGAATAACAAAACAATAACGAAACTAGTTTATGTGGAAACTTGGACGAAAGTAACTATCCAAGTGTATATTCTCAATACGGGTACAATTGAGAAGAGTAACGATCACACTAACAAATGTGATTATATAATAGTATGATAGAAAGAAAACATTTTATATGTTCAAGTGTAAAACTAGTAAAGCTAATGATTGTTGTTTAGCAATTAAATAAAGTTTTACTAAATATAATCAGAGATATGAAATAAATAGAGGCGTTACTTACATTGGACGTGATGTGAAAACTATAAAACGGTCATGTGTGTCATGTGTTGATCGCTTACTCTGGCCAAGTAAGTAGTGGGCATATGATACCATGAACTTCTTATGGTGGACACATTTACGTCCGATGTAGTAAGGACGGGGTGAATGAGACGAACTAAAAAGGTACCCAAATGAATCAAATAAGCAAGATGTTTGATAATAAACGTAAACGCAAGCCGGATGACTGAAGCGTATTACGTTAGAATAACGAGCCCGAGAGAAGGGACAAGGATCAAAGTAAATGAAAATACAGATCGACTAATGAGAATGTTAAGGCATAGGAATAAAGGTTGACTGTCATAAGTGATGAAATTCACACGAACAAGTCAAACGGAATGAATAAGAATAAGGACTTGGTTGAATAAAAGCGATGGATTTCGCTAAGACGACCAAATAAGCTAAAACAAAGTCTAAAACCATATTAGAATGGTTACCTTGAAGATGACTTTGGTAAAGATACCCGATAGATGGCTAGGATTTTGAGTGAATGCGTAAACCAAGAGACGGGAACGCGGATTGAAAGTCAAAAGACTCGGATTGAGAGTTATGACTACAAGTCGACAAGATTTTGCAAACATAAATTTTGAAAATTTGTTTCAACTATTTCAAAGTTGAACGGGTAGAATAAAGAATGAAGTTTGACATCCATAAGTGATGAAATTTCACATGAACAAGTCAAATGAGTTAAATAAAGAACAACGCTTGCTAATGTAAGTAAGCGCGAACCGAATAAATAAAAGCGCAAAATATTAATAAACCTATGCAAAGGGTTATAAGCGCTAAAAACATTAACATAAAAGAATCCTGGGTACGGGTTGTAAAGAAGTATAGGTATAAACCGGGTGACGGTAAACGTAGAACAAATCGACATGTAGACGACTTAAGAAGTCGTAGAGTCGGAAGGTTAATCCAAGAGGAAACGAAGGTAGCCTTAGACCATGGTCAAGGTTGATAAAATTCAAGAATGAAAATGAACGATTTCTAAACTTAAAATGGTGAAAGGACCTACGGGTCAATAGTGTAAAACGAGGGAATTAGTTATTATTCTCCGGGTAAAGCGAGAACGGAAAAGAATAAATTACTGATTGTCAATTTCCTTGATATGAGTAATTGACGTAAGTTAAAGATAAAACGTTAAACAAAAAAATTCAGTTTTTTTTTTTGTGAGAAATAACGTTTCAACAAATATGGATAATAAGAAAGAAATTTGAAAGTAGTGAATATTAAGGGATATAGGTCTTAACACCGATAGGTGCAAGACGATACATACGAAATGAAGAAGAAGTATGATAAAGAAAAGTTGAACTAAACTTAAACGTGACGTGACACGCTCACGGTCAAGAAAAGTAATATAGAAACTGTTCACGTTGTAACGTGGGTTACGGGATAAGGAGTCATAAAGTCGGATGATGAGTTCGAAAGCAAACATATATGTACATTAAATAAAGACATGAATAAAAGATGATCTAAGAGATCATCATAACCTACGGGATTATAAGAAGTGTTAAGGTCTACAGGACCAAAAGACCCTTGGGTCAGAAATAGAAAGAAGCGAACTGTTGAGGTCTCACCTTAAAAAGGTAAAAAGGTGAAAATTAAAAAAAAATAACATACGAGGCTAAGTAAAAGAACCTACGGGTCACTTGGGCAAAGCATGGAAAACTAGTTACAATTCTCCAAGTGAAATAATAACGGTCAAGAATAAAACTTAGAACGGAAATTCCTAGACACGAGAAAAAGACGTAAGACAAAGTGAGAGCGTAAACTAAAAATTTAGTTTTTAGTCAAAAGCAATGTTTTAACAAACATAAGTAGTATAAGGAGGTTTAGAAAATCTTAAACACACATAAGGTCGGAGATGGCAAAATAGTATACCCGGGTGACGGGGTATGAAGTGACGGCGACTAATTATTCTAGCCGATAAAACTATTCAAAGTCGAAGATAATGTCATGACAAATACAAAGCGCTTGATAATATAAGATAAGCGCGGAATAAACATGTTAGCAGACTAACGCGAATGAATGGTCAAGTGACAACTCGGTCAAATAGGTGACAAAGAGAAGAAATATAAGATGAAAGTTACGGTTCATAAGAACTCACGCAAGAAGGACACACATGTCAATACGAATGATAAATATTGACCAATAAGAATGAATGCTTTAAAAAGTAAACCAGGATTCGTTTGGTTTAAACCAATGTACTACGCAAATAAGGTTTCGGGGAGGAAACCTCTTTAAGGGGGTAGACTTGTAACACCCAGAAAACGGGTCTGGTAATCAAACCACGTTAACACTAAAAGGCGGGTAAAATACCGTTAGTGGTAAAATTAACCCGGTGAATATTAGGACTTAAACAAATAATCCTAATATTAAATAAAAGGGAAAACAAATGCCTTGAGAAAACAAAATTTTAAGAAGCCCGAGTTGACGAGACTTAAAATAAAACGGGTTATAACCAACTCGAACCCACTAAGTTAACTAGGAACATTTAAACCTAGTTATGAGAATTGGGTGATTTTTAGTAGTCTTATAAGAGGTTTTATACAAAAAGCTAAACTTGAGTGGCCAAAAGGGGAAGACTAGAAAACAGGATTTTTATTAAAAATTAAAACACTACACACACACTAGGTGTGTGTGTGTAATCGACCAGGAGCTCCAAGGAGCAAGCCAAAACCCTAACTCAAGCTAAATTCACCAAATTGAAGGCCAATTTTGGTTTCAAATCGATGCATGAACACAAATTCGCGATCACCCAAGCTAGGGGATCACAGGGTATGTCAAATTTGTAATATGGTGAATTTATGATTCTATGAAGAACACTCATAAATCGAAATTCTGTGATGAATGTTATGTGTATGAGTGATACTGGGTTGAAATCATGTTTAGGAACAAACCCTAGTTAAAAACATGATGAATTAATGTTGAAAACTAGGAATTTGAGGATTTCCCATGTATGTGCTAGGTGGGTTTTATATCATTGTGATGAACACATGAGTATGTGTGTTAAATTGTGAGAAAACTGAGGATACGATATAAGTTCTAGATGTTATTCATGTACACTAGACATAGAGGCTTGATTTTGGTGTTGAAACTTGGTTAAAACGATAACCATAAATTAGATAAAAGTTACGTATAAAATCTCGCCTACAAGATGTTTGTTAAAATGCCTAAGTGAAATCGCGCGTCTACTCGGTCGTGTATAGAACTTGATTAGATTAGGTATCCGGGGGAATACCTAATAACATGATGAAGCGGGTTTCACTTATAGATGAAAACCCGTAGATATTGTGTAGCGAATGAATAAATCATCTTTGATAAAAAGGGGAGCTAAGTTAACTTGGCGTTACTAATGGCGTGAACTTAGATTAGAAAATAGTTTTAAAAAAATGGTGGCATAATGATAATGCCTACCGGATAATTGATGAAATGCCTAATAAGTTGTAGAGCATGATCGTGCATTTTATATGATTAAAGGCAGTTGACTTATAGAAGTCAAAGTAACCAATGATGAAGTCAAATAGTAGTTTCGACATAAAATCTATAAGATGGAATAGTCGTAAATAAGAATGGCTAATTTAACCGTCTTACAAATTATGATGATAGTTGACGCTTGACAAGCTATGTGAAGCTTGGGAAGGAAGTGGGTAAAACAAATCAAGCATGAAGGAAAAAGCGTATTTGGAATACAAGGTGAGTAAATCTTACACCCCCTTTTATAGAATACCTAATTATTATAAAGGTTATGAAGATGATAAGTAATGCTTGAAAAATGACGTTCCGTCGTAAATTAATACGGGCCGGAACAAATGAAAATGATGAAAAACCATAATGAATGGTAAAAAGGGGGTAAACGGTAATTAAGTTAGGGAATGACAAACAAACAATGAGTTTTTGAAATGTTACCTCATGGGGTAACTCATAATGAGAAAAAGGCTAAAATGGTAAATTAGTCACGGGGTAACAAATGTAAGTTTAATTTCAAAAGATACCCTATGGCGTAAGTGTGACAACTGTGTTCTGTAATCATCGTATAATGTAAAACAATGTTGATTATCAATAAAACAATGTGCTTTGGTGTTATTATATATGTATTTGTGTTTGATGATTTTACAATTTGATTCGATTCCGATTTCAAGCTTTAAATCACTTTCTGGATGGTTATACGCAAACTGGTGCATAAACGCAATCAGTTTAACGCAACAAACACTCCGGAATAGTGACATAGGCTTAACATACCTTAAATAACCTTTACATAACTTAGAAATAAGTTTCGAAGGATTTGGTATGGCGAAAACATGTTTATTTGAACTAAAGAACTAATTGCGACAAAACTGCGAAACGAACATTGGTGACCGCCCTGATGATATTTATGTCACACCCCGACCACGTGAGACAACGAAACGTGGTGGAAACGTTGGGGAGTGTTGTAACAGAATTAATTGTTTCAAATCCATGGCAATTAAAGTTTCTTTTTATTAATCAAACAAGAGAGTTTACATCATTTTAAACAAGAAACAAAGAGTACATAACACAAATTAACTAGTTCTTGCTTTGTTTTAAGTCACTAAGGCACAAGTCTGCCTTGGTGTATCTTGATCAATCCTATGCATCAATTCCTGAAAACACATGTGAAAATAGGTACGTCAGCATATAAATGCCTGTGAGATACATAGATGAAATGTAATGTAAATCATGTACTATAATTGTACTAATGAACATAGCAAGTATATGATGTGAAAACATGGAAAGCATGAAAGTAACAAGTAGGCACATGTGTTTCACCCCAAAACAGTTTTGAAAACGGTAAAAGAGGGGTCTATGTACTCACTTGAGATTGCCTAGAAGTCCTTGAGTAACAACCAAGCAATGCTAGAGATCACGGAAAATCAACGGCACCTTAATATAGGTAACTATGTTAATAAACCGGCCCTAAATCGGAGGATCAGATAGAATGAGGGTTCGTAAACCAAATGAGTATGGAAACTCATGTAGTATGGTTTAACAAAGCCTTCATTCTAAAATGAAACCTAACCTAAGTGCTTACGACCCATTACGACCCGTTTAGGTAGCTTATGCTACTTTAACGCGTCGTTCGCGTAAAACGCGTTCGGAACGCCTAACTAGCCCTATGATAAGTAAAATATGCCTTAACATGTCTAATATTGTTGCCAAATCAGTTTAGATATCAAAAGTTATGTTACATAAGTTTAATATGAATTTTGGCGTAAAAAGGGCATTTTGGTCATTTATCTAAGGCATATAAACTACCTATCATACAACTAACTAAACGTCGTGACCATAAGGTATAACCTCGAAAGGTTATTCCCTATACAACTATGGTCACCTAATGTGTTTGGTTGGATCCTAACGATCGACCAAACGGGTCGCGTTCGAAAGTATAAGCGATTGTTTAGATCGCTTACCTTTACGACCCTAGACAAGCACAAAACTAAAAGTGACGAGCTAAGCATGTTAAAACATGCTTAACTAAGTTTAGAAAACAGGTTTGGTATCAAAACAAACGGTTTTGATACCTAGGAGTAGTTTGGTTACAAAATACGCAAGAATACGCATTTTGGCCGAAACTACGACTCGTCACTGAGCCTAGATAACGTGGTAATCAGTAGGTATAGTCACTAGGGACTATAACCATCGTGATTACGCTCACGTTATGAAGTTCAAACGAACTTCGCATTGACCATAAACTGGTCAATGCAGAAATTCAAACAAAGTTTGACTTTAACGCTGAAACGAATGAAAAGAACGAAAGAACACTTACAAAGGGTCCCCGCAAGTTTGACCTTCCAAGTAATCTCAGGTAGGAAGTGTATAAACACAACCACTTAGAGAAAAACTCAGAATTCAAGTGGGTTTTACAAGTGAATCAAAGGGGTATTTATAGGATTTCTAGGACCGTTAGGATCGTTCCTCGAATACCGTGCTTTGATCTTGCCCTTACACTTGTTGCAACACTAAGGTAACTCAAATTGGCCCCCTTGCATCAGGAAATGACATGTGAGTGTGAGTTGGGAGTGCATAACAGCTGTTAACAGCTGTTAAAACATGTTTATCTGATCTGGAAGGCTGACACGGGCCGCGTAAGGATCACACAAGGCTTACGCGCGCCGCCTGGCCCTTCTGATCAGAAAACAACTTTGCCATATTGACAGTTTCAGCCCCTGTTGGTGTTTAAGCTCATTTCCTGCACTTCTAAGGCCCGTCAAGCCAAATTTAAGGCCCTAAAATGATGCCTAAACATTGTGGACATGAAACATGCTCAAAATATGTCGGATGTTGGTTCGTTTGGTCGTATGGTCGCGATGTTCGCTTAAGTACGACGGAATGCGCATAAGCGCGAAAAATGATCCAAATGACGCGACAAATGGATTTTTGACAAGCCAATCATCTAAGAATAATATTATAATGCTTACATAAATTTTTGGATGTCCGGATTTATTCAGAACGTAAGTTATGCGCGAAAATGCAAACTTGTGCACTTTTTGACGCTTTTAGTCCCTGATTGACCCAAAAGTTTATTTTAGCACACCGAACCCATCAAAGCCTATTTCTAAGCTATGTAAAGGATATTTATGGTATGTTTAACTCATGGTCATGTTCCGGAATGTCTGTTACAGTTCAAATCGGCATACTTTCGCAGTTTGTCGAATTTAGTCCCTGTAAGCGATTTAACTTGATTTCGGCATACCAAACCATCCAAAACTTATTTCTAAGTTATGTAAAGTTTATTTAAGGTATGTTAAGCATATTTCACTATTCCGGAGTGTTCGTTGCATTAAACTGGTTATATTTACGCATCAGTGCGCGTATAACCTTCCAGAAAGCGATTTAGAGCCCGAAATCGAACAAGAATTGATATGTGCAAATGATACACATATTTGTACAAATCCCAAGTATGAAATACAATATTTCATTGGTTTGGTATTTGTTTGATGGTCACGGAGGCACAGTTGTCAGAATTTAAATCCTCAAAATATTCTGTTATGATTAAAATTTTATTTTTAATCAGGTTCGTGTTGAAAAATAAATTAAAACGCTTAAAAACGTTATTTTTCAAGTTTAAGCGCGTACCGCGTGTTTCTGCGCAACACAGTGCTTCTACTGCAAAACGCAGACAACACAGCCAGTTTTGGCAACTGAAATTTATTTCAGTAATATTTTGGCGAGTTTATTTTTATAGAAAAATAAAAATAATTTAGAACGCCATAAACCGGGATTTAAACACTAGATAAAATACCCGGTATCCAGTTAAATACCTATTTTATCTATATTTACCAAACAATTTACACTTTAACCCCCCATATATAATTCACGGTTACTAAGGGGGTGGCCCCCACCAAAATCTTTCCAAAATCATATGTGATCCATCTTGATTTTCTTAGATTTATTTGGATCTTGTTTTGACACTTGTATTTGCATGCTTCATTCCATATCTCCATATATTTTCCTATATCTTTCTAAGTATCACACCATATCCCTCATAGATCACACAAATCCCTCACACACTCTCTCTCCCAAACCGTCCACACCTCTCTCTCTCTCCATCTTCATATCTTTAAACTTTGTTCTTGAAGATCAAGTCCTATTTCAAGCCAAATTCAAGTTAGGTTGAAGATCCAAAGGTGTTTCCAAGGTGCATTCAAGTGATTTCAAGCTTCTTATCATCAAAATCTCATCCAACAACTTACTTGAATCTTGAAGGTATAACATTTATGTTTAAATCATACTTTTGATTCTTGGTTGTTCTTGATGATTGAAGTTTCTCTTGAATCTTGGAATTTTCACAAACTTGAAATCTAAAATGAAATGGGTCTTGATACAAATAAAAATGGTGGTGATATGTATGTATATATAACCGTACGTATATACATATGTGTATGAGTTTTGAAGTTTGATTTCTTTATAAGTACTTGTTTAAGTTGTTAAATGTTCTTGAATGATAGTTAAAATGCAAGTGTTTAATGATTTGTGTATGTTATGTTAAATGACCAAGTACATCAGCAAATAAACCTGAATATATCACATATTTGATGCATTTAGATTAACATAAAATGATGATGTTATGATAGTATGCTTTAGGCACTTGTACATAAGGATACATGTTGATTTAAAGCTCAAGAAGTGATAAAAAAATGGTTGTATGACAAAAATGTTTTTGAACAGGTTATAAACACTAAAAATAATATTATTTGATGTATTATAATGGCATGAAACTTTGACATAGGTTTGATAGCTTTGCATGTTGTACATATAGCTTAAAAAGTGGTAAATTATGTGAAATTTGCATGATTTATGTGCTTTATTTAAGACCTGCACTATCATGAGTATAACCATTATTTTATTCAGTAAATAACATGGGTTATGTTAAAATTTCAAGGCATTTCGATTTGGGATGGTTCGGGTAACGTTTGATGCAAAACTATGCGGTAAAACGGTTAAAAATCGGCTTTTCGGAGGATTTTTATAAAACTGTTTTAGATCAGTAAGTAAACTGATATTTTTGATATAAAATAAGTATTTTAATTTATATTAAGGTTACTTGGTGTTTGGTTAGTCATACGTGACTTCCGACGCCCAAAAATGTTGCCGAATCGCTAAAATAAGTGTTTTTCGACATACATTATAATGGGTTGTTCATGGGTAAATTTTATGTGTTACAATGTGCTATGTGTTTTACAATAAGTGTATGATGATGTGTTAGTGTTGACAAGATTATGTGTATTACGATGTTACATTTGAGTATGTATATACAAATACACCAATATAATCCAAAACAATAACTTTTCGAGAAATCTCAAAGTTGTGTGAAAATTATAACTATCGGAGAAACTTATGTATTTTTGTGGGTTTTTGATTATTAAATCATTCTTATTTAATTTAGGACGAATAAACAATTTGAGGGATTGTGTTAACATATAAAAACGCACCCAAAGGTGAGTACATAGATCCCCTCTTTTACTGTTTTCGATTGTTTTGGGGTGATTCATATGTATCAAAACGATTTCGATATTTCAACGATGGTTTCAAAAACTATTACGATCGTTTATACTAAACTAATAACGATTTAGATAATGTGAACAAACTTGTTGGTTGTAGTTACATAACGAATGACATTCATTAATTTTGGCCGAACCAACCAGTATTAGGTTATGGTACCATAGGATCCGACAAATCCCGTTATCAGACTGCGCCCATGGTTATGTGTGGGTTAGGTGGGTAACGACTGAACCTGATGATTGTTAACTTACCCTTTGGTGGTTTGTTAATACGAGTTGAACGATGAACGAGTCACGAAGGTTTGAATGTTATTAGCGAGACGACCAAAAGTAGTTTTCACAATTAAAACAAGAACAATTGGAACAAGAACGATATTAAACGATTGTACGATTTTGAACGATTGAATGATTATGAACGATTTAAACAAATGAACGATGATCTATAACGAGAACGAGTTAAACGATGTTACACAACGATGTTTACGAAACTATATAAACCATACGAGTTTTATTACGAGAACGATTTATGATTTGGTTTACATAAACAAATGTTTAGGGTTAAGATTCATGGCATCGAGGTTTATAAATTATAACCAATCTGTTTTGACTTGGTTATTCATTTTACAATACAAACAGTTTATAAAACAAGGTTTTCTAATATCGATTAACGAAGTTGTACGAGATATTTCAATATGTAAACGAGCAATGAATTTGGCACTCACACAAAAACTATGTACTCGCTAGCATTTCTTTGCTGACTTTGTTTTTACATATGTTTCAGGTGATGTTGCTTAATGTTGATTGCGAATAGGATGCATGCTCATTTAGGACTGGACGAGGCCTTAGTGATTTAATAACGATGATAGACTATGTTTGACTTGCTTGTTTAACTTTAAGACAATGTTTAATATTTAATAAAATGAGACTCTTTGTATCCATGGTTTGAAACAATAATTCTGTTACAACACTCCCCGACGTTTCCGCCACGATTTGTTGTTTTACGTGGTCGGGGTGTGACAGAAGAAGTTGGTTTTAGAGCCAATGGTTATAGGGAATTAGGTTATTAGTAATACTTTGACCTAGACTATAACTTTCTAGGACCCCAACGCAAGTTGATTTGCGTTTAGATTTAAAAAAAAAACAAAATCCGAATCTGCTTCGAAAATTAATCATCCGTTCTAGGATGATTGATTACTAGGTTTTGAACCCTCTGTTGTAAGGTTTTGAACCCTTCCAGTTTGACTCATTTTTTGGCTTAGTGCCTTCTGAGTTTTCAAAATCTCGTCAAAGTTTGGGTCTAAATAATGTGAACACGTGCAAACTGGAAGAGTGAATGCCTGTACCCTAAGTTTTCTGTCTAAGGCTAGAGTGTTCGTACAAATCCACATAATCGGACCAGTCACTCTTACCTGGGAACTCTTGGGGTGAGTGTTCACTTATAGGCGAGCATGTCTTCGCGATACATTATTTTGATTCATTACTTTGATTAGTCACTACGTGTCGTTTGTTTGTTCGAGGTAAAGAACAAAGGATCGCCTTCCTTATGTTTCGTCGATATTTTCAGTAACGCTTTTGTTTTTCCTAATTATCGACCTCACTCGTTTCTCATATTTCCTTGTTAGACAATGCCTCCTCGACGTGATGCACAAACTTTTACTACTGAAGAAGTCGTAGCCCTTGTCTCTCATCAAATGGCTGCTGTGCTTCTAGGCGTTGTGACCCAAATCCACGAGCTATACAACAACAATAATAACAATGCACAATGTAATTTCAAGAGTTTCAATTCTGCTAAGCCGTTGAAGTTTTCTGGGTCGCAAGGAGCAACCGCACTCCTTCAATGGTTCGAAAGTATCGAGAACACATTCAGACATATGCAATGTCTGGATGGGCGTAAGGTTGAATTTGCATCAAGTGTGTTTGAGAAGCGTGCTCTTAGTTGGTGGAATGGAGTGATGCGCGATAGGGGTGCCGAAGTGGCATTGGCACAAACATGGGAAGAGCTTCGAGCTCTCATGATGAGAGAGTTCTGTCCCCGTCATGAAATTCGAGCTTTGGAACGAGAGTTTGACGATCTAAAACAAGATAGGGGAGAACACCGTGCATATACGGATCGATTTGAGGAACTCAGTCTTTTGTGTCCTACTATGGTTACCCCGTTGGAGAAAGCGATAGAGAGGTATATCGATGGTTTACCCGATTCCATACAGGATATTGTGACTGGCGTTAATCCTACTATTGTACGTCAAGCAATCGAGTTATCTGCTACCCTGACTGAGTCGCAAGTCAGGAAGGGTAAACTTACCTGCAAGGGTGATAAGAAGAAGTCGACCGAATCTATCAAGGAAAAGGGTAAGGGTAAGAAAGGTGAGTCGTTGAAGAAGTCGAGAAAGCGAAAGGGTGCTTAGAACTTTGCAGTTACTGCTCAGAACCCTTAGAACCCACCAGTTCAACCACCTGCGAAGAAAGCGTATGCTGGTACCGCACCTCATTGTGCTCGCTGCAACAGTCATCATGTTGCACAACAAGCTTGTAGGCAATGCACAACGTGTGGTAAGCTTGGGCATCTGGCCAACGTATGTCGTTTGGGCCAGAATCAGATTGTTCAGAATCAAGCTCCAGTTCAGGGGAATGCTGCTACATTCCCACCTGGTTCATGTTTCAATTGTGGAGAATTTGGTCACTTCAGCAACAACTGTCCGAGGCAAGTGAATGCAAACGTGAATGCTAATGCGAATCCGAACGTGAATGTCAACGCAAATGTGAATCCCGCTCGTGGACGAGCGTACAATCTGAATGATAACGAAGCGAGGGTTGACAACGAGGTGGTTAACGGTACGTTTCTTGTTAACAATCGACCTGCATCTATTCTTTTTGATTCTGGTGCTGATAGAAGTTTTGTTTCATTATCTTTTGAACCTTTGCTTGCGATACCTAGAACTAAACTGAGGAAACCCTTATCTGCCGAAGTTGCTACTGGTAAACCTTTTGTTCTCGATTCTGTTATTCGTGATTGTCAGTTAAACCTTGATAACCATCTTTTTTCCCATTGACCTCACGCCGATGCAACTTGGGAGTTTCGATATGATCGTGGGAATGTATTGGTTAACCAAACATCATGCTGAGGTGGTTTGTTTTGATAAGATTGTTCGTATTCCTCTTCCATCTGGCGATGTTCTGGAAATTCATGGCGAGAAGCCATCTGGTGGTTTGAAGCTTATGTCGTGTACAAAGGCCCAAAGTTATTTGCGAAAAGGATATGTTGCTTTCCTGGCACATGTCACCGAGGAGAAAGGCTAGAGCAAGAGTATTCAGGATATTCCGATTGTTCGGGATTATCCAGAGGTGTTTCCCGATGAACTGCTTGGTTTACCTCCAGTTCGTCAAGTCGAGTTTCATATTGACCTTGTACCCAATGCCAACCCGATTGCAAAAGCACCTTATCGTCTTGCACCGTCGGAGATGCAAGAGTTATCGAAACAGCTTCAAGAATTGTCTGATAAAGGATTCATCCGTCCGAGCTTTTCACCTTGGGGAGCTCCTGTCCTCTTTGTGAAAAAGAAAGATGGATCTTTTTGAATGTGTATCGATTATCGTGAGCTTAATAAGCTTACCATCAAGAATCGATATCCCCTACCTAGAATTGATGATCTCTTCGACCAGCTGTAAGGTGCTTCATGCTTTAGCAAGATCGATCTGCGATCTAGGCATCATCAACTTCGTGTACTCGAAGAAGATATTCCCAAAACTGCCTTCCGTACAAGATATGGGCACTACGAGTTCACTGTCATGCCTTTTGGTTTGCCGAATGCCCTAGCTATCTTCATGGACTTAATGAATAGGGTTTGTAAACCTTATTTAGATAAGTTCATCATTATGTTTATCGGCGATATTCTCATTTATTCAAAGTCTCGAGACGATCATGAGCAACACCTTCGTTTGACATTGGAACTCCTAAAGAAAGAACAACTTTTTGCCAAATTTTCCAAGTGTGAATTTTGGCTTAGAGAAGTTCAGTTTTTGGGTCATATTGTCAATGAGCAGGGTATCCATGTGGATCCTTGCAAAATAGCAGCTATTAAGGATTGGAATACACCGACGACACCTACAGAGATTTGATCATTTCTTGGTCTTGCTGGTTATTATCGTCGATTCATTTCTAATTTCTCAAAGATCGCGGTTCCACTCACTGCTTTGACTCAGAAAAATAAGCCTTTTGAGTGGGGACCTAAGCAAGAAGAAGCGTTCCAAACGCTGAAACGGAAACTCTGTGATGCTCTTGTTTTATCTCTACCTGAGGGAAACGATGATTTTATTGTCTATTGTGACGCGTCAAATCTAGGACTTGGTTGCGTTCTTATGCAACGAGGTAAAGTCATAGCTTATGCGTCTAGACAACTGAAAATTCACGAGAAGAACTATACGACTCATGATCTTGAGTTAGGAGCTATGGTTTTTGCTCTTAAAATATAGAGACACTACCTCTATGGAACGAAGTGTGTGGTTTTCACAGACCACAAAAGTCTCCAGCATATTCTCAATCAGAAGGAACTGAACATGAGGCAATGACGTTGGGTTGAACTCCTAAACGATTATGATTGCGAGATCCGCTACCATCCTGGTAAGGCGAATGTCGTAGCCGATGCGCTTAGTCGAAAGGAACGAGTCAAGCTTCATTCTGTTCGAACTCTATCTGATATTCAATCTCGTGTCCTTCAAGCTCAACGATCTTGTGTGATCAAAGACTTATTGAAATATGAGATACCGCTTCAACTCGAACTTAAACTCGAAACGAAGGACGATGGATTGCTATATTTCAAGGATCGTTTGTGGATTCCGAAACAAGACAATCTTCGCACCTTGGTAATGGACGAATCTCACAAGTCTCGATATTCTATCCATCCTGGTGCTGATAAAATGTACAAGGATCTTCGTACTCAGTTCTGGTGTCCTGGTATGAAGAAGGATGTTGCCTTGTATGTATAGAAATACCTAACTTGTCTCAAAGTCAAGGCCGAACATCAACGACCTTCTGGTTTACTTGTACAACCAGAGATACCAGTTTGGAAGTGGGAGAACATTGCAATGGATCTCATCACTAAGTTACCGCGTACATCTAAAGGTCACAATGCTATTTGGGTTGTTATCGATCGATTAACGAAATCAGCTCATTTTATACCGATTCGCGAGGACCTATCTGCTGATAAACTTGCAAAGATCTATGTTGATGAGATTGTATCACGACATGGTGTTCCTTTGGATATCATTTTCAATCGTGATGCTCGGTTTTCATCTCATTTTTGGAAGACCATGCAATCTGCTTTGGGAACCCAACTAAATCTAAGCACTGCTTATCATCCCCAAACAGATGGTCAATATGAGAGGACGATTCAAACTTTGGAGGATATGCTTAGAGCATGCGTGATAGACTTTGGTGGTAATTGGGATTCTCATCTTCCACTGATTGAGTTCTCTTACAACAACAGTTATCATGCTAGTATTAATATGGCACCATTCTAAGCTCTCTACGATCAAAAATATCGTTCACCTGTCTGTTGGAATGAGATCGGTGAAGCTCAGCTTACTGGACCTGAGCTCATTCTGGAAACAACAGACAAAATCAAGAAGATCCGCGATAATCTTGTGACAGCTAGAAGCCGTCAAAAGTGTTACGCGGATAGATGACGCAAGCCTTTGGAATTCCAAGTTGGTGATCTCGTCTTACTCAAGGTATCCCCTTGGAAAGGTGTAATCAGATTTGGGAAGAAAGGAAAACTTGCACCATGATATGTTGGACCATTTAAGATTGTTGAAAGAATTGGAAAGGTTGCCTATCGACTAGAGCTACCTCCAGAGCTTGGAAATATTCATCCGACTTTTCACGTGTCCAATTTGCGAAAGTGTTTAGCTGATGCTGATCTTCACATTCCTCTCGACGAGATTCAAATCGATGAAACAATGCACTTTTTCGAGAAACATGTGGAGATAGTGGACCGTACATTCAAACAGTTCAAGAACAAGCGGATTCGATCGGTCAAAGTTCGCTGGGAATCAAAACGTGGCCCCGAGTTTAATTGGGAACGTGAGGACCAGGTGAAGACGAAATATCCGCATTTGTTTTCACAAGTTTCCGCTAAATAAAATTTCGGGACGAAATTTCCTAAAGTAGGGGAGACTGTGATAACTGTGTTCTGTACTCATCGTATAAAGTAAAACAATCTTTATTATCAATAAAACAATGTGCTTTGGTGTTATTATATGTGTATTTGTGTTTGATGATTTTACAATTTGATTCGATTCCGATTTCAAGCTTTAAATCACTTTCTGGAAGGTTATACGCAAACTGTGCATTAACGCAATCAGTTTAACGCAACAAACACTCCGGAATAGTGACATAGGCTTAACATACCTTAAATAACCTTTACATAACTTAGAAATAAGTTTCGAAGGATTTGGTATGGCGAAAACATGTTTATTTGAACTAAAGAACTAATTGCGACAAAACTGCGAAACGAACGTTGGTGACCGCCCAGATGATATTTAAATCCTGAAAATATTCTGTTATGATTAAAATTTTATTTTTAATCAGGTTCGTGTTGAAAAATAAATTAAAACTCTTAAAAACGTTATTTTTCAAGTTTAAGCACGTAACGCGTGTTTCTGCGCAACACAGTGCTTCTACTGCAAAACGCAGACAACGCAGCTAGTTTTGGCAACTGAAATTTATTTCAGTAATATTTTCGCGAGTTTATTTTTATAGAAAAATAAAAATAATTTAGAACGTCATAAACCGGGATTTAAACACTAGATAAAATACCCGGTATCCAGTTAAATACCTATTTTATCTATATTTACCAAACAATTTACACTTTAACCCCCCCATATATAATTCACGGTTACTAAGGGGGTGGCCCCCACCAAAATCTTGCCAAAATCATATGTGATCCATCTTGATTTTCTTAGATTTATTTGGATCTTGTTTTGACACCCATATCTCCATGTATCTTCCTATATCTTTCTAAGTATCACTCCATATCCCTCATAGATCACACAAATCCCTCACACTCTCTCTCTCCCAAACCGTCCACACCTCTCTCTCTCTCGCCATCTTCATATCTTTAAACTTTGTTCTTGAAGATCAAGTCCTATTTCAAGCCAAATTCAAGTTAGGGTGAAGATCCAAAGGTGTTTCCAAGGTGCATTCAAGTGATTTCAAGCTTCCTATCATCAAAATCTCATCCAACAACTTACTTGAATCTTGAAGGTAAAACATTTATGTTTAAATCATACTTTTGATTCTTAGTTGTTCTTGATGATTGAAGTTTCTCTTGAATCTTGTAATTTTCACAAACTTGAACTCTAAAATGAAATGGGTCTTGATACAAATAAAAAAGGTGGTGATATGTATGTATATATAACCGTACATATATACATGTGTGTATGAGTTTTGAAGTTTGATTTCTTGATAAGTACTTGTTTAAGTTGTTATATGTTCTTGAATGATAGTTAAAATGCAAGTGTTTAATGATTTGTGTATGTTATGTTAAATGACCAAGTACATCAGCAAATAAACCTGAATATATCACATATTTGATGCATTTAGATTAACATAAAATGATGATGTTATGATAGTATGCTTTAGGCACTTGTACATAAGGATACATGTTGATTTAAAGCTCAAGAAGTGATAAAAAATGGTTATATGACAAAAAAATTTTTGAACGGTTATAAACACTAAAAATAATATTATTTGATGTATTAAAATGGCATGAAACTTTGACATAGGTTTGATAGCTTTGCATGTTGTACATATAGCTTAAAAAGTGGTAAATTATGTGAAATTTGCATGATTTATGTGCTTTATTTAAGACCTGCACTATCATGAGTATAACCATTATTTTATTCAGTAAATAACATGGGTTATGTTAAAATTTCAAGTCTTTTTGATTTGGGATGGTTCGGGTAACGTTTGATGCAAAACTATGCGGTAAAACGGTTAAAAATCGGCTTTTCGGAGGATTTTTATAAAACTATTTTAGATCAATAAGTAAACTGATATTTTTGATATAAAATAAGTATTTTAACTTATATTAAGGTTACTTGGTGTTTGGTTAGTCATACGTGACTTCCGACGCCCAAAAATGTTGCCGAATCGCTAAAATAAGTGTTTTTCGACATACACTATAATGGGTTGTTCATGGGTAAATTTTATGTGTTACAATGTGCTATGTGTTTTACAATATGTGTATGATGATGTGTTAGTGTTGACAAGATTATGTGTATTAAGATGTTACATTTGAGTATGTATATACAAATACACCAATATAATAAAAAATAATAACTTTTCGAGAAATCTCAAAGTTATGTGAAAATTCTAAGTATCGGAGAAACTTATGTATTTTTGTGGGTTTTTTATTATTAAATCATTCTTATTTAATTTAGGACGAATAAAAAATTTGAGGGATTGTGTTAACATATAAATCCGCACCCAAAGGTGAGTACATAGATCCCCTCTTTTACTGTTTTCGATTGTTTTGGGGTGATTCATATGTATCAAAACGATTTCGATATTTCAACGATGGTTTCAAAAACGATTACGATGGTTTATACTAAACTAATAACGATTTCGATAATGTGAACGAACTTGTTGGTTGTAGTTACATAACGAATGACATTCATTAATTTTGGCCGAACCGACTAGTATTAGGTTATGGTACCATAGGATCCGACAAATCCCGTTATCAGACTGCGCCCATGGTTTTGTGTGGGTTAAGTGGGTAACGACTGAACTTGATGATTGTTAACTTACCCTTTGGTGGTTTGTTAATACGAGTTGAACGAGTTGAACAATGAACGAGTCACGAAGGTTTGAATGTTATCAGAGAGACGACCAAAAGTAGTTTTCACAATTAAAACGAGAACAATTGGAGCAAGAACGGTATTAAACGATTGTATGATTTTGAACGATTGAACGATTATGAACGATTTAAACAAATGAATGATGATCTATAACGAGAACAAGTTAAACGATGTTACACAACGATGTTTACGAAGCTATATAAACCATACGAGTTTTATTACGAGAATGATTTATGATTTGGTTTACATAAACAAATGTTTTGGGTTAAGATTCATGGCATCGAGGTTTATAAATTATAACCAATCTGTTTTGACTTGGTTATTCATTTTACAATACAAACCGTTTACAAAACAAGGTTTTCTAATATCGATTAACGAAGTTGTACGAGATATTTCAATATGTAAACGAGCCATGAATCTGACACTCACACAAAAACTACGTACTCGCCAGCATTTCATTGCTGACTTTGTTTTTACATATGTTTCAGGTGATGTTTCTTAATGTTGATTGCGAATAGGATGCATGCTCACTTAGGACTGGACGAGGCCTTAGTGATTTAAAAACGATAATAGACTATGTTTGACTTGCTTGTTTAACTTTAAGACAATGTTTAATATTTAATAAAACGAGACTCTTTGTATCCATGGTTTGAAACAATAATTCTGTTACAACACTCCCCGACGTTTCCGCCACGATTTGTTGTTTTACGTGGTCGGGGTGTGAGAGTAAGCCATGAAGGGTTAATATGTAAGAAAAGTTTTAAAGAAATATGACCCTACGGTGGTAATCCGAGGAGGGTCAATTGAGCGAAATGGTAAATAAATACAATTTTCTGGTGATTATGATATGTTTGGTTATTTAGGCTAAATGGGTCAAATGGTGAAGTTAACACCATTTGACAATAATGACTAACAAACGTTTGTCGAGTTCTATGCTCACAGGGATGAATAGTGTACGAAAATTTGCGTCGCTATTAAGTAGCGATTTATTAAAGCAAGGAATTTAAACAGGTCAATGCTATAACCCGAGCCAGGTACGTATAAGTAAGATTTTGGCTAAAAGACGTGATTTTGGTGAAATATATTGTTGATAGTCCTTCGTTGCAAAAGAAGAGACTGAGGTTGACCAAAATGCCCATGAACGTTAAACCGGGTAAACGGTCCTTATGAGTCGTTTATAAACATGTATTATGATAAAGTAAAGTTTAGTTATGTGTTGAAGCATAGGCATAAACCCTTTTCAGATCAAATGCCTCAAAATAGTTCCTTGTCGTAAAATAACAACCAAAAGGGGGTAAATTCGGAATAATCAATTGATATCCATTAACCCACCATAAGCATAGTTGTGGTGGTAGTCCATTTGACAAGTAATGTGAAAATATAATGCTAGGAATAAATGAGCGTGGTTTACGCGTAAAAGCGCTTAAATACCCTTAACGGGTCAAAATAAGCGCATAATCATAGACGGGTTAATGATGCATAATAACCCGTGATTTAAATCTTGTGTCATGGGAAACATTTGTAATATGATGTTCATGAGAATTTTGGTATAACAAACATTTTGGTTTGATGAAAGTATAAACAGGTCAAAATTTTGTTAAAAAGTTTAATAAATAGAATTTAGCTGAAGGCTTAAAACCTAGAAAAAAATTGTTATCCGGATGTCCGATTTTAACTCCATGTGATGGAGAATTAAATTATGATCGCGTAGGAAAAATAATCGTGTAAAACGGATTTATAAATTGAAAGATATGCACATTTTGGTGTATGTTAAGTTAGTAGAAATTGAGCTGGGAATCAGCAGCACATAATTACAATCTTTCTGTCGAAATGGATCCGTCGTGCCCCACGAAGGAGAAGCCTTAAGACGTCGTGCCCAGCCACGGGCTGTGGCGCCCGCGACAGACTACAGATCTCACATTTTTTATTTTGTTTATTTTGAGTTTCAGACTCGTTTAAACCAGTTATTTGACTACCAAAACTAACTTTTGAGTTGGTTTTGGTTACAGGTGCATATCAAAAATACCCGGATGAAGATCAAGTGACGTATAAGAACCGAACACATGAAAATGAAGCTTCCGCACGTTGTATCGTCATTATTTTTCAACGACGAACACAATCACATTAAGTTGTATTATTTTTAAATTGTAAAAGTTTTAATTTACCCGTATTTTTCAACGTATATGTAATCATAATTACATGTTTATGTTCGTAAACTATACGAAAACCGTTAAATTCTAGTAAGGGTCTTACAAAGACCTATTTCTCAAGTCATTACCAGATCCACAAAATATCAGCCCTTAATTTCTACATTAAGACTTCAATATAGATGTGTTCAATATTCAAATTATACTCCAGAAACATCTAAAAACTCTTGTTTCAATTTCAAAAAATAAAAATAAAAATACAAAACAAAAATTTGCATTTAAACATAATTTCAAATCAATCATATATAAAAACGGTCTTGATCAGTTTTCTGGCTTGGAATCTCTTTCTTAAAAGAGATTTAAATAAATGCGCTGAGTATAATCAACTTAGATCATCTAGGGAAATAATCATCACGTTAAGCATATATTCATCTCAATTCAAAATACTATCAAACAATTTGGTATTTAACTTATTTACAAAGTATCTTTAAGAACAAATACTTAATAAACATATAGTGATAGATCAGATTTCTGGCTAGAATTTTCCTCCAGAAGAAGAAAATTAAAGATGAGCGCTTAGTTATATCGGATTTGATCATATGGGGAAATAATCATCATATCCTTAATATCAGAAAAAAAACTTAAATAATGGGGATTATTTGTATTAAAATGAAGAACACTTGTAATCTCTATTTAAAAAAAAAAAACTAGTTAGAGCAAAATTTTCATTCATACTTACCAAGTTACATCAAAACAGAAGGTAGACGGACAACAAGCTACGCTGCCACTCCTTTCTTAATTGCAAACCCTAATCTACCAAAGACAAAACCCTGCCCCCCTTGGGGATAAACAATTACTGTGGATGACCCGTTGGACCCTTGTCAGGAGTTGGATAGCTTCTGCCGCTAGGGATCCAAGTGTGTCAAAGGTAAAAGGGACAAAAAACATGCTGGTTCTCTTCACAAGCTTTAGCGTGCTTATCAACTTTCTTCGATTATGCCTTTCTTGCTGCTTGTCCAGCTACAAACTCGTTTTCCCTTAAACCAACCAGAAGGGAAACCTTCGTGAGGTCCACACAAGCATGTTTCCCCTTAGCCCAACCAAAGACGAGCAGATCCGCTGGTCACAAAGTAGATCTCCCTTCCATAGGGTCTGTAAGGAAATTCACAGGAGCCTCTTTCTTAACCAAAATCCCAGCTCTTCTCAGAATGTCCCACAAAACATCTCGCACCCAGTCATGTCAATATTTGAACCCATGGAGCTCTTTACAAGTACTGCGTGCTCTCCGTATTTATCCATACAAGCTTTATGGCATATCAGGCAGGTTTCATCTTCTGGGTAGATAGGGATTATCAACCGGTATTTAAGGATGACTCTATATTCTACTACTGACATACAATGTCCCAGCCCCTCCATCAGGATAACGGTAAAAAAAATCCTGAGCATGGGGACCCTTTAGGCACTCCAACACCGCCTTCTAGCGAGATGACAAATCAAAAATTTCTCCCAGGCTTTGAGCGATTTTGCAAAACAGAGCATTCGCCAAAGTTTTTTTTGGCTTCCAGCGGGCGGTGTCCTTTTTAGAGAAACCACCGGTATCAAAGTCTGGGAGAGAGACATTTAAGCATTCGAGCGCCTGCAGATAGTCCCGGTCGAGCCCGACAATCCCACTATTTCGAAGGATATGATCATGTAGTTCCCAAGACTGTGCACTAGACGCCACAAAGGTATAAACCCCAACATCTCGAGCTGAACAATTCAAAAAAAAAGTAAATTACTGTAGGATCGGGATTCGATCAAACGACTCGTTCAGAAGAGTTCTCGATCAATACGAAAGGCGGAATCAGACGTATTGATGTTATAACAGCTAGATTTGCACGTAGAATCACTTAAAATGTCGATTGTATTGATTTGACAAAGTTACACGAGCTGGCGACACTTCGGCAGAGCTTCGCTACCGGAATCCAAAAGTCTTAAATGAAGACCCAAGACCACATATATATAGGAGATGCCAGACCCCACGAACCAGACCACACGAACTGGTCCAGGTCGCATGAACTAGCAAGACCGCACGAACTTTATCACCTCGTGCGAGGTGGCTGGTTCAGGTCTGTTTCCTGTTTCTCTCGTTCAACGTGTCCTGGTCTATCTATTCTAGTTACATGACTCGATACAAGACGAAGTCAACAGACATATGCACTAACAAACTTCCCCTTGGATGATGACGAGTCTTCAGTGTGTCGAGTCTTCCGTCTTGATCAGTCTTCTCGCTCTCACTAAAGTATTCTCCATTGTACGCATCTTTATCAATCTCTCTCTTACTCTTCCAGAATCTCAACCTTACTCTTCGAACTTTCTTATTCTCTTGATCAGATCTCTTAATTCATTAAGCTCTTTAGCATTAGCAGCTTCTATCTCGAACGCTATTCCAAGATCTGAATCTGGCTCTTACGTCTTCAGACTCCCCCTTTCGATAAGCTGGGATCGCAGTCTGGAATTCCCTATCTGCAGGCTTTGGATTGGAAACCTGGCTCTAATCTGCATACGCTTATGTGGAAAATCCTCAGGAGTCGAAACCTAGCTCTTTCAAAGCTTTTTACCAGCACATACTCTACCCAAAACATAAGGTTTTTCATTTTAAAAACATTTATAGTCTAATCATCTAGACACCATTTGCAAGATAGACAATTTTGACATAGATGAACTCTGATTATTCACTTGTAAAAACAAATTTGGTTTCAAATTAATGAACCATTTAATCATTTCAAATTCATTTGTCATTTCAAACAAACTCTCCCAACCCTTGTTGTTCATCATGTTCAGCACTTGGAATTTTGAAAATCAGCTTTCCAACATCAGTTGTGGAAAATAAGATGAAATAAAATCTTTTTGAATTTTCAAAATTTTATGCTAAAACATACTGAAAATCTTTTTGGATTTTGGGAAATAAACTATATACAGACATCTTTTTGTGAGTTTGTGTAAGAGGATCATATCAGTTTATGACAAATCACTAGTACCATTGAGCTTAAAACACTTTAAGATCTAAAGGATTCACTTAGATTGTCAGTATACTGATCCACTTAAATTTTCTCACAAAGTTCAATTGTTTCGAGATATGAGAATTAGTGTTTTAAGCACTTAACTTATTCGCGTGTCCCACCTCAGAATATACTTGACGGGTGGTCTGTAGGACAACCCTTAAGTGCCTTAAAAAGATTAAAATCCCATGCTTTACACGTTTAATTGTTTGAACTTGGTAACTACTAGTCGTTTGGACGTGCAGGTGCAAATGGAGCATAAAAGGGAAAGAATTTGGAGCATCAATAAAAAAATCAATTTTTGGAATTGAAGAATTAAGAGGATAGCATGATAGAGGACGAAATTACGAGAACGTAGGCGAAAACGGTGAAGAAAACGGAGTTGAAACGAAAAAGTTATGCTGAAAACAAGTTTTCAGCATTGCCTGCTATAAGACAGAAGACAAGGACCGTATGACTCACTGACCGCCGTAACCTACGGTGGGGAGCCGTAGGTTACGGCACCGACTGATCCAATAGTGTAACTTCTCGCATTTAATGGCCTTTTGATGGAGTTTTATGGGGTCTAATCATGTTTTTCGGTTACACAACACTTGGGGGACGAAATTTGGAGCTTGTTGGAGACTTTGAAAAAGGAAAACACTATCTTTAATCATTAGTTTGGTTTCTTTGATCCTTATGAACAATAATACTATTGCTATGATGCTTGTTCAAGCCATGAGTGGCTAAGTACTCTATGATCATCTTTGGTGGAAGGTTTTGTAAGACTTTATGCTTGAATTTTATATTTCTAGAATAACAATTTCTTCTTTATTGAATTGTTTGTTATGGTGTGTGATTGATTGTTAGTAAATTGTTGATTCTTGTGCTAAACTAATTAGAAACCATACGTTCTTGGTGCCGTTGGCAACCGAGATATCATGGGTATAGTTAGGCTTGGGTAAGGGTTGATTGATCATCGGGTAACAACCTCACGTTCTAGGAATCTGAGTACTTAGTTCCCTTTCATCACTGCAACTAATCACACATGAACTATGTCTATGTAGTTCTTTCTAGTGGAATGATAGCATAAATGTTAAAGCAAAACCGGAAACTGAAGATGATCATTTGTCTCTAATCTGTTTACAACCAAATCTTTTCTCTGTCAATTTAATTAGTTTAATTTAATCTAAAACCAATTCACTCACATAAACTCTTGAATTTACTTTTGTTGCAATTAGATTAATTTAGTCAAGTTAGATACTCTAGCAAATAACACATTTTCCACAAACTCCCTGTGTTCGATACCCACTTGCCACTAACTATTTAGTAATTATTGGATTAAATTTGATTGTGACCATGACATCACGTCAAATTTTGGCGCCGTTGCCGGGGACAATGTATCCCAAGTGTGGGGATGGGGGGATTTTTTGAGAGTTTTAAAAATTTTTGTGAAGCCAAGCGAAAATTGTCAAAATTTGAAAACTTGATATTGTTCCACTTGACACACCGACACCCATTTCTAGTCCTTTCTTGGTGAGAGTTTGAGCCACATATAATTATAGAATACTTCTTTGTTTTGAGTGGCGGTGTGTGTATTGTGTTAATAGAACTTGTGTATGAATTCTTGTTAAATCCTAGAGTTAGCTTGCTTTTGAAAATGATAGGGGACTTTTAGGTAGCCTCGTCTAGATGTGTGAGAGTGTGGGAATTGGGGGTTGGACCTCATACATTACATATATGAGCTTGGTATTGTGAGGGGTGGGGGTTTGGTCTTTACAAAGCCATGTTTGAGCCTTATACCATTCGGTTGTGACCCAAACTTACTTCTTACAAAAACTTTACCTATTGAGATGACCCGGTTTAGGAATTTAGTTTGTGATTATTGATGTTCTTGTATATATTTTTGAGTTCTATGCTTAAAAAAAAAGAAGAAGAAAGAAAAAAAAAAGAAAAAAATATGAGAAAAATACAAAAAGAAGGATTTAGTTGCAATAGTAGTTGAAAATGTTGATGATGTTGTGTATATAGTTGATGTTTGCTTTGATTAGTAGTAGAAATAAAAACCGGGTCGAATCAATGAGCTACTTTCACATTCCCACTATTTCCTACCTTTACACATAGCCCCGTTACAACCCGAATGTCCTTTTGATTCATAAGCATGCTAAATATTTGATAGGAGGAGATTTGATTTGTATACAAGCTTATTGTCGCACAATCACACACGTGCATTGAGTGTTTTAGCATAATGTGCTAATATTTCTTATCACCGAGAGTTGTTGTGAGGGGTGTGTCTTGTGGTGTGATAAAAAGTTAGTAAAAGGACGATACATTTTAGCTTGATTTGCATGTTGATCGCTTGTGGTTTTGAAATGGTTTTTGAATAGGTTGCTTGGGACAAGCAACGAGTAAGTGTGGGGATGTGACGGGTGGTCCGTAGGACAACCCTTAAGTGCCTTAAAAAGATTAAAATCCCATGCTTTACACGTTTAATTGTTTGACCTTGGTAACTACTAGTCGTTTGGACGTGCAGGTGCAAATGGAGCATAAAAGGGAAAGAATTTGGAGCATCAATAAAAAAATCAATTTTTGGAATTGAAGAATTAAGAGGATAGCATGATAGAGGACGAAATTACGAGAACGTAGGCGAAAACGGTGAAGAAAACGGAGTTGAAACGAAAAAGTTATGCTGAAAACAAGTTTTCAGCATTGCCTGCCGTAAGACAGAAGACAAGGACCGTATGACTCACTGACCGCCGTAACCTACGGTGGGGAGCCGTAGGTTATGACACCGACTGATCCAATAGTGTAACTTCTCGCATTTAATGGCCTTTTGATGGAGTTTTATGGGGTCTAATCGTGTTTTTCGGTTACACAACACTTGGGGGACGAAATTTGGAGCTTGTTGGAGACTTTGAAAAAGGAAAACACTATCTTTAATCATTAGTTTGGTTGCTTTGATCCTTATGAACAATAATACTATTGCTATGATGCTTGTTCAAGCCATGAGTGGCTAAGTACTCTATGATCATCTTTGGTGGAAGGTTTTGTAAGACTTTATGCTTGAATTTTATATTTCTAGAATAAAAGTTTCTTCTTTATTGAATTGTTTGTTATGGTGTGTGATTGATTGCTAGTAAATTGTTGATTCTTGTGCTAAACTAATTAGAAACCATACGTTCTTGGTGCCGTTGGCAACCGAGATATCATGGGTATAGTTAGGCTTGGGTAAGGGTTGATTGATCATCGGGTAACAACCTCACGTTCTAGGAATCTGAGTACTTAGTTCCCTTTCATCACTGCAACTAATCACACATGAACTATGTCTATGTAGTTCTTTCTAGTGGAATGATAGCATAAATGTTAAAGCAAAACCGGAAACTGAAGATGATCATTTGTCTCTAATCTGTTTACAACCAAATCTTTTCTCTGTCAATTTAATTAGTTTAATTTAATCTAAAACCAATTCACTCACATAAACTCTTGAATTTACTTTTGTTGCAATTAGATTAATTTAGTCAAGTTAGATACTCTAGCAAATAACACATTTTCCACAAACTCCATGTGTTCGATACCCACTTGCCACTAACTATTTAGTAGTAATTGGATTAAATTTGATTGTGACCACGACATCACGTCAATACTCCCGTATCCAGACTCCTATATTTAGTCTTACAGCTGAATGTACACTAATGATATCTGTAAATGGGTAATGCGAGGCCATGAGAGCTCAGGTTAGAACTTTCGTTCAGACAAAGAGAAGATGGCTCGACTTTTAGGTGTGTCCCGTTTTGGGGATCTTTTCTTCAACAACACATGATTAGCATTTTGCAATGTTTCATCATTTTTTATACTGAGGGTGGGCTTTATGATTAAAGCAGTGCAGAGTATTATACGAGGATTAGACTATTGCTCCCGCAAAATCAGAAGTCCCGGTATAATACCCCAGATATCATCACGCACAAAAACCTAGTATGTCAGTAATAGAAAGCCCTTCAAACAAGATTTCAGGGGTTACCTATATATCCGAGAGATGTTCCCCACGTGATAAGTAAGCATTTAATATTTAGGTTTATATCTCGAAAACAATCTACTATGCGTGTAAAAACCTACTGGCATAGCATCAGTGAGACCGTTTATCACATTTTAACTTTCCAATTCTTTAGCGTACTGTGATTGTCTACTGATGTACTATCATTTCCTCTTTTTCACAACAAAACTCATTTTGATTTTTCGATGTTTTTGGTTTTTAGATTTTATCATGTTTTTGGATTTTTCAAATTTTCAAAATTTTAATTTTTTACTCCCCCTAAAATAAAAAATATGTTTCAATTTTTTTGATTTTCTAGGAAAATTTGAAAGTAAAAGCAATAAACTATACAATAAAATGACAAACTGATGTGAATTGCTTCAATTCTCCATTCTCTTGACTTAAACAATCAGAACTCCCCCTGACAACAAACTATTTTCCCATTATGATTTCAAAATACTTAAGTTTGTTTTAATCAAAATGGTTTTTTCTGGAAAATTAGTTTTGTTGATTTCACAAACATGGGGTTTCATCACATTATTTTCAAATTACTACTTGTAAGTTCATCTTTCCTTTTCTTTAACCACTTGTATGAAAGTTAAATCAAGTTCAACTTAATGACCTTGATTAACCACTTGTAGGTTCTTATCAACAATACAACTTGTAAGTCGAAATATCACAGTTGTGAATTTCTCAAGAAAGATGCCGATTCCTACTCCCCAATTACCAACCTTGGAGTTCCGGCAAGTCAGGATTTCAAACAAAGAATGCTGACACCCAAGCCTGACCTGCCTTGGGTGCATCTAAGTTATTTTCACTCAGTGTGTAAGTTCTCCTCTTTGATTCATAAAATTCTTTTACCCCTTTGGCCCTACCATCGACCATTTTTCCAAAAATATGTTTTACTTTCCCATTGAAAGCCTTTTCGACATCGAATTCTTTCTTTTCAGAATATAATTGATTCGAAATTTCCACTTTTCCAAATTTTGATTTTAAATTTGCAGCCCGCAATGGTGGAAAGTTGACATCATCCATTGGCGGTACTGACTTTTCCATTTTTAGCTCAATTTGTGGCTCCTCTGACTTTGACGAGTCTGATTCATCGCCAGAAAGTGGCTCCTTTGCTTCCGAAGAAACAAATTCATCGCCAGATTTAACCTCTGATTTCTTAGCAACCCACGTTTGGTTGTTAAGATTCACATTTCTTTTGTAAAAACGTCTTGAACTCTCACCAATTTCAAATGTAGAATTTTTAAACACTTTGAATTTGTCCGTTGGTGGTTCATTTTCATCAACAATTTTTTCTTTAAGTTTAGAAAGAACTTCCTGTTTTATGTTGGTTGCCATTGGACAATTCCAGGCGATGTGACCAACTTTTATGCATCTATAGCAAGTTCTTGTTTTCTTTTTGGTTCCAAACACAGTCTTCTCAAACTTTTGTTTTTCAGCAAGAAACTCCTTGTTAGACTGTTTCCAGAAAGATTTTTCCTTTTCTTCTTCTAAAGAAGCACCTGAAAAAAATATTGTTTTTGATTTAAAATCTTTAATATTTTGATTATTTTCAACATCAAAACCCAACCCCTTCTTTTTGAAATTGCTTTTATGATTCGGTTTCTTTTGATGACCTGGACCGAAACCTTTCTTCTTGTTTAAACGTTGTTGAATTCTAGAAGTATATTTAGGTTTTGAAAATCCCATTTTATCTTTTATTTCTGAAACCTTTATTTTTATCAATTTAAAAACTGTTTTAATATTTTCAATTTTCACATTTTTAATTGGAAATTCCTCATCAGAATATAATTTGTCTAAATCATTCAAAGTATATGCCACTTTGATTGGTTCATCATTCAAACTATTTTCTATTTTCAGAATCTCTTTATTATGACTACTCTTGACCGATGAACTCGAACTGTTGACTGATGAACTCGAAGTTTCAGACTCAGACTTTGACTCTGACTCCTCATCGTTATCCAACACCTGATCTACTACTTTCATAATCAACTCGGACTCATGATCCGTATCAGATGTTGTGAAAGTGACATCGATGTTATCTGACAAGTCATCCGTTGTTTCTGACTTCAAATTTATATTGACTGCCTTTTTGACTTGTTCTGAGTTTGGATGTCTCGGTGAATACCCTTCCCAAACTGGAGGCGGACACTTTTTATAATTTGCAGTTTGTTTCTTACCAGTATCCGTATCTTCCGACTACTTATCTTGAAAGGCTTCAAAACCTGCTACTGTCGGATAGATTCTATCAATCAAGTAATCATAACTTGAGTAACTCATTAGCAATCGTCTGATTCTTCCATTCTCAATCTTTTTAGTCTCCAATTCCTACTTCAACTTTGCACACTCATCAATATAGTGATTGCTGGCCTTCTGCTTAGACATCATTACTGCATTCATCATTGTCAAAGCATATTCCCTTTCTGAGTTTGTCTTTTCCAACTGGTTGACTGTTCTGTTCAACACATCATAAGATTCTTTCACGTACTTAACATCGAACAACAATTTTTCTTTCATCTTGTTTAGCTCACTAAACTTCTTATCTTTCTCTTCACAATGTTTGCATGGTTCCAAACATTTTAGACAAGGTTTTGTGACCTCTACAATCTTTTCAATCTCAACAATCTTCTCAACAACTTTAACTTCTTTACTCTGTTCATACTTCTCTTCCACCTGAACAACATTCTCACATTTTACCTCTTTCTTTTCTTTTGCTGATCATTTCTCCTTTAGTTTCTCCAATTTATCTGCAAAGTAAAATTTGAAACTTTCAGGAGATAAATGAATTTTACCAATGTTTATTTGATTAATTTCTTCATCACCATCACTGCTATCAATTTGTGATTGATCAAAGACTGGTGTCTTTTTTGAACTATCTTCTGAAGAGATAGACTCTCCATCTTGACTTTTCTCATCATTTGCAAACACATCCATCTATTCTTTCATCAACTCTGGCTCTTGAATAATCTGTGCAACAAATGCTCTAAACTTTGAGTTACTTTCAGCCGGAATATATTTATCCCAGCTAAATCCCTCTGGCAATCTTTCATCTTCTTGATCTGGAGGCATAGTAATACAAGCTTTCTTATTTCCATCTTCAATCAACATAGTACGTAATGATGACGGTTGTTGAGCTACCTGATGATATATTGCTTATTTGCTTTCCGATAATATTCATTGTTCCCGAAAGGATTCTGAGCTCCACCTGCTTCTCGGTTGGTACATTCCCTCTTGAAATGTCCTTTTTCCCTGCACCGAAAACAAGTAACATTAGACTTATCAAAACCTAAAGTAGAAACATTAGCATCACGTAAGTCATCTCTTCAGATAATTTGCTTAAATTTCTCAGCTCTCCTCAACACGCTCGTTAAACACCACTTAATATCCATTAGCTCCATTTCCTCAGCATCAATCTGATCGTAATCCTCTTTTGTTAACATAATATTTTCGATCCTTCCTGCAACCAAACTCTCATATGATTCTAACACGGTAACTAGTAATGCCATATGACCTTTAGCGACTTCTTCAGAGAAATTCTGACCGTTCTGAAGATGCAACGCGATGTTGCATTGTAGCACATGACTATTACCATTGTTTGAGCTTTGAGACTGATAATTTGAAGTTGAAACATTAGGATTAACACTTGTATATGAAGAAAATCCACTGTTGTTGATTGAACTTTGATTGAGTGATCCGGATGAGTTTTCTACGCTGAAAGCGGTCTGGATATTTGGACTAGCTTCAACATTTTGAACATTACCTTTGAAATACATCTTGATATCTTGTTGACCACTTGAATTGTTCATTCTACTGATCTTTTGTTGTTCAAGATCTTGTCCTTCAAGTTTTTCAATGAATTGAGCAATTGACAATCTATCATACTCTCCGGTATTCTTCAAAATCATAAGATATGTACCCCATTCATTTTGAGGTAAAGCATCGGCTAATTTTTCAAGCCATTCCTCTCGATCTTTATTGATATCCAACTGGGTCATTGAACGCACTAAATGACAATATCTCTCAATAAGAGTCTTTGTAGTTTCACCCGGCAAGCTTGAAAACAATTCAAATTCTTTCTTTAATAATGATTTTTTATTTTTGATCATCTCTGTACTTCCTTCGAATTTTGTGCGAAGTGCTTCCCAAATCGAACGTGCACTACCATCATGTTGAAGTAATACGAAAATGTCTTCTTTCACAGCTTGTTGTAGTAAACTGATCATCATTTTTTCTGCCTTGTACATGTCTCTCTCTTTTTCCGAAAACTCAGAAATAATTTTTATAACTCCCATATCAGAACCAGGTCGAACATACTTTGTTTCAATACACTCCCAAGACCTTAAATGGTTTGCTTGAACCCAATTCTCGAACCGTTCTTGCCAACTGTAATATTCTTCAACGCTCATCAGCTTTGGAGGTTTCTGCAATGTTCCCGTTTCATTTTCCATGTTTACGTTCTGAGCAACTGAACTTGCAGTAGCTGAAGAAGTACTAAACGCGTTATAGAATTCATTTTCCATGTTTCGGTATCAAGAGTTCACAAAAACAGAATTTTCAAACGATCTGGTCAAACCACATGACCTGGAAAAATTAATTCAAACAACCTGAACGTTGGCACGGTATGAATTTGGTGCGACCTGGAATCAATTTCAAACGAGCTGACGTTTTTCAAACGACCAGGCTTAATCTCAAATGACCTGATCACCTCATGCGATCTGATCAAACCATGAGATCTGGTTTGACTTCAAACGATCTGAACATAGTTTCAAACGACCTGAAGACGTTTTAACCACACCGTACGACCTGAAGGATATATTTCAAACGAACTGGTGATTTTCAAGCGACCTGAAGGGTTTTACATGATCTGATGTTTGTTTCACATGGTTTGGTTAAACTTTTCAAACGACCTGACCAGTTTCGAACGATCTGAAGGGTATTTCACGCGATTTGAACAAGAATCAAGCGATCTGAGTCAATATTCAAACGATTTGAATAGAAATCCACACCGTTTGAGAATCCTAAGTCCAAAATTTCATGATTTTGTCAAATTTGATAAGTTTTTATGTTGAATTTACAGTCAAATTTGTTCAAAGATTGTTCAAAACAGTGTTTTACGTGTTATATCACGAAATCAGATCATTTTAACCGTAAAAACTCGGTAAATTTGACGAAAAAGTGTAGAAAAGTGGGTAGAAATGAATAGAAATCAGTTTTATCCGTGAAAACAAGCTGAAATGGTAAGAACTCTTCCTCCTGTGTTCTGATACTGTAGGATCGTATTCGGCCCTGTTTGAGTCGATCAGAAGAATTCCTATCCAAAACAAGAGGCGGAAACTAATGCTTTGGTGCGATTACAGCTGGTTTCAGTTTTAACTGTTGTTGTATTGATCAATAATACGAGTACACGTTCTGACAACACTTTTGCAGCACTTCGTGGCTCACCGGAAGACAACACCTATAACTATCTCCTTGATTTCGCTCAAATGACCTATATATAGGCTAACAGATTTCGCTTTTATGTACATGAGACATAAGCGAAACCACCTGATTGACACATAAGCGAAATCAGGTTTTGACATAAGAGCGAAATCACCTCTAATACATGTTTCTTAGATTTCGTGCCCTGTTCTATCCTATACACTACAAGACTCAATGTAAGACGTAGTCGAGAGACGTAGTGCACCGACAAACTCCCCCTCGGATGTTGACGGAGTCTTCAGTGTTGAGTCTTCGATTGTCAACCCTACTATCTTTATCAGTTTTCGATCTTCCTCTGAAGTATTTGTCATTGCAAGAATCCTCATTTTCTATCTTCATCATCAACAAACTCCTCTCTCTCAAATGTTGAATATCATGGTGTCTTCAGACTCCCCCTTTCAATCTGCTGGGATCGTAGTCTGGAATTCACAAGATAAATTTTCATCCTGCTCTGGATCGAAACCTGGCCAACCTGCAAAAACTCTACCCAAAAATAAATTTTCTGATAACCATTTGTGGATAAGATTTTCAAATCTAATATACCACTTGCAGGAATAACGTTTATAATGCAAAACTTTTTCTTATTTCATTTCAACAATCCTCAAATACTTTCACTCAAACCATTTGTTCATCAGGTTTAGCACTCGGAATTTTGAAAATCAGCTTTCCAAAATCAGTTGTCGAAAATCTTTTTGTATTTTACAAACTTTATGCTAAAACACACTAAAATCTTTTTGGATTTTCTGAAAGAAAATAACTGACACCACTTGTAGAATCAAGAAAATGTAGAAATGAAATATATACAAACAATATTTTTGTGAGTTCGTGCAAGAGGATCATATCAGTTTTTGAGACAAATCACCAACACCGTTAAGCTTCATTTCATTTTAAGTTTTAAACGATTCACTTAGATTGTCAGTATACTGGTCCACTTAAATTTTCACACAAAGTTCAACTGATCCGAGATATGATATTAATGTCTTAAGCACTTAAACTTAATCGCGTGTCCCACCTCATAATATACTCCCGTATCCAGATCCCAATATTCAGTCTTACAGGTAATTATGACACAAATGATATCTGTAGGGCTTAATAAATTATGAAGAATCACGAGAGCTCAGGTCAGAACTACCGTTCAGCAGAGAGATAATGACTCAACTTTTGGGTATGTCCCCTTTAGAGGATCTTTTTTACAACAGCATTGCTAAGCAATTTTATTGTCTTATCATATATGCTGAGGGTGATGCTATGTTTCAAGCATTTTGCGAAAAGTATTATTCGAGGACTAAGTCAGAACTTCCATTCAGCAGAAGTCCCGGAATAATACCCCAGATATCACTGAGTATAAAGACCTAGTATATCAGAAAAAGGAATATTTCAAACGAGATTTCGGGGGTTACACATATATCCGAGAGATGTTTCCCCACGATATAAGCAAGTTTGAAATTTAGGTTTATATCTCGTCACAATCTACTAAATGTGTAAAAACCTACTGGCACATCATTAGTGAGACCGTTTATCACTTTTTATCTTACCAATTCTTTAGCATGCTGTGATCGTCCACTGATGTACTATCATTTCCTCTTTTATACAACAAAACTCATTTTTCATTTTATCATGTTTTTGACTTTTTCAAATTTTCAAATGTTTTTGGATTTTCAGAAATTTCTTACTCCCCCTAAAATGCAAACACATTTTAGGAAATTTGAAAACAAACTGTACAAGAACATGACAACTGATATCGAATTGCCTCAATTCGCCATCCACTTGACATAAACAATCAGAACTCCCCCTCACAACAAACTATTTTCCCATTGATTTCAAAACACTTAAGTTTGTTTTAATCAAATGGTTTTTCCGGAAAATAAGTTGTGTTGATTTTGTAAAACCATTTGTAGGTTTAGGGTTTGGTTCATCACTTTGTTGTTCAACCACTTGTAGGAAATCAGATACAACTTAATGTCCCTGATTTACCACATATAAGATCAATCCAATCAAGCATTTTCAACCAATCATCATCTATTGGTTGAATTCTCAAGGTGCCGATTCCTACTCCTCGCTTACCAACCTGGGAGTTCCGGCAAGTCCTGCAAAACTTTTCAAACACAAATTAAGAAAGATGCCGATTCATGCTCCACGATTACCAACTTGGGAGCTCCGGCAAGTCAGGTTTTTACTGTTTGAAAAATATATCTACCCAAGCCTGACCTTCCTTGGGTGTAACAACCTCTTCTTCTTCTTCGTCTTTTCTTTCAACAGACTTGTGAACACGTCTTTTAGAAGCATAAAATTCTTTGACACGTTTGGCCTTACCATCGACCATTTTTCCAAAAATGTGTTTCACAGTTCCATTGAAAGCCTTATCAACATCAAATTTTTTCTTGTCAGAATAAAATTGATTTGAAATTTCAACTTTCCCAACCATCTTTTTAAAATTTTCAGCTCGTAGAGGTGGAAAATTCACATCATCCACATTCGGAACTGATTTCTCAACCTTTTCTTTAACACGTGGCTCCTCTGATTTTGTGGAATCAGATTCATCACCAGAACTGTTTCCTGAACCTTTAACAACCCATTTTTGATTTTTCAAATTTTCTTTTCTTTTAACCACATTCTTTGAACATTCACCAATCTCAAAGGTTGAATTTTCAAAGCCTGTAAATGTTTTGGTTGTAAGTTCAGTTTTCTCCACAACTTTCTCTTTCAATTTACCAGATACTTCCTGTTTTGGTTTGAATGTTTTCGGACAATTCCTAGCAACATGACCAGCAATCTTGCACTGAAAACAGGTTCTGGTTTCTATCTTCTTTGGAACAACATTTTTCTTCAACTCTTCTTGCTTCTTGGCAAGGAATTCTTGATTCGTCTGTTTTCTGAATACTTGTTCTTTCTCAGTCTCTGTCGTTTTCCCTGAAACAAACACAGTTTTTGGTTTATAAACTTTTTCATTTTTATAATTTTTCGGTTGAATAAAACCTAATCATTTCTTTTTGAAATTACGATTATGGTTTGGTTTCTTTTGGAAACTATAACCACAATTATAACCCATTTTCTTGTTAATTCTTTGTTGATCTCTTGAAGTGTATTGTTTAGGTTTTCCGATAAGATTTAAATCTTTTATTTCAGAAATATTAATTTCTGTAATTTTGAAAACCTTTTGAATCATTTCAAATCTTACACTTCTTATTGGAAAAGCTTCATCAGAATATAATTTGTCGGAATCTTTCAAAGTATATGCCACTTTGAATGATTCATCATTCAATTTAGATTTTGATATAAAAAACTCTTTATCATAAACCCGTTTGTCCTTTTTGACTGTTGACTTTGACGCATCGGACTCAGATTTTGACTTGGATTTGGACTCCGGTTTTGACTCCTCACAGTCATCTTTATGTAACACCTGATCGACCACACTTTTTATCAACTTTGACTCATGATCAGTGTCGAATGACGTGTATGTGACATCAATATTTTCTGGCAAGTTATCCAACAGCCCAGACTCCCATTGTAAGTTTATTGCCTTATCGACTCTTTCGGAATTTGGATTTCAAGGTGAATATCCATTTTCGACCGGGGGCGGACATCTAGTGTAGACCACACTTGGTTTCTTACCAGAAATCTTCACTTTATCTTTGTCTTCTATCACAGATTTCTCTTCTTCTGAAGTCTTTACTTCTTCAAAAGTCTTCAAATTCTCCACAACCGGATAAATCCTGTCAACAACAAAAGTAGAACATTAGTAACTTTCTAATAACTTGTTGACTCTTTCAGTTTCGATTCTTTGTGTTTCTAGCTTTAATTCCAGCTCAGCACACTTCTTTATGTGAAATTTAACATCATCAAGCTGTCTCAGGTAAGCTCTCTTTAGTGTATTCATTGCCACAGCTTGTTCACCGTTTGAATCAGTATACTTGTTGATTTATCTGTTCATTGTATCATAGGATTCTTTCAATCTGTTTATATTATGCAGCAACTCATTGTTTTGCTTGATTAAAGAATCACAATTCATGCACTTTTCAGGAACTTTGACAGGTTCTGCATCAACTTTGACTTTAAATTCAAGAACCTCTTTGACTGTTCTGTTTGATCGTAAAAATTCAGCTCTTCTCTTTTTCTCAGCTTCTGCCTCAGCTTTTAATCTCTCTTCCTCTTCTTCCTCTTCCTCAAGCTTTCTCCGTCTTGCTTCAGCAGCTTCCATTACTTTTCTGCACTTTTCGGCACATTTCAAATCATAGGCATTTGCAATGAAAGCTTTAGCATATGAAGTGTCTTTGGACATTTCTTTGGCTATAAGTTCTTGATCTGGGCAAAAATTGTCCCAACTGAAACCTTCGGCCAATTTTTCATCATCTTGTTCTGCCAAACACACTTTGCTGTTTGTTGGAAGATATTTATCCCAGCTAAAATTATCATATTTGCCCTGATTAACTAGACATGCTCTTTTTGAACCTTCAATCTCATCTTTCCCGTGTGCAGTTTGTGCCTGATGCGGTGCTGGTGGTGTGACTTGATGATAAATCGCCTTTTTGTGATAATCGTTATTTCCAAAAGGATTCTGGGCTCCACTAGCTTCACGATTTTTGCACTCCCTCTTGAAATGCCCCTTTTTCCTGCAACGAAAACATGTAACTTTAGATTTATCAAAGCCTGAAGTTGAAACATTTGCATCACGGAAATCATCTCGGCCTGTAATTTGTTTAAACTTTTCGGCTCGTCTCAACACACTTGCCATGCACCATTTAATGTCCATTAATTCCATTTCCTCAGCATCTATTTGATCGTAATCCTCTTTCGTGAGCATTGGATTACCGATCTTTCCGGCCACAAAACTACTATAAGATTCCAACACCATTCCCAACAAAGACATTTGATTTTTAGCTACTTCTTCAGAATAATCTTGATCACTTTCAAGATTTAATACAATATTGCATTGAAGTTTTCTTCCATTCTTTGTTGCAGAAATGTTTGGATCGAATGATGAAAATCTTGTGCTGCTTGATCCCTGGGATGATTTCTTTTCAGAAGAATCTTTCGCACTGTAAGCAGTTTCGACTTTTGGAGAAAAATTGACTTTTCGTTGACACCACCTTTGTAATACAGGCTGATATCTTGTTCTCCATCGTAGTTCTTCATCCTGGCAATCTTTCTTTGCTCCATCTCTTGAGCTTCCAGGTGTTTGATGAAGTCTCCCAATGTCATATTTTTATAATCTTTTCTATTGGATCTCAGCATCATCAGAAATGTTCCCCAAGTTTCATGAGGTAGTGCATCTGCAAGTTTTTCAATCAATTCATCAGTATCTTTCTTAATTCCAAGTTTTGTCATATTTCTCACCAAGTTACAATATCTATCAATTATTTGCTTGGTGTTTTCAGATTTCAAACCACGGAATAAATCGAATTCTTTCTTCATGAGAGACATTTTGTTTTTGAGCATATCATCACTTCCAACAAATTTTGCTTCCAATTCTGTCTAGATTGAGTAAGCAGTTCCATCATGTTGAAGCAGTATCAAGATATCTTCTTTTATTGCTTGCTGAAGCAGACTCACCATCAATTTCTCATCTCGATATTTCTTTTTATCTTTCGTACTCATTTCTCGAATTGTTAACTGCACACCATTCGTTGTGGGTCTAACAAAAGGTTCCTCAGTGTGTTCCCAAGCATCCAAATGATAAGCTTCGACCCAATTCCCAAACCGTTCGGACCATACGTTGTAATCATCAATATCCATGAGTTTAGGCGGTTTCTGAGACGTTCCGGTTTTGTTCTCATGCAAAGCATTCTGTGTGATTGTAATCGGGCTAGCAAATGCGTTATAGAATTCAGTGTCCATTGTTCAAAGTTCACAAAATTTCAAACTTAGGCAAAATTGACCCTTGAAGCGAAATACTAAAGTGTCACAATAAGCGAAACCTCCAAAGTGTCTTAAGAGCGAAATACCAAAGTGTCACAAAAGCGGAACCTTGATCTGTTCACTGGAGCGAAATCATCTAATAGTCTTATGAGCGAAATCACACTTGACTGTCCACAAAAGCGAAATCAGATAACTGGTTCACAAAAGCGAAATCAACTTGTACAAATGAGCGAAATCATGTTGATCAGATGAACGAAATCAAGATTGATCAGATGAGCGAAACCAGGTGATGACGTCACCTTTTACACGAGTTCATACGAGCGAAACCCTGAAAATCCTAAGTTCTAGATCGATTTTAGCTTTGACACTTTCAAGGATTTATTAATACATGATTATGAGTGTTATGTGTGAATTTGAGTTGGTTTTACCGTGAAAATTTTTTAAAAATTGAAGAAAGTGTAGAAAATCAGAATGAATGCAGCTGAAATGGCAAGAACTCTTCCTCCTGAGCTCTGATACCACTTGTAGGATCGTATTCGGCCCTGTTTGAGTCGATCAGAAGAATTCCTATCCAAAACAAGAGGCAGAAACTAATGCTTTGGTGCGATTACAGCTGGATTCACTTTTAACTGTTGTTGTATTGATCAATAATACGAGTACACGTTCTGACAACACTTCGGCAGCACTTCGTGGCTCACCGGAAGACAACACCTATAACTATCTCCTTGATTTCGCTCAAATGACCTATATATAGGCTAACAGATTTCGCTTTTATGTACATGACACATAAGCGAAACCACCTGATTGAAACATAAGCGAAATCAGGTTTTGACAAAAGAGCGAAATCACCTCTAATACATGTTTCTTAGATTTCGTGCCCTGTTCTATCCTATACACTACAAGACTCAATGTAAGACGTAGTCGACAGACGTAGTGCACCAACAGATACCACTTGTAGGATCAGGATTCGATCAAATGAGTCGTTCAGAAGAGTTCTCGATCAATACGAAATACGGAATCAGACGTATTGATGTTATACCAGCTAGATTTGCACGTAGAATCACTTCAAATGTCGATTGTATTGATTTGACAAAGTTACACGAGCTGGCGACACTTCGGCAGAGCTTTGCTACCGGAATCCAAAAGTCTTAAATGAAGACCTAAGACCACATATATATAGGAGATGCCAGACCCCACGAACCAGACCACACGAACTGGTTCAGGTCGCATGAACTAGCAAGACCGCACGAACTTTATCACCTCGTGCGAGGTGGCTGGTTCAGGTCTATTTCTCGTTTCTCTCGTTCAACGTGTCATGGTCTATCTATTCTAGTTACATGACTCGATACAAGACGAAGTCAACAGACATATGCACTAACAATTACTGTTTTGGCCCCTGTGGTCTAGTCAGTTTAATTATTTCAGCCCAAAAATGATTTTTTAACATATCAGACCTTGAGGTTGCATTTTATAATGGTTTTGGCACCTGACACTAACTTTGTTACTTTTTTGCAGTTAAGTGTAAGGGTAATTAGGTCATTATATATCTTAGGGGTTGTTTTTTATAATTACAAAGTTCTTTTAATATTTAAGAGATTATTAATGCAATTACTAAAGTTTTATTTATTACTATTTCGTTATTTCCACGATTATTATTTAATAAAATATGTTTAAATATACAAATAAATATGAATTTTCATTAACCGTTTGTTTTTATAAAAGTCGTTTTAAAAAATAATTTGTTTTTTTTTTACATTTTGTTTAAACCTTCTATCGTTTTAAAATTGTTCCTTTTTAAACCAATTGTTTTTTTTAAATCGTGCTTTTAAAGTCGTTTGTCTTTTAAAGTTTTTTTAAACACTTTATTGTATAGCATTATTTTTAAAATCATTTATTTTTTAAACATTTTTAAACAACTCGCTTTTTTAAGTCGTCCATTTTTTAAATTTTACAAAACGCCGGGTATAAAAAACAAAAGAAATGTAAGATTTGACAAAAAAGAAACATTCTAATAAAAAGTTTGTAAAAGATCGTTCATTTTCTAAACTTTTTTTAAAATGGTTTATTTCTTTTTCAAATCTTCTATTTCCGTAGACCGTTTGTTTATTCAAAATTTGTTATGTTTTAACCTTTCGTTTATTTGTTAACTTATTTTTAAAGGTTTTGTTTTTGATAAGCGCCGTTTTTTAATCTTCATTTTTTAAACTACTTGTTCGTTTAAAATCGATCATTTTTAAATTCTTTCGATTTTTTAAATCGTTCATTTTCTGAAGTTCTTTTCCCCTAACGACTATAAGTAAACTTAATACAAAGTTTAAAAAATGAACGATTCCAAAAATGGTTCTAAAAGGAATGGTTTAAAAAAGAAACGCTTTTAAAAACTAACGACTTAAAAAAACGAATTGTTTAAAATAGTTCAAAAAAAGATTTTAAAAAGAATGGTATAAAATGAATCGTTTAAAAGACAAACAACTTTAAAAAGAGTAATTTTAATACAAGCGGTTTAAGAATGAATAATTTTAAAGACGAAGACAGTTTAAAAAAAGGTTAAAAACAAATAATTTTAAATACGACGTTTTTAAAAAACAAACGCTTAATGAAAATACATATTTATTTGTATATATAAGACTTATTTTGTAAAATAATAATCCTGAAAATAAAGAATTAATAATCTTTTAAATATTAAAAAAACTTTGTAATTATCAAAAACGGCCCTTAAGGTATATAATTATCTAATTACCATTACACTTAACTGCCAAAAAGTAACAAAGTTAGTGTAATGGGCCAAAACCATTATAAAATACAACCTTATGGTCTGATATATTAAAAGATTCATTGTTGGGCTGAAAGTATTAAACTGGCTAAACCACTAGGGCCAAAATAGTAATTTACCCTAAAAAAATTTAAAACTACAGAAATAAAAAAGAAGATAAAACAAAACCAATTGCTATAAATAATATGTTGGAGATCTTCTTGTATTCAAAACAGGAAAACATACTTTTAAAAACAGGGCTTAGTAGTTTACCATAGATCTCAAAACCAGCACATGATTTCAACGTGCTACTATGACACCCCAAGAAAATTCTCAAACGAACTAACTTCTTCTGCGACTACTTGCTAAATTTTGTGATCAAATTTCATTCAACTTGGGGATGATATGACAACCCGTACATTCCGAGGTTAAAAACTGTTCACTTCTCTCGTTTACTTCATTTATGTTTCATTTACGATTTACTTTTCATGTCATATGTTTTAACCCGCACACATTTACATAAGCATATATATATATATATATACACATAAATATGCATTAACCCAAACTATATATATATATATATGTGTGTGTGTGTGTGTGTGTGTGTTTATAAAGAATTCCGAACCTAATCCCGTAACCCTGAACCCGATAACGCGATACCCAATCCCTGTCGAACCGACGGCCCAAAAATCCACCCCACATCTCTATCGTCGTAGCCCAACCCAAACCACCCACAACCCAAACCTCCTTTGCAGCCCAAGCAAACCCAAACCGCTCCACGCCCTTACCCCTTTATGTACGTATGTTGCATGCGTTCTTGATAACTCCCCTAACCCTAATACGATTTCATAAACACTACTCCTCTCTAGATGACAAGGCAAGACCCGCCAGGTCTTCAAATCCTTTCAGTTCAAGTCTCTAGCGACCCACATCACTTCTTTAATTCGATAATCTTTATAGTTTAGTTGTGTTTCTTGAATAATCTTTCGTTATCATGGCTGCTTTTCTAGATTGATTGATGTTCTTAATGTTTTGTGATGATTTCTAATGGATTAAGCTTGCTAGGATTTATGTTAGTTGGTTATTGATTGCTTATTTGTTCGGTTAGTCATTAGGGTTTCGAGTATTGCATGATCTTGGGTTGAATCTTGTTAGTTCTTGATGAATTAGTTGAGGTATAGCCTGATTTATAATGATAACCTGCTTTAGATGATGTTTGTTGGTCATTTTTGTTTGCTAAGTATGTGTTTAAATCCATAAAATTCGTATTTAGAAGTCGGGTAACGAAACCGTTTCTGTCCAGAAAGTTATAGCTGATTTGTGTCGGCTATAACCGGGTCAAAATTTAACAAAAATGAATGTTTCTTGAGTCTATAATGTAGTTTCATGAAATATCTTTCAAACCCCATTGGAATTATATTTTTTCAATGTGATTTGATATTTTAAATGATTTTTCCCGTAACAAATGTCCAGGCTGCGTTTTCTGGCAGAATTTGCAACCTATTACGAATATTATAACTTGGTGTACAAAATTGAGTTAATACCTGAAAATATTACTGTAGATAGTTCTAGGTGATAATAAAATTCTCCCACTAGAATTTCGTTAAAAGAGTTAACGAGCATTTTTAAATGAATTCTTCTTTAAATTGTCACAAGAATGTTACGAATCAGACCTATGTCCGATAGATGATTTTTATTAAATTTTCTGTACGTAATCAGGTCATGAGAAAAATCCACAAATATTCGTGAATTAAATAACATATATGGTTAAAATATCAAAAATTTTTGAGTCCGTTTGGTATTTTAAATAAATTCCGGAAAACTGCTCAAAAACTGACATGAAATTGTGTAAGCTGAAATATGATGTTATGTTTGTTATTGTTTGTGATAGCAAACTTTATTAACGTATCTGGGTGTGGTAGATATGTTGCGAGACTTCCTATAAATAAACACCCGGCTACATTATCAAGGTATCGTTAATTAGTACATGCGAGTTTCATGTCACGATCAGTTCTCCGATTTGTTATGCTTTGGTCGGTAATACATCTTGACTTCAACTTTGTTTCATGTGGTAGATTCTTTCTTTCTTAAAACTCTTTATCGCATGTTTTGATATATGTTACAAGTTGCTATGATTGTTATTACTACGATTATTATATAAGAATATGTTACCCTGAGTTTTAGCTTCTCGTGGAGTGTCCCACAAGCGTGTTATTATGGCATCAACAACACGTGCTCCTTCCATGACGGAGAGATTAGTTCACGGCGTCCCTCGGTACAAGTGTGGTACAAAGCTACTTGGATATGGATCGGTCCTAATTATGTTTATGTTTTCTGGAGATGGAAGTTGGGTTTGCTAAGCCATGCCACCTCGTGTGATTGACTGTGTGTCACTTATTTATGTTATGTTTGGCTTATGGGTACATTCGTAAGATAAGATTTGAATCTTTGAGTTAAAATGCACTGTATTACTGATTATGTTATGTTTACTATGTGTTGTTGGTTCTGTTACAGCTTTTAGTTTTTGTTGTTATTACGGTTATCGTTGTTATTTTTGAGCTTATTATTCTGTACTTGGCATTTGGCTCATTCCGTAAACCTTTTTCTCCTCACAGGTTCGTAGCGTACATGTTACTTTGGACGGGATGGAGAGTGAGGAATAAAACACTAGGATACTATCTGAAGATGCTAAGTCAATCTCTAGGATTAATCTAATGTTGTCTGTTAGCTTTGGGAACACTAAATAAATTATGTTTGACCTTCGGGTTCAAGTTGGCTTATATTAGGTATTTCCAATTTTATAACAAAAAGAGAGTATGTCTTAGTCGGTATAGGGTTGGAGGTAGAGTTAGAGGCAAGAGACGATATTGTATTAAGGTTTTTGAATTAAGTTTCATTAGTATAATAAAAGTGACTTTCTCAAAGCAAAAGGGTGTTTTGTTAAGATTGATTGATATCTTGATCTTAAATATTATGCTTTTATGGTTGGCTGATTCTATACACACCCCCCTCCCTCCTGATTATACCCCCCTTGTGAGAGGAAAACTGCCGGTCCCACGCGGGCCCCACCTGTAAGTATGTGAGAGGAGTGGGGTGTAGAAAGTAGCACCCTAATGATCATTAATTTGGACCGAAAACATCAAAATAGTTACATGTTTTAGGGGCTGTTTAGTAGCTTATTAATGATTTCATTAAGAGATTACCTCTAATGAGTCAGCATTAATTGTGTTTAATTCACTAATAAGATATCTCTGAATCATTTAGTAAACCTCTCACCCATTAAGTTTCAAAATGATGCTCCATGAAACGTTTACCTCTTTATCCATTCACCTGTGATCATAACCTTTAGTCAGTCACTCATGCACGCCAAACCAAGTCAGTCCACTTACCGGTTCAGAGTCTTTTAACCAGTTAGACCTATTAATGGCTCAACACTTACTGATGTAGAGGTTGCCAAATATGCCCTTACTTGTATAAAAGTATACATCTAATAACACCTAAATTTTAGAATGATAATTTTGTTGTTTGAATTTAAAACAACGAGCATGATTTCCTTGGATCAGGGCTGCATAACTTTTGCCGAGAACTCTAAAACAAAAGTTATAAATGTTATAAAAGCATGACTTTCGTTGACACATGACATCATTAGATTGATTCTTTTCTGAACTGCACTAGTTTTGCAAGAAAGTGTAAAAAAGACGTTATTTCTGTCGTGGAGTCGCTAAAAAGCGTGACCCTCGATTTTAGACACGAATTAAGTTCTGGTTGGATAATCTTTTAAATAAGTTTTTTTATTAACGGTCCTGGTTAGTTAAAGGCCGTGAGTTAGAATCTCATATTTGTTAAAGGCATGAGTTAGAATCTCATATTTGTTTGTTATTCACTAAACTACCACATACAACTTAACACACGTATGACAAAACTTGACAATTTAGGTTATGCTTTTCAAAACAAATTTAGAAAGCAAGATTGAACAGTAAGACCTATGTCCTCTCTAAGAAATTAAGAATCAAACTTGTCCCCAACAAAGAATATTCTTTCCTTTACAAAAATAACTCCACATTTCCTTTAACCTTATTCTTACATTTTTCAAAACCATCTCTTCCTAGAATTTCCAAATGGTTGACAAAACCAAAAGCAAAGCAATCTCTTAAATATCAACCAATATTCTAACAATTACATTTTCCTATAAATCAAACAAACCATCTCCAAATGAAATAAAATCAAACATTTGCTTGTCTTGGGTGTCTAAATTCTTTAACATCTCAAGATTCATTATATCATGGCGGCTTCTCCAAGTTCGGTAATGAAACGATCCGAATCAGTAGTGGACACCATGCCGGAGGCCTTAAGGCAAAGCCGGTATCATATGAAAAAATGCTTTCTAAAATATGTAGAAAAAGGAAAGCGGATGATGAAACTTCACCATTTGATGCAAGAAATGGAGACTGTCATTGAGGACCAGGATGAAAAGGCTGAGCTCTTGGAAGGCGTACTTGGTTTCATCTTGTGCACAACCCAGGTCTACATATATTCCTATCTATATACATAGAGGAGTGTTCAATGCTAAACATAATTATTGCTAGAACAAGCCGAACAAAATAACCATTTATTTTTTAATGTTAAAGATATTATAATAAAAGTAGATATAAATGTAGTTTTATTGCTTCTCACCCAGAAATTCAAAAACAAAAAAAAGAATATGGTTAGTTTAGTTTTTTTTATCGTTTTTGTATATAACCTATACATGATCATTATCAACACATGTGTAGGTTAAATATATGAACAAATTAGTTTCATAATTTTTAATATACATACTCTATGCATGTGTATGCAAGAAGGAAAACATTTTAAAAAATATGAAGAATTGATAAAAAATTAAACCACTGATACTTGTTTATTTTATTCTTGCAATACTTTAGTGTTTTATAATGAAACTCATCTTGTATATACACACCAACGTATAATGCACGGGACTTTCAAAAGTAAGAAATGTTTTGACTTCTGTTTAATCTCACAGGAAGCAGCAGTTGTTCCTCCTTATATTGCCTTTGCTATAAGGCCAAACCCGGGATTCTGGGAGTACGTTAAAGTCAATGCGAACGATCTATCAGTTGAAGGGATCAATGCCACAGATTACTTGAAGTTCAAGGAAATGATCGTCGACGAGAAATGGTATACATGCAAGATTTTCTAGTTAGGATTTCCCAAATCTTGGGTTGAAACTTGTATAATTATGTGCTATCAATGTTCAAATCTTTCAGGGCTAATGATGCAAATGCATCAGAGATAGACTTTGGAGCAATGGACTTTAAGATGCCTACCATGAGTTTATCTTCTTCAATTGGAAATGGAGTTCATTTCACATCAAAGTTTATTACTTCTAAACTTTATGCTCAATCTGGCTGCCAACAATTGCTAGTTGATTACTTGCTCTCGTTAAATCATCAAGGAGAAGTATGCAAGGAGTTTAATTTTATATAGTTTTACAGAAAAAAAAAAACAGTTTTTAACTTTGTTTTGACACATTTTAAAATTGTGCAGAAACTTATGATAAATGACACCCTCAACACAGTTTCAAAACTTCAAGCGGCTCTAATAGTAGCTCATGCCTCCCTTTCTTCATTGCCGAATGACACCCCATATCAAAGCTTTGAGCTTAGGTATCTTTATTTTTTTTCTTTTTATATAATTTCATTTAAGGGAAAATCACAAGAATAGCGATGTTGACCGTCTGACTCTTTGAAATTACAAAAATACCCGTTTGACTCTTTGAAATTATCAAAATACCCGTTTTACAGATAATGTTTTGATTTTTAAATCTCTTATTATTTTAGTCTTTTTTAATTATATTAAAATTTTTATTCATGGTCCCCCTAGCGCGACATATGGATATCATGAGTATAAAATAAAAATTTTGCTGCATTAAATTGAAATCTGTAGCATCAAATCACACATGTTAAACTATAGTTTATCAGTAATATAAAAAAGTCAAGACTTTTTTGATCACTAGTCCAGTCAAGATGGCCATCCTTGTGATTTTCCCTCTATTTAAACAAGTACATAAAACTTATAACCATGATATATATCTACAGATTTAAAGAATGGGGTTTTGAGAAGGGATGGGGAGATAACGCGAAAAGGGTGTGCGAAACAGTCCGGTTTCTATTGGAGGTTCTTCAAGCCCCCGACCCCGTAAACCTGGAGGCTTTTTTTAGCAGGGTTCCAAACATATTCAATGTTGTTCTATTCTCGATTCATGGATATTTTGGTCAATCCAATGTTCTTGGCTTGCCTGATACCGGAGGCCAGGTAGTTTATGTTTTGGATCAAGTTGTGGCTATGGAAGAGGAATTGCTCCTTAGGATTAAGCAGCAAGGACTCAGCTTCAAGCCTCAGATTCTTGTGGTGAGAAGAAGATTTGCATTGTTCATATTATAATAGGAATGTATCAGATGTTTTACTTACCACTGTTTTTTCATTTTCTGATCTAAACAAGGTGACTAGACTTCTTCCTGATGCCAAAGGGACAAAGTGTAACAAGGTTTTGGAACCGGTTCTCAACACAAAACATTCTCAGATTCTTAGAATCCCGTTTAGGACCGAAAAGGGAGTTCTTCGTAAATGGGTGTCTCGGTTTGATATCTATCCGTACCTCGAAAATTTTACTCAGGCATGTTCTGTTAATTCGTGTTCGTGTTCATAAGTGTGTTTTTTATGGGATATTGATTATATAAACTAAAAACTAATAGGATGCGAGTGCGAAAATCATTGAAATGATGGAAGGGAAACCTGATCTTATCATTGGAAATTATACTGATGGAAATCTGGTGGCATCTCTCATGGCTAACAAACTTGGAACCACGTTGGTATGTGATGATCCTTTTCAATAGGGGTGTAAATGAGCGGAGCCGTGCCATGGCTAAGACCGCCGAAGCTCAAGCTTGGCTCATTTAGAGCACTTTATTTCTAAGCCCGGGCTCTGCTCGTTAGTAGTTTTCAAGTTTGAGCTTAGCACATTTATTATTTATTATTTTTTTTTATAGGTTTATAATTTTATTTATAGCTATAACTTTTGTATTTAACATAATATATAATATTTAGTTGTTTCTTATAATAATATTATATATAATAATAGTTATGGTGGGGTAGCCCAGTTGGCCACCGACACCCACCTCTTCCCAGAGGTACCGGGTTCGAGTCTTGGGAGTGGCATATGTCGTTCAGGATAAGAACTCGGCAAGGGGAAGTCACCGCGGAGCTAGGTTGGTCGGGTAGCGGCTCCCGGAGTGGGATCACTCCGGCGGTTGGGAGGACCGTGCACTATCCCCCCCCCCCCTGGTGTGTATATATAATATTAAATAAAAGTTATAAAAATAACATGCTAGTCTAGGCTCGAGAGCCAACTTGAGCTCGATAGTTGAAGCTCGGTCTCGAGCTTTTTATTAAACGTGCTTATTTTTAATTTCGAGCTCCTTTAAGCTCGGATTTATTCGAAATTTTACCAAGTTAATATCAAGTAGCTCACAAGGGACTTGACTTGTTTACACCCTTAGTTTAAGATGCTAACAAGATTCCGCTGAAATTATCTATGTCTAAATGATAAAATTGTACACTCTTGTGAAATTACAGGGAACGATTGCGCATGCTTTAGAGAAGACTAAATACGAAGATTCAGACATAAAATGGAAGCAGTTGGACCCAAAATATCACTTTTCCTGTCAATTCACAGCTGATATGATTGCAATGAATTCAGCAGATTTTATTATCACTAGTACTTTCCAAGAAATTGCTGGAAGGTTTGATATCCAAACACAACCACATTACTTATATGTTGTTAGCTTTGATTTTAAACAGTTTTGATGTTATGGTTTCAGTAAAGATAGACCTGGGCAGTATGAAAGCCATGTAGCATTTACACTTCCAGGCTTATATAGAGTTGTTTCAGGCATTAATGTGTTTGATCCCAAATTCAACATTGCTTCTCCTGGGGCTGATCAAACCGTTTATTTCCCTTACACTGAAACGTCGAAACGATTCACTACATTTCAACCTGCCATAGAGGAACTACTCTTTAGTAAAGTTGAAAACAACGAACACATGTAAGATTGAAATGAATATTATAATTTTTGAGTTATCTGTGTTTATTTATCTACAAGAGTATCACTGAACACATTTTTTTTTTGGAGTACAAACAAACGAAAATCAATAATTCATGTCTCGAATTTTAATTGTTTGTTAAATATGATAAAATCGTTGAAATGTGATATTTATTCATTTCTTCTGAAGTTCAAAAGAAAAAACATGAACAAATTCCGTAAACATAGAGAACCCACACTTATGTAAGTAATGTGTATGTTATATTACACTTCAAATTTAAATAGACATATGAACAAATTTTTTTAATGATTTTTATGTGTATAACATACACATTTTTATTTAGGAAGTTCAAAATTTAAAAGATAAAACCATTGATTAAAAAACTGAACGCTTTTTGATTCTTTTTATTTTTGAAATAATTTAATGTTTTGTTGACATCCATGTTATATGACAGTGGATATTTAGAAGACAAAAACAAACCAATCATCTTCTCAATGGCAAGACTTGACACGGTGAAGAACATCACGGGACTAACTGAATGGTTCGGGGAGAACACGAGGCTAAGGAACTTGGTTAATCTTGTTGTGGTCGCGGGTTTCTTCGATCCTTCAAAATCAAAAGATAGAGAAGAAATAGCAGAAATAAAGAAAATGCATTTGCTGATAGATAAATACCAACTCAAAGGTCAAATAAGATGGATAGCGGCCCAAACTGATAAAAGCAGGAACAGTGAGCTTTATCGTCGCATTGCTGACTCAAAGGGAGCATTTGTGCAACCGGCTATATATGAAGCATTTGGGCTTACAGTAATAGAGGCAATGAATTGTGGCTTACCAACTTTTGCAACCAATCAAGGTGGTCCAGCTGAGATCATTGTTGATGGTGTTTCTGGATTCCAGATTGATCCTAATTATGGTGATCAGTCGAGCAATAAGATTGCTGACTTTTTCCATAAATGCAAAGAGGATCCTGGATACTGGAACATAATTTCAGAAGGCGGTTTGAAGCGCATATACGAATGGTAATAAAATATTGACCATTGACACGTATCCTAGTTAGAGATGGCGAACGAACCCGAATCCGAAGGGGTAATTCCGAAACGTTCGGGACGGGCATTCGGGTATATGGGATAGTTTCAAAAATTTTCATGGGAGGTGATACCAGATCCGATTACCTGCAACATGCATACCCATTTCCCGAACCATTCCCATAGAAATTTTGTCTTACTTTTGTTTTGTCCTTGGGTAATAGAATAATCTATTAATTCACTAACTTTAAGTTTAATATTTCTATTTTTTGGGTAATAAAATTATATAAAACTTCAAATAGTATGAATTGTGTTTGGATATGAGAACGGGTACTTTTTAACAAACTGTAATTACCAGACATATAGGATGGGTATTGTATTGGGTATGAGACACGATTTTACTATTAATTATTATACTAAGAGTTGTATCTTATATTTCAGCTACACATGGAAGATTTATGCAAATAAAGTGTTGAATATGGGGAACATTTACTCGTTCTGGAAGCAGTTAAACAAGCAACAAAAAGAAGCAAAACAAAGATACATTGAATTATTCTACAATCTACATTACAAGAACTTGGTATATATCTTTGATTCATTTTCATTAAGTAACTTATTTAATCATTAGAAGAAAGGGTTTATCATAAGTTTCTTTTTGTAACATAAATGTCACAGGTGAGGACTGTGCCCATCGCTAGTGATGAAGTTAATCGTGAACCAGTGTCAAAAGCAAAAGCCGCAACACAGTCTTTACAAAAGCAAGTCATATAAACGATATCTTAATTTATAGCCATAAATGTTTCTTCAAATTTCGTATACCCACAACTAATTGATTTTTTTTTTCTTTTTTAAACAGGCGCACACCATCCACATTGCAAAGGTAAATCAGATCCCCGTTTATGGTGATTTTTTTAGATGAACGACTAAAGCTCAAAAAGTGTGAACTCTTGCTTTATTTCAGGTTGCTTGGTGCTTAAAGGATTGATTGTACAATGCACCTCGGTTCAAGATCGCATGAATTCATTACCTTTATTCTTTCAAGACCACATGAATTCATATGGAAGAAATTTCTGTACATGAAATACATAAATTAAAGAACATAATATTGTGATACTTAAAATGACGTTGATTTGTCTTTGACCGTGAGAGTTAAGTTATCTATAAGATGAAAAGAAATAAGAAATTACCATTCTTTGTTTATGTTGTGTTTTCACTAATAAATGTACTCTTAACCCCAACCGAGATTGCATAAGGTTATCTTGTAGAGGGATTGATCGATTATATAACACAAGTTACGAAGCTTATGTAAAAAGGTCAAAGCACGAATATACACATACGGATTTTGAAGGATGTCCGTGGTATAATTTTTTTTTTGAGTGAACCCGGTTCATATATATGTATATATTTATTTACTATCAAGATTAGTCAAAATACTTTTGACAAAAATGTATACATATATATATATATGTTAGTTAAATAAACTTCAACTACTAAAATTATATATGTACATTTTAGGCAACGGAAGCATAAGTAACAATATATAAAATATAAACACTTTTATACCAAGAGATATCCGCAATTGAACAAGATCACCAACATGCAAACACGAAATATAGCAGCAACCATAGGGAGTTTAGATATACATTCGGTTAGTAAATAACCGGTTGAGACACCGAGGTTCAACGAACAATTGCTAGTGATACGAACCAACGAGATGAGAGTGCGAACCCGTGTAGCGGCGGCGGTGACCGGCGGCAAGCGACAGCGGGAAAAGGGTGGGCCGGCGGCGGCGGCGGTTGTGGCCGGTTAAGGTTGTGAGTGTTATGAGAGTTTTGTTTTTTATTTTTTGCCACCCCAAAACTTGTCCATACACTTTCTTTATATATACTATGAAGCTCCATGCATGCTCAACACATGGTGGTCATGCACTTGGAACTTGGACAAGTGTTGAGAAGCTTATGCATATGCAACAAGTGGCCATGCAAGACTGCATGCGCGACAAGTGGCATAGCACGGGTGTATGTGTGACAAATGGCCAGATGAATATACCTGTGTCACCCGGTCCATGTACCCGTCTCTCAGTTTAATAACCGCGTATTATTCGTAATTACCAGTTAAATTAGTTAAGTGGATTTTAGTTCGTTGCCCACGGTGTAACTCTTACGGGTCAAGACCCGGTCGGCAGCGTTGACTTATCGAACTAGACACAAACATCCAACAAATTTTGTATAACCGGATCACATACTTATGAGCAGAATTCACACTTGGTTACATAACCCTAACGACCTATAAACACACACATATACTAACGAGAATGTTAACGACCAAGTGTCAACAATCATAACAACCGTTCTTAACTACCATAACTGTCACTGCTACAAATGAAGCATTAGCCGATGTTCGTTCGATATTTACTTTAGACGGGTTAAAGTAATAATCCCGTCTTAAAATCAATAACTACATGATCACTAGACCAATTTGATTAAGATATTCAAGAAAATTCAAGATAACCCTTTCGTATACGAATTTAAGCAACTTTTAAAGGGTGTTGTCATAAAACCCTGTCTTATGTACACCACATGATTTCCAAAAAATAAAGTTTCCCTCCCCTAATAATTCATATGCCGCCCCTTTCCTCTTTCCCTCTTTTAACAAACATTTAGCCCTATCTCCATCCCTGAAATCGACTCTAGCAAAGATCTGAAACCCACCTTCACACATAACATCTCGGTTACCATCATAAATCTGAAGCCCAAATTCAACCTTGATTCTAAGTTGTCGGAAAGAAGACAATAAGTCATAGTATAGGGTCTAGATGTGTAATATGGTGTTCTATATAAACACCCTCCTTATGTAACCTTAAAATATGTTTTTTTTTACAATCAAATTTAAACCCTGTTACAAAGTTTATTCTCTATACCAGTCAACATGGTATCATAGCAATGTTTCTAATTCTTGAACACTTTGCTCATCATCTATCTCAGCCAATCCAACCTCAAACAAAAAAAAAACCCAAACCAAAAACAAAACAAAATCAAACTCCAAACAAGATCAAACCCATAACAGCCGCTGCGTTCCCACCGCCTCCACTGCCGATCTTCGCCGCTGCAAACCCTAGCCGCCTTTCTTCTTCGCCGCTGCAAACCCTAGTCACCCCTTTCGCCGTATCACACAACATCAGCTTCTACCTTCCTTCCCACCGGTTGCCACCACATAAAGTTCCACAAAAACCATAGATCTATTGCCGTTACCAACCTATAGTTAACACCCTAGCTGCGGATTTGTTTCGAGCCTTGGATGAAATTTGGCGTGAAAGTTTGAAACCCTAGCTGCAATTACACAACCACAACTTTTACTTCTGACAGATTTACTCTGAGCGAATTTGGTCTAGCGGATTTATTCAACAGCTAGCGGATTTGTTGGAGTCTGGCGACCTTAAATCTTGAACGAGAGTTCAAGTTGCCCGGCGTATTTGATAAATACGCCGGTAAGATAACGTGCCCTGTGTAGTTCTCCCGACGTTGTTAGTCCAACGTATTTAAATCTTGAACACGAGTTCAATTGTCCAGCGTATTTAAGAAATACGTCTGGTCAGTTATTTTTGTGAGGTTAATATGGCAATCAATCATGAAAAAAACAAATCATGGATATTTGATTCCAGTGCCACTGACACAATGACGTTTGAACCGTTGGACATGTGTTCCATGACCAAACCTCAAAAAACTCAAATTCATACCGCAAACAACGGAACAATGCAAGTGAAAGGAGGAGGAACAATTGAAATTTCACCAACTATGAAATTATCAAATTGTCTTTATGTTCCGTCATTATCACACAAATTGCTCTCAATTAGTAATATTACCAAAGAATTAAATTGCACGGTACTAATGCACCCTACCTTTTGCCTCTTATAGGATATCAGGACGGGTGTGATTATTGGACGTGGTATTGAGCACCAAGGATTATCCTACGTGGATGAAGTGGCTCAACATGGTACTGTGATGTTGGCACATGGAACTGAAAATTGAGAAGCCTGGCTATGGCATAGACGTTTGGGATATCCATCCACTGGTTATTCGCATCTTTTGTTTCCAAAACTCTTCCCTTCAAATGGTATTATAGATTGTGAAACCTGTTTTCTAATACATCCATGAAACAATTCTTTAAAACCAAATGATTAGTTCATCAAAACTCTTGTTCTCATACCCCCGAACAAAACGGTGTTTCTGAACAAAAAAAACCGTATTATTCTTGAAATGACTTGAGCTCTTCTAATTGAATCCCATGTACCTACATCATTCTTGCCGGAGGCGGTTGCAACCTCTGTGTATCTCCTAAATCGGCTTCCCACCAAAGCTCTTAAGTTTAAGACTCATCTAGATTGCCTATCTAAGTTTGCCAGTATCCCCATCCTTTTACACTTGAACCTCGAATATTCGGTTGTACAACATTTGTCTACATACCGAAAACCATTAGAAACAAACTTGGTCCATGTGCTGAGAAATGTGTATTTGTAGGCTATGGGATCGATCAAATAGGTTACTGGTGTTATAATCCAAAAACTCGTCACATGTTCACCACAATGAATTGTGACTTTCTTGAAATAAAATATTTTTATAACACCCCACTCAGTGGTTAGGGGGAGGATGAATGTATAGGCACTCTGAGTTGGCTAACTCAACTTCCATTATCTAAAGAAGTAACAACAGAAGACCATCATAGTACTTTGAGTCAGTCACCTTCAAACACAGCCACACAATCTGCGGAGCACAGTACCACTGAAGAAACTCCATCTAACTTGATACCAGAGGTAAGAAATACTAAGAACCTTGAATGTCCAATGTCTTATAAGTATGAGAAAACAGGGGAACACATAGAACCAGCAACAACAGAACATACAGAACAGGTTGAACCAGTTGTTAAACATGTTGAACCAACTGCAGCAGAGATAACCGGAAGATAATTTCTCCTTCCAAGGGAAAATAGAGGAGTTCCTCCCAAAAGATACTCACTAGAAAATGGTGGCTCCAAGGTCTAGATACCCAGTGGCAAACATTGCCACTAGGAATTTGTCCAAGGAAGCTAAAGCATTTGTCACTGCTTTGTGCTTTGAACAAATACCATCTATAACACAAGAAGCCTTGGAGTTAAAAGAATGGAAAAAGACCATGGAGACAGAAATGGAAGCACTCAAGAAGAATAACACATGGGAGAAATGTACTCTTCCAACAGGAAAAAAACAGTGGGATGTCGTTGGGTGTTTTCAATTAAACATAGGCCCGACGACACGATTGAAAGACACAAAACACGACTAGTTGCAAAGGGGTATACTCAGACTTATGGGATTGACTACTCCGAAACCTTCTCCCCAGTTGCCAAAATCCATGATCAGAGTTTTTTTTCAATTGCCACCAATAAAGGTTGGCATCTTCATCAATTTGATGTGAAAAATGCCTTCCTACATGGAGAACTGAACGAGGAGGTCTATATGGATGCCCCACCAGGATTCAATGAGAATTTCAAGGATGGAGAAATATGTCGGTGAAAGAAATCTCTTTATGGGCTCAAGCAGTCTCCTAGAGCTTGGTTTGGGAGGTTTACCCTTGCTATGAAGAAATATGGCTTCAAACAAAGAAACGCTGATCATACTCTATTTTTGAAACGAAGGGGCAATCTTGTGACCTGCTTAATTATCTACGTTGATGACATGATACTTACAGGGAACGATGAAGAAGAAATGTCAATGTTAAGAGATAAACTATTTTAGTAGTTCGAGATGAAAGACCTTGGAAGATTAAAATATTTCCTTGGAATTGAGGTTCTAAGATCTAAACAAGGGATTTTTATTTGTCAGAAGAAATATATTCTTGATTTCTTAGCAAAAACTGGAATGATTGAGTGCAAACCTGCAGAAACCTCAATGGTGGTTAACCACGACCTACACATGGAAGATGGAGCAGAACTAGGAGATAAAGAGAGATATCAACGAATGGTGGGAAAACTAATATACCTCTCCCACACTTATCTAGATATAGCTTATGCAGTAGGAGTGGTGAGTCAGTTTATGCACCAGTCCCAAACAAGTCACATGGAAGCAGTTTTAAGAATCATCAGGTATCTCAAAGGAACAATAGGTCATGGTATACTGTTCAAATCAAATGGGCACTCAGAAATCCAAGCATATACAGACGCTGACTGGGCAGGAGATAACGGAACTAGAAGGTTAACCTCAGGATACTTTACCATGGTCGGAGAAGCAAAAAACAAAAGGTTGTCGCCTTCTCTAGTGAAGAAGCGGAGTTCCAAGGGATTGCACGTGGCCTAGCAGAAATTCTATGGATACTCAAGCTCCTAACTGAGATTGGCTTTCCTCCCACTACAACAACCAAAATCATGTGCGATAATAAAGCTGCTACATAGATCTTAGAAAATCTAGTCCAACATAATCGAACAAAACACTTGGAGGTAGACTGATGTGCGTGAATTAAATATATTTTTATAAATGAATTTTCCTTCACACAAATTTAGTTTTAAAATGATTTTCACCTAAGAGCTAAACTACACACACAAAAGGGCAAGTGTACCCGTCGAGTGGTAATATAGTTTATCGGTAAGAACCGGATATCAATCCGTGGATGCGGTGTCTCGATACTAAACTTTTGTTACCTTAAAGCCTTTTCAATTAACGGGTTTGGTTTTTCTAACTTAACATGCAAATTAATAAACTACTAAATATACTAAAAATAACAATATCTAAGAAAGGTGCCTAAACTAAGTATCCACTAACAAACATGTGATAACAAGGGGAAGGATTAGTGATGATGCAAGTTCTAATTTCAACTAAGTCCCCAATCAAGGCTTCCTAGTCTTATAATTCTTAGGAAAACTTAAAATGAATTAACATTCTAATCACCTAAAAATTATTTCTTTTAAGTCTCTTGCTAAGTTGATGTTAATCTTTAATCATGAGTTATTTGTTTGTCAAAACTCCTAACTCTACAAATTAGGGAAAACTAACATGAACAACACACTAATCACCCTAACTTGGTTTCAAGTAAGCAACATCTTCATCTTGCTATTGATATGAACCACAAGCATGGTCATGCTAGATAACAATCTTGGCCTAAATCATAATACTAACACAAGCACAAACTATAGAATTCATATAAACATTCTTTGATCTTTCCAAATCTAAATGCAAGAATCCATACACATGTTCAAATCATGATTCAAGTCATGTTAGCAATTACCATTCCTAGTTTCATGCTATGAATCAATCTTAACAAGTTAACAAGATTCAATAATCATAATCTTTACATTGGCTTTCCAACGCATCATGTAGATACTTATGATCAAACATTCAAGAACAATAACTTTAAATATGTACATGAACCCCAAGAACAAGACTAAACTTTGCTATGAAGATTAACAAGAACAATCATCACAACTTCTTCCATATTATCACATGTTCATAAGCTTCAACAAAGTTTAAGCAACATAAATGTTTAGCCCATAAGGCTCATAGCTACTAGATCAAATACAAGAAAGCTTAAATTGTTCATAATGTAAAAAGTAGACTAACCAAGTTTAAAGACAAGATTAAAGTGGTAAATGAGTGAATCTTCAATGATTTAGTAATCTTCAAAGCTCCTCCTTGGCTTCAACAATTTTCCATGTCCATGATTTTGAGAGAAAACTTCACCAAGATGCTCCAACTCCCCTGCAAACGAGCTTGAAACTCGTATTTAAACTGTTGGGCGTTCGGCACGACCATGCCACCTTTTGGCATGGTCGTGCATGGCAAGTGTCAGAGTCACTTATCGTTTGTTGATCTTCTTTGCTACCATTTCTGGAAAAATCACGCTCAAATGTTTCCGAGGTGGCACGACCGTGCCAACCCATGGCATAGTCGTGCGTGTCGATGAATACTCGATGATGATTGGTGCGATCTCGGAAATGAGCTGATCAGAAGTTGATTTTGATCTGGCATGGTCGTGCCTGCTGCTGGAACTGTCGTTCGGATCGCTGATCTTCGATGACTGTGCTAGCTGACTAGTAGTGCTGATGAGAGTGCCGGCATCGGTTGGATTGGCACGGTCGTGCGTGTGGTTCGCACGGTCGCGCCATATCTGGTAGTTTGCTGGAATGCTTCATTTTTGCTCCATTTTGCTCCAAAAGCCTCCGTTTCAACACCGGGCTGAAGCCCGGACCTGTATTTTCACAAACAATGCAAATGAGTACCAAAATCAATGAAAATACAAAGAGTTTTCGCATAAATAGTGCATATTTTACGTTTAAAAGATGTATAAATTCTTATACATCATAGACCGACATTTCATCAAGGAGAAACTGGAGGAAAGAATCATAGAGCTCCCATATGTATCGTCAAAAGATTAACTCGCAGATATTCTTACAAAAGCCGTCAACGGAAACATGTTTGGTAGTTGCTTGAGCAAGTTAAGTATTGGTGATCCCGCTACTCAACTTGAGGGGGAGTGTTGGAAAGAAGACAATAAGTCATAGTATAGGGACTAGATGTGTAATATGGTGTTCTATATTAACACCCACCTTATGTAACCCTAAAATATGTTTTTTACAATCAAATTCAAACCCTATTACAAAGTTTATTATGTATACCTGTCCACATAAGTAACCCATTACCACATCCAAATCCAACATCTCAGTTCACCACCATTTTCCACCAAACCCACCACCATCATAGATCTGAAACCCGAGTCTCCCCACTCTACCCGCTTTGAATCTTATATGTTTTCCGAATCACGATTTTGTTTTACAGTTCCTTGTAATTTTGTACGGTTTATTTATTCATTATTTGCTGGTTAGATCTAGGGCAGATGTGTTGTGTTGTTGTTGTTGATTGTAGATGTTGTCTTTTAGTGGTGGGTGGCAGATGAGATGTCACTTAGGAAAAATCTTGCTTCAGGTATAATTTGTTAACAAGGTTTGGTTTATCATTATGGAATTTACTTATAGATTGAGTTTACGTTGTACTCTATACTACTTATTCAAATTAGTGAATTGCTATTGTCTTTTGTTGGTGCATTAGCAGGTAGAACCTTGTTGTTAGTGTGAGATTTCTTTGGATGTATTCAGTTTTATGAGGAGTAATGGGTTGGAATCGCATGAGTATATTGTATATTGTTACATCTTATACGACATTTGATAAGAATTTGATTAAGAACATTAATTATTAGTGTTTGTACAAGACATGACGGCATGAGCAACTTGTTGCGAATGATTGAACACATATTTCTGTTATTTATTATCATATTATTATTAAGTATGAAATACATGTTTTTATTACATATTTAGGCTGTGCTTATATGTGAATTTAACATGATTATGTTTTTTATGACTATTTAGTGTCAATATAAGTAGATTTGGAGGAACATGTAAAGGGTTGCTGTAAGAAAACTGATCATTAAGTAGTGAGATAAATGTAAAATTTCCGAACTTTAAAAACTAAATTGTCCGAGAAACTGGTTCTTCAAGTTGAAATTGTAACTTTGAAAGTACACACCCAACCACCCCCTAATGAATGAGTGTGCAAACAAAAATGAATCCCAAACTTATTTAAATCTAGTATAGATCATAGGAATTGTATGTAGTTAATTTATAGAATTTAATGTTATTTGTTGTGAGGACCGTTTCAATGTCATTTTTGCTCAGGCCAACTCAATAAAGCTATTCATATCATGAGGAATCAGATTGAGTAGTAGACAAACACAAGATATCAACGTATAACACTGATTTCATTGAAAAATATCAAGTACAGACCCTGAAATCAGTTCGGCAGCGCTTCGCCGTCTGAAAGCCAAAAATTCTACGAAGCTCTCACCCTCACACCTACTTATAGGCAAACCCATCCGTGCGAGAGAGAGCTTTGGACGAATGGACTAGTTTCATTCGTGCGAACGGACCATCCCTCTTCATGCGAACGACTCCTTCGTACAAAGAGGTATTTACATTAAAATTCCGTTGTTCTAACACACAAACCTATTACATACATGACACGATGCGCTGACGTAGGCTGCATACATTATGCATTAACAAACTCCCCCTTGGATGCAGCCACATTCACGATCGGTCTTCATTCTTCAATAACTTTATCTTTATCTTTTTCTTCTCTTCATTTCCTTAAATACCATTGCCTCAGAACCCCTGTATCAAAGAAGTTTTTGTATGGCTTTCTTCGTGGCTCGGGATAGGAGTCTCATTGGAAGGAACAGGCTCATTCATAAACTTCAGACATCCTAAGAACGTTACTTTCTCTGCTCTAGCCTTGAACCTTTATTCTCTTGTAACTTCTTTCAAGAACTCCTTCCTTTCTATGTCTTGCCATTTTGTTTCCCACATACGCCTTGAGTGAATATCTTTAGCATAACACGTATTGATAATGTTCTGATACTGCTCTCTTGAATCTTATCAGCCGCTTCATACCATATCTTCGTAAAGTATAAACACGCAATATCCTTCTTTGATAGATTCACCAGCCACATCGGATCTAAAATCCATATACCTCTCTAAATAAAAGTTTCTTTTGACCTTAGAGAGATCACCGCTTCAGTTGTTGAAGAATCATAATACCATCCTCTAAATTCTTCGTAGAAGTCTTGTTCTTTCATCAGTGACATATTCCTCATAGCTCGAGGTCTTTTAATATGAAGAGTAATATCTTTCTGTTTTGTAATAGATTAATCTTTACAACCTTCTTCGGATAATGAGGGTTCCAGTTTGGAAAATTGTGTCTCGCCTCATATCGAATAAGTTTCCATAACCTTTGTTCACCAAATCTTATCAAGTAATTAAAACATGTAGTCTGACATAACTCCTGCACGTCCCACCACGGTAGAGTTTTGATGTCGATAAGATATCGAAAATATTGTACCCCAAACTCTCTTCTAATAGCATGTACTTTTAGCTCAGGAATCCATCCCCAACTTAAAATGTCACCCAATGACGCATCAGGATGTCTCGTAAAGAATTCTAGCGGCCTTTTGAACTTTCTTTCTTTCGGAATCGGCCTAAACCGGTGTTTACGAGCTTCTAGTAACTCTTCTCTACTTGACTTTGGAGGTACACCTTCCTTAACATGTTCTTCAACTTTTCTTCTTAGAACTTCTTCAGTATTCTTAGCAAACATCTCCTAAAATGTTGGGAAGTCTTCTGACCCTTCTCCAGAGTATTTGAAACTTTCTTCATTGTCAGAATCATTCTCCATGACAACATCATCAATATTATTTGCTTCAGGAAAGTCTTTGAACATATAAGCTTTTGGATGAGAAATATCAGTATCATTAAGCTCATCTTCGAAATCAAAGCTGAATGAATCTTCGTCAACCCCCGTCAACTTTGCAATCTCTTCACGTTTATAATTATGCACGAACTCTCCCTCTTCAACATCGTGACACAAATAAATTGTTCTTGTCGATTTGTCTTTAAGAACGGCTGTTAGTGGGGTAACATCCGTGAAGATTCCTGAAGATTCTGTTTCGTGTTGCGCATCAGAACTTTTCTCCCCTGAATGTTTGCATCGTCACGTTCTTCATTCTGATTGTCGTGAAGATACTCGTTTAGTTCGTCTTCAGCTTTTCTATCTTTAATCCTTACCATAGATACACCTTGATCGTTATCATCATCACCACCATCATTATCATCATCATCATCATCATTATCATCACCATAGTTAAGTGGATCATCTAAATCAGCAAGTTCCTCATCCTCTTCATCGTCATCATAATTCTTGTCTTTATTTCTTCTCTTTTCTATTTCTGTCACACCCCGACCACGTAAAACAACAAGACGTGGCGGAAATGTCGGGGAGTGTTGTAACAGAATCATTGTTTCACAACCATGGATCAAATAATTTTGATTTATTGAATCATTGAAATCTTTGTTCTATTACAAATCAGATAAATACGAATATTGTCTTTCCAAGTTTTAAAGTCGCTAAGGCACGAGTCCATCCTAAGTGTGGCTTGTATCAACAATCATTACAATGCAGCACCTAAAACATGTGTAAAAATAGGTACGTCAGCATAAAAATGCCAGTGAGATACATAGGTTTTATTGTAATTAGGATTCATGACTTATGAGTTTAAAGAAAAAGTTTTAATAAAAGTGGTCATGATCCTTGTAAAAGGTTTTCTTTTATAAATCATTTATAAGAAAACAGATGATGTAAAATAATAATACATAGGAAATTAAATAAGTAAGTAGAATAAATTTGTATAAAAATATATTGCTTGCAAAACAATATTTTGATAAAAAGATTTATAGTATATATAAAAATATACTTTGGTTTAAGAAAGTCGAATAAGTAATATATTAAAATATATTTCAGTTCCAATATCATTAACCCAAGTGTACTAAATAACAACACGGTATGTAATGTGATGAAAACACTTATATATAAGAAGTACCAGCGGGGTATCTACCATGTTTTCATCACATCACACCCGTCCCGTTATCTAAACACTAACCAAAACCCAATCGTTAGACAAATAGTACATTAAATATACCTTAGTTGTTTAAAATAATAATTTTCAGTAGTATATCAAAAGTATACTTTGGATTTATAAATAACATATTAAACTATGTTTTGGATTACATATAACATATTAAACTATGTTTTGGATTACAAATAACATATAAAACTATGCTTTGGTTATGAAAATAACATATTAAACTATGCTTTGGATTTTGAGAATAACATATCAAACTATGTTTTAATGATTAACAAAATATATTTTGGTTTTGTACGATATCACGTATGAGAGCATATCAAACTATACTTTTGGGAGAATAACTTAATATACAATAATAATGTGACTTAAGAATTCATTCAGACCTAGTGCATCAAAATACACCTTTGAGACTATAGGGATACCACAAAGGCAATCCCTATTTGGATGGAGAAACAAATTGGTTTCAGACATTCCATGAAAACAGGAATGGGGTGTCAAATTCTATAGCGCTATATCATACTACCAACCGGTCTGGTGAACATAAAATAAGTACTATCCAACAATTAATTTTATAATCTTTGAAAAATTTGAGTTTAAACCATAAATAATCATTCAGTTTATCAAAAGATAAGTACTAATATGTATAATCAATTATACTTTTGAAATCATGGACATAACAATTAGGTACACATGTTTCACCCCAAAACACTAAAAACAGTAAAATAGGGGACTATGTACTCACTTGAGAGTGCTTTGAAGTCTTGAACAACTACCAAGCAAGCTAGAGGAGTCCCGGAAATCAAACGGTACCTAATGTAGGTAACTACATAAATAAACCAGACCTAATTCGGAAGATCGGATAGGATGAGGTTTCGTAAACCAAATTAGTATAGGAACTCATATAATATGGTCTAACAAAGCCTACATCCTAAAAGGAAACCTATCCTAAGTGCTTACGACCCATCAAGACCCTTCTAGGTAGCTTATGCTACTTTAACGCGTCGTTCGCGTATAACGCGTTCAGACCGCCTAACTAGACCTATGACAAGTATTATATGCCCTAACATACTTAATTATGTTACATAATCAGTTAAGTGACAAAAGTTTGGGTTACATATGCTTAAATATCAATTATGCGTAAAAAAGGTATTTTGGTAATTTTCCTAAGGCATATAAACTACCTATCATACAACTACTTAAACGAAGTGACCATAAGGAATAACCTCGGAAGGTTATTCCCTATACAACTATGGTCACCTAATGTATTTGGTCGGATCCTAAAGATCGACCAAACGGGTCTAGTTCGTAAGTCTAAGCGGTTGTTTAGACCGCTTGACTTACGACTCTATATAAGCACTAAACCTAAAGTGACGAGCTAAACATGCTAAAACATGTTTAGTTAGGGGACTATAACCATCGTGATTACGCGTATAACGCTTTGGCCGAAACTACGACTCGCCAAACGGGTCTAGTTCGCGTATAACGCTTTGGCCGAAACTATGACTCGCCACTAATCCTAGATAACGTGGTAATCAGTAGGTATAGTCACTAGGGACTATAACCATCGTGATTACGCTCACGTTATGAAGTTCAAACGAACTTCGCATTGACCATAAACTGGTCAATGCAGAAAGTCAAACTCGGTTTGACTTTCAGACTTGAAAAGCGATAAAAGAACGAAAGAATACTTACAAAAGGTCCCCGCAAGCTCTTGATCCGATTTACCTTCAGGTATGAAGTATGAACTTCAACTTAGAAGGCCAAAATCAAATCAAGTGTGAGTTGGGGGAATGAAATGGGGTGGGTATTTATACGAATTCAAGAGCCGTTAGGATCGTTTCTCGAAGATTGAGCTTTGATCTCATCCGTACAAGTGGGCACATGGTATTTGAATACAAGAGGCACTCAAAAACCATCAAAATTGGCCCATAGATTGATCAAAAACCATTTGCAAGAGCTAGAATGAGCTGGAAATAGCTGGAAACAAATTTTGATGGTCTGGGGATGGCTTACGGACCGTAAGAAAAGGTCCATACAGACCGTAAGGACCTTGCAGGTCAGCAACTTTCAAAATTGGCAGTTTTAGTCCCTTAAGCCCCAAACTTGGTTTTCGATGCATTTTTGACACGTTTAAGCCCCGTTAACCCAATTTCAAAGCTCTAAAATGAAGTTAAAGTATAGGGAACTTAAAATGTGCTCAAAAATATCTCGGATGTCGGCTCGTTTGGTCGTACGGTTGCGTTGTTCGGTAAATTACGACGGAAGTCGTAACGAACGCAAAAACGATCCAAATTAAGCGACGAATGGATTTTTATCATGAAAATCATTAAAACATAATATTTTAACGATTAAATAAATTTTTGGAAGTCCGGATATATTCAGAACGGAAGATATACGCGGAAATGCAAACTTATGCACTTTTTGACGCTTTTAGTCCCTATGAATCAATAAAGTTTATTTTAGCATACCGAACCCGTAAAAGCCAATTTCTAAGCTATGTAAACGTTATTAAGGGTATTTTTAACCTATGATCAAGTTCCGGAATGTTCGTTACTATACAAATCGGTATAGTTTCGCAGTTTGACACAAATAGTCCCTGCGATCGAACAAACTTGATTTCAACACACCAAACCATCCAAAACTTATATCTAAGTTATGTGAAGGTTATTTAAGGTATGTTAAGCTTATTTCACTATTCCGGAGTGTTTGTTGCATTAAACTGGTTATATTTACGAATCAGTGCGCGTATAACCCTCCAGAAAGCGATTTAAAGCTTGAAATTAAACAAGAATTGATATGTGCAAATGATACACATATTTTTACAAATCCCAAGTATGAAATACAATATTTCATTGGTTTGGTATTTTTTTGATGGTTGAAGTGACACAGGTGTCACAGTCTCCCCTACTTTAGGAAACTTCGTCCCGAAATTTAATTTTAGGAGAAACTTGTGAAGACAGCTGTGATGGTTTCGCTTTCGAATAAATCCTTTGAACCCTAAGTAAAACTCTGGGCCATGTTAGGATTCTTAGCGAAATTGTCAACCCTCAAAGTGAAGTCCTTCTAGTAGCAAAACTTGGAGTTTCGGACTACGGACGAAGAACATTTCTCATGAAGACTTATCATAGGAAACTTGTGTGTGCTTGAAATCAGAATTGGGGAGTGTAAGATAAAATGACATCGGTCAAGGTCCAAGACTTCTCCCGTATCATTACTCTTGTCACTATAGGTCTTAGCACACGACAAAACTTCCTGTGGTTTCTGTGCACTGAATTCCGTAATTATGTTGGCCTCCATAATTACGTAATTCCTTGCACAGTCTGCACAGTTCATTTCATAATGCGTAGGGGAAAAAATAAATTGAATAAACATGAAGCGACTCGACTAGACCAGACCACCAAAGGGTCTTTTTAACTAGATCAACGAACGAGCTTTTTAACTAGATCAACACATGATCTTCTTAACTAGACCGTTGTATAATATTTTTAAATAGACCACTTTAAAGGGATCTTTTCAATTATATCATTACATGATATTTCTAACCAGATTTTTAAATCAATCTGTTTAACTAGACCACTCAAGAGGTCCAATTATAGAATATTACTTTAAAACCCAAGGGACTTTACTACAACGTAGAAGTCCATTAAAGATTTAAGATATTACCTTTGGATATCCTACTATGAATCCCTCATATGAGATATGGAAGGTTCTACGAGGATTTGGATGGATCACATAAAAACACAAAGCGTATAAGAAAACACATAAGCACATAATCACATAATTAGTTAACTTGATCTTTAATTTGTTATCCTTGGTCACGGGTATTTAATGCACACCAGGAATCCAATCCGTAGATTTCATTTGGCACTTTAAACATAAGAATCTAACTATGGAGATAGAAAGATCTTAATAGGAATTCGAATTTATCCTTATTGAATCGTAATTTATGTATTAAGGCATACGAATAATTCAATTAAGGGCTCCGATTTGATTGAGAATCATCGATAAGGATCAAATTATGAGGATAGAAAGATCCTATTTTGGAATTTGGAATTTTGTGTAACGAGAGGTGTTTCGACGCCTTGCACTAGGCGTGCTTAAGTCGATACACAAGGTAGAAAGTTCATGAGGTTGAGGTGCTAGATATGCCAAGCGACAAATGAAGCAGAGTTAGAAAGTTGGGTACTATGTATGTTAAGTCGATCATACGAGCAGGGTTGACTTAGGGTTGGTTTAGACCACTTTGGTTTGGTTGAATTGACAAGCATTTGTCAGGTAACCGAGTCGTCCACGTGATGAACATAGTCGACACTGCAGGTAAGCTTGGTGAGGTGCATTACATTTGTTGCACATAAGCACATACCGGCATTAGGTTTCCTTGCAAGAGGTTGAGCAGCAGCAGGATTTGTAACAGCTTTGCTTTGGATTGCAAAGCGGCACATGTTAAACAAATATCCCCCATCGTCCACTGTGGGTATATTTGAAATAGAGTATCTGATTCGGATAATGACGGTTGCATTGATTGATCTAAGGAGTGGTTCCCTTGTATGGCTTCATCCCTGAGACGAGTCACGGTGATAGCTAAATCAACAGCCTTCTGGTAGTACGACGCCTAATTGATGGACAATTGCAGCACCTAGTTCGGTCATTGTTGTTGCGATGAAGGGGCACCATGAAGAAAATGGGAGACATGGGAGGAAACAAGGGAAATGAAAACAGAATAACAATGCATAAAATTGCGATCATTTGTTTGTTACCTAAGGCAAACAAATGAGACGGAGACTAATCAAAGTAAATGGGTCAATATAATGTATCACGAAGACATGCTTGCCTATAAGTGGACACTCACCCCAAGAGTTCCCAGGTAAGAGTGACTGGTCCGATACTGCGGATTTGTACGAACACTCTAGCCTTAGACAGAAGACCCAGGGTACAGGCACCCACCCTTCCAGTTTGCACGTGTTCACATTATTTAGACCAAACTTTGACGGGATTTTGAAAACTTAGAGGGTTCAAAACCTTACAATCAATAATCCTAGAACAGATTGAAATTTGTGTTCTTATTGTGGTTGTCACCTAAGAATAAGTGACGGTATTGTTTTAAAACTAAACACAAGAAAACTTGTGTTAGGGTCCTAGGAATGTTATAGTCTTGGTCAAAGCATTACTAATAACCTAATTCCCTATAACCATTGGCTCTGATACCAACTTTTCTGTCACACCCCGACCACGTAAAACCACAAGACGTGGCGGAAACGTCGGGGAGTGTTGTAACAGAATCATTGTTTCACAACCATGGATCAAATAATTTTGTTTTATTGAATCATTGAAATCTTTGTTCTATTACAAATCAGATAAATAAAAATATTGTCTTTCCAAGTTTTAAAGTCGCTAAGGCACGAGTCCATCCTAAGTGTGGCTTGTATCAACAATCATTACAATGTAGCACCTGAAACATGTGTAAAAATAGGTACGTCAGCATAAAAATACCTGTGAGATACATAGGTTTTATTGTAATTAGGATTCATGACTTATGAGTTTAAAGAAAAAGTTTTAATAAAAGTAGTCATGATCCTTGTAAAAGGTTTTCTTTTATAAATCATTTATAAGAAAACAGATGATATAAAATAATAATACATAGGAAATTAAATAAGTAAGTAGAATAAATTTGTATAAAAATATATTGTTTGCAAAACAATATTTTGATAAAAAGATTTATAGTATATATAAAAATATACTTTGGTTTAAGAAAGTCGAATAAGTAATATATTAAAATATATTTCAGTTCCAATATCGTTAACCCAAGTGTACTAAAAAACAACACGGTATGTAATGTGATGAAAACACTTATATATAAGAAGTACCAGCGGCGTATCTACTATGTTTTCATCACATCACACCCGTCCCATTATCTAAACACTAACCGAAACCCAATCGTTAAACAAAAAGTACATTAAATATACCTTAGTTGTTTAAAATAATAATTTTCAGTAGTATATCAAAAGTATACTTAGGATTTATAAATAACATATTAAACTATGTTTTGGATTACAAATAACATATTAAACTATGTTTTGGATTACAAATAACATATAAAACTATGCTTTGGTTATGAAAATAACATATTAAACTATTCTTTGGATTTTGAGAATAACATATCAAACTATGTTTTAATGATTAACAAAATATATGTTGGTTTTATACGATATCACATTTGAGAGCATATCAAACTATACTTTTGGGAGTATAACTTAATATACAATAATAATGTGACTTAAGAATTCATTCAAACCTAGTGCATCAAAATACACCTTTGAGACAATAGGGATACCACAAAGGCAATCCCTATTTGGATGGAGAAACAAATTGGTTTCAGACATTCCATGACAACAGGAATGGGGTGTAAAATCCTATAGCGCTATATCATAATACCAACCGGTCTGGTGAACATAAAATAAGTACTATCCAACAATTAATTTTATAATCTTTGAAAAATTTGAGTTTAAACCATAAATAATCATTCAGTTTATCAAAAGATAAGTACTAATATGTATAATCAATTATACTTTTGAAATCATGAACATAACAATTAGGTACACATGTTTCACCCCAAAACATTAAAAACAGTAAAAGAGGGGACTATGTACTCACTTGAGAGTGCCTACAAGTCTTGAACAACAACCAAGCAAGCTAGAGGAGTCCCGGAAATCAAACGGTACCTAATGTAGTTAACTACATAAATAAACCGGACCTAATTCGGAAGATAGGATAGGATGACGTTTCGTAAACCAAATGAGTATAGGAAGTCATATAATATGGTCTAACAAAGCCTACATCCTAAAAGGAAACCTATCCTAAGTGCTTACGACCCATCACGACCCGTCTAGGTAGCTTATGCTACTTTAACGCGTCGTTCGCGTATAACGCGTTCAGACCGCCTAACTAGACCTATGACAAGTATTATATGCCCTAACATACTTAATTATGTTACATAATCAGTTAACTGACAAAATTTTGGGTTACATATGCTTAAATATCAATTATGCATAAAAAGGGTATTTTGGTAATTTTCCTAAGGCATATAAACTACCTATCATACAACTGCTTAAACGAAGTGACCATAAGGTATAACCTCGGAAGGTTATTCCCTATACAACTATGGTCACCTAATGTATTTGGTCGGATCCTAAAGATCGACCAAACGGGTCTAGTTCGTAAGTCTAAGCAGTTGTTTAGACCGCTTGACTTACGACTCTACATAAGCACTAAACCTAAAGTGACGAGCTAAACATGCTAAAACATGTTTAGTTAAGTTAGAAAACATGTTTGGTATCAAAACAAACGGTTTTGTTACCTAAAAGTAGTTTGGTTACAAAATACGCAAGAATGCGCATTTTGGCCGAAACTACGACTCGCCACTAATCCTAGATAACATGGTAATCAGTAGGTATAGTCACTAGGGACTATAACCATCGTGATTACGCTCACGTTATGAAGTTCAAACGAAATTCGCATTGACCATAAACTGGTGAATGCAGAAAGTCAAACTTGGTTTGACTTTCAGACTCAAAAAGCGATAAAAGAACGAAAGAATACTTAAAAAAGGTCCCTGCAAGCTCTTGATCCGATTTACCTTCAGGTATGAAGTATAAACTTCAACTTAGAAGGCCAAAATCAGATCAAGTGTGAGTTGGGGGAATGAAATGGGGTGGGTATTTATAGGAATTCAAGAGCCGTTAGGATCGTTTCTCGAAGATTGAGCTTTGATCTCATCCATACAAGTGGGCACATGGTATTTGAATACAAGGGGCACTAAAAAACCATCAAAATTGGCCCATATATTGATCAAAAACCATTTGCAAGAGCTAGAATGAGCTGGAAATAGCTGGAAACACATTTTTGATGGTCTGGGGATGGCTTACGGACCGTAAGCAAAGGTCCATACGGACCGTAAGGACCTTGCAGGTCAGCAACTTTCAAAATTGGCAGTTTTAGTCCCTGAAGGCCCAAACTTGGTTTTCGATGCATTTTTGACACGTTTAAGCCCCGTTAACCCAATTTAAAAGCTCTAAAATGAAGTTAAAGTATAGTTAACTTAAAATGTGCTCAAAAATATCTCGGATGTCGTCTCGTTTGGTCGTACGGTTGCGTTGTTCGGTAAATTACGACGGAAGTCGTAACGAACGCAAAAACGATCCAAATTAAGCGACGAATGGATTTTTATCATGCCAATCATTAAAACATAATATTTTAATGATTAAATAAATTTTTGGATGTCCAGATATATTCAGAACGGAAGATATGCGCGAAAATGCAAACTTATGCACTTTTTGACGCTTTTAGTCCCTATGGATCAATAAAGTTTATTTTTGAATACCGAACCCCTCAAAGCCTATTTCTAAGCTATGTAAAGGTTATTTAGGGTATTTTTAACCTATGATCAAGTTCCAGAATGTTCGTTACTATACAAATCGGTATAGTTTCGCAGTTTGACACAAATTGTCCCTGCGATCGAACAAACTTGATTTCAACACATCAAACCATCCAAAACTTATATCTAAGTTATGTGAAGGTTATTTAAGGTATGTTAAGCTTATTTCACTATTCCGGAGTGTTTGTTGCATTAAACTGGTTATATTTACGCATCAGTGCGCGTATAACCCTCCAAAAAGCGATTTAAAGCTTGAAATTAAACAAGAATTGATATGTGCAAATGACACACATATTTTTACAAATCCCAAGTATGAAATACAATATTTCATTGGTTTGGTATTTGTTTGATGGTTGAAGTGACACAGGTGTCATAGTCTCCCCTACTTTAGGAAATTTCGTCCCGAAATATAATTTTAGGAGAAACTTGTGAAGACAGCTGTGATGGTTTCGCTTTCGAATAAATCCTTTGAACCCTAAGTAAAACTCTGGGCCATGTTAGGATTCTTAGCGAAATTGTCAACCCTCAAAGTGAAGTCCTTCTAGTAGCAAAACTTGGAGTTTCGGACTACGGACGAAGAACGTTTCTCATGAAGACTTATCATAGGAAACTTGTGTATGCTTGAAATCAGAATTGGGGAGTGTAAGATAAAATGACATCGGTCAAGGTCCAAGACTTCTCCCGTATCATTACTCTTGTCACTATAGGTCTTAGCACACGACAAAACTTCCTGTGGTTTCTGTGCACTGAATTCCATAATTATGTAGGCCTCCATAATTACGTAATTCCTTGCACAGTCTGCACAGTTCATTTCATAATGCGTAGGGGAAAAAATCAATTGAATAAACATGAAGCGACTCGACTAGACCAGACCACCAAAGGGTCTTTTTAACTAGATCATCGAACGAGCTTTTTAACTAGATCAACACATGATCTTCTTAACTAGACCGTTGTATAATCTTTTTAAATAGACCACTTTAAAGGGATCTTTTCAATTATATCATTACATGATATTTCTAACCAGATTTTTAAATCAATCTGTTTAACTAGACCACTCAAGAGGTCCAATTATAGAATATTACTTTAAAACCCAAGGGACTTTACTACAACGTAGAAGTCCATTAAGGATTTAAGATAGTACCTTTGGATATCCTACTATGAATCCCTCATATGAGATATGGAAGGTTCTACGAGGATTTGGATGGATCACATAAAAACACAAAGCGTATAAGAAAACACATAAGCACATAATCACATAATTAGTTAACTTGATCTTTAATTTGTTTTCTTTGGTCACGGGTATTTAATGCACACCAGGAATCCAATCCGTGGATTTCATTTGGCACTTTAAACATAAGAATCTAACTATGGAGATAGAAAGATCTTAATAGGAATTCGAATTTATCCTTATTGAATCGTAATTTACGTATTAAGGCATACGAATAATTCAATTAAGGGCTCCGATTTGATTGATAATCATCCATAAGGATCTAATTATGAGGATAGAAAGATCCTATTTTGGAATTTGGAATTTTGTGTAACGAGAGGTGTTTCGACACCTTGCACTAGGCGTGCTTAAGTCGATACACAAGGTAGAAAGTTCATGAGGTTGAGGTGCTAGATATGCCAAGCGACATATGAAGCAGAGTTTGAAAGTTGGGTACTATGTATGTTAAGTCGATCATACAAGCAGGGTTGACTTAGGGTTGGTTTAGACCACTTTGGTTTGGGTTGAATTGACAAGCATTTATCAGGTAACCGAGTCGTCCACGTGATGAACATAGTCGACACTGCAGGTAATCTTGGTGAGGTGCATTACATTTGTTGCACATAAGCACATACCGGCATTAGGTTTCCTTGCAAGAGGTTGAGCAGCAGCAGGATTTGTAACAGCTTTGCTTTGGATTGCAAAGCGGCACATGTTAATCAAATATCCCCCATCGTCCACTGTGGGTATATTTGAAATAGAGTATCTGATTCGGATAATGACGGTTGCATTGATTGATCTAAGGAGTGGTTCCCTTGTATGGCTTCATCCCTGAGACGAGTCACGGTGATAGCTAAATCAACAGCCTTCTGGTAGTACGACACCTAATTGATGGACAATTGCAGCACCTAGTTCGGTCATTGTTGTTGCGATGAAGGGGCACCATGAAGAAAATGGGAGACATGAGAGGAAACAAGGGAAATGAAAACAGAATAACAATGCATAAAATTGCGATCATTTGTTTGTTACCTAAGGCAAACAAATGAGACGGTGACTAATCAAAGTAAATGGGTCAATATAATGTATCACGAAGACATGCTTGCCTATAAGTGGACACTCACCCCAAGAGTTCCCAGGTAAGAGTGACTGGTCCAATACTGCGGATTTGTACGAACGCTCTAGCCTTAGACAGAAGACCCAGGGTACAAGCACCCACCCTTCCAGTTTGCACGTGTTCACATTATTTAGACCAAACTTTGACGGGATTTCGAAAACTTAGAGGGTTCAAAACCTTACAATCAATAATCCTAGAACAGATGATTAGTTTTCAAAGCAGGATTGAAATTTGTGTTCTTATTGTGGTTGTCACCTAAGAATAAGTGACGGTATTGTTTTAAAACTAAACACAAGAAAACTTGTGTTAGGGTCCTAGGAATGTCACAGTCTAGGTCAAAGCATTACTAATAACCTAATTCCCTATAACCATTGGCTCTGATACCAACTTTTCTGTCACACCTCGACCACGTAAAACAACAAGACGTGGCGGAAACGTCGGGGAGTGTTGTAACAGAATCATTGTTTCACAACCATGGATCAAATAATTTTGTTTTATTGAATGATTGAAATCTTTGTTCTATTACAAATCAGATAAATACAAATATTGTCTTTCCAAGTTTTAAAGTCGCTAAGGCACGAGTCCATCCTAAGTGTGGTTTGTATCAACAATCATTACAATGCAGAACCTGAAACATATGTAAAAATATGTACGTCAGCATAAAAATGCCTGTGAGATACATAGGTTTTATTGTAATTAGGATTCATGACTTATGAGTTTAAAGAAAAAGTTTTAATAAAAGTAGTCATGATCCTTGTAAAAGGTTTTCTTTTATAAATCATTTATAACAAAACAGATGATATAAAATAATAATACATAGGAAATTAAATAAGTAAGTAGAATAAATTTGTATAAAAATATATTGTTTGCAAAACAATATTTTGATAAAAATATTTATAGTATATATAAAAATATACTTTGGTTTAAGAAAGTCGAATAAGTAATATATTAAAATATATTTCAGTTCCAATATCGTTAACCCAAGTGTACTAAATAACAACACGGTATGTAGTGTGATGAAAACACTTATATATAAGAAGTACCAGCGGCGTATCTACTATGTTTTCATCACATCACACCCGTCCCATTATCTAAACACTAACCAAAACCCAATCGTTAGACAAATAGTACATTAAATATACCTTAGTTGTTTAAATTAATAATTTTCAGTAGTATATCAAAAGTATACTTTGGATTTATAAATAACATATTAAACTATGTTTTGGATTACAAATAACATATTAAACTATGTTTTGGATTACAAATAACATATAAAACTATGCTTTGGTTATGAAAATAACATATTAAACTATGCTTTGGATTTTGAGAATAACATATCAAACTATGTTTTAATGATTAACAAAATATATGTTGGTTTTGTACGATATCGCATATGAGAGCATATCAAACTATACTTTTGGGAGTATAACTTAATATACAATAATAATGTGACTTAAGAATTCATTCAAACCTAGTGCATCAAAATACACCTTTGAGGCTATAGGGATACCACAAAGGCAATCCCTATTTGGATGGAGAAACAAATTGGTTTCAGACATTCCATGACAGCAGGAATGGGGTGTCAAATCCTATAGCGCTATATCATACTACCAACCGGTCTGGTGAACATAAAATAGGTACTATCCAACAATTAATTTTATAATCTTTGAAAAATTTGAGTTTAAACCATAAATAATCATTCAGTTTATCAAAAGATAAGTACTAATATGTATAATCAATTATACTTTTGAAATCATGAACATAACAATTAGGTACACATGTTTCACCCCAAAACATTAAAAACAGTAAAAAGGGGACTATGTACTCACTTGAGAGTGCTTAGAAGTCTTGAACAACTACCAAGCAAGCTAGAGGAGTCCCGAAAATCAAACGGTAGCTAATGTAGGTAACTACATAAATAAACCGGACCTAATTCGGAAGATCAGATAGGATGACGTTTCGTAAACCAAATGAGTATAGGAACTCATATAATATGGTCTAACAAAGCCTACATCCTAAAAGGAAACCTATCCTAAGTGCTTACGACCCATCACGACCAGTCTAGGTAGCTTATGCTACTTTAACGCGTCGTTCGCGTATAACGCGTTCAGACCGCCTAACTAGACCTATGACAAGTATTATATGCCCTAACATACTTAATTATGTTACATAATCAGTTAAGTGACAAAAGTTTGGGTTACATATGCTTAAATATCAATTATGCATAAAAAGGGTATTTTGGTAATTTTCCTAAGGCATATAAACTACCTATCATACAACTACTTAAACGAAGTGACCATAAGGTATAACCTCGGAAGGTTATTCCCTATACAACTATGGTCACCTAATGTATTTGGTCGGATCCTAAAGATCGACCAAACGGGTCTAGTTCGTAAGTCTAAGCGGTTGTTTAGACCGCTTGACTTACGACTCTATATAAGCACTAAACCTAAAGTGACGAGCTAAACATGCTAAAACATGTTTAGTTAAGTTAGAAAACATGTTTGGTATCAAAACAAACGGTTTTGTTACCTAAAAGTAGTTTGGTTACAAAATACGCAGGAATGCGCATTTGGCCGAAACTACGACTCGCCACTAATCCTAGATAACGTGGTAATCAGTAGGTATAGTCACTAGGGACTATAACCATCGTGATTACGCTCACGTTATGAAGTTCAAACGAACTTCGCATTGACCATAAACTGGTCAATGCAGAAAGTCAAACTCGGTTTGACTTTCAGACTCGAAAAGCGATAAAAGAACGAACGAATACTTACAAAAGGTCCCCGCAAGATCTTGATACGATTTACCTTCAGGTATGAAGTATAAACTTCAACTTAGAAGGCCAAAATCAGATCAAGTGTGAGTTGGGGGAATGAAATGGGGTGGGTATTTATAGGAATTCAAGAGCCATTAGGATCGTTTCCCGAAGATTGAGCTTTGATCTCATCCGTACAAGTGGGCACATGGTATTTGAATACAAGGGGCACTAAAAAACCATCAAAATTGGCCCATAGATTGATCAAAAACCATTTGCAAGAGCTAGAATGAGCTAGAAATAGCTGGAAACACATTTTGCTGGTCTGGGGATGGCTTACGGACCGTAAGCAAAGGTCCATACGGACCGTAAGGACCTTGCAGGTCAGCAACTTTCAAAATTGGCAGTTTTAGTCCCTGAAGGCCCAAACTTGGTTTTCGATGCATTTTTGACACGTTTAAGCCCCGTTAACCCAATTTCAAAGCTCTAATATGAAGTTAAAGTTTAGGGAACTTAAAATGTGCTCAAAAATATCTCGTATGTCGGCTCGTTTGGTCGTACGGTTGCGTTCTTCGGTAAATTACGACGGAAGTCGTAACGAACGCAAAAACGATCCAAATTAAGCGACGAATGGATTTTTATCATGCCAATCATTAAATCATAATATATTAATGATTAAATAAATTTTTGGATGTCCGGATATATTCAGAACGGAAGATATGCGCGAAAATGCAAACCTATGCACTTTTTGACGCTTTTAGTCCCTATGGATCAATAAAGTTTATTTTAGCATACCGAACCCCTCAAAGCCTATTTATAAGCTATGTAAAGGTTATTTTGGGTATTTTTAACCTATGATCAAGTTCCGGAATGTTCGTTACTATACAAATCGGTATAGTTTTGCAGTTTGACATAAATAGTCCCTACGATCGAACAAACTTGATTTCAACACACCAAACCATCCAAAACTTATATCTAAGTTATGTGAAGGTTATTTAAGGTATGTTAAGCTTATTTCACTATTCCGGAGTGTTTGTTGCATTAAACTGGTTATATTTACGCATCAGTGCGCGTATAACCCTCCAGAAAGCGATTTAAAGCTTGAAATTAAACAAGAATTGATAAGTGCAAATGATACACATATTTTTAAAAATCCCAAGTATGAAATACAATATTTCATTGGTTTGGTATTTGTTTGATGGTTGAAGTGACACAGGTGTCACAATTTCAGCCAACCATTTGATCTCTTCATCAATATACGACACATTCACTGGTTGGCCAACAAACACAAATTGACTGATATCAGACATAGCATCTACTTTTTCTTTATCTTTGCTTGCCCGTGATGCTTCTTCAAATTCCTGTCTTTCTCGTTCAACCCTTCTAGCTTCAACTTTACGAATCTCTATTTGGTTGAATTCTTCCTCCAGACTAACACCGAATCTATCTTCAAAAACATTAAACAACATATCAAATTTCTTATCTTTCACCCTTCGATCTCCTTCATGATCATCAATTATCTTCCTTAATCTTTCATTCTCTTCAAGAATCATAGTGTTTGATGTCGTCAGATGCAAATGCTCAACTTCTAAGTTCTGAACTCTATCTGTCATAATCACATTTTCAGCTTCCAGATTTTTCACTTTACCAGCCATATGTACACTTTCATATTGTAACTTCTTAATCTTTTCTTCCATATTTTTTAATCTTTTCTCATCGTAGAAGCTCAAATCCAATCCCGTATCAAAACCTGGAATATCAGCAAAATAATTGTCAGTAAAAGGACTTGGATATTGTTGTGCTGCTGATCTTGTTGAGTTGGATGAGATCTTGAAGTAGATTGTGGCTCTTATTGATGTATAGTTGGTTGTGCTAGACTTGACTGTTGTTGTGGGATAGTAGGCTGAGCATTAGTTGGTTGTTGTTGTTTTGGAAAAGTGGGCTGCACCGGAATAGACTCTTGAATTGGTGTTGTTGGAGGTGTTTGAATTGGAATAAATGGTTCAGCTTCAGTTTCAACTCAAACTTCTGCTTCAACAGTTGGCTAGGTGCACTAGCAGATGTATCTTATACAGACTTGTATGTACTCTTCCATGCCTTTTTAGCCAACGGTGAATAAGTTTTCTTCTTAGAAGTGGCTATAATGCTTTTCATTCTTTTGGACAACTTCCGACATCTGGATCCGAAGGTACATAAGTTTCGTCGTCGTCGTCACTACCTTTCCTCTTCTTCTTGTTTTTCTTTTTATCCCACTTAGCACATGGATCACTAGTTGTAGGAGCCATCTTTGTAATACTAATATCACTATCACTTTCTGTATCTTCACTATCATTAGCTCCAACATCTCCACCACCACTGGGACCAAAAGCATCTGCCTCAATATTCTGAGCTATCTCTTGTGTATCTTCAGTACTTTTCTCACCAACTTTAACATGTTCAACCTCAGATTCATCACTTGGCTCTTCAACAAGTAACGTTCTTCGTGCTTTCTTTTTGGTTTGAGGCTTCTTTGAAGTTGTTGCAATTTTCTTTCCTTTACCCTTCTTCATTCTGTTCTCTTTTACAAACCACTTACATCTTTTCGCTACAAAATCTTCCATCTTAGTACTTTCATCATCAGACTCACTGTCATCATGTCTCCATTTTCCTGCTAGTGGAGCTTTATTGTTTGGTTCTTTTAAACATCCGAATAATCTAGTAACGCTCGTAATATCGCTCCCCTTCACCTTCTTATACTGCTGTAGTCTATCAAGAGTCATATTCGACATATGATCTAATGGAAGAACATCAGACTCAACCTTTGCTAAGTTTGGAATTTTATCATCTAAGATCATCTGTAAAAATCTCGGATACTAAAGAAACTTTTCTCCATCAATATCTGTCTTCATCTGTTCAAACACCAACTTAGAGAAGTTATATGGTAGAATAAGCACTAAAGCAGTCACCATGCACATCATGTAATCAACCGCTACATCATATCCGCCTTTTCTATGCCCCATAGTGTTAATAACAGAATGAACTAAGAACTTGTATGGCTTTGACAAGCTTACTTTGTTGAAGTTTGGATCATTGACATAACCAATATATCCCATACGGACGAAACATCCTTTAGATAACTTCTCAGGATAACCTATTGGATCGTCTGCCTTATCACTGAATTCCAACACACGTCGTATCTCACCTTCAGTGATCACAACTTCTATATCCTCATTTCCAACATGAGCAAATGAATGAATTGACACCGAACTTTCCTCAAATCTCACATTTTTCAAAAATCTTTCAATGTGCAACTTGTAAGCTTTGTACTGATCCTTTAGAGCTTTCTTGATCCTGATCCTATCCATGAATTCAAGAATGCCCTTTAACGGTTCCATCTTTGGTAGTGAATTGTCAAACACGCAACATATACTATGCTTAGTATTGAAATTAGTCAACACTAGAAAAAAATCAAACATAAAACAACTCTTGTCCGAATGGCACTTCATGTGACAAAAGATTTATGCGAATAGATTTTGAACGACTGAATGATATCCTATTCGTACAAATGAAGTTAAAATAGTCAACACTAGATTCCTTCATACGAAAAAAGTGAACAAGTCAACCAACATCTCTTTGTACGAAGAGACTTCCATTCGTTCGAAGGGATATGAACAGTTCAATTAAATCTTTGAAATTTTTTGTTTGTTTTTACAAAATTGATGGTACAAACATATAGTATAAGTGCCGATTTCAAGTATGGTATGTTCAATTTTAAAATCCAACCGTTAAAAATCCCTAGATCTACCTTTTAAAGTACCGACGGTTTTTTCGTTCAAGTTACAGTCCAATTCGTTCAAATCTTAATGATTTCTACCTTTCCCATAGCAAGTTTTATGCTTATCAACACCCCTAGGTTAATTTGGGCAGCACTTCGTTTTAAAATTGAACAAATCGCTCAGAGAGAATTGTAAGTGTGTGCGACTGAGTTTTAGGGTGAATGAGTGTTTCGGACGACTAAAGGGTTTATATAGCAGCCAGAAGTCTCTTCGTACGAGTGAGCTTCAAGAGAATGGGCTTAGAGCAACTAGGCTCTTCCTTTCGTGTGATGGGACATGAAATATTTCAAAATTTTTCAATTTTTAAACATTTTTTTCAGTTTTATCAACCCACTCAGATAACCAAGTCCAAGTTAATGACCTTGGTCACCCAATTTGTCTACCAAGTCCAAGTTAATGACCTTGGTTGACCATTTTTGAACAAATTGTTGTCTTCAATCAAAGTCAAGTTTCAAATTAATGAACTTTTGAACATTTCAAAACTTCTCTTCATTTCAGATATTAGCTCCCAGCCCGTAGTTTCGGGAATCGTTCAGCATAGTCACATTTTGAAGATCAACATCCCAACATCGGTTGTCGAAAATAAGATGAAACAAAATCTTTTTGTATTTTCAAAACTTTATGCTAAAACACACCTAAAATCTTTTTGGTTTATATCTGAAATGAAATAACTATGTACAAACATATTTACAGACCTTTTTTTTTTGTGAGTTTGTGTAAGAGGATCATATCAGTTTTTGAGACAAATCCCTAACAGCATTGATCTGATTAAACTTTAACCTTTAAACAAGTTCACTTAGATTGTTAGTATGTTTGTCCACTTAAATTTCTACACAAACTTCAATTGTTTCAAGATACGAAATTAGATGTCTTAGAACTTACTTAACAGTTTTTCCCACCTGAGAATATACTCCCGTATCAAGATTCCCTAGATTCAGTCTTATAGGTGAATATACCTAATTGATATTTGTCTCTAGGTTGTGCGAAGCTTTCAGAGCTCAGGTTAGTACCACCATACAAACAAAGAGATGAAGGCTCGACTTATAAGTGGTGTTCCATTTTAGAATCTTTTTACTGCAATTGTCAGATCTTTTGATTCTTTCAATCTGTTAGGTCCAGAGTTTTACGCTTATCTTTATTATACTCATTTATATATTATTGGGTTTAGATTAGGTCTTGGGCTTGGGCTAGGCCATGTGGGCCAATGGGGTATATGCTCCTATATATAGTCTTGATTAGGTTATTGTAGTAGAGCTCTCCCATTTAGCAATTATGTAATCCCCAATAGAGAACCTTGTACCCGAAAATCCTAGGGATTGTGTGCAAGGTTCTCGAAGATCGTACCAGACAGTCTTCGAGACTGTGTGCGATCTAAGCAGCGACACTATGTTATGTAATGAAATATTTCTTTTTGTTCTTGTCGGTTTGATCTTACTTTCCGCATTCGATCGAACCGTGAGTGATATCACGGGTTTTTCGGGACTAACAAGTGGTATCAGAGCCATTGAAGTCTTTCAAAGGCTCGGTTTTGATATTGCTCGAAGAACGAGAAGAAGATTTGCACAGTGTCACCGATTCACTTTGATTTTCGGAATCTGTGGTGCTGTTGGTTTCCGGTGAGTCACGGTGAATCACGAATCAGTGCTCGGTGTTTGTGTGTATGTTCGTAAATGAAGAAGATCTCTGGTTCATGGAATCTGGTGTTCATCAACAGATCTGAAAAAATTTAAGATCTAATTATGCTTTTGGTTCATCCAACTACACACTACTGAAGTGTGTGTTGTAGATGTTTCAGCCGCCAAATGCTCTGCTTCTTGTTCTACAACAGTCGTCGGAGTTTGGTGGTGAACAGAGTAGTGATAGAGATGAGTTAACAGTGATTGGAGATAATAAACAAAGATATTGCAGTGAAGATGATCGGATCGGAAAAGGTTGCAGGTTTGCAGAAGATGGCTGATGAGGAACGATGTAATCAGACGATGAAGATATAAATGTTTGTTGTTGTTTGATGATGATCGGTGCATGATACGCGCCGTCATCGTCGTCTTCGGAGCCGATGATGAAGGACGATTCACGACGGAGATTGATGAAGATTGAGAGTGTACAACTGAAAGAAACATATCAGTGAACGACGTCCGAAATGAACGGGGTGTAGTGAATGGATCCGTGATGGAGTTGCAGGTTTTCGGATCGGAGTTCAAAGAATATGATCGGAGTTCGGTGACGGTTCGATGATCGGAGGAGCTGAGAAACGTTGGATCTTAGGCTGCTGACGTCAGGGGCATGTTGTGTAGGCGGCTGCACATAGGATGTCACATCAAGAATAAAAAAACCCTAAACAATGTTAAACGTCAGATGAAGGATTGATCAACGGTCGAGATTGGCGCACATGATGTTGTCGGCTGAAAGTCTTGTTCGTTGTTGGCTAGGGTTGGTCGCATGTTGCATGGGATAGGTTGAAGGATGGGCCTAATGATTGATTTCATGATTTTTTTTTTCTTATTTGGACCACATGGATCCTAGGTAATCTCTCCAAATTATTCCTTTGGTCCACTGGTAACGTCTGAAGTCAGGTATATGTCGGCTGGAATAAGATTTGCGGCTAGGTTTCTTTATTTTCATGGGCTAGGGTAGCAAGGCCCAATGATTGAAATGATTGGTACATTATTTTCGGGGCTCATACAAGATGATGGGTGTTGGTTGCAACCTAAATTTATTGTTGGGCCAATCATTGTGTCTGATGATATTTTTATGGGGAAAAATTCTTTGGATGCCATTTCATCAAGTATGGTACCTAATGTAGTTAACTACATAAATAAACCGGACCTAATTCAGAAGATAGGATAGGATGACGTTTCGTAAACCAAATGAGTATAGGAAGTCATATAATATGGTCTAACAAAGCCTACATCCTAAAAGGAAACCTATCCTAAGTGCTTACGACCCATCACGACCCGTCTAGGTAGCTTATGCTACTTTAACGCGTCGTTCGCGTATAACGCGTTCAGACCGCCTAACTAGACCTATGACAAGTATTATATGCCCTAACATACTTAATTATGTTACATAATCAGTTAACTGACAAAAGTTTGGGTTACATATGCTTAAATATCAATTATGCATAAAAAGGGTATTTTGGTAATTTTCCTAAGGCATATAAACTACCTATCATACAACTGCTTAAACGAAGTGACCATAAGGTATAACCTCGGAAGGTTATTCCCTATACAACTATGGTCACCTAATGTATTTGGTCGGATCCTAAAGATCGACCAAACGGGTCTAGTTCGTAAGTCTAAGCAGTTGTTTAGACCGCTTGACTTACGACTCTACATAAGCACTAAACCTAAAGTGACGAGCTAAACATGCTAAAACATGTTTAGTTAAGTTAGAAAACATGTTTGGTATCAAAACAAACGGTTTTGTTACCTAAAAGTAGTTTGGTTACAAAATACGCAAGAATGCGCATTTTGGCCGAAACTACGACTCGCCACTAATCCTAGATAACATGGTAATCAGTAGGTATAGTCACTAGGGACTATAACCATCGTGATTACGCTCACGTTATGAAGTTCAAACGAAATTCGCATTGACCATAAACTGGTGAATGCAGAAAGTCAAACTTGGTTTGACTTTCAGACTCAAAAAGCGATAAAAGAACGAAAGAATACTTAAAAAAGGTCCCTGCAAGCTCTTGATCCGATTTACCTTCAGGTATGAAGTATAAACTTCAACTTAGAAGGCCAAAATCAGATCAAGTGTGAGTTGGGGGAATGAAATGGGGTGGGTATTTATAGGAATTCAAGAGCCGTTAGGATCGTTTCTCGAAGATTGAGCTTTGATCTCATCCATACAAGTGGGCACATGGTATTTGAATACAAGGGGCACTAAAAAACCATCAAAATTGGCCCATATATTGATCAAAAACCATTTGCAAGAGCTAGAATGAGCTGGAAATAGCTGGAAACACATTTTTGATGGTTTGGGGATGGCTTACGGACCGTAAGCAAAGGTCCATACGGACCGTAAGGACCTTGCAGGTCAGCAACTTTCAAAATTGGCAGTTTTAGTCCCTGAAGGCCCAAACTTGGTTTTCGATGCATTTTTGACACGTTTAAGCCCCGTTAACCCAATTTAAAAGCTCTAAAATGAAGTTAAAGTATAGTTAACTTAAAATGTGCTCAAAAATATCTCGGATGTCGTCTCGTTTGGTCGTACGGTTGCGTTGTTCGGTAAATTACGACGGAAGTCGTAACGAACGCAAAAACGATCCAAATTAAGCGACGAATGGATTTTTATCATGCCAATCATTAAAACATAATATTTTAATGATTAAATAAATTTTTGGATGTCCAGATATATTCAGAACGGAAGATATGCGCGAAAATGCAAACTTATGCACTTTTTGACGCTTTTAGTCCCTATGGATCAATAAAGTTTATTTTTGAATACCGAACCCCTCAAAGCCTATTTCTAAGCTATGTAAAGGTTATTTAGGGTATTTTTAACCTATGATCAAGTTCCAGAATGTTCGTTACTATACAAATCGGTATAGTTTCGCAGTTTGACACAAATTGTCCCTGCGATCGAACAAACTTGATTTCAACACATCAAACCATCCAAAACTTATATCTAAGTTATGTGAAGGTTATTTAAGGTATGTTAAGCTTATTTCACTATTCCGGAGTGTTTGTTGCATTAAACTGGTTATATTTACGCATCAGTGCGCGTATAACCCTCCAAAAAGCGATTTAAAGCTTGAAATTAAACAAGAATTGATATGTGCAAATGACACACATATTTTTACAAATCCCAAGTATGAAATACAATATTTCATTGGTTTGGTATTTGTTTGATGGTTGAAGTGACACAGGTGTCATAGTCTCCCCTACTTTAGGAAATTTCGTCCCGAAATATAATTTTAGGAGAAACTTGTGAAGACAGCTGTGATGGTTTCGCTTTCGAATAAATCCTTTGAACCCTAAGTAAAACTCTGGGCCATGTTAGGATTCTTAGCGAAATTGTCAACCCTCAAAGTGAAGTCCTTCTAGTAGCAAAACTTGGAGTTTCGGACTACGGACGAAGAACGTTTCTCATGAAGACTTATCATAGGAAACTTGTGTATGCTTGAAATCAGAATTGGGGAGTGTAAGATAAAATGACATCGGTCAAGGTCCAAGACTTCTCCCGTATCATTACTCTTGTCACTATAGGTCTTAGCACACGACAAAACTTCCTGTGGTTTCTGTGCACTGAATTCCATAATTATGTAGGCCTCCATAATTACGTAATTCCTTGCACAGTCTGCACAGTTCATTTCATAATGCGTAGGGGAAAAAATCAATTGAATAAACATGAAGCGACTCGACTAGACCAGACCACCAAAGGGTCTTTTTAACTAGATCATCGAACGAGCTTTTTAACTAGATCAACACATGATCTTCTTAACTAGACCGTTGTATAATCTTTTTAAATAGACCACTTTAAAGGGATCTTTTCAATTATATCATTACATGATATTTCTAACCAGATTTTTAAATCAATCTGTTTAACTAGACCACTCAAGAGGTCCAATTATAGAATATTACTTTAAAACCCAAGGGACTTTACTACAACGTAGAAGTCCATTAAGGATTTAAGATAGTACCTTTGGATATCCTACTATGAATCCCTCATATGAGATATGGAAGGTTCTACGAGGATTTGGATGGATCACATAAAAACACAAAGCGTATAAGAAAACACATAAGCACATAATCACATAATTAGTTAACTTGATCTTTAATTTGTTTTCTTTGGTCACGGGTATTTAATGCACACCAGGAATCCAATCCGTGGATTTCATTTGGCACTTTAAACATAAGAATCTAACTATGGAGATAGAAAGATCTTAATAGGAATTCGAATTTATCCTTATTGAATCGTAATTTACGTATTAAGGCATACGAATAATTCAATTAAGGGCTCCGATTTGATTGATAATCATCCATAAGGATCTAATTATGAGGATAGAAAGATCCTATTTTGGAATTTGGAATTTTGTGTAACGAGAGGTGTTTCGACACCTTGCACTAGGCGTGCTTAAGTCGATACACAAGGTAGAAAGTTCATGAGGTTGAGGTGCTAGATATGCCAAGCGACATATGAAGCAGAGTTTGAAAGTTGGGTACTATGTATGTTAAGTCGATCATACAAGCAGGGTTGACTTAGGGTTGGTTTAGACCACTTTGGTTTGGGTTGAATTGACAAGCATTTATCAGGTAACCGAGTCGTCCACGTGATGAACATAGTCGACACTGCAGGTAATCTTGGTGAGGTGCATTACATTTGTTGCACATAAGCACATACCGGCATTAGGTTTCCTTGCAAGAGGTTGAGCAGCAGCAGGATTTGTAACAGCTTTGCTTTGGATTGCAAAGCGGCACATGTTAATCAAATATCCCCCATCGTCCACTGTGGGTATATTTGAAATAGAGTATCTGATTCGGATAAATGACGGTTGCATTGATTGATCTAAGGAGTGGTTCCCTTGTATGGCTTCATCCCTGAGACGAGTCACGGTGATAGCTAAATCAACAGCCTTCTGGTAGTACGACACCTAATTGATGGACAATTGCAGCACCTAGTTCGGTCATTGTTGTTGCGATGAAGGGGAACCATGAAGAAAATGGGAGACATGAGAGGAAACAAGGGAAATGAAAACAGAATAACAATGCATAAAATTGCGATCATTTGTTTGTTACCTAAGGCAAACAAATGAGACGGTGACTAATCAAAGTAAATGGGTCAATATAATGTATCACGAAGACATGCTTGCCTATAAGTGGACACTCACCCCAAGAGTTCCCAGGTAAGAGTGACTGGTCCAATACTGCGGATTTGTACGAACGCTCTAGCCTTAGACAGAAGACCCAGGGTACAAGCACCCACCCTTCCAGTTTGCACGTGTTCACATTATTTAGACCAAACTTTGACGGGATTTCGAAAACTTAGAGGGTTCAAAACCTTACAATCAATAATCCTAGAACAGATGATTAGTTTTCAAAGCAGGATTGAAATTTGTGTTCTTATTGTGGTTGTCACCTAAGAATAAGTGACGGTATTGTTTTAAAACTAAACACAAGAAAACTTGTGTTAGGGTCCTAGGAATGTCACAGTCTAGGTCAAAGCATTACTAATAACCTAATTCCCTATAACCATTGGCTCTGATACCAACTTTTCTGTCACACCTCGACCACGTAAAACAACAAGACGTGGCGGAAACGTCGGGGAGTGTTGTAACAGAATCATTGTTTCACAACCATGGATCAAATAATTTTGTTTTATTGAATGATTGAAATCTTTGTTCTATTACAAATCAGATAAATACAAATATTGTCTTTCCAAGTTTTAAAGTCGCTAAGGCACGAGTCCATCCTAAGTGTGGTTTGTATCAACAATCATTACAATGCAGAACCTGAAACATATGTAAAAATATGTACGTCAGCATAAAAATGCCTGTGAGATACATAGGTTTTATTGTAATTAGGATTCATGACTTATGAGTTTAAAGAAAAAGTTTTAATAAAAGTAGTCATGATCCTTGTAAAAGGTTTTCTTTTATAAATCATTTATAACAAAACAGATGATATAAAATAATAATACATAGGAAATTAAATAAGTAAGTAGAATAAATTTGTATAAAAATATATTGTTTGCAAAACAATATTTTGATAAAAATATTTATAGTATATATAAAAATATACTTTGGTTTAAGAAAGTCGAATAAGTAATATATTAAAATATATTTCAGTTCCAATATCGTTAACCCAAGTGTACTAAATAACAACACGGTATGTAGTGTGATGAAAACACTTATATATAAGAAGTACCAGCGGCGTATCTACTATGTTTTCATCACATCACACCCGTCCCATTATCTAAACACTAACCAAAACCCAATCGTTAGACAAATAGTACATTAAATATACCTTAGTTGTTTAAATTAATAATTTTCAGTAGTATATCAAAAGTATACTTTGGATTTATAAATAACATATTAAACTATGTTTTGGATTACAAATAACATATTAAACTATGTTTTGGATTACAAATAACATATAAAACTATGCTTTGGTTATGAAAATAACATATTAAACTATGCTTTGGATTTTGAGAATAACATATCAAACTATGTTTTAATGATTAACAAAATATATGTTGGTTTTGTACGATATCGCATATGAGAGCATATCAAACTATACTTTTGGGAGTATAACTTAATATACAATAATAATGTGACTTAAGAATTCATTCAAACCTAGTGCATCAAAATACACCTTTGAGGCTATAGGGATACCACAAAGGCAATCCCTATTTGGATGGAGAAACAAATTGGTTTCAGACATTCCATGACAGCAGGAATGGGGTGTCAAATCCTATAGCGCTATATCATACTACCAACCGGTCTGGTGAACATAAAATAGGTACTATCCAACAATTAATTTTATAATCTTTGAAAAATTTGAGTTTAAACCATAAATAATCATTCAGTTTATCAAAAGATAAGTACTAATATGTATAATCAATTATACTTTTGAAATCATGAACATAACAATTAGGTACACATGTTTCACCCCAAAACATTAAAAACAGTAAAAAGGGGACTATGTACTCACTTGAGAGTGCTTAGAAGTCTTGAACAACTACCAAGCAAGCTAGAGGAGTCCCGAAAATCAAACGGTAGCTAATGTAGGTAACTACATAAATAAACCGGACCTAATTCGGAAGATCGGATAGGATGACGTTTCGTAAACCAAATGAGTATAGGAACTCATATAATATGGTCTAACAAAGCCTACATCCTAAAAGGAAACCTATCCTAAGTGCTTACGACCCATCACGACCAGTCTAGGTAGCTTATGCTACTTTAACGCGTCGTTCGCGTATAACGCGTTCAGACCGCCTAACTAGACCTATGACAAGTATTATATGCCCTAACATACTTAATTATGTTACATAATCAGTTAAGTGACAAAAGTTTGGGTTACATATGCTTAAATATCAATTATGCATAAAAAGGGTATTTTGGTAATTTTCCTAAGGCATATAAACTACCTATCATACAACTACTTAAACGAAGTGACCATAAGGTATAACCTCGGAAGGTTATTCCCTATACAACTATGGTCACCTAATGTATTTGGTCGGATCCTAAAGATCGACCAAACGGGTCTAGTTCGTAAGTCTAAGCGGTTGTTTAGACCGCTTGACTTACGACTCTATATAAGCACTAAACCTAAAGTGACGAGCTAAACATGCTAAAACATGTTTAGTTAAGTTAGAAAACATGTTTGGTATCAAAAAAAACGGTTTTGTTACCTAAAAGTAGTTTGGTTACAAAATACGCAGGAATGCGCATTTGGCCGAAACTACGACTCGCCACTAATCCTAGATAACGTGGTAATCAGTAGGTATAGTCACTAGGGACTATAACCATCGTGATTACGCTCACGTTATGAAGTTCAAACGAACTTCGCATTGACCATAAACTGGTCAATGCAGAAAGTCAAACTCGGTTTGACTTTCAGACTCGAAAAGCGATAAAAGAACGAACGAATACTTACAAAAGGTCCCCGCAAGATCTTGATACGATTTACCTTCAGGTATGAAGTATAAACTTCAACTTAGAAGGCCAAAATCAGATCAAGTGTGAGTTGGGGGAATGAAATGGGGTGGGTATTTATAGGAATTCAAGAGCCATTAGGATCGTTTCCCGAAGATTGAGCTTTGATCTCATCCGTACAAGTGGGCACATGGTATTTGAATACAAGGGGCACTAAAAAACCATCAAAATTGGCCCATAGATTGATCAAAAACCATTTGCAAGAGCTAGAATGAGCTAGAAATAGCTGGAAACACATTTTGCTGGTCTGGGGATGGCTTATGGACCGTAAGCAAAGGTCCATACGGACCGTAAGGACCTTGCAGGTCAGCAACTTTCAAAATTGGCAGTTTTAGTCCCTGAAGGCCCAAACTTGGTTTTCGATGCATTTTTGACACGTTTAAGCCCCGTTAACCCAATTTCAAAGCTCTAATATGAAGTTAAAGTTTAGGGAACTTAAAATGTGCTCAAAAATATCTCGTATGTCGGCTCGTTTGGTCGTACGGTTGCGTTCTTCGGTAAATTACGACGGAAGTCGTAACGAACGCAAAAACGATCCAAATTAAGCGACGAATGGATTTTTATCATGCCAATCATTAAATCATAATATATTAATGATTAAATAAATTTTTGGATGTCCGGATATATTCAGAACGGAAGATATGCGCGAAAATGCAAACCTATGCACTTTTTGACGCTTTTAGTCCCTATGGATCAATAAAGTTTATTTTAGCATACCGAACCCCTCAAAGCCTATTTATAAGCTATGTAAAGGTTATTTTGGGTATTTTTAACCTATGATCAAGTTCCGGAATGTTCGTTACTATACAAATCGGTATAGTTTTGCAGTTTGACATAAATAGTCCCTACGATCGAACAAACTTGATTTCAACACACCAAACCATCCAAAACTTATATCTAAGTTATGTGAAGGTTATTTAAGGTATGTTAAGCTTATTTCACTATTCCGGAGTGTTTGTTGCATTAAACTGGTTATATTTACGCATCAGTGCGCGTATAACCCTCCAGAAAGCGATTTAAAGCTTGAAATTAAACAAGAATTGATAAGTGCAAATGATACACATATTTTTAAAAATCCCAAGTATGAAATAAAATATTTCATTGGTTTGGTATTTGTTTGATGGTTGAAGTGACACAGGTGTCACAATTTCAGCCAACCATTTGATCTCTTCATCAATATACGACACATTCACTGGTTGGCCAACAAACACAAATTGACTGATATCAGACATAGCATCTACTTTTTCTTTATCTTTGCTTGCCCGTGATGCTTCTTCAAATTCCTGTCTTTCTCGTTCAACCCTTCTAGCTTCAACTTTACGAATCTCTATTTGGTTGAATTCTTCCTCCAGACTAACACCGAATCTATCTTCAAAAACATTAAACAACATATCAAATTTCTTATCTTTCACCCTTCGATCTCCTTCATGATCATCAATTATCTTCCTTAATCTTTCATTCTCTTCAAGAATCATAGTGTTTGATGTCGTCAGATGCAAATGCTCAACTTCTAAGTTCTGAACTCTATCTGTCATAATCACATTTTCAGCTTCCAGATTTTTCACTTTACCAGCCATATGTACACTTTCATATTGTAACTTCTTAATCTTTTCTTCCATATTTTTTAATCTTTTCTCATCGTAGAAGCTCAAATCCAATCCCGTATCAAAACCTGGAATATCAGCAAAATAATTGTCAGTAAAAGGACTTGGATATTGTTGTGCTGCTGATCTTGTTGAGTTGGATGAGATCTTGAAGTAGATTGTGGCTCTTATTGATGTATAGTTGGTTGTGCTAGACTTGACTGTTGTTGTGGGATAGTAGGCTGAGCATTAGTTGGTTGTTGTTGTTTTGGAAAAGTGGGCTGCACCGGAATAGACTCTTGAATTGGTGTTGTTGGAGGTGTTTGAATTGGAATAAATGGTTCAGCTTCAGTTTCAACTCAAACTTCTGCTTCAACAGTTGGCTAGGTGCACTAGCAGATGTATCTTATACAGACTTGTATGTACTCTTCCATGCCTTTTTAGCCAACGGTGAATAAGTTTTCTTCTTAGAAGTGGCTATAATGCTTTTCATTCTTTTGGACAACTTCCGACATCTGGATCCGAAGGTACATAAGTTTCGTCGTCGTCGTCACTACCTTTCCTCTTCTTCTTGTTTTTCTTTTTATCCCACTTAGCACATGGATCACTAGTTGTAGGAGCCATCTTTGTAATACTAATATCACTATCACTTTCTGTATCTTCACTATCATTAGCTCCAACATCTCCACCACCACTGGGACCAAAAGCATCTGCCTCAATATTCTGAGCTATCTCTTGTGTATCTTCAGTACTTTTCTCACCAACTTTAACATGTTCAACCTCAGATTCATCACTTGGCTCTTCAACAAGTAACGTTCTTCGTGCTTTCTTTTTGGTTTGAGGCTTCTTTGAAGTTGTTGCAATTTTCTTTCCTTTACCCTTCTTCATTCTGTTCTCTTTTACAAACCACTTACATCTTTTCGCTACAAAATCTTCCATCTTAGTACTTTCATCATCAGACTCACTGTCATCATGTCTCCATTTTCCTGCTAGTGGAGCTTTATTGTTTGGTTCTTTTAAACATCCGAATAATCTAGTAACGCTCGTAATATCGCTCCCCTTCACCTTCTTATACTGCTGTAGTCTATCAAGAGTCATATTCGACATATGATCTAATGGAAGAACATCAGACTCAACCTTTGCTAAGTTTGGAATTTTATCATCTAAGATCATCTGTAAAAATCTCGGATACTAAAGAAACTTTTCTCCATCAATATCTGTCTTCATCTGTTCAAACACCAACTTAGAGAAGTTATATGGTAGAATAAGCACTAAAGCAGTCACCATGCACATCATGTAATCAACCGCTACATCATATCCGCCTTTTCTATGCCCCATAGTGTTAATAACAGAATGAACTAAGAACTTGTATGGCTTTGACAAGCTTACTTTGTTGAAGTTTGGATCATTGACATAACCAATATATCCCATACGGACGAAACATCCTTTAGATAACTTCTCAGGATAACCTATTGGATCGTCTGCCTTATCACTGAATTCCAACACACGTCGTATCTCACCTTCAGTGATCACAACTTCTATATCCTCATTTCCAACATGAGCAAATGAATGAATTGACACCGAACTTTCCTCAAATCTCACATTTTTCAAAAATCTTTCAATGTGCAACTTGTAAGCTTTGTACTGATCCTTTAGAGCTTTCTTGATCCTGATCCTATCCATGAATTCAAGAATGCCCTTTAACGGTTCCATCTTTGGTAGTGAATTGTCAAACACGCAACATATACTATGCTTAGTATTGAAATTAGTCAACACTAGAAAAAAATCAAACATAAAACAACTCTTGTCCGAATGGCACTTCATGTGACAAAAGATTTATGCGAATAGATTTTGAACGACTGAATGATATCCTATTCGTACAAATGAAGTTAAAATAGTCAACACTAGATTCCTTCATACGAAAAAAGTGAACAAGTCAACCAACATCTCTTTGTACGAATAGACTTCCATTCGTTCGAAGGGATATGAACAGTTCAATTAAATCTTTGAAATTTTTTGTTTGTTTTTACAAAATTGATGGTACAAACATATAGTATAAGTGCCGATTTCAAGTATGGTATGTTCAATTTTAAAATCCAACCGTTAAAAATCCCTAGATCTACCTTTTAAAGTACCGACGGTTTTTTCGTTCAAGTTACAGTCCAATTCGTTCAAATCTTAATGATTTCTACCTTTCCCATAGCAAGTTTTATGCTTATCAACACCCCTAGGTTAATTTGGGCAGCACTTCGTTTTAAAATTGAACAAATCGCTCAGAGAGAATTGTAAGTGTGTGCGACTGAGTTTTAGGGTGAATGAGTGTTTCGGACGACTAAAGGGTTTATATAGCAGCCAGAAGTCTCTTCGTACGAGTGAGCTTCAAGAGAATGGGCTTAGAGCAACTAGGCTCTTCCTTTCGTGTGATGGGACATGAAATATTTCAAAATTTTTCAATTTTTAAACATTTTTTTCAGTTTTATCAACCCACTCAGATAACCAAGTCCAAGTTAATGACCTTGGTCACCCAATTTGTCTACCAAGTCCAAGTTAATGACCTTGGTTGACCATTTTTGAACAAATTGTTGTCTTCAATCAAAGTCAAGTTTCAAATTAATGAACTTTTGAACATTTCAAAACTTCTCTTCATTTCAGATATTAGCTCCCAGCCCGTAGTTTCGGGAATCGTTCAGCATAGTCACATTTTGAAGATCAACATCCCAACATCGGTTGTCGAAAATAAGATGAAACAAAATCTTTTTGTATTTTCAAAACTTTATGCTAAAACACACCTAAAATCTTTTTGGTTTATATCTGAAATGAAATAACTATGTACAAACATATTTACAGACCTTTTTTTTTTGTGAGTTTGTGTAAGAGGATCATATCAGTTTTTGAGACAAATCCCTAACAGCATTGATCTGATTAAACTTTAACCTTTAAACAAGTTCACTTAGATTGTTAGTATGTTTGTCCACTTAAATTTCTACACAAACTTCAATTGTTTCAAGATACGAAATTAGATGTCTTAGAACTTACTTAACAGTTTTTCCCACCTGAGAATATACTCCCGTATCAAGATTCCCTAGATTCAGTCTTATAGGTGAATATACCTAATTGATATTTGTCTCTAGGTTGTGCGAAGCTTTCAGAGCTCAGGTTAGTACCACCATACAAACAAAGAGATGAAGGCTCGACTTATAAGTGGTGTTCCATTTTAGAATCTTTTTACTGCAATTGTCAGATCTTTTGATTCTTTCAATCTGTTAGGTCCAGAGTTTTACGCTTATCTTTATTATACTCATTTATATATTATTGGGTTTAGATTAGGTCTTGGGCTTGGGCTAGGCCATGTGGGCCAATGGGGTATATGCTCCTATATATAGTCTTGATTAGGTTATTGTAGTAGAGCTCTCCCATTTAGCAATTATGTAATCCCTAATAGAGAACCTTGTACCCGAAAATCCTAGGGATTGTGTGCAAGGTTCTCGAAGATCGTACCAGACAGTCTTCGAGACTGTGTGCGATCTAAGCAGCGACACTATGTTATGTAATGAAATATTTCTTTTTGTTCTTGTCGGTTTGATCTTACTTTCCGCATTCGATCGAACCGTGAGTGATATCACGGGTTTTTCGGGACTAACAAGTGGTATCAGAGCCATTGAAGTCTTTCAAAGGCTCGGTTTTGATATTGCTCGAAGAACGAGAAGAAGATTTGCACAGTGTCACCGATTCACTTTGATTTTCGGAATCTGTGGTGCTGTTGGTTTCCGGTGAGTCACGGTGAATCACGAATCAGTGCTCGGTGTTTGTGTGTATGTTCGTAAATGAAGAAGATCTCTGGTTCATGGAATCTGGTGTTCATCAACAGATCTGAAAAAATTTAAGATCTAATTATGCTTTTGGTTCATCCAACTACACACTACTGAAGTGTGTGTTGTAGATGTTTCAGCCGCCAAATGCTCTGCTTCTTGTTCTACAACAGTCGTCGGAGTTTGGTGGTGAACAGAGTAGTGATAGAGATGAGTTAACAGTGATTGGAGATAATAAACAAAGATATTGCAGTGAAGATGATCGGATCGGAAAAGGTTGCAGGTTTGCAGAAGATGGCTGATGAGGAACGATGTAATCAGACGATGAAGATATAAATGTTTGTTGTTGTTTGATGATGATCGGTGCATGATACGCGCCGTCATCGTCGTCTTCGGAGCCGATGATGAAGGACGATTCACGACGGAGATTGATGAAGATTGAGAGTGTACAACTGAAAGAAACATATCAGTGAACGACGTCCGAAATGAACGGGGTGTAGTGAATGGATCCGTGATGGAGTTGCAGGTTTTCGGATCGGAGTTCAAAGAAGATGATCGGAGTTCGGTGACGGTTCGATGATCGGAGGAGCTGAGAAACGTTGGATCTTAGGCTGCTGACGTCAGGGGCATGTTGTGTAGGCGGCTGCACATAGGATGTCACATCAAGAATAAAAAAACCCTAAACAATGTTAAACGTCAGATGAAGGATTGATCAACGGTCGAGATTGGCGCACATGATGTTGTCGGCTGAAAGTCTTGTTCGTTGTTGGCTAGGGTTGGTCGCATGTTGCATGGGATAGGTTGAAGGATGGGCCTAATGATTGATTTCATGATTTTTTTTTTCTTATTTGGACCACATGGATCCTAGGTAATCTCTCCAAATTATTCCTTTGGTCCACTGGTAACGTCTGAAGTCAGGTATATGTCGGCTGGAATAAGATTTGCGGCTAGGTTTCTTTATTTTCATGGGCTAGGGTAGCAAGGCCCAATGATTGAAATGATTGGTACATTATTTTCGGGGCTCATACAAGATGATGGGTGTTGGTTGCAACCTAAATTTATTGTTGGGCCAATCATTGTGTCTGATGATATTTTTATGGGGAAAAATTCTTTGGATGCCATTTCATCAAGTATGGTGCATGAGGCCATAAAAAGGAGAAGACCCAAGGTTGGAGATCATCTAAACCGTAATAAAGAGAGCATAAAACTAGGGGGAGATTGTTAGGTCCAGAGTTTTACGCTTATCTTTATTATACTCATTTATATATTATTGGGTTTAGATTAGGTCTTGGGCTTGGGCTAGGCCATGTGGGCCAATGGGGTATATGCTCCTATATATAGTCTTGATTAGGTTATTGTAGTAGAGCTCTCCCATTTAGCAATTATGTAATCCCCAATAGAGAACCTTGTACCCGACAATCCTAGGGATTGTGTGCAAGGTTCTCGAAGATCGTACCCGACAGTCTTCGAGACTGTGTGCGATCTAAGCAGCGACACTATGTTATGTAATGAAATATTTCTTTTTGTTCTTGTCGGTTTGATCTTACTTTCCGCATTCGATCGAACCGTGAGTGATATCACGGGTTTTTCGGGACTAACAGGTTTAGAAACATGTATCCCGTCCAGGAATAGGACACATCTTCTAAACTCAACTACCCCGGATGACATTTTTTACTTAAACACAGCTTGAAACACATGCATACACCTGCCAGATCCACTTAGTTTCCCTGAAATACATGTAGTTTAAAAATATCAACAAAAGTTGAGCGAGTTCATGTGTTCGTGAGTATGTATAAAACCTTTGAATTCAATGTATGTATAAAGGTCTCGGTATGATAGCAAACAAGGAAAAGATCACCAATGGTTTGCAAGGCCACTGATATGTGTGACGGTGTAGGAAGACTCAAACCTAGCAAAGTTGCACCGGGCTTCCGGCTGGAAGACATAGTCACCACTATGGGCCACCCTGGCCTCATGGGTGTGGGTTCGCTACACCCATATTGATCTATCACTCATGCCCCTCGGTCCTACAAGAGGAATGATGGCCTCAAGTATACGCCTACCCATTTACATGATCTATGGTTCTTTCCTAGGCTAACCATACCAATTGTATTGTAAGTAATCCTTTTGTAACATGTATTTCACCCCCGAAGTAAATAAACAAAACAGTTTAAGGAAAAGAGGGACATGAACTCACAGTATCGCGTCTTCAGTACTGGCACTCAAAACTCCTCAGCAAACACGACTACCTACAGTGTACTAACGTCTATTAGACAAACGGGTCGTGCCTTTGCTTAGTATATTCGTGTTTGAGTTACGTTTATGATATTATTCCAAGTTATAATTATTTATCAAAAGAATTAATATTTCAACTTAAATTATATTTGGTTTTGGAATAATTGTTTAAACCATATTTTGTAACAATACTTCTCAATTATTTTATTTCGTATTTCCTTCCCAAGGATAGGTATCTTATACATGTGTATTTGTAGTTCCAAAATAATATATCTTCAAGTCCCACTTTTAGAAAATATATATGTAAACTCAATTTGTCCCAAAAATAATGTATTGTCCAGAAAATATATATTTTCCCCAAAAATCATATATCTTCTAAATATACTAGGAAAGTATATTTTTATTTTCAAAAATTATATATTTCTCCTTGTCCAGAAATATGATACAACTTTGTAATATTTACAAAAATCATATTTTCGTTTCTTGTACCCAAAATAATAGATTTACCAAAAATATATATGTAACGGTATTTTCCGGAATATTTTATAAGTTACGTTCTTGCGTCCGGTTTCACGGTAATATGTGTGTAACTTATATATTTATTCCTTGTCATTTTTTGTATTATTTTGGATAGTAAATTTCATGGTACTTTGTTAAGTTATATTATTTTACCCTAAAATAATATAACTATTTCACCGAGTATACAAATAATCACACAAGTATGTTAATATTTATATATACTTTAAATATATATTCACCAATTTTTATTTATAAAACCAACCTCCAATACTTGTATTTTGTTACAAAAATTATGGCAAAGTTTATATTGAAGACCATAGTTAAAACTCACTTGTAAATACTTGTTTAGAAAATATTTTTCTAAGTGTTTGTATTTTTAGAAAATTTTGCCATAGTTTCCTTTGAAAATGGAGGTGTCCATGCTATTAAAGTATATCATTTTCTTTTCAAAAATCATCACAACAATCAACAATCAAACCCTAAACAACTTACACTTACCAAGAGCAAAAACTATACAATTTATATAATAACATGAACTTGATCTTTCACAAAAACTCGTAGTAACTTGGTAGGGTGTTTAGTAAGTTTAGTTACCCCTTAAAGTGCGTTTATTACTTTACAAATCTCATTCTTAAAGAATTTAGGTGTTTACAACTTGTTAGATGATCCTTCCAAAAATCATTCTTTTGAACTTTTCTTGTAAACAAAGTGCTCTTACACTTATTTTATCACCAAAAATAGTGTACATTTAAGCAAGCATCAAGATCTTCTAAAAATCACATTTTTGACTTGGTTCTTTTGGAAAACCACTCATGAATCTTAGATTCATAAGATTACTAGCTCACTTTATTTATTATTTTTCAAGAAATCATCTTATTTTCAAGTTCATGCATATATATGAGGATGATCTTCTTGTGTTAACACATAATCATCCTCTAAGTTGCTAGATCATGTGTTTAATCACAATCTAGCAAGCTCTTTATGATGATCAACATCATAATCTCAAGTAAACATCAACAAGTATCATACACATACTTAAACATCATTATTTCATCAAGATTTCATCATATGTAAGCTTTATGTTCATGATTCAAGTTCATGTCTTTTAGGGTTCTTGTGATTTATAACATAATACATCTTTTTAACAAATCAAAATTAGAAGTATCAAAGGGTTGTGAGAGTCTTACTACTAGCTCTTAGCTAGGGAAGAACACTTGATGAAAAAGATGATGAAAATGGTGGATGAAAGCAATTGATGGAGGTTCTTCAAGATTCAAGAGCACCAAGCTTCATAAGACACCTTCTTACAACCTTGAGAGTATGTGGAATGAGTGGATGATGGATGTAAGGTGGTGGTGGTGGCGGCACTATGCTCGGCCGAGAGGAGAGGGAGAGAGTAAGAGTAAGAGAAAGATGAAGTGTGTGGTGTTGTAAATGTGATGATCTCTTGAATATTCAAACCATACTTATAACCATACTTCTAAATATTTTGTCCACAAGATCAAGCAAAGATCTAATATAAAAAGAAATCAAATCTTGAAGTAAGGTGGTGGAGGCTTGGCCAATTATAGCATAGGGGGGAGGGGTCTAAGTGTAACTTGTAACTAGTTGGTTACTTACTAGTTCAAAATCAAGTGTATAGTTAGTTAAGTTAGTTACTAGATATTTTAGTGGGTGTTAAGGTGTTCGGGGATCATGACTAGCTCAGAAATAATTAAACAATGTTTCTAGTATAATTTTGGTTTTTCGGGTAGTGTCCGGTTGTTCGGTTAGATACCGGTTCGTTAAAGTGTCAAGCTATTCCGTTTAATGATCTTTATGTTATTTTTTGTGACACTTTTAATTCCCGACACTTAGGAAAGCATTCAGGACCATTTAGTCAAATTTTCGCATGTAACTAGCATGTTAAAAAGCTGAATTTTGCTGAAAAATGCAGAATTCTGCACTTTAAGTGGATTTTAGGCACTTTCCGGCACTTTATCTATCACCTAGTGACGCAGTTTTATAGTCCTTACTTCCCTACACACCATACTAGTGTAGTACCTAATCCCTAGCCCATACTGGGTCTCAAAACACTATCTGTCTATGTACTGAACCCCGTCAGCATATTCCTGCTTTATCTGTTAACTGTGCTATCTATGCTTTGTGCATCATGTATGTCAATATAGTTTGTATGTGATAATGATGTGACATTATGTAATATATGATGCACATGTAAGTATGGTGCAATAATCAAAAAGCAGTTAAGTAATCCAGCACAGTCATTAAGCACTTAATTAGTATTTATTAATTGTACGGATACCTGGATTTATGAGGGTTGTCACATTCTCCCCCTGTTACGAAAATTTAGTCCCGAAATTTTAGTTCTGCTACTAGTTGCAGGGGTCTTGGGGAACAAATGTGGGTACTTTGCTTTCATGCGGTTCTCACGCTCCCAAGTGAACTTTGGGCCGTGTTGCGCGTTCCAACGAACCTTGACGAGTTTGACACTACTCCGTCGAGTCTTGTTAACCTTCCAATCAGTAACCTCAACTGGTTCTTCAGTAAAGTGGAGTGTGTCGTCAATGTGGACTTCGTCGGCAGGTATGACAACTGTTTCTTGAGTTGGACTCTTTTTCAGGTTAGATACATGAAATGTATCATGAACGCCATTCAGTTCTGCGGGTAGATCCAACTTGTAAGCTACAAGACCAATCCTCTCCAGGGTTTTGAATGGTCCAATGTATCGCGGGTTCAACTTCCAACGCTTCCCAAAGCGTGCTACACCCTTCCAGGGTGAAACCTTTAACAAAACCATATCTCCTACTGCAAACTCCAACGGTTTCCTTCTTTGGTCCGCGTAACTCTTTTGTCGATCACGAGCCGCCTTTATGCACTCTCGGATCTGTGTAATCTTATCAGTCGTCTCTTGAACCAATTCAGGACCAACAAGCTGTCTATCACCCGCGTCTGCCCAGCATAGCGGTGATCGACACTTGCGTCCATAGAGAGCTTCAAATGGTGCGGCTTGGATGCTCGCATGGTAACTGTTGGTGTATGAGAATTCTACCAAGGGTAAGTGAGTGTCCCAACTGCCACCCAAATCCATCACGCAAGCTCGTAACATATCCTCCAACGTTTGAATCGTTCGTTCGCTCTGGCCATCTGTCTGCGGATGGAATGCAGTACTCAGATTCAACTGAGAACCAAAGGCTTCTTGGAAGGATTGCCAAATCCTTGATACAAACCTTCCGTCTCTGTCAGAAATGATTGAGAGAGGCACTCCATGTCGTGCAACTATCTCTCTCAGGTATAGCTCAGCAAGCTTGCTAGTGTTGTCTTTCTCCTTGATTGGCAAAAAGTGTGCAGATTTGGTCAGACGGTCCACGATTACCCAAATCGTATCGTGACCTCTGGGTGTCCTTGGCAATTTCGTTATAAAGTCCATTGAAATATGCTCCCATTTCCACATGGGTATTTCCGGTTGTTGTAGAAGGCCTGAAGGCTTCTGATATTCGGCCTTTACCTTGGCACAAGTCAAACATTTGCCAACATACGTTGCAACATCACCTTTTAATCTCGGCCACCAATAGAAATCCTTTAAATCCTTGTACATTTTATCCGATCCCGGATGGATCGAGTACCGTGACTTGTGAGCTTCATCGAAAATTACTTCTCTTAGACCACCGAAGAGAGGAACCCAAATTCGTTTCATGAAGCACAACGTTCCTCCATCATTGGGTATTAGTTGCTTCTCCATCCCAGGGAGATATTCATTCTCAAGATTTTCTTCCTTAAGAGCTTATCTTTGCGCGGCATGAATGCGCAATGAGAGATCAATTTGAACAATCATTTCCAAAGCTCGAACCCTTATAGGCTTGATTCTTTCTTTCCGACGGCATCGACGACCACATTCACCTTCCCTGGGTGATACTTGATTTCACAATCATAATCATTTAACAGCTCTACCCATCGTCTCTGTCTCATGTTCAGCTCTTTTTGATAAAAAAATGTGCTACAGGCTCTTGTGATCAGTGAAGATTGTGCATCGCGTGCCATACAAGTAATGTCGCCAGATCTTTAATTCAAACACCACCGCTCCTAACTCCAAGTCATGCGTGGTGTAATTCTTCTCATGGATCTTCAACTGGCATGAAGCATAGGCTATAACTTTCTATCGCTGCATCAGTACGCAGCCTAAACCTTGACGCGAGGCGTCGCAATATACCACGGAGTCGTCAGTGCCTTCGGGTAGGGATAAGATGGGTGCGTCGCAAAGCTTGTTCTTTAACAACTGAAATGCTTCTTCTTGCTTGTCTCCCCATTCGTACTTCTTGTCTTTCTATGTAAGGGAGGTCAAAGGTTGAGCGATTTTCGAGAAATCCTCAATAAATCTGCGATAATATCCTGCCAAACCTAGGAACTGACGGATCTCGGTTGGCGTCTTTGGAGTCTCCCAATTCTTGACCGCCTCGATCTTTGTGGGATCCACATGGATTCCATCTCCGTTAACCACGTGACCAAGGAACTGAACCTCGCGTAACCAGAATTCACACTTCTAGAACTTCGCATACCACTTCTCTTTCTTAAGCAGCTCTAAGATAACCCTTAGATGTTGCTCATGTTCTTCCTTCGTCTTCCAGTAGATCAAAATATCGTCAATGAACACGATCACAAACTTATCGAGGTACGGCTTACAAACTCTGTTCATCAAGTGCATGAAAACTGTCGGTGCGTTCGTCAGCCCAAACGGCATAACCAGGAACTCGTAATGCCCATATCGAGTCATAAAGGCAGTCTTTGGTATGCTTTCTTCTTGTATTCTTAACTGGTGATAACCTGATCGAAGATCGATCTTGGAGTAACAACTCGAACCTTGTAGTTGATCGAACAGGTCATCAATCCTTGGCAAAGGATATCTATTCTTGATAGTCAACTTGTTAAGCTCGCGGTAGTCGATACACATGCAGAAACTACCATCTTTCTTTTTGACAAACAGCACTGGAGCTCCCCAAGGCGAGAAGCTTGGTCTGATAAATCCCTTGTCTAAAAGCTCCCGAGGTTGTGTTGACAGCTCTTGCATCTCAGAAGGCGTAAGTCAATAAGGTGCTTTAGCCACAGGCGCGACGCCCGGAACTAAATCAATGCGGAATTCGACTTGTCGCTGCGGCGGCAATCCTGGCAAGTCTTCGGGGAAGACTTCAGGATATTCCTTCACGACTGGAATGTCTTCTAGCTTTGGCTCAGCGGCTTCTTTGTCCATAATGTGTGACAAGAAGGTAACACATCCTTTCTGCAAACACTTTCGAGCCTTCAAACAACTAATGATTCTTAGGTGCGTATCGCGCTTCTCTCCATGTACCACAATTGTTTCTCCATTCGCCATCGGAATGTGAATGACCTTCTCATGACATACAATCTCTGCTCGGTTGCTTGACAACCAATCCATCCCCACTACCACGTCGAAGCTTCCCAACTCGGCCGGCAGCAGATCAAGTGTAAACTCGTGCTCTCCCAGTTCTATCACGTAACCCCTAATAACTTCATTCGCTTCTACTAGCTTTCCGTTAGCTAGTTCTATCGAATATGGAATATCTAGCTTACTAGCTACCAACCCAAGTATATTCTTAAATTCTAGCGATACAAAACTATAATCGGCACCGGTATCAAATAGTACATATGCAAAGCGTTGGTTGATAGGGAACGTACCAGTGACCACATTTGGATCTTGGCGAGCTTCCCTCGCACCGATGTTGAAAACCCTTCCTTGAGCTTGATTGAGCTTTGGGTACCCTCTCTTGAAATGCCCCACGTCTCCACAATTAAAACAACCTGGTCCTCGACCATTACCGTTCCCATTACCACCTTGATTGTTATTTGCTCCACGGTTTCCATTACCAGCTTGATTCCCAAAATTACCATGATTTTCGTTACCGCCATTTCCTCCTTGAGGGCGGTTTCCGTATCCATTCCCACCACGGTTGTTGTTGCCATAACCTCTCTGACCATTGTTACCACACCAAGTACCAACCCAACATGTTTCCTTTGAGTGACCAACTCTTCCACAAGACTTGCATTTTCCAGCTCGGCACCGTCCATTGTGATGCAACTGACACACATTGCATTTGGGCAAGGTGCCCATGTACCCTTTTCCTTTGTTTTCAGCACCAGTTTTGGCCTTGGCCGGTGCGTTTGTCTCATCCTTCTTGTTTGTACTGCTGGTACCTTTCTTAAAGTTGGAGAACTTCTGTTTGTTCTCACCGGATGACTCAACATGAGTCTCTTTCTTCTTCTGGTCAGAGATCGAAAACTTGTTTAACCTGATAGCTTCTTCAGTTAGTGCTACACTCAGGTCGATAGCCTCAGTGATCGTAGCAGGTTTCGACGTCGTCACCATACTCATAATCTGAGGTGCCAACCCCTAAATGAAACGCTCAACGCGCTTGAATTCCGGACTAACCATGTATGGTACCACGTGAGATAGATTGTGAAATCTCTGCACATATTCGGCGATCTCCGGGTCGTCCATCTTGAGGTTCCAGAATTCAGTTTCTAACTTTTGAATTTCGGCCCTGGAGCAATACTTTTTACGCATGAGTTCCTTCATTTCGTTCCAAGTCAAAGCGTATGTTGCTGCCTCTCCCAGAGTTTGGACTTGGAGATTCCACCATGAAAGCGCTCCGTCTAAGAACAATCGGGAGATGTAGGTGACTTGGTGTTCTGGTGCGCATCTACTCATTCTTATCACGGAATCAATCTTCTCCGTCCATCGAACAAAAGCCACAGCACCCCCGGTGCCGTCAAAATTCAACGGTTTACAGTCTAAAAACTGCTTATAGGTACAGCCTATACAAGTAACGTCATTCACAGAAAGCATTAGCAAACGCACATGGAATATCCAAATGTAACGTAATGTGTCTCAAGCGACTTAAACATTACCATAGGGTGGGTTGTTTCTTGAGGTACCCCCGCTAGATTCAGCGCGCGAGGCCTCGTGCTCTGCTATCGCTCATGAAATTCGTTCTTGTAACTCGGCCTTAGTAGTGGGCAATCGAGTTTCTCTTCATGGAGGCATCTTCTATAAGAATGTTGTATATGTCAGGTCTTATGCATATAAGTATGTAGTATGCGTATATAATAACATTCATCAACGCTAGTAAACACATAACATCCCACGTCATAACACAAACAAGTATCCAACAACGTCTATAATGAGAATGTTGCGATTGAGCTTTCATATATCAAACGACCACAAATACAGTTTTACAAGTTTCACAATGTACCATATCACAACCAAAAAGGACTACAGGGTCGCATCGCCCTTGTCCATACTATCCATCAAACTACAACAATCAAACGTCAAAAGAAATGTGGTCTTCAAAAAGCTGTGAAATCTGGCTCAATAGCTGCACTCTAACCAAAAGTATGCTACCTGCATAAAATCAAAAACTGCTATGCAGATGGTGGAGGGGGAGGAGGTGGAGGAACGAAAAGCAACCTACGCAAATGCGCTAAATCCTCCTCGAGGACATGTACGATACGCAACAGGTAGCTAACCTGCTGCTCTATAGTAAGGAAACGGAAGTCAACATCTGGGTATGGCAGGAGAGGAGCAAGGGGAGTCGCGAACGGTGACTGGCAAGAACAAGGTGGAGGACGCGGGATCCTCTCTAACTCCATGACTCTCCTACACAGCATCTCCTGCTGGAGCTGCAGCGACATAAGCAAATCATCCCTCATGTATCCAATGTGAAAGGGATGGTATGGATCACAAATAGCCATCGTGTTGGGCGGAAACCAGATAAGTGGCTCGCCCGATGGTGTAGTAGCATAAGGAGCAGTATGTGTAGCAGGTGCAAATGGTGGCATGAAAGGAAAGGCTGCTGACACAGGTGGTACATGACCAAATGGCTGACTCGATGGACCTTCTCCGGGACGGGGATGAGGAATATCCTGTAGAAACGTGACTGGTAAATCAGTGCGATGAATGTCAGATACGTGTGGGTGAAACGGGGTGATATCAACTGGTTCATGTGTAGGTGCAGGGGGAGTAACAGGTCTAACAAAAGGAGGTAGGTCATCGTCGTCCTCGATCCACCCATTGTGGGTGAACGCATATCTAGGGTCAATTTGGGCTGCAAAAGGAGCATGATCAACAAGTACAGGGATCGGGTCAGGTAGAGGTGGTGCAACAACTGGTACATCGGCAGGTGTAGGGTCATGCTCGGGTAAAGGATCGTGAGCATGTATGGGTTCTGGTGCAATCATAGGCTCAAGGTCAGCTGAAGCAAGCTCAAGATCAGCGGGTATATCAAAGAGCTGATCATCAGGAATGACAGGTGCCTCAAAAAGCTGCTCATCGGGGACAAACTCAATCTCAAGATCAGGGTCAAAGTTGTGAGGAAAGACAGGATCAAACTCATCATCAAACTCAAAATCAGGATCAACACCGTGTGGAATATCGGGTGCAATAGACATAGCTGTGTCAGAATCAGTATCTGTGGGATATCGCTGTAATCCCAGTGCGTGTAAAGTAGCAGATGACACAGACTCGTATGAATCAGGACCCGAATGGTCAGAAGGAGCCTCGAGAACAGGAATCTCATCATGTGGAACAGCAACGACATCACCAACTGGAATCTCAACAAGTGGAACGACAACGACATCATCGACTGGAGCTCCATCATCCTGGGCACCCTCAGGGGGACCCTCAATAAAAAGATCGATGTCGTCGTCAGACATAGCGTCTAGAGGCAGATCCTCAAGAGGAAATGCAGCAAGAGGAAGAGGAGCAGGGATCTGAACAAGAGGTAGATCCTCGCCAGGAAGACCATCAGCTAGCGGTATATCATCTCCAAAATCTGGTAAAGCAAACGGCTGAAAGTCATCATCATCGTCACTCGTAGTGTCAGATGTAAAAACCTCAGGATCTGTGGCCATCTCGTCATCTGAAACTATGGTATCTGATACTCCGCTATCAGAAGAGGGCATGGTATCTGTAACAAAACAATCACACATATGCACACATATCAACAATCATCAAATAAGCATGTAAGTAATAACAATGTAAGCATGTATGCATCCTAGTCTTCCCAAGACTATCCCACCCAGCCTCTCAGACTGAACCACTTAGTCTCTCAGACTAAACCTCCCAGTTTCCCAAACTGAACTACCCAGCCTCTCAGGCTAAACCTCCCAGTTTCCCAAACTGAACTACCCAGCCTCTCAGACCAACTCCCCAGTCTCTCAGACAGAATTATAAACGAATTCTTTGAAATGTATTTTGTGTCTTTTATTTGTAAAAATGTTTGTTTCATGGATCGGGACACTTCGTGTATGCAATGAAAACATGTTTGTGAAAACATTTTCGTGAGAGCCTTAATGATCGTAGTCTAGACTCGAGAAAGAATCCTAGTTTGCTACGATCGAAGCTCATATACCAAGCTGACACACCCTGACTTTTGCGGAAGCGTGGTTATTGGTGTGACTTCTTAATACCATAGCATTCAATCATAACAATGCTATATGATAAAACCAAAAGATATTCATCCATAAAAGTTAAGTTTAAAAGCACCACAACATACTTGTTTGAAAAGTTGACACTAAACTTAAGTTACAAACCACAACATGTTCAAATGAGTTCATCAAGACTCGACGAAATATCGTAAATAAAACCGGGTTTAGAAACATGTATCCCGTCCAGGAATATGACACATCTTCTAAACTCTACTACCCCGGATGACATCTTTTATTTATATGCAGCTTGAAACACATGCATACACATGCCAGATCCACTTAGTTCCCTGAAATACATGTAGTTTAAAAATATCAACAAAAGTTGAGCGAGTTCATGTGTTCGTGAGTATGTATAAAACCTTTGTATTCAATGTATGTATGAAAGTCCCCGTATGATAGCAAACAAGCAAAAGATCACCAATGGTTTGCAAGACCACTGATATGTGTGACGGTATAGGAAGACTAAAACCTAGCAAAGTTGCATCGGGCTTCCGGCTGGAAGACATAGTCACCACTATGGGCAACCCTGGCCTCATGGGTGTGGGCTCGCTACACCCAAATAGATCTATCACTCATGCCCCTCGGTCCTACAAGAGGATTGATGGCCCCAAGTATACGTCTACCGATTCACAAGATCTATGGTTCTTTCCAAGGCTAACCATACCAATTGTATTGTAAGTAATTCTTTTGTAACATGTATTTCACCCCCGAAGTAAATAAACAAAACAGTTTAAGGAAAAGGGGGAAATGAACTCACAGTATCGCGTCTTCAGTACTGGCACTCAAAACTCCTCAGCAAACACGACTACCTACTGTTATGGGTGAAATTCTGAGCCCATATCCTGGGAAATATCTTGAGTTATATCTTGATTGTGTGATATCTGCTTATGTCCGGGATGCTCATTCAGGATATTGGTAACATCCTGAATGGTATCCTCAGGATTACTAACGGGTTGTGTGTAGGAGTACGCGTCCAGATGAAGCAACGTTCACGAAGACCCTTTCTCCGGGAGACTCGGTCCAAGTTGTTCAAATGAAGACGTTGAAGCCGTATTACTCAATCTACAACGTTCACAATGGAATATTCGGAGCATCCCATATTTGTAGGAATTTTTGTTTGTATTCCGTTACTATAAATAGGTGGGTATATCAGATCGAATAGGACATCACAGCTACACTCACTACACTCTCATACTTGTTCTCTCACAATTTATACTTTCACACAAAGCATTGTAACACTTAGCGATCTGGTCAATATCCTGCACTATATCCTGACGTTTGAAGTAATAAGAAGAACTAGGCAGCTACGATTGTCAGCTCCCGAGGTTTTATGCCGGCGATCTAGATTGATCAAGGGCTTTCCTCGTACATCTCGTGTCATTTTCTTTACTTTTTTCTCATAGTTTGATCGCAGATACAGCTCAATATCTTGAGTCGTATCCTGAAACCTGTTTTTACAAACAACATAACCAGCATATTTTCAACACGCTTTTTAGCACACTACCTCACTTAACTAATTTGATCACTTAATTGCTTCGGTAATTTTTGACCAAAACAATTTGGCGCCCACCGTGGGGCAAGTGGTGCTATCTTTACTAAAAATCTTTGTAAAATCGTTAATCGGTTTTCTGTTTTCAAAACTTTTTGCCACATTGTCCACAATGGCCTCAAGATCAAACATGAGCTCCTCCACTGTGTCTGCTACAACTTTTGTTGCTACTGGTTCAGTGCTTCCACCACCTCCTCCAAGGATGCCAGCCCCTTCACAACCTCAGGATATTATCCCTACTCGGAGTGTTCAGGGATCTGCTCCCGTTTTAGCCTCTAATGATGAAATTCTAACCTTGTTTGGAAGTGTGCAGGAACAAATGAGGCAGCAACAGGAAACTAACCAAATGCTATTAAGAGAAATACAACTCTTAAAAGCTAGCTCAAGCAGATCCGCTGAGGATATTGTTACTCCTTTACAACCCAGAACTTTGAACTTCAGTTCGGCTGTGTATACTGAGGATAATAGGGGGAATATTGTGCCTAGTCATTCCCAGAATCATACTCCTGAAATACCTTCCTCGATCAGGATATCAACTGTGAGGAGCTCAGGATATGCTTCAGGATATGGCCAGAATCCTCAGACTGGTAACGTGTCAAATAATAATAATCTTGTTACTAATAATTATGGATCTTTGCAGGATGCAGGTATGACGTCAACATTTACTAGGGAGCTTCAGAAATTGAAGGACATGATATCCAGTGTACCTGGAGTGGTCCAGCCAATTCCGGAAGTGTCCCAAGACAGCCACAGGATATCTCGTTTCGCGTATCCTATCTGTGATGCTGAGATTCCGAAAAGATTTCAAACCCCAACATGAAACTCTACGACGGGACTACGGATCCTGAAGAGCATATTGCCCAGTATAGGGAAAGAATGGAGATTAATCCTATTCCTCCGGAGCTCAAGGAAGCATGCTTGTGCAAAGGCTTTGGTTCTACTTTAACAGGATCAGCCTTGAAATGGCTCTTAAATGTTCCTCCACATTCGATTACATCTTTTGCTCACCTAGTGAATTTATTTAATAGTCAATTTTCTTGCAGCCGGAGTTTTGAAAAACTAACAAGTGATCTCTACAGGATAACTCAAGGACCTCAGGAATCCCTAAGGGATTATGTGAACAAATTCAGTAGGGAATCCTTGGATATCCCGCACCTTGATGTTGCCACAACGGTCCAAGCATTCAAGATGGGGCTAAAAAAAGGATTCCCAATTTTATCAGGATCTTGTGATGAATCCTTGTAGGAATTTGGACGAGGTTCGAAACAGGGCCTTGAGATATATCAGGCTGGAGGATGATAAGAAGATGCAAGAAAGGATGAACTCATCCACTACCTACGAATCAACTAATAGGAAGTCAGAATCCTCATTTAAACCATATCGCTCTAAGCCATATGGTAGAAATGACAACAAGAAAGTGAATGCTGTTGAAGAGGAGGATCCTGAAGAATATCCTGAATTATCTGAATATTGCTCTTCTGTTAACATTCCTGAATTAATGTATGCTATGCAGGGTTTAGGAGAAAAAGCTAGGTGCCCTCGAAAGAATCAACAAAAGGCTGATTGGAAGGATAAATCCAAATGGTGTGCCTTCCACGAAGATTTTGGTCATGTGACTGAGGATTGCATTGCTCTAAGAAAAGAGATAAGTTATCATCTGAGCAAAGGATATTTGAAGGATCTCCAAGGAAGAAAGAAGAATAAGGGTCAGGATACTGAGAAGGATCCTGAACGAGTAGCATCACCTCTCGCGGATGCCAAGATAATCAACTTTATTTCAGGGGGATCCGACATTTGCGGAACTTCGTATTCTGCGGCCAAGAGACATGCAAAGGAGGCTAAGACTGAAAGGGGAGACAAACCAGCCAGGATGACCACCCTTACAACTGATAAAGTGATCACTTTTGACAGTGATGACCGGGATACTGTGCAGGATCCTCACCATGATGCTCCCATAATTACATTGTATGTTGCTAACCATTTTGTACGCAGGATATTGGTGGACAACGGTAGCTCTGTCAATATAATTCAGCTGGAAACATTGAAGAGGATGAATGTATCTCCGATGGACATTACTTCGAAGTCCACTGTGCTCGTTGGCTTCAGCGGAGAAATAAAGCTACCAGTATATGTTGAAGGGGTCAACTCGATACAACGTTTCTGTGTGATGGACTCCCTATCCTGCTATAACATCATACTGGGCAGGCCATGGATCCATGATATGAAGGCTGTTCCATCAACTTATCATCAATGCATCAAGATTCCTACCCCTTGGGGGGTCGTCAAGGTTGATAGTGATCAGCAGGAGGCGAAAGAATGTTACTCATCCTCGATGAAATCCTCAACCAAACCTAGTGCAACATAGCAATTAAAGATAAGGGCCTAGGATATTGTGGAGGCTTCGGAGCTGGATATGAAGAAAATTATCCTGGACCAGGATAATCCAGATACCTCGGTGCTCGTAGGAACCAATATCCCTCAGGATATTGAAGATCAATTAACTGACTTTTTAAAGTGCAGGATGTCAACATTTTCATGGAAGCATGAGGATATGACAGGTATATCCAAAGACATTATCACTCACAAGTTTGGAATTGACAGGTCATTCAAGCCTGTACAACAAAAGAGAAGGAAGTTTGCTCCTGAACGAAATGCAATTATCCAAGAAGAAGTTGAGAGATTATTGAAGTCCAAGATGATCAGAGAAGTCAAATTTCCCAAGTGGCTAGCAAATGTGGTCATGGTTCAAAAGAAGAATGGGAAATGGGGAGTTTGTGTAGATTACACAGACTTAAACAAGGCTTGTCCCAAAGACCCATTTCCCCTTCCTCATATCGATGCAATGGTAGATGCTACCGCCGGGCACGAGATGTTAACCTTCATGGATGCATCCTCAGGATTTCAGCAGATTCAAATGGAGCCTTCGGACCAGGAGGATACTGCCTTCATGACACCAACAGGTATTTATTGTTATACTGCTATGCCTTTCGGTTTGAAAAATGCAGGTGCAACATACCAGAGATTGGTGAATATAATGTTCAAAGATAAATTGGGGGACACAATGGAGGTATACATCGACGATATGGTGGTAAAATCTAAAAAGGCTGAGGATCACCTCCAGGATATTAAGGGAGCATTTGATATCCTGGATCAATATAACATGAAGCTAAATCCTGCCAAGTGTCATTTCGGAGTGGGGGCAGGAAAGTTTCTTGGATATATGGTGACCATAAGAGGAATAGAGGCGAGCCCGGAGCAGATTAAAGCTATCTTGGATATCAAATCACCCTCGAACATGAAGGATGTTCAACGGTTAACAGGACGAGTTGCAGCATTGAACAGATTTATCTCGAGATCCTCGGAGAAATGCAAAGAGTTTTATGATATCCTGAAGAAGAACAAGAAGTTCGAATGGGGTGAGAAGCATGAAGCAGCTCTGCAGGATTTGAAGCAATACCTTTCAACTGCACCCCTGTTAATGAAGCCTGAGAATGGTGAACCACTGTCCCTATACCTCGCAGTATCAGGGAATGCTGTAAGTGCCGTCCTTGTAAAGGATCATGAAGGTCAGCAATATCCTGTTTATTATGTTAGTAAAAGTTTGTTAGATGCAGAAACTAGATATTCTCATTTAGAAAAATTGATACTAGCACTAGTTATGGAATCAACAAAGCTTAGACATTACTTTGAAACACACAGAATTCATGTTAAGACAAATTATCCTGTTAAGAATGTGCTTAGGAAACCTGAGATGTCAGGCAGGATGGCCAAGTGGTCGGTAAAGTTGAGTGCTTAAGACTTAGTATACGAACCTAGAAATGCCATAAAGTCACAAGCTCTAGCTGACTTTGTGGCTGATTTCAGTAGTGACATTCAGGATGAGGTAGACCTAGAAGTACAACAATTAGGAGAATCCTCAGGATCCTGGACATTGTACACTGATGGAGCATCTAACGTTAGAGGAGTAGGATTGGGAATACTACTAAAATCGCCACAGGGGGACATATTACCCCAGGCTATTAGATGTGAATTTCCTGCTACCAATAATGAAGCAAAATATGAGGCTTTGATTGCAAGATTAGAACTAGCTAAGAGTATGAGTATTAAGAATTTGCAAGTATATGTTGACTCCTTGTTAATTACTAATCATTTCAATGGATCCTATGCAGTTAAAGGTGAGAAGTTAATCGAATACCTCGATATTCTCAAAAAATTAGCAGGATATTTCGATGTTTTTACACTTGAACAGGTACCAAGGGAAGATAATGCTGAAGCAGATGCCCTAGCAAACCTGGGATCATCGGTCAGGATACCAGAAGGAACCCAAATACCAATATTGCATATCTTATATCCTGCAACGAATCCTCTGGATAAAGAAGTAGTGAATATTCAGGATCCTGTTGCTGAATATCCTGAGGAGGATCCTAAATCCTGGACGGCTCCAATCGTAAGATATCTCAAAGAAGGACACATCCCTAGAGACGAAAATCCTAAGGCATTTAGGATGAAGGTATCACGATTCACCATTATAAATAATATCTTGTATAAGAAATCTCTTGCAGGACCATATCTAAAGTGCTTGGAGGATCCCGAAACTAAAGAAGTACTTCAGGATATACATGATGGGGATTGTGGTAACCATACTGGGGGCAGGTCATTATTCTCAAAGGTGTTGAGAACAGGATACTATTGGCCAACAATGAGGAAAGATGCTACAGAATATGCTCGAAGATGTGATGCATGTCAAAGGCACAATAACATACTGCACCAACCAGCTGAACCACTATATCCTATAGTATCCCCTTGGCCATTCATGAAATGGGGGATGGACATAGTAGGGAAATTACTAAAAGCTCCAGGAGGAAAAGTTTTTATGCTGGCAATGACTGATTATTTCTCTAAGTGGGTGGAGGCTGAAGCATTTGTTCAAGTCAGAGACCAAGAAGTAGTATCCTTCATAAAGAGGAATATCCTGACCCGATTCAGAGTACCAGCCGAAATAATCTGTGACAATGGTTCTCAGTTTATAAGCAAGAGAACTACCAACTTTTGCAAGAGTTGGGGAATCAAGATGATCACGTCCACCCTGGTACATCCTCAAGCAAATGGACAAGCTGAATCCTCAAATAAGATAATTGTTAACAACTTGAAGAAGAGATTAGGAGCCAAGAAAGGGAGATGGGCAGAAGAACTACCCTTTGTTTTGTGGGCTGACAGAACAACGGTAAAGAATGCAACTGGCCAGACACCATTCTCCTTGGTATTCGGAGCAGAAGCAGTGATCCCAACGGAGATGGTGATACCTACTGCGAGATCTATCCTGCAGGATCCTGAGCAGAATCCTGAAGCTTTGTGCCAGGATTTGGACACCATAGACGAGACAAGAGATGCAGCAAAACTGAGGATGGCAGCATATCAACAAAGAATATCCAGAGCATACAACAAGAATATAAGGACTAGAAGGTTTAAAGTTGGAGATTGGGTGTTAAGAAAGGCTTTTCAAAATACAACTAATCCTGCCGATGGAAAGCTGGCTCTGAAGTGGGAAGGACCATATGAGGTTGAATCAGAATCAGGAAAAGGAGCGTACCGGCTCAGGAATATGGAAGGGGATATGCTACCAAGATCCTGGAATGCCATACACCTAAAGCTAAATTTCAAGTAAGAATAAAATTTAATTTCTATCCCAGAATGGTATGTGTTCTATCTCTTTTAAATATGTTTGAATTCGTTTATTATCTTGAACCCAATACTGACTTTGGAATCGGAGGGGTGTTAGCCAAGCTAACACCCACCTTAGTTTAAGGTTGTTTTGCAGAATATGTGTCAGGATATAGCTCCAGGATATACGATCAGGATATTTCGGAAGATTAGAGGATTGGCCCCCTCTCTCACGTTCAAGGGATCCTGATCCCTTCAAAGGTTTAAAGGTATTCACCTTTCTTTCGAGTTGGGTTTGAACACCCCACCTGGAGCGCAAGTCATCTGGGGATAGTTCAAGGTAACGGGACCAGTTCATGTCAAAGTGGCTGATAATTTCGTTACTGTTGGCTATATCCTGGATTCTAAAGGTATATGAGGATTAATCACCCTCTCTCACGAAAGGGTATTTTCATACCCTCTAAGGTTTAAAGGTTTTCACCTTTCTAAGACTTGGAGTTTATACACTCTCGCCTGTAGCTCATGAAAATCAGGGTTTATCCCCAGCATATTAAGGGTCTATCCCCGGCATATTAAGGGTCTATCCCCAGCATATTAAGGGTTAATGCTCAGGATGTCGAGGGTTTACCCCTGGATATTCAGGATATATTTAGTAAAGCTAAAGTATGAATGTATCTAAATTCCTATGTCAAACACAGGGGACACATATCATACAAGTTAAAGGATGGGTCCAAGTTTGTAAGTGTGCACTGGGGACATTCCTATGGTGGAAAATTGGAAGTGATTCCTTAGGGAATTCCTGGTAGGATCTCTCTTTTTTATTTGAATAATTTACAGATTGTATGTCAGTATCCTGATCAGGATATCTCTCAGGATACGTTTACAATGTGTTCCGAAGAATGTTCAAACAAAAGTATTTTTACAAATAAAATTCATGTAGTGAAAATATAAATAAAGCCAATAAAGGGTTATGTTATTAACATACCAAAAGTTGTGCTCCTGGTTTCACCTCAAACCAAGGACCATCCACCAAGAGCACAATTAGTTCCTTACCATATTTACCTAACAGTTGAAGGTTTTGTCCCAAACTGGGACCCATCCGACTCCAACTGTTATATTGTTCAAAAAGCAAAACATACTAACGTTGATGACCAAGGGTTTCGACCTGAAACTCAGGATACCCCACCTTTGGCCATCATATTGTCTAGATGCAGGAAAGTAAAGTGCAGAAAAAGTAAATTGTTTTAGGGTTACAGACCAACGATCAAATTTTAAAAAGGTGGGCTCCGGCCTTGGCACGTATATCCATCATTTCCAACCTGAATGCCCTCACACAGCGGCATCTTCTCCAACCTTCTCTGCTTTCTCAGCTTCAGCATCCTGAGCAGCATCCTCACCAGCATCCATTCCAGCATCTGCTCCAGCATCTTTCTTGTCTCCAGCCTTGTCTGCCACCTCTGCCGACTATGAGGATTCACCAGCTTCAGTAGGAAGGGGCACATCCTTGCCTCCAAGCTCCTTCAGCTTTGCCACCCAGGATTCAACCGGCCAAGATGGGCACTCAAGGCATGTTCCCTTGGCCTCATAGGCCATCTTTATACGAGCTTGTAGCAGGGAGACGATGGCAGAAGCTTTGATTCCTTCCCGGAAAGAAACCATGGCCTGTCCATGTTCCATTTGGACAGTGGCCAACTTGATCTCAGCATCCTGGGTCACTTTCTTCAGCTTGTCCTCATAATGCCGAGTCTTCACTTTAGCTATGGCACCTTGGTCGGCGACAGTAGTTTCAAGCTATTTAATCCTGGCTTCATAGAGTGCAGCAGTACCACAGGCATCGTTGTACAGGTGGAGCAGATGCTGGAGGCCATGTAAGTAAGCAAGTCAGGTATAAATCAATATTTGCTAACATGGATATCCTGTCAGGATATTCTATCAGGATATATATGCAGGATGTAGGGTCAGGATATTACCTTATTAAGGAAGGATGTCATCGGTTCCAAGGAATCAGTGAAGCTGAGCTCATCATAAGAAAATCCTTCAGAGCCTGGAGCACTAACTTCAGAGTTCTTCCTCTTCTTTGAGGTGGAAGCACGAGTCCTTGGATTAGCTTTGGGAGCTGGGAGTGGCTTGGAGCTGGTGGCAGCAGGGGTCTCTTTCTTGACCATGACTAGAGTAGGATAACTGTCAAGCTCATCAAGATCGAGGAGGATTGGGACTTTGCTGGAGTCTGCATACAGAGAGTTGAATTTCTTCCTAAATATGCCAAATAAAAACATGTATGCAGGATAATGTGCAGGATCCTTACCAGACATGTTTGCACTGGAAAGAGGGCTTGGAGATGGTGGAGACGAGTTAAAACTTCTTTCAGCCTCTGGAAGGAGTCTGATATCGTCAATCTTTTTTTGTGAATCAGCAAGGGGAGGTGCAAGCTTCCTAAAATCAGCTGTATACAAAACAATAAACAGAAAATTGGTCAGTTCAGGATATGGAACAGGATAAGAGGCAGGATCATCCTTAAACCCTGCCCTTTTTCAACCATTTCACTGGATATTCCGTTCCACCAGGGATTGAGTCTCTTTTTACAAAGAAAAACTTGGATTGCCATTTATCCTCGTTCCTGGTGGCATGAAGTATCAACTGCTCGCCGGAGGAGGAGTAAAACAGAAATCTACAGGATCCGTGGCACCTAAGCCAGTAAGCTAGGCGGAGGTCATGAACAGAAAGCTCGGGAATATGATTTTTCTTGATCTGATCAAGAACGGACAAAATACGCCAAAGCATTGGCATTGTTTGGCTAAAAGAGATTTTTGTGATGTTGAAAAATTCAGTGATAAACTCTGGAAAGGGGAACCGTAACCCTAAGGTGAAGGGAAAGGCACTAAAGCACAACCATTCGTCGGAAACCATGTCCAACCGGATTTCCCGGTCAAACGGCCGGAATACTGTCCCTTCCGGGAAGATACCGGAGGATTTCAGGGCCGACAAATTGGCGCTGTCAAAGGTACATATTTCTTTTTCCGGATCCTGGAGAAGATTCTGTTGTATGAATGTGGGGGCGGAGTCTCCGGAACTCGATCTTGTTTGCCTTGTAATATTATCGCTGGAATGCTGAACCGAAAGAAAGAAGAAGATGGAAAAGAGAGAGAAAGCTTTTTACCTTTTTTCACTTCGGTCAAGGATAAATGGGATAAGAATGAGAAGTTATAGGGTGGTGATGAGTAAATATAGGCTGAGTAGTTGCAAACAGTCACATCATGAGTCTAATCTCTTAAATTGCCTCGGTCTCCGAAAAAAAATATAACCGTTAGTGCAGGATACTAAACGGTAACATTTTTTGGGGATAATTGTTATGGGTGAAATTCTGAGCCCATATCCTGGGAAATATCTTGAGTTATATCTTAATTGTGTGATATCTGCTTATGTCCGGGATGATCATTCAAGATATTGGTAACATCCTTTATGGTATCCTCAGGATTACTAATGGGTTGTGTGCAGGAGTACGCGTCCAGATGAAGCAACGTTCACGAAGACCTTTTCTCCGGGAGACTCGGTCCAAGTTGTTCAAATGAAGACGTTGAAGCCGTATTACTCGGTCTACAACGTTCACAATGGAATATTCGGAGCATCCCATATTTGTAGGAATTTTTGTTTGTATTTCGTTACTATAAATAGGTGGGTATATCAGATCGAATAGGACATCACAGCTACACTCACTACACTCTCATACTTGTTCTCTCGCAATTTATACTTTCACACAAAGCATTGTAACACTTAGCGATCTGGTCAATATCCTGCACTGTATCCCGCCGTTTGAAGTAATAAGAAGAACTAGGCAGCTGCGCTGGTCAATATCCTGCACTGTAACACTTATGCCGGCGATCTAGATTGATCAAGGGCTTTCCTCGTACATCTCGTGTCATTTTCTTTACTTTTTGCTCATAGTTTGATCGCAGATACAGCTCAATATCCTGAGCCGTATCCTGAAACCTGTTTTTACAAACAACATAACCAGCGTATTTTCGACACGCTTTTTAGCACACTACCTCACTTAACTAATTTGATCACTTAATTGCTTCGGTAATTTTTGACCAAAACACCTACAGTGTACTAACGTCTATTAGACGAACGGGTCGTGCCTTTGCTTAGTATATTCGTGTTTGAGTTACGTTTCTGATATTATTCCAAGTTATAATTATTTGTCAAAATAATTAATATTTCAACTTAACTTATATTTGGTTTTGGAATAATTGTTTAAACCATATTTTGTAACAATACTTCTCAAGTATTTTATTTCATATTTCCTTCCCAAGGATGGGGTATCTTATACATGTGTATTTGTAGTTCCAAAATAATATATCTTCAAGTCCCACTTTTAGAAAATATATATGTAAACTCATTTTGTACCAAAAATAATGTATCGTCTAGAAAATATATATTTTTCCCAAAAATCATTTATCTTCTAAATATACTAGGAAAATATATTTTTATTTTCAAAAATAATATATTTCTCCTTGTCCAGAAATATGATACAACTTTGTAATATTTACAAAAATCATATTTCCGTTTCTTGTACACAAAATAATATTTACCAAAATATATATGTAACGGTATTTTCCGGAATATTTTATAAGTTACGTTCTTGCGTCCGGTTTCACGGTATTATGTGTGTAAGTTATATATTTATTCCTTGCCATTTTTGGTATTATTTTGGATAGTAAATTTCATGGTACTTTGTTAAGTTATATTATTTTACCCTAAAATAATATAATTATTTCACCGAGTATACAAATAATCACACAAGTGTCTTAATATTTATATATACTTTAAATATATATTCACCCATTTTTATTTATAAAACCAACCTCCAATACTTGTATTTTGTTACAAAAATTATGGAAAAGTTTATATTGAAGACCATAGTTAAAACTCACTTGTAAATACTTGTTTAGAAAATATTTTTCTAAGTGTTTTTATTTTTAGAAAATTTTGTCATAGTTTCCTTTGAAAATGGAGATGTCCATGCTATTAAAGCATATCATTTTCTTTTCAAAAATCATCACAACAATCAACAATCAAACCCTAAACAACTTACACTTACCAAGTGCAAAAACTATACAATTTATATAACAACATGAACTTGATCTTTCATAAAACTCATAGTAACTTGGTAGGTTGTTTAGTAGCTTTAGTTACCCCTTAAAGTGCATTTATTACTTTACAAATCACATTCTTAAAGAATTTAGGTGTTTACAACTTGTTAGATGATCCTTCCAAAAATCATTCTTTTGAATTTTTCTTGTAAACAAAGTGCTCTTACACTTATTTTATCACCAAAAATAGTGTACATTTAAGCAAGAATCAAGATCTTCTAAAAATCACATTTTGGACTTGGTTCTTTTGGAAAACCACTCATGAATCTTAGATTCATAAGATTACTAGCTCAATTTATTTATTATTTTTCAATAAATCATCTTATTTTCAAGTTCATGCATATATATGAGGATGATCTTCTTGTGTTAACACATAATCATCCTCTAACTTGCTACATCATGTGTTTAATCACAATCTAGCAAGCTCCTTATGATGATCAACATCATAATCTCAAGTAAACATCAACAAGTATCATACACATACTTAAACATCATTATTTCATCAAGATTTCATCATATGTAAGCTTCATGTTCATGATTCAAGTTCATGTCTTTTATGGTTCTTGTGATTTATAACATAATACATCTTTTTAACAAATCAAAATTAGAAGTATCAAAGGGTTGTGTGAGTCTTACTACTAGCTCTAAGCTAGGGAAGAACACTTGATGAAGAAGATGATGAAAATGGTGGATGAAAGCAATTGATGGAGGTTCTTCAAGATTCAAGAGCACCAAGCTTCATAAGACACCTTCTTACACCCTTGAGAGTATATGGAATGAGTGGATGATGGATGTAAGGTGGTGGGTGGCGGCACTATGCTCGGCCGAGAGGAGAGGGATAGAGTAGGAGAAAGATGAAGTGTGTGGTGTGAAGTGTGATGATCTCTTGAATACTCATACCATACTTATAACCATACTTCTAAATATTTTGTCCATGAGATCAAGCAAAGATCTAATATAAAAAGAAATCAAATCTTGAGGTAAGGTGGTGGAGGCATGGCCGATTATAGCATAGGGGGAGGGGTCTAAGTGTAACTTGTAACTAGTTGGTTACTTACTAGTTCAAAATCAAGTGTATCGTTAGTTAAGTTAGTTACTAGATATTTTAGTGGGTGTTAAGGTTTTCGGGGATCATGACTAGCTCAGAAATAATTAAACAATATTTCTAGTATAATTTTGGTGTTTCGGGTAGTGTCCGGTTGTTCGGTTAGATACCGGTTTGTTAAAGTGTCAAGCGATTCCGTTTAATGATCTTTATGTTACTTTTTGTGACACTTTTAATTCCCGACACTTAGGAAAGCATTCAGGACCATTTAGTCAAATTTTTGCATGTAACTAGCTTGTTAAAAAGCTGAATTTTGCTGAAAAATGCAGAATTCTGCACTTTAAGTGGATTTTAGGCACTTTCCGGCACTTTATCTATCACCTAGTGACGCAGTTTTATGGTCCTTACTTCCCTACACATCGTACTAGTGTAGTATCTTGTCCCTGGCCCATTCTGGGTCTCAAAACACTATCTGTCTATGTACTGAACCCCGTCAGCATATTCCTGCTTTATCCGTTAACTGTGCTATCTATGCTTTGTGCATCATGTATGTCAATATAGTTTGTATGTGATAATGATGTGACATTATGTAATATGTGATGCACATGTAAGTATGATGCAGTAATCAGAAAGCAGTTAAGTAATCCAGCACAGTCATTAAGCACTTAATTAGTATTAATTAATTGTACGGATACCTGGATTTATGAGGGTTGTCACATAAGACTTGCAAGAAGTGTGGGTATGTTGGCCATTATAAGAGGAGCTTCAAGGGGCAGGGGGCTGCTCAAGGTTAGAGGCAAAAAGAGAAAGTTTGAACAAGTGGAAGGGGTGGAATAGGTGCAAAGGATGGTAGAGGTGGGAGGGGTGGAAGAGGGGCCAAGGCTGATAGAGGTGGGAAGGGTGGAAGAGGTGCCAAGGGTCAATCATTTGATGCAGGGCAGAGTTCACAGGCTGCTTCACAAAGTGGCCCACAAGCTAGTCAAACTGCTGATCTTTGAAAGTCTCTGTTTTTAGTAATTTGATTCTTTTATTATGTAATGTGTTATGTTTTCAAGTTTGGTAACTTAACTTTGGATATTATACTTTTGGATGGTTTGTTAAGTTTCTTAGGTTTCTATGTAATGTCTTTTGTTTGAACCACTTGTATAAGGTTTGTAGTGTTTGAACTATACTGTCTAAGGTTTACAGGTTTTTTATTGAATTGGTTTGGTTTGGTAGTTCTGGTATAGGTTATTGAAAGGCATGGGTTTCATGCCAACTTGTATAAGGTTTGCAGTTTTGGTCTTTTGTTTGAACAACTTTCATGCCAACTTTCAGTCCATTGTCCAATGCATAAACACAATACCATGTCATTTTTATTAGCATATTATTTGGTACAAAAGACTTCCACATTGACCATTACACTAACTTTGACAAAAAAATGTCCACTGGATATGAAGCCTACAACTTTCATGCCAATAACATATACATTACACATAAAACCCAAGTAACCCCTAACACAATCTTCAACCTTTTCACTTCGAGGTCCCTTTTCCTTGCCATTTCTTCATGACTGTTGATGGATCTTAATAATCCGGGTATGATTTCCGTTGCTCGTGCAGATAGTGGGGTTTCAGCCCAGCTTACAAACCCACAGTTGTTCCCTGTAACCCATACAACACAACAATTAGGTTTGTTTACATGTAGATCTTTAAATTAAATCAATTACCTCTCTTGCACAACAATGGAATCGTCTCCCTGGATTTGTTGCAGTCCACGAGGTTCGTATGATTGTAGCAGACCCGCATGCACAGACAACTTCATTGGTCATGGTGAAGATTTAGGGTTTGTGAAATTTGTGGAAGAAGAGGAAAGACAGAAGTCTTATAAAGGGAAATACAACATTTAATAAGCATTTACCGACGAAAATACCCCTCACATGGATTGCAAGTGGGGGGACTTAACAGCCCATTTAACAGACGTCACAAAATTGGACTCAAATGGTTAACAAAAATGGTTATGGGGACTCAGGGCGTTAAACATTTTGCTTTTGGACTCAAGTAGTTAAAACCCCTAAAACACAGGGACTCAAAGAGTAATTTTCCTATAAAAAATAGTTATATTCTTCCGAAATAACTTTAAATGAAAATTTTTATTTTTAATGACCACATTTTTGAAAGTTCTCTGTTTGTTAGAGAAATGTATTATATGAAATATTAATAGATTAAGCTATTAATTGTTGAAAGATATTCCCATATAAACATAAGAATATATGATACATAGTTTGGGTGGATGTTAATAAACCTATCTTACATTTAATCCATGGCCTTTCAAGAAGATTTGTTCTTCACCATATTCTCTCCAAAACGGTAAAGATATATAATCTCTACAATTGGGTAAAGATTACAACAACTTCAATTTCATGAGGTAGATATCACCTTAACTTCTCCCTTGTTATTATGCAGAAAAAATCACCACTTAACTTGTCATTTTCAAGAAAATGATTACCTTCACTTTTAGGGATGGCAAACGGTCCTGAACCCAAGGGGTAAACCCAAAACTCGAGACTTTCAGAACAAATAATGGGACGAGTATTAGGTATTTGTTGATCCGGGTCGATTGATCAAGCAAGAAAAACAAATGTTTCTGCTAAATCACTAAGAATGACATAATCAAACTATGTGTGTCAAACCCTGATTTCCCGGTGGGCCCGGACTTGGGGTTTATGCGTGATAAATTAATATAGATATTCACAATAACACAGCGGAAGTCTTGGGAGTATAAAATAATTATTACAAAATACAATTGTACAAAAGTTCAAATTAATATACAGACCGAAGTGTATAAAAGATCCACAGGCAGATCGAATATCAAACGATTACATAAGAGACCACTAGGCTTCTTGTATGGAGTTGCAAATTCCACTAAACAATTACCGGGCAGCTTCCAGCCTATTTACATTCTTTGCAACCTGCGCTTAGTCTTTTGAAGATGCGTCAATTTTCACTGGTAAATACAAATAACCGACACATTTTGAAAACATTTCAAAATCATTTTATATACCATTTGGTATATTATTTTTCATAAATAACTTGGGACAAACTATATCTCTTATTACCGGTATTACATGTTTGTCAATACATGTGGGGCCCGGAACTAACCTCTGATACATGATTAACCGACACACCACTTTATCCCCATATTGGGTAAGAAAAATATTTTAGCATAGCATTAACATCTGTCAGGTGTATGCCTACACCCCGTGCTTAGGACATGGCCACTTGCAATTAAGTGAGCCGTGGATATCCAGGACACTGTCGCATTAACCCCCCAATGTTTAAGTTATCAAGCATAATGGATTAAAAAGGGTTATTTGGATTTTGGACACATAGGTCATTGATCCCATACCCGACCAAGAAGTAATAATTTACCGTATCCCAAGCCCGTATATGGAAAATAGGTTAAGAGTATTTACTTGAGCTTAAATCTTTACAATCCAAACATAATTATAAGCACAACCATTTAAACAAAAAAACTAACAAGGTTGCAATTTACTGGACGCCCTTAGTCTGGAATGAATGGAATAATGATCCATAGAATGTTAACGGGTCTTATTCAAGTCATATGACTTGGACCGGTTAACTAATATAAAGAAAACAGTACGGTTCGCTAGATTAAGCGGAGATCGGATAGAATGTGGTTTGTACCCTCAAAAGTACTATGACTTGTATAATATAATTCAACCAATATTACATTATGATTATAAATGAATTTGAAGGAATTTGACCCAATCCGGTTAACTTATATAAAATAGGCTATATAAGTCAATTGTACGCGCATAGGCGGCATCAGGTGACCGGATGAGTCAATGTAAAATTCATTATGCCAAAACTTGTTTAATATGTTACTACATCAATAGGTATTCCAAAATATAAGTTCATTATGATTCAAAACCATTTTATGCTCAAAAGGGCATTTTGGTCAATATTTAGGCATAATTCATGAACTTGCATAAAACCCAACAACTGATTATGATCAAATGGTATAACCTCAGGGGGTTATTCCATTCATTAATATGATCATAATACAACTTCAAATCAGTAGCTAACTTAGCTTAAACGGGTCAGAATGGAAAGTCAAAGCAGAAGTCAAACTGCTTGACTTTCGGTTGCGAACCGGACTATAAGCAACAAATGACGGGTTAAACATGATCTAACATGTTCTAGTATTTTATAATAACTGATATAATGTCAAAAATATATGTTTAGAAGTTCATTTAACTTATTTTCCGAAAATCTGCGTTTTGACTTTATTTTAATATAACTTTGACCCGTCATTTGACCAACTTAACGTGATCTTCAGGAGGTGCCCTCATAGGGGATTATCACATACCTTATTACGATCACGTAGCCATGTTAAATTCGAACATTGGCTTGACCATAATGGTCATAACCGAAAGTCAAATCAAAAGTCAATTTGCTTGACTTTAAGCTAATAACTTAGTCTAAGAAGTAAAATGAACTATGAAAGAACACTTACAAGTGTTCTGGGAGAATGTTAAACTCAGTAGGAGGCCTCTATAGATCAGAAGAAACTCCAAGAGTGATAGAGAGAATGAAAATGGAAATGAGCAAGGAAAAATGATGAACTTGGGGTGATGTTTATAGTTGAGCAAGATCATCTAGATCAAGCCAAGTGTTCTCAAGCTTCTCCTGGTGTTGCTTATTGTCTAAATACGTATAAGAAGCTGGAGAATGGTTCAAGTTCGCGAGATAGGTGGCATGTGATGCAGGCTGCCATGGCAGACTACCAAAACTGCCAGCTGCACCCCTTACGGACCGTAAGGGGTGGCAACTTACGGTCCGTAAGGACCTTGCGCACCCATAGATTTAAATCTCCTTACGGCCCATAAGACCAAGGTCTTGCGGTTCGTAAGGGGTTACCAGAAAATGTATTTATATCTGCCTTACGTCTGTAAGGCATATGCCTTGCGTTCCGTAAGGGTCACTAAGAGGCCAAAAATTGGCATGTTGACATATTTGGACCCTCCACATCAAATCTTCCACAATTTTATACATTTAGTCCCTCTCGTCCAAATAACTTGGCATATTTAAGAGTTGATTGGACACGTGTTGCCATATGATTCGATAAAATTTTCTGAGGTGTTACAAAGTGACTTGTATAGTTTGTATGAACAGTAAGAAAAAATAAATTACTTTAAGCTCCAAAGTATACTACTCTCAAATTGCAAATGTTTACAAATGAAACCAGCACACACACACTTTACAATGAGAATAACACAACAAAATCCTATTACACAGTTAATTCAAGTAAGAACAATAAAAATCATTAATAATAACATAACAAAATCCTATTACATGATTGGCTAACATAAAGTAAATGAAGACTCTACAACAATAGGGGTAGTAAGCTAGATAATTATTGGTAGTGGAGTATGGTCAACACACTACCTAACATTGTTGTAGTGGCAAATATCACCAAAGCTACTGAGAATCACTAGGTCCGTTATTCAACAGAACACGAAGAATTTCAGCAGTAGACGACTTTAGTACTTATAAGCTTCAACAGCAACAGAAAACTTCAGCAACAAACAAAGTTCAACACCTTGGTGAGCATCAGCCTCAATAATTCCCAACAAACTCCCCCTAGGCTGATGTTACTAAAACTTACTTCTTCTTGAACTAATTTCAAATCTTAAATTAAGACTTGAAGATCTCAGCATACTTATCTCTGCTGTTGCTCTTTCGTTTCAATATTCTAAGATCCTCATAATCAAGTTTGGAGAGATTACATATCTCATCAATAGGAAGTAGATGAAATCCTGAAATTGCTATAGTAATCTCGAAGTTTGACCAGCTAGCATCGTACTCACATTTAAGAATCGGAAAGGGTGGAGGTTGGGGGGGTGGTTGGCGTTAAAGAGTCACGGGAGAAAAATATGGGTGAAGTGGGTAGGGGTCTGTTTAAAATTTTATATATATATATATATATATATATATAGGGGAAGGTTCAAATGAAAACCACTAGTTATTGTGAAAACTAAAAAACTAATTAAAAAAGCCAAAAAAACATACCAATTTTTTTTTGTATACCAATTTTCGCCATTTTTTATATATTAAAATAATTTAAAAAAAAAATTTGTAGTGCACATGTGTAGATGTGTAATACTACACATGTGTATGTGTACTACACATGAGTATTATTACACACGTGTACTACAATTTTTTTTTTTGAAAAAAAGCTTTTTTTATATAAAAAAACCTGCGATTTTCATAAAAAAAAATTGAAAATTTTTTTGGTGTGTTTTTTAGCCTTTTTTTAGTTAGTTTTCTTGTTTTCACAATAAAAATGGTTTTCATTTGAACTATTCCCTATATATATGTGTGTGTGTGTGTGTGTGTGTGTGTGTGTGTGTGTGTGGCCTACTTCATGTTTTAATTATTTTTTTAATAAAAAAAGTAACTTGGTCATTTCACATCAAGGTATCTGAACAAACTAACACCCATCTAGTGTGAGGACTACCCGAGTACCAAGTGAGCAAAACATAAGGAACAAACTTGCCATTTTAAAAAGTTAGGGACTAAAGATTAAAAATAACTAACCACAGGAACTATTCGGGTAATTAACTCTAAAAGTAGTGAAATCTTGGATGATATACTAGGAGCACAAAATCCAGTAAGTGATAAAAGTGGTTTAGGTTTTCATAATGCTAGTAAGCACCATCATTAAGCAATTTAACCTATCACCTTTTTAAAGCTAAGGAAGCTATAGTTGATAAAACGAATGTGAAAGTTGCACCATATAAAGAGAATGTGTTAACTAAGGACAAACCTAAGATGGTTGAAAACCGTATGTCACAAGTCAATTCTACTAATCTAGGATTGGTATTGGATATGCTAAAAATTATTATGCTAGAAAACCATCAAGGCCTTAAACGATTACCCAAAAGGAATAAGGAATAATCACAAATGTTGCAGTATCACTCAAAGGTTATGTCTATTTTCATCTAAGGGTTTAGTGAAAATACCAGCAAATTGATTTTCTGTTGGAACAAAATACATTTCTATGTTACCTTTTTCAACATGATCTTTTATGAAGTGATATCTGACATCTATGTGTTTGGTTCTAGAGTGATGCACAGGATTTGAGGTTATTGCAATGGCACTCATAGAATCACAGAAAATTGGAATTTTTGTCAGATTTACTCCATAATCTTTTAGTTGAGTTTGCATCCACAGAACTTGTGAACAACAGCTTGCTACTGCTACATATTCTGATTCTGTTGTGGATGTGTCAACACAGTTTTGCTTTTTGCTTGCCCAACATACTAATTTTTCTCCCAACATTTGACGGGCACCAGATGTGCTTTTTTTGTCAAGATTGCATCCTGCATGGTCTGCATCTGTGTATGCAATTAGTTCTAAATTTGTGTTCTTAGGATACCATAGGCCAACATTTGAAGTTCCTTTTAGATATTTGAAAACTCTTTTGACAGCTTTCATGTGGGATTTTTTGGGATTACATTGATACCTTGCCAGAAAACAGGTAGAAAACATTATATCTGGTCTACTGGTTGTTAGGTATAGTAGTGATCCTATCATTCCCCTAAAAGTTTTTATATCTACAGGCTTTCCTTCAATATCAGAACCCAGTTTGTTTCCTGTAGCCATGGGAGTCTGTGAAGATGAGCAGTTTTCTAATGAATATTTTGATTGACTCAAAAATATGCCATTACTTTTTTGTTTAACTTGTAAACCAAGGAAAAACGTTAATTCACCCATCATGCTCATTTCAAAGTGACTGGTCATTAGTTTCTCAAACTTTTTGCAGAATTTGTCATTTGTGGATCTAAATATTATGTCATCAACATAAATTTGGACCAAAAGTGTGTGCCCCTTGTGTGTTTTTAGAAAGAGGGTTATATCAATTGTACCTTTGGTGAAGCCAGAATTGATTAAGAAGTTTGATAGTGTTTCATACCAGGCTCTTGGAGCTTGCTTCAATCCATACAAGGCTTTGTTTAGTTTGTAAACATGATTTGGACATTGAGGATCAACAAAGCCATCTGGTTGATGCAAATACACTTCTTCTTCAATTTCACCATTTAAGAATGCAGACTTTACATCCATCTAATAAACTTTTATGTTATTTAAGTCAGCATAAGCCAGAAATATTCTCACAGCTTCAAGCCTGGCTACTGGTGCAAAGGTTTCATCATAGTCTATGCCTTCTTGTTGACAATAACCTTTGACCACCAGCCTTGCTTTGTTCCTTATTATGATGCCTTGTTCATCAGGCTTGTTTCTAAATACCCATTTGGAACCAATGATAGACTTGTTGTTTGGTTTGGGTACCAGATCCCACACATGACTCTTTTCAAATTGGTCAAGCTCTTCTTGCATTGCTTGGACCCAATCTGAGTCATTTAGTGCTTCTTTGACAGATTTTGGCTCAACTATGCTTAAAAACCCAGCATAGAGACATTCATGAGCTGTGGCAGATCTTGTCTTAACACCTACTTTAGGGTCACCAATGATGTCAGCAAGTGAGTATTGACGGGTAGTCCGTAGGACAGCCCTTAAGTGGTATAAATGATATTAAAATCCTACATTTAATCGGGTAATTGTCTACACTTAGATAGCTACGGTTGTTTGTGTTTCAGGAACAAATGGAGCTTAAAATGGAAGGAATACGGAGAATAAATGAAAAAAAATCAATTATTGGAATTGGAGAATTAAGAGGATAGCATTATAGAGGACGAAATTACGAGAACGTAGGCGAAAAAGGTAAAGAAAACGGAGTTGAAACGAAAAAGCTATGAAGAAAACAAAATTGCATGTTGAAGGCTACCGTAGCTTACGGTAGCTACCGTAAATTACGGTAGCCCCCAGCATTTTTCTTCCACCGTAAGGCAGTAGAGACCCACCGTAGCCACTTGAAAGCTACCGTAAGCTACGTTAGCCACCGTAGCTTACGGTAGGCTCAGCGGAAAAGTGTAACTCCTCACTTTTAATGACCATTTGATGAGACTTTTGATTAACCAATCATTGTTTTCGGTTTTGGGAGGATGATAGGGGCGATTTTGGCTGTTTTTCTTGTGTTCTTGAAGATTCTAAACATTCGGTTTGTGTTTTGATTCGTATGAACATTAAACTTTGTGTTATGATGATGCACCGAACTATGGAAGGATAATTTCATTGGTGATCATCCTCGAATGTACGGTTTTACTTGTAACAATTATGTTTTGATCTTTAATTTCTGGAGTAATAAACTTTGCATGTGTTGTGTAGTTGATTACGGTGTATGAATGATTATTTGTAATTTTTTTATGTATGTTTGATCATATTTCTAAACCATACGTTCTTGGTGCCGTTGGCAATCGAGATATCATGGCAGGGATTAGGGTTGGATATATGTTGATTGATCATCGGGTAACAACCTCGCGTTCTAGGAATCCGAGTACTTAGTTCCCTTTCATCACAAATAATTGATCTTACATGAGCCATGTCTATGTGGTTCTTTCCAGTTGAACGTGAACGTTAGTTGTCACTTAAAACCTGAAACTCGGGATGATCACTACCCTCTTATCCTATTACAAAACTTGACTTTGATTTGTATTCTAATTTAGTAATTCTAGATAATTAAAACCAATCAACCAAAACATTGAAATTTGCATTTCTTGCAATTTAGATTAATCTAGTTAGTTAGACATACATTGAGATAGCACATATTCCACAAACTCCTTGTGTTAGATACCCACTTACCGCTAGCTAATTAGTTGTAATTGGATTAAATTTGAGTGAGACTTCGACCTCACGTCAAGTATCCCCTGATCCATCTCAAGTTGTTATGTGAACTTGTACTTCCAGATGGATTTGAAGCTTCCCCCTGATATGTTGCCTCAGTGTTGTCAAGAGGATCAGAATTCTGTTGTTCAATTACATTTTCTGATGAGATTTCAGAATTCTGATCATTTTGTACAATTTCTGGTGGAGGTTCCAAATCATCTGTAGGGTTAGTACATGACATATTTTTTGTTTGAAATGTTTAGCATATGGAGTTCTTCAGTTAATTTGTTAAGTAGATTTTCTGAATTTTCTGGTTGTTTTGACAAGCTTACATCTTGTAAAATTTCATCAGAAATCTTGGTTTCTGGTGTCACACCCCTTTCTAAGGCGGAAGCATGATGTGTGATCATGAAAGGTTTTCATTGCATACGATTGGTAAACATACTACATGCTCATAAAAATAACTTCAAACACCGTTAACATAACATGACTGAAAACATAGTTTAAGTGTTTATATCACTTCACAAAACGTTGTCTGAAAAGTTTACAACATTATTCATAGATAACATAAATGACATCCAGGAGCATGAGTAAGATCGCGCGCACACCCACTTTCGTTACCTGAAACACATGTGAGTTTTTGGAAAAACGTCAACATAATGTTGGTGTGAATTCATGCAGTGTTTGTATTGAATGTTTAAATACTTGAATGAGGACATGGTATGTAACTTGTAAAAATGTATCTGCAACTGAGTACTATGAATGTTTGTATGCATCTTGCAAAACGTATCTGTGACTGAGTACTATGAATGTTTGTAATATGAGATCGCTAGTGGTTTGCAAGGCCACTAACATGTGACACGACATAGGAAGCCACCAAACCTAGGCATTTTTGTCGACTTTGACTGAGACACAGAAGCACTCATTGGTAGAAGTAGGCCAAAGTGGGGTTGCCTGAAACCCATTAGATCTAACCTTTTGTTCCACGGTCTGAATGTATACGTTAATTAATGGTGCTTATGGTACCCTATTCGGGACATGATCTAGAATGTTTCACTTGAATGATTTTGTACTCCATCTTACCATTTGTAAACATTGTAACATTTGGAACATGTATTTCACCCCCGAAGTTATAAAACCAAAAACAGTTAAAGAAAAGGGGGGAGCATGAACTCACAACTTTACGTTCATGCGTCGTAAACTTCACCGGATTTGCTTATCTAGCATCGTGACCTAAAGGTGTTTTATTAACGTTAGTCACTAGACTTGTATCACACAAGTACAAGTCACTATCTTTTGTATATGTGTTCTTGTGTTAAAAATAATTTATATTTTTAACTATTTGCCTTACTTATATTATTTTCTCAAAAATAAATATAAGTATCTTGTATTTTTCACCCGAATTATGTATTTTGTCCAAATCTTCATTTCATGTTCATAACTTGTCCAAGTTATTTATGCTATCAAGTAATATATTTTCATAAATATATTCTCTTGTATTTGTCTAAGTATGTTTTATGTGTATTTTGTATCTTCACTCCTTAGGAGTATTTAGTGTATTTTCAAGTCCTAATACACTATCACGTATAATACATACTACATATACTTAGCACAAAATTTAGTGATCAATAAATACATATATTTTCCTCAAAAATATACATACTTAATATCCATTTTTATCTTGAAGATATCATCATTTCTTATCTTGAAGTTTTCATAAAAATTGGGAAACCTTGGTAAATATTTTTAGGTACATTTTTAGAGAATAAGTTTCACAAAAACTTATATTTTTCTAAGTGTCAAAATTTATAGAAATTCTGACAGAGTTTCCCCTAAAAATGGAGGTTTCCCATGTTTTCAAAACACGTGTTTATTTTCTTTTAAATCATCGTCAACAATCAACAACTCATTCCCCATCTAACAAGTATTAAAATCAAACAAAACACACTACATCATGAACTCGAAGTTTTGTAAAAACTTTTAGTAACTTGGTAATGTTTCTAGTAGACTTAGTTACTCTTTAAAGTGTGTTTATTTCTCTAAAAATTCCGTTCTTGAAATATTTTAGTGTTTACAACTTGTAAACATATTTTACAAAAATGTTTCTTTATTAAATCTTCTTGTTCTCTAGTGTCTTTACACTTATTTTACCACCAAAAATAGTGTAAGTTTGAGTAAAAATCATGATCTTCTAAAAATCATATTTTAAACTTGGCTTTCTTGGAAAATCATTCATAAATCTTGGATCTATAAGTTTACTAGCTCACTTTGTTTATTACTTTTCAAGAAATCATTTTTACTCATCAAGTTCATGTTCTTACAAGAAGATGATTATTTCATGTTGTTACATAATCATCTCCTAACTTGCTAGATCATGTGTTGAATCACAATCTAGCAAGCTTCATGTAATTATCATTATCAATATCTCAAATAAACAACAAACAATCACCATATATCTACTAAACATTATCATTTCATCAAGATATAATCATCTTTCATCTTACGTTTCAAGATTCAAGTGTGTGTCTTTTAGTGTTCTTATGTTAATCATTAAGCATCAACTTTTAACCACTCAAAATATGAAGTAAACAAGATCAAGAGAGCCTTACCACTAGCTTGAAGCTAGGGAAGAATACTAGAACTTGAAGGTGACAAAATGGTTGGATAATAGCAAACGAAGAAGGTCCTTCAACTTCTGAGTCCACCAAACCTTCTAAATCACCTTGAGATACACTTGGAATGCTTGAATGATGATCGAAAATAGTGGATGTAAGGTGAAGGTGTTTGGCCATAGCTTTAAGTGGGAGAGGGAAGAAGTTTTTGAGTGGTGAAGATGAATGGGAAGGTAGTGCACTTATATCAAAAATTCCTTTTAACCAATGGATCATGTGTCTTCCTAAGTATATACAACATCTACCATAATCCCAATGTAAGATATGGAGAATATTTAGGAGATTATGGCAATCTTGTGATGGGGCCCTTATGATCCGAAAGTCAGCCAAAGGGGGGGGTGGTAAATTGTAAATTAGATGGTAAGATAGGTTAATTAGTGGAGGGTTATGTGGTAAAAGTCTAGTGTTAAGTGTATAATGCTTTATGTAGTAAGTTTAAGTGTTCGGGAACTAATACTAGCTTAGAAACATTAAAGCAATGCTTCCAACATAATTTTGATGTTCCCGGTTATGTCCGGTTGTTCGATTTAATACCGGTTCGTTAAAGTGCTAAATTGCACCGTTTAGTGTCTTTTAAGTACCCTTTTGTAACCCTTTCAACTCCCGACACTTAGGGAAGTATTCTGGATGATAAATCATGAATTCTGCATAATATTTACGTGTTAAAAGCTGATTCATAGCTGAATTTAATAAAATTCTGCACTTAAAGTGCGTTTTGGGTGCTTTTTAGTGCGTATTTTAGCTTTCAGAATGTCTATATGTTAACCCTTATATGTACTCTTGGGTTTTAATGTTTTCTTGTCATTGGACCTACACCTAGGCCTCAATTCTAATGTCGGACTGCCTTCTGCAGTTTTGTTGACACAGTGTGTCTTACTGGTGAGTTTACTAGTATTTCTGACGGAACGTTGTTCATTAATGCATAAAGTAATTCTTGTAGTATAAAACGTGCATGAATTCACTTGTTTATTATGTAATCAAACAATGTTCACATTTAAGCACATAATTGCATTCATTAAATAATAATGAAAGTGTACGGAAATTACCGGTTTGGTGCCAGTTGTCACAGTTTCCCCCCGTTAAAAGAATTTCGTCCCGAAATTCAGGCTGATATATCTCTCGCAGGAGTTTTCTTGAACAGGTGGGGATACTTTTCTTTGAACTGGTCTTCACGTTCCCACGTGTACTCGGGTCCGTGCTTAGAGTTCCAACGTACTTTGACAAGTTTGACAGTGCTCCTCCTGGTCTTGTTGACTTTCCAGTCTGTAACCTCAACGGGTTGTTCTGTAAATCGGAGGGTGTCATCAATATGTACTTCATCCGCAGGGATGATCACGTTTTCTTGTGTTGGACTCTTCTTGAGGTTGGATACATGGAACGTATCATGTACTCCATTAAGTTCTTCCGGTAACTCCAACTTGTATGCCACGGTACCAATTCTTTCTAAGATCTTGAATGGTCCGATGTATTGTGGATTCAGCTTTCCACGTTTTCCAAATCTTACTATGCCCTTCCAAGGTGAGACTTTTAACAACACTTTGTCTCCCACCTCAAATTCTAATGGTTTTCGTCTTTGATCTGCGTAGCTCTTTTGTCGATCTCGAGGCGCCTTAATACGCTCTCGGGTCTGTATAATCTTGTCGGTTGTCTCTTGTACAAGTTTAGGACCAACCATACGTTTGTCTCCAGCGTCTGCCGAACATAAGGGCGAGCGGCACTTGCGGCCATACAGAGCTTCGAACGGTGCGGCTTTTATGCTTGTATGATAACTGTTATTGTAGGAAAACTCAACTAAAGGTAGATGAGTATCCCAGCTGCCGCCTAGATCCATGACACATGTGCGAAGCATATCTTCTAATGTTTGTATAGTCCGTTCTCTCTGGCCATCTGTTTGTGGATGGAAGGCCGTGCTTAGATCTAATTGAGATCCAAAGACTTCCTGAAAGGATTGCCAGATTCTTGAGACAAAGCGTCCATCTCTGTCTGAAATAATTGAGATTGGCACTCCATGACGTGCCACAATTTCTTTTAAGTATATCTCAGCAAGCTTTCCAGTGCTATCCTTCTCTCGGATTGGTAGGAAATGGGTAAATTTCATCAATCGATCAACTATCACCAATATCATATCGTGCCCTCGAGGGGTCCTGGTAATTTTGTTATGAAATCCATAGAGATTTGCTCCCACTTCCACATGGGTATCTCTGGTTGTTGCAGTAGCCCATATGGTTTCTGATACTTAACCTTAACCTTAGCACAGGTTAGGCACTTTCCAACATAAACAGCAACATCGCTCTTGAGTCTCGGCCACCAATAGTAATCTTTCAAGTCTTGATACATTTTGTCCGGTCCTAGGTGGATCGAGTATCTCAATTTGTGTGCTTCATTAAGGATGACTTCTCGAATACCGCCATAGAGCGGAACCCAAATACGCTTCTTAAAGTATAAGGCTCCCTCTTCATTTGGCACCATATATTTCAACATACCCCGGAGGTATTCAGCTTTACGGTTTTCTCCCTTAAGAGCTTCTTGTTATGCATCACGAATACGTGTAGTGAGGTTCGTCCGAATAGTCATTTCTAACGCCCGAACCCTTAGGGTCTTAACCCTTTCTTTTCGACTTAGCGCGTCTGCTACAACGTTTGCTTTTCCAGGATGGTACTTAATCTCACAGTCATAATCATTTAGCAGCTCGACCCATCGTCGTTGACGCATGTTTAATTCTTTCTCATCGAATATGTGTTGTAAGCTTTTGTGATATGTGAAGATTGTACATCGCGTACCATATAAATAGTGTCGCCAGATCTTCAAGGCGAATACCACCGCACCTAGTTCCAAGTCGTGCGTGGTGTAGTTCCTTTCATGTACCTTCAATTGTCTTGAAGCGTAAGCGATGACTTTTTGGCGTTGCATGAGCACGCAACCAAAACCTTGTCGTGAAGCGTAACAGTATACCACGAAGTCCTCAGTGCCTTCGGGTAATGATAGTATTGGTGCATCGCATAGCTTATTTTTAAGTAGTTGGAAGGCTTCTTCCTGATTGTCACCCCAGTCGTACTTTTTGTCTTTCTATGTAAAGGTAGTTAACGGTTGAGATATCTTTGAGAAATTCTCGATGAATCGCCGATAATAGCCCGCTAAGCCCAAAAATTGTCGAACTTCAGTTGGGGTTTTGGGGGCTTCCTAGTTCATTATTGCTTCAATCTTGGATGGATCTACATGAATGCCCTTCTCGTTCACAACATGACCCAGAAACTGTACTTCGCAAATCCAGAATTCGCACTTCGAGAATTTCACATAAAGTTTCTCTTTCTTCAGTAGTTCCAAAATGGTTCTGAGATGTTGCTCATGTTCTTCTTTCGTTCGCGAGTAAATCAGGATATCATCGATAAATACAATCACGAATTTATCGAGATATGGTTTGCATACGTAGCCAGCCCAAATGGCATCACCAGGAATTCGTAATGCCCATAGCGTGTTCTGAATGCAGTCTTTGGTACACTTTCCTCTTGAATCCTTAACTGATGGTATCCAGATCGAAGATCGATCTTGGAATAGTAGCTTGATCCTTGCAACTGATCAAATAAGTCATCAATCCTCGGTAGTGGATACCGATTCTTGATTGTGAGCTTGTTCAGTTCTCTGTAATCGATACACATCCGCAAAGTTCCGTCCTTTTTCTTCACGAACAATACCGGAGCTCCCCAAGGTGAGAAGCTTGGCCTTATGAATCCTTTATCCAACAACTCCTGGAGTTGTGTGGATAATTCTTGCATTTCGGATGGTGCAAGCCGATAGGGTGCCTTGGCTACAGGAGCGGCTCCTGGAACCAAGTCTATACGGAATTCGACTTGTCGTTGCAGAGGTAATCCTGGCAGATATTCGGGAAAAGCATCAGGGAATTCCTATACAAAGGAATGTCTTCGAGTTTCGGCTCTTCAGCTTTCTTATCTACAACATGTGCTAGGAAAGCAACACATCCTTTCCTTAAGCACTTCTGTTGTCACACCCCCAAAATCCACCATGCGGGGTATCACCGCTTGGAGGCGTGACATGACCAGGATCGAGCCACCAATCATACTGAACAACATAATTAAGTAAATAAAACTGACCACAATACAATTGGTGACCAAAAGAAAGTTAACCAAGTTTAATTTAAACAGCGGAAGCATGAGACGTTAAACAAAAACATAAGTTCCATAGTTTATAAAGTTCAAATATTAAGTACGGGACATAACATTCTGCATCCCACAACAACCTCCTCCTCGTGCAAGCTCCATAAGCATTTAGCAACCTGTAAGGCATGTAACAACGAGTCAACAACAAAGTTGAGTGAGTTCACGGTTGATTGTTTAGTTTTAAGTTGTTTCTGAAAACGTGGTTTGTTTTTCGTTGGCTTATATGCCGTGGGGGTTACCCCTTAGTTGAAAGTATGTTTAACCAGATTCTATTTATTACCCAAATCATACCCATAATTAGTGGGGGTTTTCCCCATGTAAACCACTAGACTGTCCTGATATCGACAACTGACGAATAACGTGCCCTACATCAATGTTCTATCAACATTGACAGTTTGCCATAGTCCATTAGTACACGCCCGTTCGGACGACACGGTGTGAGGTTTGTTAAACCTAATAGCGCTATTAACTAATGACCCGCTCGTCGTCGGCCTCAGCGATTAAGTCGATATAAATTTGAGGGCTTAGGTGATAGAGTTTTGTCTAGTAAGTTTTAAGGTTGTTGTCCTACCCAAGGAGGACGAACGTACGTATTCTACACAAGGAGAATTCGTAGGATTAATAATGGCATCCTACCTATGGAGGATGGCCGTACATATCCTACCCAAGGAGGATATGTAGATTTCATTTTAGTTTCTTAACCCATTCCCAAACCACCGGAAATCCCATGCCTTGTAGAAAGTGTGAACTCACCTCGGTTGCTCGGTTTGACTCTCAAATATAGCTAATAGTCAAGGTCGGTCAATCACGTCCTAGTATGATTACCACTTAGTTTATTAGTGACTTCAAATAGAACACAAAGTTCCTACACGTATCTATCACATAATATGCATCACTTTAATGGTTCATGCCCATATAAACTTCCCATCTATTTCCCACTCATTAACAAACATACGACATTGCACATAACACTTTTATAGACATATAACATGTAATATCATTCTCGGATAACCTACCCGACATTTAGACACGCAAATCACTACTTATGTCGTTTCAGTTTTTATATTCAAAACTGGGTTGTTTTCGGGGATTTTAATAAAATAGTTAACTTGTTTAAAAAATTCCCAACTTTTTACAGAAGGTTTTAAACGATCCAAATATTTTTGTGTAAAAATCTCGGGATCCAATTCATCACCAATATTTTATAAAAATTAATTTTCCGGACTGCAATCAGATTCATCTTTTTCTAATTGCAGTCAACGGAATAATTTATTAAAAATTCTTCGTAAGTTCGATTTACGAAATTCCAGTGGGATAATTACAAATACATCAGTTTTCATCTGCTATACAAATTTCATGAGCTGATTCAACATAGATTTCCAGTTATGACTAAAAACATATCACCCATTTACTGCAGCAAAAACTTAGCTTCAGCAGCTGTTTTTAAAAGGGTCTTTAAAAATAGTAAACGAAGTCCAAAAATTGTGATTCCAGTGCCATTAGAACCGTATTTCATAATACATAAATCTAGACCTCAGAAAATACATTTTTCGCTTTATTAAGGTTCGGTTACAGCCAACTGAAGTTGGCTGTAATCACCAAACAACCATCCTGTTTCAGCTTTTTAACATTCTAAAGTGTGTTCGACTGATTCCGTTAACATGTTTAGAGATCCATAACGACATTTAAAATCAATATTAGCAAGTAAATCATCAAGCAATCAACAACATGTTCACTACAACATATCATCATGTAAATATTCATGTAACTTTTATGCTCATCATCTTGTTTAAACCCTTTTTAGTGTTCTTGTAGATTTAACATATTACATCTTTTTCTACACAAAATAGACATGAACAAGGGTTAAAATAGAGACTTACTACTAGCTTAAAGCTAGGGAAAATCTAGTGAAGGAGATGATAAGAAATGATGATGAACAAGACTAAAACAAAGCTCCTTTGAATGCCCTTCAAGATGCAACCTCCATGGATCACCTTCAAGCTTGGATGGAACTTGAATATGATGAAGATGGTGGTGGTTATGTGGTGGTGAGGGTGGCGGTTTTGGGGGTGAACCAAAAGTGAGAGAGAGGAGAGTGATGAGAGAGAGAGTAGGGTGAATCTTGTGAAATATATGTAGAGATGTTGGCCATGCTTATACTCCTTCTTATAATATTTTGTTTAGATATGCAAGTAAGTAATCAAATATAATATTGAATTAAAATCTAATCAAATATTTGGAAGAATGGAGGATGATTGTGTGGGTCCATGAGGGACCGGAATTTCGGTTTGGGGGGGGGGGTCTTGTTGCAATTTTTCTAACTAAATGGTAATTGATAGTTAGAGTGCAAGTAACTTGATAGTATATGTTTGTGTGATGATTTTTGGTGGGTGTTATGGTACACGGGGACTACGACTAGTCAAAAAAATAATAAGACAGTGTACTTGGCAAAAATTTAGTGTCCTGGGTAATGTCCGGTTATTCGGTCGGATACTGTTTCGTTAAAGTGTTTAATTATTACGTTAAGTGTCTAATATATATATTTTTGTAACACAATTAATTCCTAACACTCAGGAAAGCATACCGGACTATTTAGTAACTTTTCTGTATACTACTAGTATGTTAACACGCACATTGTAAGTATAACACAGTAATCAGAGAGCAGATAAATGATTCAGCACAGTCATCAAGCACTTTAATTATCATTAATAAATTATACGGATACATGGAATTACGAGGGTTGTCACATTCTCCCCCTGTTAAGAAAATTTTGTCCCGAAATTTAGTGCGTGGTTACTGAGGAAGCTAGTTAAGTTGCGGTGTTTATTAGCTTTTTCCTGGGGTGCCACATCGTCCCGAAATTCTGCAGTAGCTTCACCCTCAGTAGTGGTTGCATTTTTCTTAAACAGCTGGGGGTACTTGAGTTTCATTTGGTCTTCTCATTCCCAGGTATACTCTGGGCCACGACGGGAATTCCAACGAACTCGGACAAGAGGTATCCTGGTACATTTGAGAATCTTAACATCTCGATCAGTAATCTCTACCGGTTCCTCGACGAATCGCAGCTGCTCGTCGATAGTGAGCTCCTTAAGAGGAACTATAAGGGTCTCGTCTGACAGACACTTCTTCAGATTTGACACGTGGAATACGTTGTGAACTCCGCTGAGTTCTTCAGGTAGGTTCAACCTGTAGGCGACTTTGCCAATCTTCTCAATGATTTCGAACGGTCCGACATAGCGCGGATTGAGCTTGCCTCGTTTGCCAAAACGGACTACACCTTTCCAAGGTGAGACTTTGAGTAGCACCCGGTCCCCAACTTGGAACTAGAGTGGCTTCTTGCGCTTATCAGCGTAGCTTTTCTGACGGTCACGAGCTGCCGCCATTCGTTGTCGTATCTGAGCAATTCTCTCGGTCATATCTACTACTAGTTCTGGGCCAGTGATTTGGTTGTCACCAACTTCTGCCCAGCAGAGAGGTGATCGGCATTTACGTCCGTACAATGCCTCGAATGGAGCGGCCTGGATACTGGTGTGGTAGCTGTTGTTATATGAGAACTCCACTAGCGGGAGGTGCTTTTCCCAGCCATTACCAAAATCGATTACACACGCCCTAAGCATGTCTTCAAGGGTTTGGATGGTGCGTTCAGATTTCCCATCCGTCTGTGGATGGTATGCCGTGCTCATGTCTAAACGTGAGCCAAAAGACTTGTGCATAGCTTGCCACAATTCAGATGTAAAACATGGGTCACGATCAGAGATGATGGAGGTTGGCACTCCGTGCCTTGATACTACTTCCTTTAGGTAGATGTCTGCTAGAGTAGAAAACTTATCCGTTTCCTTGATAGCCAGAAAATGTGCAGACTTGGTTAGTCGATCCACGATCACCCAATTGGTATCATTTCCGCGTTGGGATCTAGGCAGGCCAGTAACGAAATCCATGGAAATTTGCTCCCATTTCCATGTCGGGATCTCTGGTTGTTGAAGTAGGCCGGATGGTTTCTGATATTCAGTCTTGACTCTCGCACAAGTTAAACATTTGCTAACGTAGGTTGCTATGTGGGCTTTCATACCAGGCCACCAATACGTAGTCTTGAGATCGTGGTACATCTTATCCGAACCAGGGTGTACCGAATAACGAGATTTGTGTGCTTCATCCATCACAAGCTCGCGTAAGTTTCCATAAAGTGGAACCCAGATGCACCCTGTTACGTAGTAGGCGCCATCTTCCTTTTGTTCTAGCCGCTGCCTCGATCCTCATAAGGACTCAGCCCTGATGTTTTCTGTTTTCAATGCTTCGACCTGAGCATCAAGAATTTGAGCAAGAAGACTAGATTGGATGGTAAGTTGTAGCGCTCGCACACGTTTAGGTATAGTATCCTTTTGACTAAGGGCGTTGGCCACGACATTGGCTTTGCCCGGATGGTACTTGATTGCACATTCGTAATCATTCAAGAGCTTGATCCATCGACGTTGTCGCATGTTTAACTCCTTTTGCTTGAAGATATGCTCGAGACTCCTGTGATCGGTGTAAATGGTGCACTTGGTACCGTACAGGTAATGTCTCCATATCTTAAGTGCGAAAACAACTGCTCCCAGCTCCAAGTCGTGCGTAGTGTAGTTCCTTTCGTGAACTTTAAGTTGGCACGATGCGTAGGCAATGACCTTGTCATGTTGCATCAATACGCAACCCAGTCCTTGGATGGAAGCGTCGCAATAAACCACAAAATCATCTGTGCCTTCAGGCAAAGAGAGGATAGGCACGCTACAAAGTCAATCTTTTAAGTGCTGGAATGCGGACTCCTGTGCATCACCCCAACGATAGGTGACACCCTTCTGAGTCAATGAAGTGAGAGGTTGCACAATCTTAGAGAAATCTTTGATGAATCTTCTGTAGTATCCCGCCAAACCCAAGAATTGGCGGATTTCTGTTGGTGTACGGGGTGCAGGCCAGTTCTTGATCGAGTCAACCTTGGATGGATCAACATGAATCCCATCCTCATTTACTACGTGGCCTAGAAAGTGGACTTCGCGAAGCCAGAAGTCACATTTTGAAAACTTGGCATACAACTGCTCTGCTAGAAGAAGTTCCAGCATAAGTCGTAGATGCTGCTCCTGTTCTTCCTGACTCTTAGAATAGATCAGGATATCGTCGATGAAAACAATAACGAACTTATCCAGGTAAGGTTTGCACACTCGGTTCATGAGATCCATGAAGACCGCTGGTGCATTCGTTAATCCGAAAGGCATAACCAGAAACTCGTAATGGCCGTAACGAGTTCTGAATGTTGTTTTAGAGACGTCTTCATCTCGGACTCTCAGTTGATGGTAACCTGACCTCAGGTCAATCTTGGAGTAGAAACTCGACCCTTGCAATTGGTAGAACAAGTCATCAATACGTGGAAGAGGATAACGATTCTTCATGTCACCATGTTAAGTTCGCGATAGTCAATACACATTCTAAAGGTACCGTCTTTCTTCTTCACAAACAAGACCGGAGCTCCCCAGGGCGAAGAGCTAGGACGTATGAAACCCTTTTCCAAGAGTTCTTGTAGTTGCGTGGACAGTTCTTCAAGTTCTGACAGAGCTGGACGATAATGTGCTCGGGCTATGGGCGCCGCTCCAGGAGCTAGCTCGATTTGAAACTTAACTTGATGATGAGGCGGAAGACCAGGCGATTCCTCAGGAAATACCTCGGGAAAGTCACGTACAATAGGAATGTCTTCAATTCTCTTCTTTTCCATTGATGTGTCAGTAACGAGTGCTAGAATGGCAGTGTGGCCCTTTCGTAAATACTTCTAGGCCTTTAGGAAAGAGATAATTCCTACGACAGCACCACCCTTGTCGCCATGAATCATGAGAGGTTCTTCACTAGAACGAGGGATACGGACAATCTTCTTGTTGCAAAGAATTTCTGCTTGGTGTTGAGATAACCCATCCGCCCCAATAACAACGTCGAAACTACCCAGAATGATAGGAATGAGCTTGATAGGGAAGGTCTGACCAGCTAAGACGAGGTTACAACCCTTAACTGTGTATGCCCTTAAGACTTTCACCATTATCTAGTTCTACAACATGTTTGGTGTTTTTAAGGGTAATGGGTACGCTTAAGCACCTGACTAACCCTTAGGAACACATATCTAACATCGGTACCCGAATCATCTAAGATAGAAACAAAGAAATTGTCTGGTAGGAACTTACCCGCCACAACGTTGGGGTTATTTCTTTTTTTCCTCTTGTCCATTCAGGAACTCATGCTCACCAGTCCTGCGGTTGTCCTTATTATCTCCGCTATTGTTCCCGTTGCCCTGGTTGCTACTCGGATTTTGATTCTGATTCAGTTGTGGACAGTGTCTCTTTAAGTGACCTTCAGCACCGCACTGGAAGCATCCCTTATTACCCTGCTGGTGTTGATGTTGGTTCTGGGGAGCTTGTGGCTGCTGTTGTCGATTCTGATTCACAGGACGTGAGCTCCTGCAATCTCTGGCTCTATGTCCAGGCTTGTTACATCTCCGACAATGACCCTTGTTGCACGGCCGGCTGTGGTGCAAACTACATCGATTGCACTTAGGGTGATTTCCCTTGTATCTACCCTGACCTTGATTTCCAGAAAACTGCTGACTGGGGCTCCTGTGTTCATCTGTCTTTCGCCGCTGGGACTGGGACTAAACTGGAGTGGAACCCCTGCCCAAATTTCCATCCCACTTGCGCTTTTCATAGCTGGGAGCACCAGTAGCTGTAGTGCTAACGCGTTTGGGTAGCTTGCCCTCTTCCACCGCCTGATCAGTGAGTTGGTGCGCCAAACGAATGACTTGCTGGATTGTGGAAAGGTTGGCCTCAATTACAGACCCTTGGATCTCCAGGACTAAGCCTCTGAGGTATAGCTTGATCCGTCTAGATATGGGTCGTGACAAGTTAGGACATAAGTCAGCCAAGTTGTTGGACCTCTTTGTGTACGCCTCAATTTCTGATCCTTCCATCTTCAAACCATAATACTCTGTTTCAAGTTCCAGAATGTCGTCCAGGTGGCAGAATTTTTCCTTAATCAAATCCTTGAAGTCGCTCCAGAGGGTGGCATTTGCGTCTGCCAACCCGAGCATCTGAACTTGTGCGTTCCACCAAGAATACGCTTTCCCTTGCAACATGACAGTAGCGTACTCTACTCGTTTGCTGGCAGGGCTTTCACTTTCTTCGAATGTATATTCGATTCTTCGGATCCAGTGTAGAAGGTTGATTGCTCCTCCAGTGCCGTCGAAAGTGGGAGGTTTGCATTCCAGGAACGCCTTGAAGGTGCACACGCGTGTTTGAGGGTGCATGGGTTGACTCCCTGTTTGGGTTGCTAAGGCTTCAGCAATCCGTTCGTTAATCAAGGTCATCAGCTGACCCTGGGTCATGTCGAGACGTCCACTCATGATCTTCACATCGAAGGAACACACGTAAGAAAGGTGTCGCAAGGTGCGTAAGTGTGGGGTGACAGAAGAGAGTAGGCACACAAGGTTCAAATAGCAGTTATTACATTAACTAACGCATACTATGATCAAATGTGCTACTATCAGGTAGGCAATACAAACATAAACCATATTACCTATAATGTTGAGTCTTGCACGTGGAGCGAAGCGTCGTTGTGGATCGTTGAGCACTGTACAGGTTATAGTCTGGTTTATCAAAAAGCTTCTCCCCTTTTTAAAACCAAGTTCGCTATAACCAATGGCTCTGATACCAATCTATCACACCCCCAAAATCCACCATGCGGGGTATCACCGCTTGGAGGCGTGACATGACCAGGATCGAGCCACCAATCATATTGAACAACATAATTAAGTAAATAAAACTGACCACAATACGATTGGTGACCAAAAGAAAGTTAACCAAGTTTAATTTAAACAGCGGAAGCATGAGACGTTAAACCAAAACATAAGTTCCATAGTTTATAAAGTTCAATTATTAAGTACGGGACATAACAGTCCGCATCCCACAACAACCTCCTCCTCGTGCAAGCTCCATAAACATTTAGCGACCTGTAAGGCATGTAACAACGAGTCAACAACAAAGTTGAGTGAGTTCACGGTTGGTTGTTTAGTTTTAAGTTGTTTCTGAAAATGTGGTTTGTCTTTCATTAGCTTATATGTCGTGGGGGTTACCCCTTAGTTGAAAGTATGTTTAACCAGATTCTTTTTATTACCCAAATCATACCCATAATTAGTGGGGGTTTTCCCCATGTAAATCACTAGACTGTCCTGATATCGATAACTGACGAATAACGTGCCCTACATCAATGTTCTATCATCATTGACAGTTTGCCATAGTCCATTAGTACACGACCGTTCGGATGACACGATGTGAGGTTTGTTAAACCTAATAGCGCTATTAACTAATGACCCGCTCGCCATCGGCCTCGGCGATTAAGTCGATATAAATTTGAGGGCTTAGGTGATAGAGTTTTGTCTAGTAAGTTTTAAGGTTGTTGTCCTACCCAAGGAGGAAGAACGTATGTATTCTGCACAAGGAGAATTCATAGGATTAATAATGGCATCCTACCTATGGAGGATGGCCATACATATCCTACCCAAGGAGGATATGTAGATTTCATTTTAGTTTCTTAACCCATTCCCAAACCACCGGAAATCCCATGCCTTGTAGAAAGTGTGAACTCACCTCGGTTGCTCGGTTTGACTCTCAAATATAGCTAACAGTCAAAGTCGGTCAATCACGTCCTAGTATGATTACCACTTAGTTTATTAGTGACTTCAAATAGAACACAAAGTTCCTACACGTATCTATCACATAACATGCATCACTTTAACAGTTCATGCCCATATAAACTTCCCATCTATTTCCCACTCATAAACAAACATACGACATTGCACATAACACTTTTATAGACATATAACATGTAATATCATTCTCGGATAACCTACCCGACATTTAGACACGCAAATCACTACTTATGTCGTTTCAGCTTTTATATTCAAAACTGGGCTGTTTTCGGGGATTTTAATAAAATAGTTAACTTGTTTCAAAAATTTCCAGCTTTTTACAGAAGGTCTTAAACGATCCAAATATTTTTGTGTAAAAATCTCGGGATCCAATTCATCACCAATATTTTATAAAAATTCATTTTCCAGACTGCAATCAGATTCATCTTTTTCTGATTGTAGTCCACGGAATAATTTATTAAAAATTCTTCGTAAGTTCGATTTACGAAATTCCAGTGGGATAATTACAAATACATCAGTTATCATCTACTGTACAAATTTCATGAGCTGATTCAACATAGATTTCCAGTTATGACTAAAAACATATCACCCATTTACTGCAGCAAAAACTCAGCTTCAGCAGCTGTTTTTAAAAGGGTCTTTAAAAATAGTAAACGAAGTCCAAAAATTGTGATTACAGTGCCATTAGAACCGTATTTCATAATACATAAATCTAGACCTCAGAAAATACATTTTTCGCTTTATTAAAGTTCAGTTACAGCCAACTGAAGTTGGCTGTAATCACCAAACAACCATCCTGTTTCAGCTTTTTAGCATTCTAAAGTGTGTTCGATTGATTCCGTTAACATGTTTAGAGATCCATAACGACATTTAACATCAATATTAGCAAGTAAATCATCAAGCAATCAACAACATGTTCACTACAACATATCATCATGTAAATCTTCATGTAACTTTTATGTTCATCATCTTGTTTAAACCCTTTTTAGTGTTGTTGTAGATTTAACATATTACATCTTTTTCTACACAATCCCTAGATGCAGCGTTCAACGCGCTTAAATTCAGGAGTTACCATGTAGGGAATCACCCTAGACAAATCATGGAACCTTCGGGTATAACCAGTAATGTCAGCACCTTCCATGTTCAAGTGCCAGAACTCAGTCTCTAACCTTTGGAGTTCAGCACGAGAGCAATACTTCTCTCTCATACGTTCCATTAGTTCATCCCAAGTCATGCCATAAGCGGCATCATCACCCAGGGTTTGGACTTTCAAGTTCCACCAAGTCAAAGCTTCATCAATAAACAACCCAGTAGCAAAAGTGAGTTGCTGATCCGCGGTACACTTGCTCATACGGATAGTGGCTTCAGACTTCTCCGTCCAGCGTACAAACGCCACTGCACCTCCAGTGCCGTCGTAATTCAGTGGTTTGCAGTCGAGAAACTGCTTGAAGGTGCAGCCTGTAATTGATCCAACCAACTCACACGTGAGCAATCGAAGAAATAATGAAACAAAGACCGTTCATAAATTTCTTCATGCTTAGCAAATTGTCTTAAGGTTACCTTGAGCTGTGTTTCCTCCAGACGAATCTCCATGTCCGTTACGTCTAGCATTACTCGGTCCTCCACTGTCTTCGGTGCGGTTTGCCTCGTACTGGGCGATAGCTGCGGAGATCCTTTCTTCCAGTAGAGCGTTAAGCTCTTCAGCAGTTCTTGGCAGTGGTGGAGGAGGAGGTTGATCAGAATCTCGATTGTTTACAATTCTCCTAGGTGCCATGTTTAGAAAGAACATCACACAATAGGGTTAGACATTTGTTTGATATCGTCATATGAGACAGTAGTAGTATATATACACAGGCATATACCACATAAGTGATATCAAACAATTATTACTCCAGCAGAGTACTTAGTAGGCTGGAGGGGTGTTCACGTTTGACCTTTTCTTGTACTGAGGGAATCTATACGTGACAAGACTTGCTGTGGTTCTTGTGCACTGAATTCCATAATTATGTATGCATCCATAATCACGTAACTCCTTGCATAGTTCGCACAGTTCGTTTCATCCTCGTATCTCTTCCTTCAGATAGGCCATTGTTTTCAGGTAAAGTCACGTATACCTGTGACATTCTATTTCTAGTATATGTATATATCAGTTATCACACATAATTGCAAGTAATTCTTAATCACAGACAAGTGGTACTCCAGTGCACCCTAAGTCTCGTAGTGTCTTTTCTTGACTCTTGTAAACAGTTTCAGGTAGTGGATGTCGCGAAAAGTTTCATGCAATGAAAAACTTTTTGAAAAATTGTTTTCGTGAAAGGATCCTAGAGATTGTAGTCTAGACTCAAGAAGGAATCCTGGTTCACTACAATCGCAGCTCTGATACCAATCTGTCACACCCCTTTCTAAGGCGGAAGCACGAGGTGTGATCATGAAAGGTTTACATTGCATACGATTGGTAAACATACTACATGCTCATAAAAATAACTTCAAACACCGTTAACATAACATGACTCAAAACATAGTTTAAGTGTTTACATCACTTCACAAAACGTTATCTGAAAAGTTTACAACATTATTCATAGATAACATAAACGACATCCAGGAGCATGAGTAAGACCGCGCACACATCCACTTTAGTTACCTGAAATACATGTGAGTTTTTGGAAAAACGTCAACATAATGTTGGTGTGAATTCATGCAGTGTTTGTATTGAATGTTTAAATACTTGAATGAGGACATGGTATGTAACTTGTAAAAATGTATCTGCAACTGAGTACTATGAATGTTTGTATGCATCTTGCAAAACGTATCTGTGACTGAGTACTATGAATGTTTGTAATATGAGATCGCTAGTGGTTTGCAAGGCCACTAACATGTGACATGACATAGGAAGCCACCAAACCTAGGCATTTTTGTCGACGTTGACTGAGACACAGAAGCACTCATTGGTAGAAGTAGGCCAGGAGTGGGGTTGCCTGAAACCCATTAGATCTAACCTTTTGTTCCGCGGTCTGAATGTATACGTTGATTAATGGTGCTTATGGTACCCTATTCGGTACATGATCTAGAATGTTTCACTTGAATGTTTTTGTACTCCATCTTACCATTTGTAAACATTGTAACATTTGGAACATGTATTTCACCCCCGAAGTTATAAAACCAAAAACAGTTAAAGAAAACGGGGGAAGCATGAACTCACAACTTTGCGTTCCTGCGTCGTAAACTTCACCGGATTTGCTTATCTAGCGTCGTGACGTAAACGTGTTTTATTAACGTTAGTCACTAGACTTGTATCGCACAAGTACAAGTCACTATCTTTTGTATATGTGTTCTTGTGTAAAAAATAATTTATATTTTTAACTATTTGCCTTACTTATATTATTTTCTCAAAAATAAATATAAGTATCTTGTATTTTTCACCCGAATTATGTATTTTGTCCAAATCTTCATTTCATGTTCATAACTTGTCCAAGTTATTTATGCTATCAAGTAATATATTTTCATGAATATATATTCTCTTGTATTTGTCTAAGTATGTTGTATGTGTATTTTGTATCTTCACTCCTTAGGAGTATTTAGTGTATTTTTAAGTCCTAATACACTATCACGTATAATACATACTACATATACTTAGCACAAAATTTAGTGATCAATAAATACATATATTTTCCTCAAAAATATACATACTTAATATCCATTTTTATCTTGAAGAAATCATCATTTCTTATCTTGAAGTTTTCATAAAAATTGGGAAACCTTGGTAAATATTTTTAGGTACATTTTTAGAGAATAAGTTTCACAAAAACTTATATTTTTTCTAAGTGTCAAAATTTATAGAAATTTTGACAGAGTTTCCCCTAAAAATGGAGGTTTCCCATGTTTTCAAAACACGTGTTTATTTTCTTTTAAATCATCATCAACAATCAACAACTCATTCCCCGTCTAACAAGTATTAAAATCAAGCAAAACACACTACATCATGAACTCAAAGTTTTGTAAAAACTTGTATTAACTTGATAATGTTTCTAGTAGACTTAGTTACTCTTTAAAGTGTGTTTATTACTCCAAAAATTCCATTCTTGAAAGATTTGAGTGTTTACAACTTGTAAACATATTTTACAAAAATGTTTCTTTATTAAATCTTCTTGTTCTCTAGTGTCTTTACACTTATTTTACCACCAAAAATAGTGTAAGTTTGAGTAAAAATCATGATCTTCTAAAAATCATATTTTAAACTTGGCTTTCTTGGAAAATCATTCATAAATCTTGGATCTATAAGTTTACTAGCTCACTTTGTTTATTACTTTTCAAGAAATCATTTTTACTCATCAAGTTCATGTTCTTACAAGAAGATGATTATTTCATGTTGTTACATAATCATCTCCTAACTTGCTAGATCATGTGTTTAATCATAATCTAGCAAGCTTCATGTAATTATCATTATCAATATCTCAAATAAACAACAAACAATCACCATATATCTACTAAACAATATCATTTCATCAAGATATCATCAACTTTCATCTTACGTTTCAAGATTCAAGTGCGTGTCTTTTAGTGTTCTTATGTTAATCATTAAGCATCAACTTTTAACCACTCAAAATATGAAGTAAACAAGATCAAGAGAGCCTTACCACTAGCTTCAAGCTAGGGAAGAATACTAGAACTTGAAGGTGACAAAATGGTTGGATAATAGCAAACGAAGAAGGTCCTTCAACTTTCGAGTCCACCAAACCTTCTAAATCACCTTGAGATACACTTGGAATGCTTGAATGATGATCGAAAATGGTGGATGTATAGTGAAGGTGTTTGGCCGTAGCTTTGAGTGGGAGAGGGAATAAGTTTTTGAGTGGTGAAGATGAATGGGAAGGTAGTGCACTTATATCCTAAATTCCTTTTAACCAATGGATCATGTGTCTTCCTAAGTACATACAACATCTACCATAATCCCAATGTAAGATATGGAGAATATTTAGGAGATTATGGCAATCTTGTGGTGGGGCCCTTATGATCCGAAAATCAGCCAAAGGGGGGGGGGGTAAAATTTTAAATTAGATGGTAAGATAGGTTAATTAGTGGAGGGTTATGTGGTAAAAGTCTAGTGTTAAGTGTATAATGCTTTATGTAGTAAGTTTAAGTGTTCGGGAACTAATATTAGCTTAGAAACATTAAAGAAATGCTTCCAACATTATTTTGATGTTCCGGGTTATGTCCGGTTGTTCGGTTTAATACCGGTTCGTTAAAGTGCTAAATTGCACCGTTTAGTGTCTTTTAAGTACCCTTTTGTAACCCTTTCAACTCCTGACACTTAGGGAAGTATTTTGGATAATAAATCATGAATTCTGCATAATATTTACGTGTTAAAAGCTGATTCATAGCTGAATTTAATAAAATTATGCACTTAAAGTGCGTTTCGGGTGCTTTTTAGTGCGTATTTTAGCTTTCGGAATGTCTATATGTTAACCCTTGTATGTACTCTTGGGTTTTAATGTGTTCTTGTCGTTGGACCTACACCTAGGCCTCAATTCTAATGTCTGACTGCCTTCTGCAGTTTTGTTGACACAGTGTGTCTTACCGGTGAGTTTACTAGTATTTCTGACGCAACGCTGTTCATTAATGCATAAAGTAATTCTTGTACTATAAAACGTGCATGAATTCACTTGTTTAGTATGTAATCAAACAATGTTGACATTTAAGCACATAATTGCATTCATTAAATAATAATGAAAGTGTACGGAAATTACCGGTTTGGTGCCAGTTGTCACATCTGGTGAGCCATCAAAAGATACATATAAGCTTTCTCTTATTGTCCTTGTGTTTAATAGAAATATTCTATAAGCTTTTGAGGACAACGAGTAACCAAGAAAGATTCATTTTTCTGCTTTTTTGTCAAACTTTTCCAAACAATCAAAATCATTAAAGACAAAACAATTACAACCAAAGGTGTGTAAAAATTTGATACTTAGGACCCTATGGTTGATAATGTGATAAGAAAGTTTTATGATGTCTTTTGTTAATGATAGATCCGTTTTGTGTAAAGCATGCATTTGATATAGCTTCAGCCCAAAAATAAGTGGGCAATCTAGCCTAAGCAAGCATAGTTCTTGCTGCTTCTACCAGAGTCCTATTCCTTCTTTCTACAACTCTATTTTATTGTGGAGTTCTTGAAGCAAAAAAATCATGAGATATTCCTTCGCTTACAAGGAAGGTCTCAAGTTTTGTATTTTTGAATTCTGTTCTATTATCATATCCAATTCTTCTTACAGGTAATTTCAACAGATTTTTAGTTTTTCTGATGAAATTAATGATCAGATCTGGGGTTTCACTTATCTTTCTTAAAAATTCAACCCATGTGTACCTTGAATAGTCATCTACAATGACCAAAATGTATTTCTTACCAGAAAAGCTAGCAGTTTGTACTGGTCCACAAAGGTCCATGTGCAAAAGTTCCAAGTTTTCAGAAATTGAAGATTCTGAAACTGTTTTATGTGAGCCTCTCTTTGATTTGCCAAGCTCACATGCTTCACATATCTTATCCTTTTTGGATGATATGTATGGTAGGCCTTTTATCAGATTTTTTTTCTGCCATGGTTTTGAAATTCAAGTGAGCAAGCCTTTTATGCCATAACCAACTATTACCTTTGTTTTCAGTAGAGAATAAGCACAATTGAGGATGCTCAATTTCTTCTCTGAAATCAAAGTAGTATATGGAGTTTCTAATCCTTTCCCCACTTAAATATATTTTGTTATCATCTAAACCAACCAACAGACATTTTTCAGGTAAAAAGGTTATCTGGAAGCCTTTATCACAAAATTCCCACAACTAAGTAGATTTTATTTTAAACCTTCTACATAGGCAACCTTTTCAATGGTTAATGTTCCATAATGTATGGTACCATATCCCATTGTTCTTCCCTTCACCCCATTTCCAAAATTTACAAATTTACCCAATTTTTCTTGATAATTACTAAGTAAGCACCTATCCCCAGTCATGTGTTTGGAGCTTCCTGAATCACAGTACCAGATCTGCTGCACATGATGGTCCTGAAATCATGAGGTTAGAGAGTTTTTGGTACCCAAACTTGTTTGGGTTATTTTTCTGATGAAAATGTGCTTAAGATTTCTTCATCATAGGAGAAATTCTCAATAGATTCTCTGCTTAATGCTGAGCCATTAGCAGGATGGTTTTCTTTGGAGAGATATTGAATTAGCTTTAGTATTTCAACACACATGCAATTTGATTTGTCTAATGTTTTAGACAAAGATGCTTGTGATGGAATGTTTTTTCCTTTATGAAATTTAGGATGAATTTTTGGTTTTTCAATCATTTTGAAGGTTTCATCCCTTTTCAAACAAATTCTGGGTGACAAAAACAGATTATCAGAATTGCCAAATATGCATGAATCAGCATTAGAATTTGATATTATTTTACCAAAAATGTGTTCAAATGCTTTTACAAAGGTGGTGGTAGATTTAATATTTGTTTTAACATATCCCAGCCCCTCACCTCTGTTCTTTAGTGTTGCTTCAATAAATTCTATAAACTCTTTTGCTTGTTGAAAACCTTTTACTTTGATTTCATTGTCTTGAATTTTCTTGTAAAGATTCTTTCTTTCTTGTTCATAAAATTCAATTTTTGAATCTTTTATTAAGATTTGTTCAATAAGTGATTGGTTTTCAGCTTTGGTTTTGTTGAGCAACTTTTGTAGATCATCAAATTTTGTGCTTTCTGATGAGGTTTTGCTTTGTAAAAGCACAAAATCCTGCATAAATTTGTGTTGTTCCAAGTGAAGGTTATCTGAACTTACTTTTTGTTCTGATGATGTGGAGCATTCATCAGAAGTTGTGGCCATCAAATAGAAATTAGCCATTTCCTCATCTTCTTCATCGAAAGAATCATCAGTTAGCCAGGTATCAGTACCTGCTATTAGGTTGACTTTCTGTTGCTGCTTCTTCAAGCTTCTTTTCATAGTAAGCCACATCCTTCAACTTCTTATTTTTGCACTCTGAATCATAGTGCCCCTTTTGTCTGCATTTGTAGCAAACAACTTTTGTCTTCCCCTTTTCTCTTGACTTTCCTTCCATCCTCCCCTTATCATTCTTCTGAAACTTACCACTTCCTCCTCTCAATCTTTACTCAAAAGTCTTTGTGAGCAAAGCAATAGCCTCAGCGAAGGCTGAAAAATCTGATGAAGCATCAGAAATTTATGTACTCTGGCAGAGAGAGGGTTGTGGATCTGAAACTGGTATTCTCTGTATGTGTGAAACAAGAGCTATAGGTCCCCCTTTATGGTTTGAATCCTCATAAATTTCTTCCTCTCTAGGGACTAAAATGTTGTAAAGATCATGCAAGTTCATGTTCCCTAACTCAAGGGTTGATGCCAAGGTCATTGTGAGACTACGCCACTCTCTTGGCAAGGCATCTAAGAACTTAGCATTCTTTTCATCATTAGATTTTTCAATATCAAATTTTTTAAGTTAATTTAAAAGTTTGGTGAACCTGTTATATGTATCTGAAAGAGTCTCATTTTGGAGACATTTAAATCCTTCATAAGAAGAGACACAATTTGCTCTCTTATTTCTTTTCATTCTCTCTCCTCCTTCACATAAATTTTCCAGTTGATCCCATATTTCCTTAGCAGATGCACAAGTATCTACTTGAGAAAATATGTCATTTGGAAGTGCCATAATCAGAAGTAATTTGGCCCTTCATCAGCAGCTACCAGTTCCTTATCTTCTTGACTCCAGTGAGCTTCACTTTTCGGAGCCAAGGAGGTAGGGATACCTGGTGTGTGTTCTGTTTCTGGAACTGCTGGTATTTCAACACTTGGTGTATGAGGACCTCTCATAATGGATTAAAACAGTGCTCGATCATGTCCATTTAGGAAATTGATCATCCTGAGTTTCCATTGAGGGTATTCTTCTCTGACCAAGGTTGGAGGTTTTGACATAGACCCAATATTGAAAGCATTATTCCAGGTTTGAAAGTTTTCCATATTTAGTTTAAGAGTTGAATATCAAGAAAATATAAGCAGTTAATCTTTTGAAAATGATTTATTCAATCGGCTCTGATACCAATTATTGATCCCAGATAAAGATACCCAAATACTTAATATGGCAAGTGATTTCAATAAATAGGAAAATATTGTGCGGAACTAGAAATCAAACTTTCAGGAAACAACTTATAGAATTTTTCAAGTGTATTAATGACTTTGTAAAAACAAAGTTATTAGATATTACAAAATGAATACTCAAAGAATTCTAAGTGAATGGTAATGGAGTTTGTAGTGTGTGTATTGAATGCTAAGCACAACTCATTTAACCTTCTGGGTTGACATCTCTATTTATAGAGAATCTCGATCTGAATAAACATTTGTTTATGGATGTGTGCAAAATGTAACATATAAATTACATCAAATGAGGCATAAAACTACCCCTTTTTAGTACTAATGTTGGAAAAAGTGTGTTTTTGTCTTCCCTTTGAATTTACAGGACCAAATGAGCTTAAACGAACAAAAGGAACAAATATACAGCCAAAACCAACATAAATACAAAGAAAAGGAATAAACGTGACATGCTCGACCCCTCGGCAGCATCCCCAAAGTAAAAACAAGACAACAGAAGACTGACCACGGGGCCGTGCCCAGCTGAAAACGGGGGCGTGGTCAGGTTCCTGCAGAAAAGACAAACCTGTAGAAGCTTCTACGCCCACCACGGGGGCGTGCCCAGCTCAGCACGGGGCATGGTCAACGGAAAGATACGCAGAATCTTACAAAATCTTGATAATACAGATACGATGCTGACCACGGGGCAGTGCCCACTGGACACGGGGCTGTGTGCGACCCTCTGCTGACACCTACATTTAATGAAGGAAGAGAAAAGGCTGGCCATGGGGGCGTGCCCACTGGACAAGGGGTCGTGGCAAGAGCTCTGTGCAGGGTATAAATAGGGGTGCTTGGTTCACTTCAAAGGCATCCCTTGGCAAACCACTACTCTCTCACTTTACCACCACTCCACCACCACTACAACACCAACACCCACCACCATCATCCATCAACCATCTTTAGAGTGTATAGTAGTCTCGGGATCCAAGATTGATCATAAGGGTTCTTGCCAATCAAAGGCCATGTTTAGTTAAGCCTCTTACATCACTTGGTGAAGACAAGTCTTTTATGTATTACTTTTGATTTTTAATCTTTCTGTTGGATCTGAGTTTGGTTTTGATTGTATTTTACGTTTGAAATTAAGATGGAAATGAATGAGTTGTGCAGCGGAATTAAGATGGAAACAAACTTTGCATACAATCAAACGAGAGTAATGCTTTGATCAAACATTTTTCACAATGAACCGAAAGATTGAATTTATTTCAATTACGATTACAATTGCAATGATTGAATACAAACTCCCCCTCAGCCAGAGCTCAGTGTTTGTTCGTGCAGAGAAGACGATGTTGCAAAGAGCTAATAGAACAGTACAGAGCACTGTTCTATTTATAGGCACTAGCAAACCACTGAGCATCTAAGCTGACGTCACCATGAAAGTGACATCTAACCTCCTAACAAACTCTAACCCCTGATCTATACAAACACTGCTATACTAACTACTGCTTATTACATTACATTACATAAAGACAGAATAAACAACTGCTGCATCCCTCCACTGTTGTGAACCCAGCAGTACTTGTCCGGATCAGCAGTGCTTGACTCAAGGCAGTAGATTGAACATCAGAGCTTTAGTCTTTCATCAGGTCTTCACTTGAGCAGCAGTTTGACGGTCAGTAGCTTGTACAATCAGTAGATAGGAGGTCAGCGGATGTTGAAATCACTTTCAAGGGGAGAGACTTGTATGTAACATCTGCTTATTCTGGATCCACTGCTCTGATCCAGTTTTGGCTTTAATTATCTGTTCCTCTGGTAGGGTTCAATCCCAACAATCTCCCCCTGGAACAGATAATGCCAAAACTCTTCATTATTGTGGAACTTTATTGCCTCATTAACAGTTCCCTTATTTGCCCTTTAAGTTGTAGCTCAAAGGTTAAGGCATCTGTGTCATCATCATCCCTGCTAAGTGGAAGATCAAGGAGATCCTGTAAATCTTCAAGACTTAGGCCAAGTGCTTGTTCCCTTGATATTTTCTTCACTTCTCCATCAGACCTGAACATAGTCAGTACATGGGTCTGTTTGTCAGTTTCCCACTTTAGTACTTTTGAGCCTGGTGGGTTTCTTGGGAGATTTTTATTTGATGAGGAGTTTGGAGATGCTGGCCTATTCATGACTGGCTGAGCAGTACTTGCAGATTGTTCCAGTTCAAGATCTTCTTTCATCATTAATTTAATGCCCTCTTTAACAACAGCATTTCCAGCTTTTAGATCTTCAACTGTTTCAGCCCCTGACTGGTTTTGGCTCCTTCTTTTGTAGATGGCAGCACCAGCTGGAGCAATGGTTCTTTTGATTTGCAGCTTTGGTGGTCTTTTTGAGACCTCTGCTTTGGAGTAGTCAGGCTTTTTAGGAACTGTTGGGTCTTTCTTTCTAAGTTCCTCCAACTTTTTGTAGGTAGCCCTGACCCTATCTTCTCCCCACTTTGACACAGAATTCTTTGACCCATAATCAGCTGCTATCAGCTCCTCTTTCATTCTCTTCAACTCTAATGCCTTATCAGCTTCAAACTGTTTGAACTTTTCAGGAGGAGTCTGCTTGACCTTATTTTTTATCATTTCTTGAATCATGGCTGCCTCTTTTTCAAGCTCAGGAATGGTCCAGTTTTTGTACATGTGTTTCTCCCCCTTGTATTTCATATAGGTCATGATGTTCTCAATGTAGTCTTTTCTCAAGGACTCATCTGCCCTTTCTGAGATTTGCTGACATACATTTTTGGCAAATTGCTCCATAGCTCTGACCTGTGTGAGTTGAAACTGATAGTTTTGCTGAAATTCTCTATCAGATTTCCCTTGTCTGTTTCTGATTGTGATATCCTCTGCTTGCTTGGCCTTGAGTTTCAAATATTCTTCGATATTGTTAGGCCTAGGATATCCTTCAACTGATGGCAAACTCCTTTTAGCTAGGTCATCCTCATAGTAAAAGGATTTGATTTCTACCCTAACTGCAATGAGTTCCAGAGGAAATGAGACACCAGCAGGAGGTAATGGCTTTAGAATTTGAGTTGAAGAGAGAGGTATGGGTTTTGGAATGGTGACAAGTGACAGGGATTTTGAAGATGTTGATGGTGGTGAATAGTCATCATCTTTGAGGATTAGCCTTCTCCTTTTTATTTGAGGAGGGACTGATGATGTTTTGGGTGGAACAGTGGTGGTAATTTGGGTGGCAGTGGTTTGTGATTGACTAACAGCTGTTGAAACAACTGGTGTTTCAACCACTGTTGTCATTACAACAGATGTTGTAACATCTGTTGTCTTCTGCTTTTTGGCAGGAGGTGATGGTGGTGAGGTTGTTTTTGGAGGTGATTGTGGTGGTGGTGAGGCAGTGGTTGTGGTGTGTGTTGAAGTGATAACAGATGTTGAAACCTCTGAAGTACCAGCAGTAGTTGATACAGCAGGAGTTACAACAGCTGTTTGGGGGGAGGTTTGATGCTGATGGCTTTTGGATGGTGGTTTTGGAATATGCTTTGGAATTCTGGATGGGATGGACTTAGGTTTCCTTTTTGGCTTAGGATTTTTAGTATCCTAAGACTCATAACAACCCTGCGCATACAGCTTTATGAAAGCTCTTTTCTCCTCATTCCACCTTGAAATATCCTTTGCCACTCTATCCCTTTTAACACTTGCTACTCCTTCATCAAGTGCTTCTTGGGTAGCATCAACCTTTTTACTACCATCTGGCACAGGAATTTTTCTGGTCATGGCATCCCTTTCTGGTTCAATGTAAAGACCATCATCTATTCCCTTCTTCTTCCACTCCTCAATTTTCTCCCCCTTTTTGGCATTATCTGGGGGAAGTTGATCAATGAAAAGTACTGTTGGAGGAGCAGTTCCAGTGGTTTCCAATAAGTGGGCCTTGATTGCCTTAATATCTTCTTGAGTGTTCTTGTACCTAGACTCCATTATGTTTCTCAGCTTTTTGACATGTAGTTCATGTTGCTGATCAGCCATTTCTTTTTGTTGTTGGAGAAAAGGTTGGAAGAGGTTCCAGAGCTCATTTGTAGCAGATGCTTGTGGTGGAGCAGGTGCTTGAGGTGGAACAACAGTGGATTGCATCTTTTGTACTCTCAACAACTGTTGCAGCATCTCTTAGATATCTGCAACTGAAGTATCCAGTTTATCAACACGTTCCGTCAATTCCAAATATTTTAAACCATCACCCAATTTAATGGGATCATCTGATTTCCCACTAGCAGTGGTTTTATCAGTGGTTAAAGTAGGGAGTGTACTCCAAACGTTAACCACTGATGCCCCTTTTTCTTGGTACTGGGGTCTTCTTCCTTCAACACTTGACAACCTTTTGATGTTGCCAGTGGTAAAAATAAATCCACTGGTGGTTGGCAGAGGTAAGGAATTGCCTCCAAGGAAGTCTTATTGATGTAACCACTGTCCAAATGTAAACCAGTGGGTTCAACATTTGTAGTGGCTGCTTCATTTGGAATACCACCAAGAGTTACTTGTAACTCAAGGGGTGTAACCTCCTCAGGTTGTGTTGGTGGGTTAGCAAGGATTGATACATCAGACCCAGTCATTTGTTGAGGTGTATTCTCATTAATAGGTAATTGAGAAGGACTGGTTAGTGCCTGGTTCAAATCGATTGCATCCAACAGAAGTTTAGTTGGTGGGGGAATTATGGATGTGATGTTTGGTGTAGGAAGAGGATTTGCCCCGGGCATTGAGCTGTGGATGATGGAAATGAGTGTTTCCAGAGCATCATGATGTGGAGACCCTATTTGTACAACCTGTTCTTTTTTAGAAGAAGCAGGAGGAGTTTCGGTTATAGGTTGAGATATTTGTACCAACTACTGTGTGGAAGAAGCAGCAGTGGTTTCTTGTGACTTTTGTGTTGTCACAGGCATTTGCTCTGGTATCTCATCCTCCAGAGTTGCCTTTTTTATTGGTTTGGGGGGTTTTTTATTTTTCTTTTTTTGTGGCTTTTTGGTGATTTTAGGTGTGGGTTTCAAAGTAGTTGTGTTGCTACTTTGATCACCTTGAGCAGTGGGCTCAGCAGCAGATACCTGAGGAGTAGTGATAGCTGCTAAATTCTGCTCAGGCACCTCTGCTTGTGTTTTGCAAGGTGTTAACATTCTTGTAAAAGTTTCAGCGGTTAAGCTGTGCATTTGAGAATATTCACCTTGGTTTATTGCAGCAATATCATCCTTACTGAATTTCTTTTCAAAATAATAACTTAAAAACCTTGGAAACAGTAAGAATGATTTTGTTTCAACATTGTTAACCAGATCATTAAAGATTTCCCGAGAAAAATTAAAATTTTCTTCTTGAAGAATAGCATATCCCAGATTTTGAATCTTTAATGGTATTTCATTAAAAGAAGTGGTTTTGTTTGAAACACACATTAGGAGGGTATGGAATAAAAACCTTGTTGCAGAAGGAAAGAAACCTTTTTGTAAGGTAGCTTTCTTCATCATTGTGTCTGCATACCCTCTCTCAATGACGTCAATTTTTAACTCGTTTTTAGGGAAAGAAGTTTTACCTTGCTGATCCTCGAGTTTAAAGACTTCTGATATAGATTGTGGCGTGATTTGAACAGCTTTACCCTTTAAAGAGGAGTTAATGGCTACCACAGTTTCACCTTGTTTGTCAAGGGTTGCGTTTTTCCAAAACTCTCGTTGGGTTGCTAAGTAAATTGGTGCATCGGCTGTTAACAAAGTTTTGTACTTTGATTTAGCCATTTTGGCGATGATGGAGTCGAAAGCATCTGTGGTGCCGGGTTTTGTGAGAAGACCCAGAAGATTGTGAGATGGTTTGTGTGGGATTTCAGTGGTATTGACCTTTTGAGAGGCCGCTTTCGACGATGATTTGGAAGTGGGTTTTGCAGATGGCTTCGATTTTGTCATTTTGGAGATGATGATCGAAGAAATTTGTGAAGGAATGTGAAGAAAAACTGCTTTGAGAAAAGAATTTTTGAGAATTCAATTCGACAGTAAAACCCTGTTTTGGTGTGAAGTGGGGGTTTTATAGAGGAAAAAGTGAACGATGACGTGGCAGTGGTTACAAAAGTACTGACCACTATGTACTGCCCACATGCCAAACTCTGAAGAAATGAAGGACAGTACTTTTATGAAAGTTACTGATGAAGGCAGTGGTTACAACGGTATAATGAAAGCAGTGGATGATTTTCACTATCAGTGGATAGCATATCAGTGGATAAGACACTGCTTTTGAACAACAGAGTTTATCAAGGAAATAAGTGGACAGAGGATGGCTTTCGGCAGTGGACAGACTTTGAAGTAGAGCAGACTTTTGAACAATCAGTGGTTATGGCAGACTTTTAAGGATTTTAATGAAAATTTCATTTTAGCTATTTTTAAGGATGGATTTTTGATTTTCTGAAAACATTTTAATACCTTTATTCAAAGAAAAACAAGATTTTGCTTGTTATTCCATGTTTAGCATGCCAATTCTAGAGACCAAGCTTTCAAAGGTGGCAATATCTAATGCTTTTGTGAGCACATCTGCCAGTTGGTCTTTAGTTGGAACATGATGCAGAGAAATCAAACATTTTTCATAGCAATCCCTCACAAAGAATTGTCTGATGTCGATATGTTTGGTGGTTGAATGGGAAACTGGATTTTTGATGATATTTTCTGCTGTCTGGCTATCCAACATGAGTGGTGTCTTTGAGGCAGTGATACCAAAATTCAGCAGCTGATTTTGAAGCCACAGGAGTTGGGTTGTACAGCTTGCAGCAGCAATATATTCAGCTTCAGCAGTGGATGTTGAAACAGCTGCTTGCTTTTTGTTTTGCCATGAAACTAAGCAATCACCTAGAAACTGACACCCTCCTGATGTGGACTTCCTTGTGGTGTTACATCCAGCAAAGTCACTGTCTGAAAATCCTGAAAGCTTGATATTCCCATTAGCTGGATACCAGATACCAAGTGTGGGAGCACTTTTTATGTATCTGAATATTCTTTTTACAGCAATAAGATTGGATTTTCTAGGGGCTGATTGACTTCTTGCACAAACACATGTTGCAAACATGATGTCTGGCATAGATGCAGTTAGGTACAATAAAGACCCAATCATGCTTCTATATAGTGTTTGGTCAATCAGCTCATCCTTTTCATCAGACATGACAAGCTTATTTGTTGCCATGGGTGTGCTGCATGGTTTACAATCATTCATATCAAATTTGTTTAAAAGTTCTTTTGCATATTTGCTTTGATAAATGAAAGTACCATTTTGCATTTGCTGAACTTGGAGACCAAGAAAGCATTGCAGCTCACCCATTGCACTCATTTCAAACTCAGCTGTCATGAGTTCCCTAAACTCTTCACACATTTTGTTGCATGTGCTTCCAAAAATAATGTCATCCACATAAATTTGGACAATCATTAAATCCTTTCCTCTCCATTTTAGAAACTGTGTTTTATCAATGGTACCTCTTTTGAAACCATTTGAGAGTAGAAAGGTGGAAAGAGTTTCATACCAGGCCCTTGGTGCTTGTTTCAGGCCATACAGGGCTTTGTTCAGCCTGTAGACATGATCTGGATAAAATGGATCCTTAAAACCTGGAGGTTGACATACATACACCTCTTCTTGAATTGTACCATAGAGGAAAGCACTCTTGATATCCATTTGGAACACCTTCATGTTGTGGTTGACAGCAAAGGCCAGGAACAATCTTATAGCTTCCAATCTTGCTACAGGTGCAAAAGTTTCATCATAGTCAATCCCCTCTTCCTGTCTGTAACCTTGAACCACAAGCTTGGCTTTATTCTTAACAACAATACCCCTTTCATCAGTTTTGTTCTTGAAGACCCACTTTGTGCCAATGGGACTAACCTCTTCTGGCAGTGGTACAAGCTCCCATACTTGTTGTCTTTTAAACTGTTGGAGCTCCTCTTGCATGGCTTCTGCCCAGCTGTTGTCTTTTAGTGCCTCTTGGTACTTGACTGGCTGATGGAGTGATAGAAAACCAGCAAAAAGACAAATGTTTTGGGTTTGGCTTCTTGTGAGCACCCCTTCATTGATGTTGCCAATGATTTGGTCAGGTGGATGAGATCTCAAGTAGATTAAATCTCTTTGGTATGGAATGATGGCATTTGTTGGTGAAGGCTGCAAATGTGTATCATCTGAGCTAACCACTGCTGGGGACTTTGATGATCCAGCAGTGGCTTTAAAAGGAGGTGGAATGGGAGGTAATGAAGTGGACACATGCTGAATTTTATCCACTGTTTGGGGACTTTTGTCAGCAGTGTTTGAGGATGTGGAAGCAGTGGTTGATGGGCTACTTTGGTCAACAATAGTTGAGGTAGCAGTGGTTGAGCTTTGACAGTTGTTTTGAACATCTGATGCTCTTCCCATTTTGGCAGACCTTTGAGGGATGATGATTTCATACCCATAGTCTGGTGTTGAATCCTCTGATGGACCTGCACTGTTAGTCTTGACATCAGTATTTTCAAAAGTGAATTTATCAAGATCAAACAGATCTGCAGGATTTGCTGGAATTTTTATTGATGAAAGTTCATTGAACTTTACATTCAAAGTCTCCTCCACTGCCTTGGTCCGTGTATTAAACACTTTGTAGGCCTTGGCAGTGGTTGAGTACCCCAGATGATAACCACAATCAATTTTGGCTGCAAATTTTGAAATGGAATCTTTTAAGTTCAAAATAAAGCATGGGCAGCCAAACACCTTGAAGTATGATATCAGTGGTTTGATTTTATACAGAATTTCATAAGCATTCTTTTTGTGCCTGGGGTTTATTAAAACTGTGTTCTGGACATAGCAAGCAGTGTTTACTACCTCTGCCCAGAAAGTTAATGGCAAACCTGAATCAGCAAGCATGGTTCTGGCAGCCTCAATTAAAGTTCTGTTCTTTCTTTCAACTACCCCATTTTAATCTGGTGTTCTAGGGATGCTGTACTGCCTTACAATCCCTTTCTTCACACAGAAGGCATCCAACTCCTTATTTTTAAATTCTATGCCATTGTCACTCCTGAAGCTTTTCACTGGAAGGTCAAATTGCTTTTCAACCTGTGTCACAAAGTCTTGCAAAATGCCTGCAGTCTCATCTTTTGAGTGTAAAAAAGAAAGTCCATGTAAACCTAGAAAAGTCATCAACAATAACCAAACAATATCTTTTCTTTTTGAGACTCGTGACTTAAACTGGGCCAAACAAATCCATGTGTAGCATTTGCAAACACTGGGTTGTTTTGGACTCTTCAATGGACTTATAAGAACTTTTATGCAGTTTTCCTTTTAAACAGGAAATGCAATGTTCAGGACATGAAAACAATTTTTGTGGTAGGCCTCTTACCAAACCATTTTTTGAAATTTCAGTGATTGTCTTAAGATTTGTGTGCCCCAGTCTTCTGTGCCAAAGTTCTGTCTCTTTGTTAGAGGCAGCTGAAAACAGACATGCATCAGCTCTGGGACACTCTTTTGACATATCAACAACATAAACATTGCCACTTCTTTGAGCAACAAGTTTTGTTTGACCAGTTTTTATTATTGCTTCAATCTTTTTGACCATTTCTGGTCCAACAATCCTACAACACTCCTTTGTGAAGAATGACCCATACCCCTTGTCACTCATTTGTGAAACACTCAGGGGGTTGAATTTCAGACTGTCTATCAGATTGACATTTTCAAATTTTACATTTCCAGACTGTACTGTGCCAGACCCTAGAACTTTTCCTTTACTGTTATTCCCAAAGGATATATCACCCCCTCCATGAATTTTGAAATCTTTGAGTAGGGCTTTACATCCAGTCATGTGCCTGGAGCCTCCACTATCAACATACCAAAGGCTATCTAAACAGGCAGAAGCTCCCTGCACATGAAGTAAAAGGATTAGTTCATTAGGGTTTCCAAAGCCAATAAGGCTTTGGATGGGGTCTCAACAGTGTCTGGGATGGATGCACATTGATGGACAGTGGTTAGGTCAGGGGTTTGGACAGTTTTAGTATTGTTTCTTGCTAACCACTGTTGGGGGTCTTGACCAATCACCTGTTGGTACCCAAAAGGATGCCTGTTCACTTTAGGTTTAGAGGGCCTTTTGTAGGCCTCATAAACGTGTGGAATCCTTTGGTAAGACTGTTTTTCCTTGCCTTTTCTGAACTGATTGGCAGGGGGTGCATCAGTAACCTGAACATCTCTTTTGACAGATGTTTGGTTCAGTTGTTTTGTGACAGCTGTTTGAACTGGCACAAACAGTGGTTGGTTCTTGGTGAATTTGACAGATGATGTTGATGGACTCAAGGATGTTTTAGCAATGTACTCATTCTTTTTCACATCAAAGTTTTTGAGATACACACATGCTTGAGTTTTGTGGTTTGTTTTACCACAAACAATGCAGCTTTCAGCTGGAACAATGACACTTGTTTTGTTCAAATCATAAGCTTTTAAAAAGAAACAGTCTTTTGTTTGATGATTCCTTTTCTCACAGAATTCACAAAACAGGTTATTGATCTTTTCTTTCCTCTTTCTCTTTTCGGACTCCTTTGCAGCAGAGGTTTTAACCTCTGTTGGGATGTCCTTGAGAGGAATGACTTTAGCTTTTGGAGCTTTAACACCATCAGTTGATGTAAAGTCCATGGGCTTGAAATTTTCAAGAATATCACACTCATCGGACCATTTTGGTTTAAACTGATAATTTTCAAGCTCCTCAAAAGTAGAGGATCCCATTGGTCTGTCAAGTGTGATTTTGTTACCAAGTTTATCAGTGATTTTCACTTCTTGGCCATTCTTGTTTGTGGGGATGAACTCAGTTGTTACATAAGTGGTTTGAATAGATTTTTCAAAAGCAGTGTTTTCATCATCATGTTTTCTATAACCAACACCGAATTTTACATTTCTTTTAATCTGTTTTTCAAGCATAACCTCATACCCTTTGCATGATTCCACCCATTTTTCACAGGTGATCTGGGTGGACTCCAATTCCTTTTTGCAAACTTGGTATTTTTCTACCATAGTTTGGAGTTGAGTTTTGGTTATGCTTTGCTCTTCTTTAAGACTGCTGATCTCTTTCTCTTTTTCAGTCAATTTGTTTTTAAGTTCTTTTAAAGAACTTTCAAATTTGACTTCATCAGTTAAGATTTTATTCCGAAGGTTTTCATTTACCTCTTTGATGTTAGCAAAAGCAATAATGCAATTGTCAGAACATAGTTTTTCAAGAACTTGAGGAGATACCTTGGCAGCAGCCATCATTGCACAATCACATTGATGATTTTCTTCATCATCAGCTCTTACTTCCTTCTCACCTGCTTTCTTTTCTTCCTCTTCTTCTTTGTCCTCTTTGGACCATGGGTCTGTCAGTGGTTCAATCAGGGTTTCTGAATTTTCTCCCAGCAGCAATTCACCAGCAACTGCATTAACAACTGCTTCAGTCACCTCATCCACTGTTTCATCACTTAGCTGTTCACCTTCAGTTTCAATCCCCTCTGGTATTGACTCTAATGCCATCAAACAAAATTCATCATTAGAAGGTTCAATAGAAGCATAGAGTGCAAAATTTTCATCACCAAGCTCATCAGGCATGCTGCTCCAGTCAACAAAGCCTTGAGTGAAAAAGCTTTGCTGATCTGGTTGTACCACTGCTGGAGCAGCTGTTTGCGGTGCAACAGGTTGCACTTGTGCCTGGGGGACAGGGGTTTGAACATATTGAATCTGTGGAACAGTGGTTTGGACATAATGCACAGGCACAGGGGCAGCAGTATAATGAGCAGTGTTAACATGAGCTGCAGGTGTATATTGGGTATAGTGCACAGTGCTTTGATTTTGAGGTCTAGGGTTTGAGCTAGGATGAGTGATTATAGGACCAGTAGTTTGACTCCTGCATTCCCTAGCGAAATGACCTAGCCTATTGCACTTGTAACACTTAATTTTTGATTTATCCAACCCAACCCTTAGATTCCCATGTAACCCTGGGAACTTTCTCCCTGTTCTTTTGTAGAATTTGCTTGTTCTCACACTAAGCAAAGCCAACTGATGCAAAATGTCCATCTCCTCTAAGTCAGTGGGATCAAAATGTTGCAAATCATTGAGTTCAAAGCACAAATTATCTGACATCTGGTTTTCAGTGTTTGCAGTAAAAGCATAATTTACAGAGTGAGGATCAGGGTTGGTAAAGTTTCCACCAGCTGTTATATCAATGAAATGATCATAACCCTGTTCCTTACTACTGCTACCAGATTCTTCCTGACCAAGAAGAGCTGTGCTACCGAATGAGTAATCATCAGTAGCTTTTCCAGACTCTTGCAACTTCTTTTTCTGGTTCAACTCCCTTTCATAGGTCAGGAGTCTACCATGAAGTTAGGTCAGGGTCAGATCTTTGAACTCAACAGAGTTTCTAGTCACAAATGCAATTGTGTCCCATTTATCAGGTAGCGATCTAAGAAACCTGCTATTTTGTGTTGATTTTGGAAATTCAACCTTAACAAGCCTTAGCTCACTGATGAGACAACTAAAACGTTCAAACTGTTGGGTCAATGTTTCACCCTTAATGTGACAGAAGGTTTCATACTGCTGATTCAGAATTTCCCTATTGTTTTCAATAACTTCTTCGGTTCCCCCAAACTGTTCCTTCAATGCATCCCATAGCTCTTTGGCACTGTTACAATGTAGCAGTCCAGCATAGATCTCATTTGGTAATGCAGATGCTATGATGCTAAATGCTTTGGCATCGAGTTCGAACTTTTGAAAATCAGTTTCAGTATAGTTTTCACAAGGTTTTGGTACGAACTTCTTTGGATCCTCAGCACTTGGCACCATAGGAACATGGGGACCAAAAACAACAAACCTCCAACATCCAGTGTTCTATTGAGCAAGGATGTGACCCATCCTTCTCTCCCAGATGTTGTATTCATTACGTTTAAGCATGGGTGGTTTAAAAAGCGAGCCAACATTATTCTTATCATCTTGTGATTGTGACCTCATCCTGGTTGTTTTACAGACACTGATTAATCAACTTTAATGGTGATTAAACCTTGCTCTATTTTTCAACAAAAATGAACAAACTATCGATATCAATGATTGTTAAATCAAATTTGACTGTCCTAGCTCTGATACCAATTGTTGGATCTGAGTTTGGTTTTGATTGTATTTTACGTTTGAAATTAAGATGGAAATGAATGAGTTGTGCAGGGGAATTAAGATGGAAACAAACTTTGCATACAATCAAACGAGAGTAATGCTTTGATCAAACATTTTTCACAATGAACCGAAAGATTGAATTTATTTCAATTACGATTACAATTGCAATGATTGAATACAAACTCCCCCTCAGCCAGAGCTCAGTGTTTGTTCGTGCAGAGAAGACGATGTTGCAAAGAGCTAATAGAACAGTACAGAGCACTGTTCTATCTATAGGCACTAGCAAACCACTGAGAATCTAAGCTGACGTCACCATGAAAGTGACATCTAACCTCCTAACAAACTCTAACCCCTGATCTATACAAGCACTGCTATACTAACTACCGCTTATTACATTACATTACATAAAGACAGAATAAACAACTGTTGCATCCCTCCACTGCTGTGAACCCAGCAGTACTTGTCCGGATCAGCAGTGCTTGACTCAAGGCAGTAGATTGAACAGCAGAGCTTTAGTCTTTCATCAGGTCTTCACTTGAGCAGCAGTTTGACGGTCAGTAGCTTGTACAATCAGTAGATATGAGGTCAGCAGATGTTGAAATCACTTTCAAGGGGAGAGACTTGTATGTAACATCTGCTTATTCTGGATCCACTGCTCTGATCCAGTTTTGGCTTTAATTATATGTTCCTCTGGTAGGGTTCAATCCCAACACTTTTGGCACTTTTTATTTGGTTTTGTATTAGTGACTTTAATAACTAGTTTCTTATGTTGAAGGTGAATTCTTCCTATCATTTTTCCGTGGTGTCTTGGTGTTACTTTATTGTCTATATAAAGTAAAAGATTACATCATTCATGTTTTTACGGTCTATAAAAAAGTATGTTGACTACCTGATCGGGGGTTAGGGGAATGGTTTGGTAAGGTTCTTGCCTTGTTCAGTGTATAGATCCTGCAAGGACCTGGTTCAAGCTTACTAGGACCTCCTTCAATACCCACTGGCATTGGATGGTGGGGGTGCGAATTGTTTGAACCCCTCATATTTTAAACTACTATTAATACATTAAACCGGCTTCTTGGGATTGTATCCTTCCTGACTCAAACCACTTAGCCGAGGGTAACGTCACCTTCAAAAGAGGGGCTTACCACTTTTCGCATTAATAACTTAATTAATTGTCTTTCGATATTCCGACCCTTTAGGATTGTATTCTTGCAGACTCAAACCACTGGGTTAAGGGTAACGACACCTTCAAAAGAGGGGCCTGCAACTATAACTAAGATAATCTCTTAAAAAGTCCGAAAGTGCGAAAATCATTAAAGGATACATTAAAGGCGAGTCGGATGCAAATGATTCATCTTGTCTATCCTTTTTTATTTTATTTTTATTTCTGCGTTTTTAGTTTTTATTTTCATGTTTCAAATCTTTTCTCAAAAAAAATAAATTAATTAGACATTGAGGATAAACAGGTACTAAAAGCTCTTTTGTCCTTGGATGACTTCGGTATCTTACCAACGCTATACTACGCTCACGATGGGTGCACTTGACCACGTGTGTGTTTAGTGTTAGTAGAATATCGTGTTTTATAAATTTAAAACTTGACTAATGCGTAAAATAGGCTCAAAATATTAATAAAATCATATCACACCGAGCGCACACCAAGTTTTTGGCGCCCTTGTCGGGACACAAGGATTTTAAGAAAGCTTAAAATCGACGGCCTAATCATTTTTCAAAACCTTTTCAAAACTGCGCGCACCTTTTTTACATTTTTAGGATTTTTTGCATTACAGTAGACTGAACACAGGGCCGTGCTCATTGAACACGCCACGTGCTGCATAAAAACAGCAAAACATTTTAAAACACCCAGACACAGAGTCTGAACATGGGGCCGTGCTCAATGAACACGCCCCCGTGCTGCACAAAACCAGTAGCATTTGTCAAAACGCCCAGATACAGAACCTGACCACGGGGACGTGGTGAGCCTCTGTTTCCGTTTTTATTTTGTTTTCTTGTCCCGAGACTCTTTTGTGGTCTGCTGAGTGATTCTTATGGATCAATACTCAGGAGGTTACAATTACTACTATGAAGAGGATGATTATGAATAAGACTATTGTACCATTTGCGGTAATCCTCACTCGGTACAATATTGTGACCTCTTCGAACCATCCACTTCATATACATACCATGAGGAGCCTAGGTACGAGCCAGCCACTTCATACACATACTATGAAGAACCAAGGTATGAACCTTCACCCTCATACTCATATCTTGAGGAACCATGGTATGAATCATCTCCATCATATACTTACTATGAGGAACAATGGTGTGAACAACCTACCTCATATGGGTATTATGAAGGACCAAGGTTTGAACTTCCACACTCAAGCTTTTGGGACATTTATCCCGCTCAATTCGACGAACCACCAACTATCCTCCCCGAAGCCGAAAGAATAATACAACACCTCAAAACTATCGAACGCTATATAAAAGAATCTCGCGCAAGGGAATAGGTAGTTTGTACTAAAGAGGTAATAGTAGAAGAGGTAAAAATGAAAGAACAAGTAAGTGAAAAACAGACGCATGAACCAAACAACGAAAAAGGTAAGTCCAAAAACGCTAATCTTCAAAAAGAGTCAAATTTTCAAGAAATTAATCTCTTAACAGCTTCTTTCGAAAGCCATTGTTTGGTACCTACTCATGCTAGGTTTTTAAAAGAGTTAAACACTAACACTAAAATTGACGAAATAGTAAGCAATAAGTTAACAAATGATCAAACTACGCTAATAAAAGATAATCCACTTGAAATTAACATTACACCGGTTCCATGTTTCTTTCAAAACACCTTTATTAGTAATATTACAATCGATAAAGATCTTTGTGTTAATATAATGCCAAACTACATTTTCGAAAAGTTAAGTATTAGTGATTTTTCTCCACTTTAAATACTCATTTTTCTTTCTAATTGGAAAATAATAAAATCGATGAGAGTAGTTGAGGATGTGTTAGTGCAAACAAATCAAACGGTAGTCCCAACCGATTTCGTCGTTCTTGATGACGCTCCACTTGTGTTGGGACGACCTTTTGTAAATACCCATAAAGCTTTTATCAATCGGAAGCAAAACAACCTACCCATTCAATTAGGGGCCAACAAAAAGTATGTCGATCTTGACCAATCAATGAAATACCCGATCGGCAACGATGACCCCCTAATTGAAGATGAAGATGAACCACCCGATACGGAAGACGAAATCGACCACTTTGTCGAATAAGAGGTCGCCATTGAACAAACCTTTTTGGTCCTTGACCAAAATGAGCAACCAAATAAGGAGTCTCCTAAAGACCCACCGCTAGAGCTCAAAGAACTCCCAAAAGGTTTGGAATATGATTTTCTCGACAAAGATGGTAAGTTACCTGTAATTATTTCTTCAAAATTAACTAGTTTAGAAAAAGAAAAATTAATTACACTTTTGAAAAAATACAAAAACGCGATCGCATGGAAGCTTGTAGATATTAAAGGAATAAGCCCTTCCATGTGTACGCATAAAATTTTAATGAATGATGACTATAAATCGGTAATACAACCACAACGAAGAGTATATCCAAATGTTCAAGAAGTGGTTAAAAACCAAGTCATCAAACTACTTGACGCCGGACTTATCTACCCAACTTCCGATAGCCTTTGGGTAAGTCCCGTACAAGTAGTTCCCAAAAAAGGAGGTATGACGGTGGTCACTAATGAAAAGAATGAATTAATACCAACGAGAACCGTCACCGGATAGATAGTTTGTATAGATTATCGTCGATTATATGAGGCAACAAGGAAAGATCATTTTCCCTTACCTTTTATTGATTAAATGTTAGAAAGATTACCCGGTCACAAATTTTATTGTTTTTTAGATGGTTTTCAGGTTACTTTCAAATACCGATAGCTCCCGAAGACCAAGAAAAAACAACATTTACATGTCCCTATGGAACTTTTTCTTATCGACGCATGCCTTTTGGTCTATGTAATGCTCCCGCAACTTTCCAACGTTGCATGGTGGCCATCTTCCATGACATGATAGCAAAGACTATGGAAGTCTTCATGGACGACTTTTCAATCTTTGGAGATTCATATGACCAATGCCTCGATAACCTTGAACGAATGCTATCCCGATGTGAGGAAAGTAACGTCGCCCTTAATTGGGAAAAATGCGATTTCATGGTAACAGAGGGAATAGTACTCGTCACAAAATCTCAAGCGAAGGAATGGAGGTTGATCGGGCTAAAATAGACACCATCTTTCGATTACCACCGCCATCATCCGTTAGAGCTATCAGAAGTTTCGTAGGGCATGCCCGATTTTATAGACGATTTATCAAAGACTTTTCTAAAATTGCAAGACCTTTAACAAAATTACTTGAAAAAGATGCTCCGTTCATCTTTCACAAGGATTGCAATCAAGAATTTTTAACACTAAAAGAAATGCTAGTCAATGCACCTATCATGATAGTGCCTGATTGGAAATTACATTTCAAAATCATGTGCGATGCAAGTGACTTTGCAGTTGGAGCTGTCTTGGGACAACGAAAAGATAAGCATTTTCACCCAATATACTACGCTAGTAAAACACTTAACGATGCACAAGAAAATTACACAACAACTGAAAAAGAATTACTAGCTGTAGTATTTGCTTTTGATAAATTTTGTTCTTATATTGTTCTTTCCAAAACGAAAGTTTATACAGACCATGCAGCCATTCGTTATTTCTTTAAAAAACAGGACGCCAAACCGCGTTTAATCAGATGGATTCTTCACCTCCAAGAATTTGACATTTAAATAAAAGACAAAAGAGGAGCAGAAAACACCGCTGCAGATCATCTATCCCGCTTGGAAGATCCAGCTTTGGAGGCAACTAGGGACGAGCTCATCAATGAAAATTCCTAATAGAATCCATAGAAATGGTGGAATACCGAGAAGAACCATGGTACGCCAACTACCTAGCTAGTGGAATAGTCGCAAAAGGATGGTCACATCATCAAAGAAACAAATTCTTTGCCAATGTAAAGCATTATTTTTGGGAAGATCCTTATCTTTTCAAAATGTGTGCCGACCAACTTATCCGACGATGCGTACATGGTAGTGAAACAAGAAAAATTCTCCGCCATTGTCATGAAGGTCCACGCGGAGGACATCATGGAGCCGCTAGTACCGCACGAAAGGTATTTGATTCAGGATTCTATTAGCCAACCATTTACAAAGACTCCCAAAGTCTTATCAAGACATGTGATGCATGCCAACGGTCAGGTAATATTTCTTCCAAAAACGAAATGCCACAAAATGGCATCCTTGTTTGTGAAATTTTTGTTGTGTGGGGACAAGACTTTATGGGACATTTCCCACCGTCAAAAGGAAACAAATATATACTTGTGGCAGTGGATTACTTGTCAAAATGGGTCGAAGCCAAAGCTATTCCAACAAATGATGGAAGAGTAGTGGTAAGATTCTTGAAACGACTATTTTCTCGTTTCGGGACTCTAAAAGCATTAATAAGTGATAGGTGTACCCATTTTTGTAATAATCAACTTGAATTTTTTTAACAAGATATGGGATCTATCACCGGATCTCAACTGCATATCACCGTCAAACAAATGGACAAGACGAAGTGACTAATCGAGGTTTAAAAAGAATACTTGGAAAAACCATAGGATTAAATAAAAAAGAATGGGCTGATAAATTAGACGACGTTTTATGGGCTTTTCGAACCGCGTATAAAACAACAATAGGTACCACCCCATTTAAGCTTGTCTATTGAAAAAGTTGTCATTTGCTAGTAGAAATAGCACATAAAGCCTACTGGGCATCAAAGAACGTAAACTTAGACATTGAAACTGCCGGAAAGAATCGATTTTGTCAATTAAATGAATTAGACGAATTAAGGAATCAAGCGTACTCTAACTCTGAAATTTATAAGGAAAGAATGAAGAACTTACATGATAAACATATTAAACCTAATGAATTTGGAGTAGGAGATCAAGTTCTATTGTTTAATTCACGACTTCGATTATTTCCTGGGAAATTAAAGTCTTGGTGGTCGGGACCTTTTTCTATCACCCATATTTTTCCACACGGTGCAATTGAGATTAAATCTCGAAATGGAATTCCATTCAAAGTCAACGGACAACGGCTTAAGCTTTATCAAGGATTCATTGAGGAAGATGTGGAAGAGATCTAGCTACAGGCGGTCGAAGAATGATTAAACGAAGGTTTATATACTAACATCATGTCTTGTAGGTAATGGACTTCGTGAAAGCTTCAAAAATCAATAATATATCTAAACCAAGTTTCGGAAAACAGGTCACTCACACGTGCACTAAAAAAAATTAAAGTTTTAGCCGCCTACGGGGCCGTGCCCAGCGAGCACGGGGCCGTGTTCTGCTACTGTCATGAATAAAACCCATTTTTGTCTTCTCATTTTCATTTCACCATGACCCGTTTCCCTGAAAACTCTCTGGTTTCTCCGAGAATCTCTGCAAATTTTCATGTTTTTCCTCCGTTCAACATCAACAAAGTATGATTCTATCATCTTCTATAGTTAGTTTAACGATTTGCATGTAGATTAACATCCAAAATTCGGGGAAAATGTAGGGTTCTTGAACTTGAACCGAATCAAACCCTAAATTTTTGCTTAGGTCTGTTAGTATTAGTATAGTTGCATGTTATAGGAAGTAAATCAACTAAAATTGTTTGTAGATTTGCCTGATTTCAAACATAAACCTCAAACCCTTGTTTTTGAACCAAAAAAGATGAAATTGATGGGGTAAACGGTTTGTTTTTGGAAAAACGGCACTTGGGGTTTCATTTTCGGGGAAAACCGCCCTTACTCAACCAAAAATTTTCAAGTTTTCGAAACCGGGTCGAAAAATGGTGTTTTGGGAAACAGAACCCTGACCACGGGGTTGTGGTCAGCGGGCACGGGGCGTGGCCAAGAGAAACCAACTGAACACGGGGCGTGGCCAGTGGCCACGGGGCCGTGTCCAGCTTCCTGTTTTCGGTTTTCTTCAAAAATTTAACGTAACCTGCTAATTGTTTTGTGTTTTTCTTTTGCAGAGATGGCCAATAAGTTCACCAAGTTCAACCCAACAGAGTGGGACTACCAAGCCCGCTATGACATTCTGAAAACAAGACCCGGAGAAACACCAAAACAAGTATGCCTCGATACCTTGGAAGCTGTGGGGCAACTAGACCGCTACAACACATTGGTCACGAGACCACTAAGGGTGGCCCTCGGCACAAAACTCCATGTGGTTCATGAGTATAGCATGGAGTTTAACAGTTCTTTCGCATTCAAAGCAAAGGCCGAGCCATTTGACGAGGAAGGAGTTCAGTTCCGATGTGATGGAGAGGTGCTTTTGTAACCTTTCCATTTTTTTTATCATATAAGAATTATAGGTTGTTTAAATTTATTAACCATTAGTAACTAGTTTCATGTTTAATATAATTATTCGACTCATATAATTTTAAAAACTATTTTATACATATAATTAGTTGGAATGTTATACTAATTAATTGCCTTGTATATGTGTGACATTTCTATTTTCTATATTAAAATAAAGTATATAAAAACTTATATTATTAAACGGGTAGGCTACGGGTAAGTTGACTGTTAGAAATATGAAGTACCTAGACGGGCCTAGGAACCGTTTAATAATTAAATTATAAAAATACATTATATTTGAACCTACTCCGTTTTTAATGAAACTTGGTTCAAAATGTAGATACCAATATTCCTGTTCTAATGACATATTGATTGTTTTCTAAAACGTCATATTTTAGAAGTTATAAGCGCCAAATAAGTTAAGCAGCTGAATTAATTATAATATATAAATAGATAAAATAATAATAATAAAACTTAGCCTTTAAACTTACTATGTACGTAGGCATATGCTACGTGTATGTTGGATAAAGATATTGCGTGCTTTCCAAGTTGAAGAGTTTCAACTATAAATAGAACTAATGAGAGCTTTATTTTTGCTCACCTCTTTTTTTTCTTTCTTTCTTAATGTCGCCCCCTATCTGTCTCTATATTCATCTTTTTTTTTCTTTTTTTTACCCAAAAATAATAGTAAAGCTCTGCCCTGTTTTAAGTGTTTTAACCCCTGATCACTAAATCGATACCTTATTCGATTGATCTAGGGCCCCGTAACGCATGTCAAGACTCTACCTGACTAAGTCCATTGGTTGATGTGGCTCAGGAGTTATACCCAAAATTAGACCAGGAGGCTTTTGGTTAATGTGGCACCCGAGGAAAAACCACAGTCGTCCTAATTTAACACCCAGCCGTTTTGGGTTACTTATCAAATTTCGGGACGAAATTTCTTTCAAGTTGGGGATGATGTGACAACCCGAGATTTCAAGGTCCTTTCTATTCGCGTTACTTGTTTCGCTGTTTTCATAATTCGTTTTACGTTTAACATCTGCACGATGTATGAATGATTAAAGTATTATTATGTTGATTATTTAAGCAAAACTTAAGAATAGTTTATGTTTCATAAATTCCCTAGTTCTTGACGAAGTTTGGTTCTTCGTCACAAACAGTTCTCGACAAAGTTTGATTCTTCGTCATCAGTTCTTCGTCATCAGCATTCGACGAAGTTTGATTCTTCGTCGAAGTTATTGTTCACCGCAAGGGCCTCAACCCAAATGAAACCCAACTGGGCTCGGCCCACTCGTTCTAAGTGTTTTTATACGCATGAGGGTTAGGATAGTTTGATATCCTGGAGAACACAACACTATAGCAAACCCTAGCACTCTCTCATTCCCTTCTCGAGATCGACGACAAACCCTTCTTCTCATCAGAGCTTTCTCTCGTTCTAGCACACCCTCACCATCTTTACATCTCACGGTTAGTATGATAACATGTTTGGATTCGATTTCTTGTGGATTGGCTGTGTTGTGCTTGTGGTTTTTGGTTATAGAAGTATGTATTGTTATGATATGCATATGAGATAAGGATCATGATGTAGGGTTTTGTTTACACACAGTTTTAATGATGATTGACTGATTGGAATATTGAATGATGATTAAGTGTTGTTTGATGATAACGATTCCGATGACTCATTGATGATATTGTAGGATGATAAGAGTTTTGATAGTGTTAGGATGTTAAACGGATGACATGAATCTGACAACACATATCCATGATTGTTAATTGATGTATTAGGGTTACGTATATTGGTATTGATGATTTCTGATGATAAAGAACTCGTAAATTGATTGGTGAATGCTAATGATGATGAAACTGTTAATCGATGATTAGGGTTTGTAGAAAAACCATAACCGTCTGTTGACATAGTGCAACGAAGGTTCCCCACGACGAACTTAAGTCGACGAAGAGTATGATTCTTCGTTGGCCAGCCATGACGAACCTCTAAGGTTCTTCGTCACATCCATTATCGACGAAGAATGGATCTTCGCCGTTGGGATTCTTCGTCGTACTGAACCCCGACGAAGGATAGTCCTTCGCCGTCGGGATTCTTCGACGTTGGACACTTGTGTTGTAGAATTCTGTTTGTTGCATGATATCGAAGTTAACTAGAAATGAGGACCATCATTTGACTAGTAGGAGTAGCCCATTTTATCTGTTAAATGTTATTATGAGACTTGCACATGAAATGTGGATTTACACGAGAACTACATACCTGCTATGCAATATACAGTGATCTTGTGATGAATGCAAACTGTGTAAAATACGTGATTTAATTATTATGAAACTGATGTTATTGGTAACTACTGTTGGGAATGAGAACTTGTGTTATGAACGCGTATGAAGTCTAAATGTTTGCTATGTGCTACATGACAATGTTGTTACATGTGACCTGTTGAATACGTGATCTAGATATGTGTTTACGAAACTAATCATCTTTTGTAACCACGGTAGGGTTTGGTTGAACAACTTGGAACGGGTAAAGTAACTTAACAAACCGAGCAATCTAAGGTGAGTTCACTGCTCTTTTCAAGCATGCGTCCCGGGGAGGGACATCTGGTAAATATTCCGGGGAAGAATATTGGGTAATGGGTTTGACTGGAATGTTAAACTAGAATGTTGGATAATACACTCACTCCTATCACCTTAAGTCCCATCTTCTACCGAAAAGGTTGCTGGGGAGGCAACGGGGTTATTAGTTGATAGCGCTATTAGGTTTGGCACCCTCACACTGTACCGGGGAGGACGGGCGTGAACTAATTACCTTAAATCATGACCAATGCTTGGATAGGGGCATTGGGGACGGGCAAATAATCTAGAGCCATCCTGTACGGTATCGAGTTATTATCAACATTGTTTTTGGAAAATGTTTTTGAATTGAACTAAACTTTTGGCAGCAAAACATGTAACACGATTCTCGGTAAAAAAACTGTGAACTCACCAACGTTGTCTGATACACTTTTCTGCATGCTTGCAGGTCTATAGGTACATATCATTGGAACTTGCTCTCTGGGATGCTGGAGTGGTCATGGGTCGAGTTACATGGAATCACGAGACGAGTCTATTGTTTTTTTTTATTCACTTGGATTATGAAATTCGTAACTATTGTATTATGCTTCCGCTGAACAATAAAATGTTTTGTACAACTTATTTTAATAAATGACAGTTTACTTGAAATCTTGTTATGAGTTCAATGTGATTGGTGGCTAGATCCTGGTACGTCACACGCCTCGCGGGGGTTTCCGCATGTGGTATTTTGGGGGTGTGACAGATTGGTATCAGAGCCACTGGTTATAGTGAACTTGGTTTTAAAACTTTTTATAAAACCAGACTATAACCGAGCGAGTTCTGAATACGACCATGACACTCAGCTCCAGACTGCATGGTTCGTCTCTCGTTTACTCATTGCACTGCATAACTAGTGAACACTTACTTATGATATTGCATGTGATTGCACGTTTAGCACAACAATATGAATTCATGTATTACTTGCATGTGTTTAGTGATTGATAGTGTGGTGTTTCCCTAGACATTCATGACCCACGTTTTGTGATGTCCTTGTCTTGCTACTCGAGTCTGAGGAACCATTTAACATGAGTTAGGAGGAACTGAGACGAGCATGCAAATCACAATATTATTGTGGGCACACATAATAATAATGTGGGGTGCATGTGAGTCCCAACAAGGCCTAACAAGTGTGAAAGGGGTTCCATTCCAATATGCGTCCAAATGTGAAACACAACGATCCATACAGGTCATAGCAATGACTGTCTCCTGTTTGAACGTGGTCCTTTCACTTCCCTATGAACCCTTATGAGTCTCGATGATATTGAGTGATACCTTAACATGTAACTGAGCGTCTAGCGAGCCGTGTAGAAATGTTAGGTGATAGTGCGAACGTCTTTGAGACAGTTGTCGGAACGTTAAATGTTTGGTCTATACTTTCTCACTTTTCTCGTTTACTTTGACGCAACAAATTGACGCCTCAAATTCAGAGGTATGGACACCTCTGTGATTCTCTAACGATTTACCGTGCGCTAATCAATCAACTCGCAAGATCGATGGACAAGAAGATGAATGTGATGCATTACCAACCCTAGTGTTAGGATGGCCCTGCTCACTGACAGCGAACATCAGTAGGTTGACTTCAATCGAGTCCCTGACCCTAGTAAGCAACATTTGGGAGCCAAATCTTACGAATCAATCTGGGCGTAAACGCTGGAAACCGACCGTAATATGGGATGTGTAATTACTAGCGCCATGGGCGGTACTCTAGGATGTGACAAGAACAACGGGAAGGTGGACCCTAAGAGAAAAAGATCGCAAGGATCTGTTTTCAAAGAAACAACATTAGAGGCAATGGCCACGGCGACAACAAGATACTCGCAAATCATAACGTTCAGTAAGGAAATGAAGGCGACTTTGACAAGGATTGGCCGTTGATAAGTCAAGACGCCAACAACCCAGGGAACAATGACAGTATTAGGAATCCTCGTAACAGTAACAACAACATTGGAAGTGGTGCTCGTGGAAGGGCATTTAGGATTGGCGTAGGCGACGCCAGGCATAATAGCAACATGGTAGCTTGTATGTTTTTGGGTAACTAATCACTTTGTCTATGTTCTATTTAACCCTGATGCCTCTTGAAGACAGACACATTATAGAAGTGGCTGATGGCAATCCAATTGAAGTCTCACACGTTCACCTAAGGTGAAACTCAATCTTGTAGGTCATGAGTTCGACATTGACCTTTCTCCTGCTACTGTTAGAAGCTTTGGTGTTGTCGATAGTATGGACCGGATGTCCAAGCCTCAAGCAGAAACCTCCTGTAAGGAGGAAATCGCATGTATATCTCTTCATGATGGAGATTCACTGATTGTCAGCATCACTTCGGCGGTGGGAGTCCAGAATTGCTTCACCTACCCTGCTACCCTATCATTTATTATCGGTGCGCAGCCCGAAGAACTTCCAGGTTTTTCCGCCACATTGTCAGGAGGAATATTAGATGTGTATCACGCCAGAAGCAGTCCCGATTTCTGACACCTCTTATCGTCTTGCGCCTAGAGGGTTGCAAGAACTGTCCAATCAACTTTAGGAACAACGGGATGGGAGTTTTATCGATCTAGCTCCTCGTTTTGGGGAACCCGAGCTCTATTATGGAAATGAAGGAAGAATCCTTTCGTACGTGTACAGATTACCACAAGGTGGTAACCATAGACTGTCACCCTCAATCTCGCATCGACGACCTGCTTGACCCGCTTCAATGATCAAGCTTCTATTCGGAAACCGACTTAAGATCGGAATGTCACCTGATGGAAGACCCAGGGGAGGATGATTCCTAACATGGCGTTACAGACACAGTACGACCACTACGATTTTTTGTTCATGTTGTTTAAGTTATCCAACACACCAGCAGCCTTGGGGATCACATGAGTAGTATGTGTCAACCTCATCTCGCTAGATTCGTCAACCGTGTTTACCTATGACGTCTTGAATCACTACCAGGAGAAAGGAACACCATGAACGGCACTTGTATTTCATCTTAGAGCTCCTAGGGGAGGAGCAACTCCATGCGAAGCCTACCTAAGTGTGACTTCAGGATTCGAGAAGTACACTTTCTTGGTCACATAGTCAACAAAGTGGGGATACACGTGGATCTCGCTAAGATCCATTTTATTGGAGATTGATCGGCACCAAAGAGTCCTTCGAGGATACAGCAATTTTCTGGTCTCACTAGATACTATCACAGATTCATCACGGGATTTTCCCTGATCGCGCAGCTTTGATCTCTTTAGCATCGCAGGGTGCTGTGTATTCATGGGAGACAAACAGGAGGACGTCTTTTCAGCTTTTAAAACCCAACTCTATAATGCACTGAGCATCGTCTTAATCTGAAGGTACGGGTGATCTAGTGGAATACCATGATGGTTCGAATCAGAGTCCCAGTTACACGCCGATGCAACGCGAGAAGGTGATGGCTTACGTAGTGGATTTACACGGAGAATTGCACGAGTCACAACGTGCGATGGGAGCCATGGTCTTTGGATTCAAGTCAGAGGCATTACTTGGACGGTACCAAATGCAGTGCTTAGAATAATCACAAGGGCCTCCCATGTACCCTTGTTTCGAAAGAGCTAAACATGTGATGGCATCGCTGGATGGAACTTTTGAATGATTTCGACTGTGAAACCAAAACGTGTACAAGCCTCGCAGCACACCATCGACTCTAACCTACCTGATCAGATATGTTCTGCTCGAACCAAAGCATTGAAGGACGAGAACCTCCCAGCTGAATCCGTGTGGGGCATGGAAAAACAACTTGTAGCTAAAAGCGAACGACATTCACTACTTCATGGAGCGAATATGGGTCTTACTGTACAGCAATCCTAGGGACTTGTGTTGGGCGAAGCACACAAGCCTTGATATTCTTAGGATCTAAGGAATCTGGTACTAGTGACCGGACATGAAAGCCCACATAGCAGTGTATGTGAACAATGTTTGACTTATGTGAAAGTCAAGGTGGAGTATCAGAAACCTCCTGAGTTGTGCCAGTAACCAGAAACACCCATTTGGAAATGGGAACAGACTGCCACAGATTTCATCACTAGTCTACCTAAAACTCAAAATGGAAGCAATATCACCTGGTCGATCGTTGATTGTCTCATGTAACCGGTATACTTTCTTGCAATCAAGGAAAATTGACAAGTCTTCGTATCTTGTGAGCAAATACCTGTGAAGGTCGGTTTCTAAGCATGGGGCACCAACTCCTGTTACCTCTGATTTTGATCTATACCTGATTTATGACAGGCACTACACAACACCCTTGGCTCACATCTAGACATGAGCATTACTTATCCACATAGGGCAAACGGTCTGAGTCAATGAACCATCCTGACACTCGAAGACATGCTGCGAGCATGTGTGTGATTGACTTTAGTAAAAGTTGGAAGGACACTTACCTTTGGTTGAGTTTTACTGAATCCGTTATCGTTCTAGTATTCAGACGGCTCTGTTTGAGGCATTGCATGGACGATAATGCCGATCTCCTGGTTAGACTAAGGTGGGTGACAACCTAATCGCAGGTCCAGGACTTGTACTTTAAACCTCTGAGAAGTTTGTTTAGATCAGGAATCGTATGGCTGCAACGCGTGACCACCAGGAAACCTGATAAGCTTAGGAAATGTTGGGAGTTCACTGCAGGCGAGCGTGTCAAGATCGAAAGTCTCACCCTGGGAGGGTGTGGTACGCTTTGGTAAGTGTGGCAAGCTTAATTTACGTTACGTTGGGCCATTCAAAATTCTGGAAAGAATCGGTAACGTGACCTACAAAATCGAGCTACCCGACGAATTGAGTAACGTATACGATGTCATTATGACTCGAATCTAAGGTATTGTTTGTTCGATGAAACACTTGTGATACCTTTACTAGAGCCTAAGGTTAACGACAAGTTGCAGTTGTCGAGGAATCTATCGAAAACATTGGCAAGGAAGTCAAGGTTCATTAACATAGTCGAATTTCACTCGCGGGAGTTCTTTGAAACTCAAGACATGGACCGGAGTTCACGTGGGAACGCAAAGATTTGATAAAGCTCTAGTATTCTCAATTGTTCAAGCGGTTGAATCAACTTTTGCTGTCATTGGCGAAATTCGGGACGAAATTCCCTTTCAAGTTGGGGATGATGTGGCACACGAGGAAAAACCACAGTCATCCTAATTTAACACCCTTCCGTTTTGGGTTACTTATCAAATTTCAGGACGAAATTTCTTTCAAGTTGGGGATGATGTGACAACCCGAGATTTCAAGGTCCTTTCAATATGCGTTACTTGTTTCACTATTTTCATAATTCGTTTTACGTTTAACATGTGCACGATGTATGAATGATTAAAGTATTGTTATGTTGATTGTTTAAGCAAAACTTAAGAATAGTTTATGTTTCATAACTTCCCCAGTTCTTGACGAAGTTTGGTTCTTCGTCACAAACAGTTCTCGACGAAGTTTGATTCTTCGTCATCAGTTCTTCGTCATCAGCATTCGACGAAGTTTGATTCTTCTTCGAAGGTATTGTTCGCCGCAAGGGCCTCAACCTAAATCAAACCCAGCTGGGCTCGGCCAACTCGTTCTAAGTGTTTTTATATGCATGAGGGTTAGCATAGTTTGATATCCTGGAGAACACAACACTATAGCAAACCCTAGCACTCTCTCATTCCCTTCTCGAGATCGACGACAGACCCTTCTTCTCATCGGAGCTTTCTCTCGTTCTAGCACACCCTCACCATCTTTACATCTCACGGTTAGTATGATAACATGTTTGGATTCGATTTCTTGTGGATTGGCTGTGTTGTGCTTGTGGTTTTTGGTTATAGAAGTATGTATTGTTATGATATGCATATGCGATAAGGATCATGATGTAGGGTTTTGTTTACAAACAGTTTTAATGATGATTGACTTATTGGAATAATGAATGATGATTAGGTGTTGATTGATGATAAGGATTCCGATGACTCGTTGATGATATTGTAGGATGATAAGAGTTTGATAGTGTTAGGATGTTAAACGGATGACATGAATCTGACAACAAATATCCATGATTGTTAATTGATGTATTAGGGTTACGTATATTGGTATTGATGATTTCTGATGACAAAGAAATCGTAAATTGATTGGTGAATGCTAATGATGATGAAATTGTTAATCGATGATTAGGGTTTGTAGAAAAACCATAACCGTCTGTTGACAAACTACAACGAAGGTTCCCCACGATGAACTTAAGTCGACGAAGAGTGTGATTCTTCGTTGGCCGACCATGATGAAGGATAGTCCTTCGCCGTCGGGATTCTTCATCCTACTCAACCGTGACAAAGGATAGTCCTTCACCGTCGGGATTCATCACCGTTGGACACTTGTGTTGTAGAATTATGTTTGTTGCATGATAACGAAGTTAACTAGAAATGAGGAGCATGATTTGACTAGTGGGAGTAGCCCATTTTATATGTTAAATGTTATTTTGAGACTTGCACATGAAATGTGGATTTACATGAGAACTATGTACCTGCTATGCAATATACAGTGATCTTGTGATGAATGCAAACTGTGTAAAATACGTGATTTAATTATTATGAAACTGATGTTATTGGTAACTACTGTTTTGAATGAGAACTTGTGTTATGAACGCGTATGAAGTCTAAATGTTTGCTTGTGCTACGTGACAATGTTGTTACATGTGACCTGTTGAATACGTGATCTAGATATGTGTTTACGAAACTGATCATCTTTGGTAACCACGGTAGGGTTTGGTTGACCAACTTGGAACGGGTAAAGTAACTTAACAAACCGAGCAATCTAAGGTGAGTTCACTGCTCTTTTCAAGCATGCGTCCCGGGGAGGGACATCTGGTAAATATTCCGGGGAGGAATATTGGGTAATGGGTTTGACTGGAATGTTAAACCGGAATGTTGGATAATACACTCACTCCTATCACCTTAAGTCCCATCTTCTACAGAAAAGGTTGCCGGGGAGGCAACGGGGTTATTAGTTGATAGCGCTATTAGGTTTGGCACCATGACACCGTACCGGGGAGGACGGGTGTGAACTAATTACCTTAAATCATGACCAATGCTTGGATAGGGGCATTGGGGACGGGCAAATAATCTGGAGCCATCGTGTACGGTATCGAGTTATTATCAACATTATTTTTGGAAAATGCTTTTGAACTTAACTAAACTTTTGGCAGCAAAACATGTAACACGATTCTCGGTAAACAAAACTGTGAACTCACCAGCGTTGTCTGATACACTTTTCTGCATGCTTGCAGGTCTATAGGTACATATCATTGGAACTTGCTGTCTAGGATGCTGGAGTGGTCATGGGTCGAGTTACATGGAATCACGAGACGAGTCTATTGTTTTTATTTTTTATTTTTATTCTCTTGGATTATGAAATTCGTAACTATTGTATTATGCTTCCGCTGAACAATAAAATGTTTTGTACGACTTATTTTAATAAATGATAGTTTTACTTGAAATCTTGTTATGAGTTCAATGTGATTGGTGGCTAGATCCTGGTACGTCATACGCCTCGCGGGGGTTTCCGCATGTGCTATTTTGGGGGTGTGACAGTTGAACCCTAAAGTTACAAAGTGAGTCATTCTCTTTTTTTATCACCTTTTTGTTATACCTTTATATTTAAAAATGCTTTACAAAACCCTCAATGTTTAACAGTTATACTTACAGTGATTAACTTTTTATATTCTGCAATTACTATCGGTATGTGGGGTTTTAACTGGGTTCAAGATTAAAGGGGATAAGTTAAACCACATATATTATTAGTGTATTTCTATAAAGACTGGTTGTGAATATTATAATTTTATTTTAATAACTATAATACTGAACAACTTGTCGGATATATGCACTCAACCAGGAGGCAAATTTTATTTTAAAATTTCGACAACAATAATATCACTACCAGTTATGTAGTATTAAACCTAAATATTAAAGTTGAGTGCAAATTTTATTATAATGAGACATTGAAATATTACACTATATATCCACAACTATGTACATATATCCACAACTATGTGTATATGCACATAGTTCAATTGAGTATAACCAGAATTTTGTGGATCCGACAACTATATATCTACATCAAACCATAAAATATTCGACAACTATGTATATTCTTTTATAGGGATGGAGGGATTTAAAATAGTATATTATAACCCTTAATATGTATAATATATAAACCTTAATGTATATATTAAACGATATATATTTAACTTTTAGAATATTAATATATACATCGGGAATTATAGTTTTAAATCTTAGTCCCGTTAATATATTAAATAATCATATCATAATTATTTAATTAATATTTTATATTTAATAAAGTTATAGTTACTAGTTTGACAAAAAATGATATATTTCATTTTCTGGGCAAATTTGTTTTGTGCCATAGAAAATATATTTGATAAGGTGATATCATGGGTTTTATAGTATATACTTTATATACACTACTAGTTCAAAGTCACTAGTTGAGAGAATGATCAACATTGATATGACCAAAGTCATTAGTTGGGAGAACAATCAATAATGATATGACCACAAACGCTAGTTGAGTGATATGACCAGAATCGCTAGTTGAGAGAATGATCAACAATGATATGACGAGAGTCACTAGTTGAAAGAACGAACAACAGTGATACGACCCAAGTCACTAGTTGAAAGAATGATCAACAGTGATTTGACCACCGTCACGAGAATCGCCTAGTGACAGATACCTTTAAATAATAGTAAGATATACTATATATCTATTACTTGATAAACTGCACTATTGGATGAAAGTTAACCAATGAGTGATATGACCACCGTCACATCGGAACTGCCACCATGTGACAAATAATGACTGAGTTTTTTGGTAAATATAAACAAATATAAAAACCTTGATGCTATAAAGTATAACAATATATTTTTATAAAAATGGAATGAACTCACAAGTATTTATTACTGATAAAATGTTTTCAAAACACGTTTCAGGTAACTTGTTGTAAAGATAATAGAAGCCAGCTATGGAGCACTGAAGGCTTAAATAAAGTGGCTATAAATACCTGAATAAAAGAAGAAATTTATGTTTTATTTATTTTGGTTTATCCCTATAAAAACAATTGAATTGAATATGGGTTTTAGCCCATTTGTTTAATATTAAAAATTTGATGTTTTATAAACTCTGAAATTATTTCCTAACTACGATCCTGATGAAAAAACATTTCGTTACATATTTAATAAACACCGATACCATCTGACTGTTTCACGGCTCCCGATCCAAGGGTGGGGTCGGGGGTTGTGATAGAAGGTGGTATCAGAGCCACTAGTTTAAGCTATTTAGGTGTTCTTTTAATACCTAAACTTAAATAATAAAGTTAGGAAATTAATACAAAGAACGTATGTGTTATTTTTGTAGATTTAAATATATGTGTGTATATATATATACAGGGGATGGATCATGAGAAAACTAGTTTAAATAAGAAAACCAAAAAACTAACCAAAAAAACCTAAAAAAAACCTAAAAACATACCAATTTTTTTTTTTTACAATTTTTTATAGAAAAATCGCTACTTTTTATGTATGGAAAAAAAATTTCAAAAAGAAAAAACAATTTTTTTTTATTGTACTGCACATATGCACTAATACATAAAGCTTAAACCACTTAACCCACCCCCCACCGACACCCCCCAAAAACCTAAACCCCCCACCCCTACCCCCCAAAAACCTAAATTCACCCTCCCACCAAAAGCCTAATCCCCCACCCCCCAAAAACCTAAACCCCCCCACCCTCCCGAAAACCTAAAACTAAACCCTAAACATAAACCCGAAAAAAACCTAAACCCCCCCACCCACCCCCACCCCCCAAAAACCTAACCCCCCCCCCCCCCCCACACACACACACACCCAAAATCCTAATCCTAAACCTCCAAAAAAACTAACCCTAAAAGCTAAACTAGACTCAAAAGGCTAATTTAAGCATGTAATGCAATTGTAGTACATGTTATATTGCACATGTACACTACTATAATAATAGTATTGAAAACAAGACGACACCATAAATCTTTTTTTATGTCATAAAAAATATGCTCGAATATACTTGAATGAAAGATACAAAAATTTGTGATCTTATGGTGCCATTTTTGTTTTAAAATGATAACGTATGGAGAAATGGGAAATGTTTGAAAAGTTATATAATTTTTTTTCCAATTTTATCCCTCCTTCATTAAAAGTCTCCCCCTCCTTTTTAGTGGTTTTTAGTTAGTTTTCTAGTTTTCTCATTTATATCTAGTTTTCTCATGATCCTCTCCCTATATATATATATATATATATGCACATATGATTCTTGAAAGTATTGTTTTGTTTTAATTATTTTGTGATATTAATAATTGAAAATGTTTGCAATTCAGATGTCGGATGAAGTATCACATAATCCAGAAGTTCATGCTAATAATGAAAATTCTTTGGATAAAAATGATATAGAAAATATAATAGCCCATGGAATAGCTAATCTTATACCTTTAATAATTAAATCTGTTAAAAACCCCGTAGAACACACCAAGGCTGTGAGTAGCAAGCATACTCGTGACGACAGTTTTAGCCATAGTGTCAATGGAGGCAATGATGATATTATCAAAACCCCATTTCCCAAGAAAATGAAGGCAATGACTCTCGGGTGTACCTACAAAGAATTTCTAGCTTGTAAACCAACTGAGTTCGCAGGCAGTGAAGGCGACATGACTGCTTTGCGATGGTTGCAAAAGACGGAAGTTGTTCTTAAAATCAGCAAATGTGCCGAAGAAGATAAGGTGATGTATGCTTCCAACCTCTTTAAATTAGAAGCATTAGAATAGTGGAATACAATTCTTCAGGCAAAAGGAAGTGACTTGGCTTCTGGGAAAAATTCAAGGAAATGGCAGAAAGGAAATTTTGTCCCCCTTATGAAAAGGAACGAATGGCTAACGAATTCCTAAATCATAAAATGATAGATGTGAATTGTCGTGAGTATACGACGACGTTCTTCGAATATGCAAGAATGGTACCAAATCTGGCTTCACCAGAACCCGTACTAATTTCTCGTTATATTTGGGGATTAGTTAGTGAAATCCGAGACATGGTCAAGGCCGCTAGACCACAGACTATTGAAGAAACAGCTGAACTAGCTAACACCCTGACAGATAGACTAATCCGCACAAAAGAAGAAAACAAGAAAAAAGAGTTAGCTCAGAAAATTTCCCAAGAATTCAGGAAGAAAGGAACTAAACCGTCATTGGAGCAACCTACCTGCAGAAACTGTAACAAAAAGCATTTAGGAAAATGACATTTTAGGAGAATACCCTACTGTAACTTCTGCAAGATGAGCAAGCATATAGAGGAAGAGTGTAGAAGGAAAACTAATATTTGTTTCAACTTCGGAGAAACAGGACACATCAAACCATATTGCCCGAAACTGACTAAAGCCCCCGAGGACGAGACAAAAACAGCAGACGGAGCTAAGAGGAACGCGCGAGCATTCGTTCTTACTACGCAAGAAGCAGAAATGATTCCAGACATAATCGCTGATATGAATATCTAAGTTAAGTTATTATTTGACCCTAGTATAAATCAAAGTTATTAAATAAATTCAACCTGTCAAGTACTTCAACTATTCAGAACCATGATAGACTTGTTTGGTCTTCACCTTCTGAAGAAACACTAGATTAATCGATCGGTATCAATTATCTAGGGGGTTTGAATCCGCATAAAAGGGTAAGTTTCCTCTCGTTTGATTCGATTGCCACTGATCTCTTTCTCCGATACTCTGTAAAAAAGAAGCACTGTTAGCCTCGCCAAGGGGAGAAAAGGGTTCTCTCCTTGACCCGACTCCGGTGTGAGAATAAGTATGGGTTATGAAGAAGAAGATGTATTTAAGAAGTGTGTGTAACTTGCATTCATACCTGGGTTGTTTCTCATATTTATAGCCGGGAGTCTTTTGGGCGGGAAAACCCGTTAACGAAAAGTTAACGGGAGATGCTAACCCCGTAAGCGGTTACATTTCCTTTCGTTAAACTTCTCGATCCGACGTTAGTGCACGCGGATCGCTAATCAGATCTATGGCTGGGGATTTGCCACGTGGAAAGTGATCAAATGGAGATTACTCTCCATTTACATGCTATCTTTGTGATTTCAGGGAGCCGTAAGATGATGACACGTGTCCAGACGGTTATAACCGTCTCAGTGGTGCACGATTGAATCCCTTCTAGAAGATTATTGTTGTAATCTGGTGTGGCTCCTTATTGTGTGGGATCTGCTGGATAAATAAATCCCAAGTCTGGGTAAATAATATCAAAGTCTGGATATTGAGCGGAAGTGTTTACTTTAGGATTTTCATCCTTTGCTCATGGGAGAAAGCGCAAAGACTTATGATTTCCTTTTGGCGCAAGTGTTAACTGTCACTTTAAGCTTTTCTTTTGTAAGAACAGTGCGCGGCCGCGCAAGGTTAAAAGGTTGAAAAGCAAGGTTGTGGTATGGTCCCAAGTATTTGTTATAAGGTTTTTGGGACCTTACCCCTTCAAGTCCCCCCAGTCTAGTGTTGTACTTATGCAAATAAGTGGAGGACTGGACTTTATAAAAGAGAACTGATATTTAGCGCGAAAAATAAGGAAACTTTTAGAAGAAGATTTATTTTGATCATTTTAAATATTTTTTGAAAATCTTTGAATTTGAATGAGACTGATACAGTAAAACTGAGTGACAGTCTGTCACTGTCAGTTGTTTTTTACTGTCCGTATCTTGCACGCGCGGTGTAAGCGTGTTTGGTGTTGGTTTTCACTCTCTCTACTGCTTGGAGAACTGTGATATCCAAAAAAGGTGTTGTGGCGGTTACCGATGCTATTTATTGCGATGAGTATATATAACGTTTGAGTAACCCCCTTTCTGTGTAATCATTGTTTTGTTGAAACTTTTCTTGTTTCTTTCTTCTAAGAAAAGATTTATCATTTCTTCCTCTTATGTCAACCGGAGAACATCAAGAAGATCTTTCTGAAGAAATGTCGACTGAACTTCGATCATTAAAGTGGCCTAGAGCGACCTTTGATGGTTTGGTTCGGAATTTCAAATTTCCGGAGAACTGGGGTGCTCTGTACCCTGAAGAGGGGCAGACTGCTGTGGATGCTCCGGCTGGGTATATTACCCTTTTTTGTGATTTTTTCTGTGAAGGCAACTTTCGTTTGCCAATTACTAAACTTTTTTCTTGAAATCCTTGAGTACTATAAGTTGCATATCTCCCAACTTCACCCTATTGGCATGGTTAGGGTTCGACATTTTGAATTTGTGTGTCGGACGATGCATATTGAGCCGACTGTTTCTCGATTTAGGGTTTTTCACCAGATGCATTGTACCCAAGGGTTTTACTCGTTCGTTCAGAGGGCATCTGCAAAGAAGATTTTACAGCAACCCCCAAAATCCTTCCACGATTGGAAACAAAAATTCTTTTTATCAAAGCCGGAGTGATTCCGGTAAGGATGGTTTTAAGGGGGAAAGAAGATGTTCCGATTGAAAAGATTCAGACCCCTGTTTACGAGAACTGGTACCAGGATCTAAAGGACGTTCCGAACATTGCTTTGCCGGAGAAAGCTCTTGTCGGAGCTAGCATGAGCTTGAATTGGAAGATGGATCGTGACGATAAGCCAGTATATACGGAGGATGGTCATAGTAAGTTCGGGGTTCTTCCCTCTTCTCCCCCTTCTCTTTTCTTCTTTTTTTTTTTTTTTTTTTTTTGACTTGCTCTCCTTTGATTACAGTTGTTTCACTGTATGTTGTTGCCTTTAAGAGGGAAGGCGGAAAGATGGGTACTATTAAGAAGAAACCTGATGAGGAACTTTGGTACCATCGTATTGTGAGAAACTTTGTTCTTCCGCGGGATGCGGATCTGTCTGTTCAGCCTGCTGCTGGCGCTGGTAGGTTATGTACATATTGGTTTACTGTTTGCTTCTTGCGCTTTTTTGAGTAAAATGTTCTTTGTGCTTCTGTAGGTGAGTTGTCAAACTTGGGCATAGGCCCTGAAAAGAGGAAACGCGTGATGACTTCTACTTCTGCGCCGAAGAAAGGTGAAGATAAAACTCAATCCTTGAAGACAAAAAATGTTAGAGGAGAGAATAAAGGTATGCGCCATTCCTCTGAGTCCTGGTGCGATTATGTGGTGGTTTCTGACTCTTTAGAGGGTCTTAGAGCATTCACATCCAATCCACTAAAAATATACATACATTCCACTAAAAAACAACTCCTATATCAATATATTTCCACTAAAAACAAATACTTTTTCTCTCTCATTTTCAATATATATTACATTTTCTCTCTCCTCCACTCACAATCACTTTCAATATATATTAACAAAGTATAGGGGGTGAACAGTGTCCCCCAAATATACAGATGAACAGTAACATTTTCTCTCTCCTCCACTCACAACCACTTTTTATACTTCTTATATTTTAAAAACCCTCCACACAGATTTTGGTGATTTGAATGAGAATGCTCTTATACCTGCAGTTACTGTTAGGAGGCCAAAACCTGAACTGAGAGATACTGCTGATATCCCTCCATCCAACCCAAATGAACCCATTGACTTGGATTCTAGCCCTGAACACTTGGTGCACAGGAAGGCTGGTAAAAGGAAACAAGCTGATACTGATGTTGAGGGTCAGCCCTCTAAGAAAATTCAGAGGAAGAAAATTACCAGAAAAAGAAATCTCGATGCTTTTATTTCGGAATCTATTCCTGGTAAGTGTTGCCTTTTCTTGTTTCCTTTATGCGTATTAAATCTTTACAGATTTTGTTGCTTTTTAAGAGGTTCATGTTTCCCCTATTCCCACAGAGCTGCAATCTGTGGTTAACGAGGAGCTTCCACCCACCCCTCCGCGTGCTTCCGTCGTTGATCAGTTAGAGCCTACGGGGGTTGCTGATGGTGGTGTGGAAAAGATTGTTGAGGCTGAGAAGCCTGTTGGTATTGCTGTAGAGACTGAAAAAGTTGTTGATCCAGGTGTGGTGGATGGCGCTGATAATCCACAAACCCCTGAAACTGTTGCTCAAAATCTGGGGAAAGAACAAACTGCTGAAAAAACTTCAACTTCTTCCCCTAAACCTTCTGATGCTATGCCTGAGCATGTGGAGAATGTGACAGTTGAGGAGCAAGGCTCATCTGCTGGTGTTGGTAAACATTCTCCAATCCGCCCAGAAGAAACCTTGGGGGATTACTACTACCGGACTTACATGGAGAAAGATGCCTCTGAGCCTCACGCCCCCCGTTTGGAATTTGAAGAAAGGTGACACTTTCTCGGATTGGCGCGTGTGTCAAGATGGGTTGCAGGGGATACTTCCGCCTGGGGAGATCAAGTTTCAAGAAGGCCGGTCTTATGAACAAACCTATCAAGCTTACCTTGAAGATACAGCTTCTCATATGTCTACCACTCATCGCATAGTGCGTGAGTGGTATAGTATGCATAAGGACTGGGAAGCCTTTAAGGTGTCTCAAAAGAAGTTTGCCAAAGACGAGAAGCGCTTGGCTCAGCTAAAGGCTAAATTGGAAGCTGGTCAGGCCAAGTTTGAAGCTGAGTGAAAGACCGAGGAGTGGTCTGTTGCTGGTTGGAAGAGGAAAGCGGAAGCTGAAGCTGCTCTCCTTTCCGAGGAACGCAAAAACTGGAGGAAAATTTGCGAAAAAGATAATGCTGAGAAGGCAAACCTTCGTAATATCATTAATAACCTCAAGGCTGAGGTTGAAAAACTGAAGAACCAGGATGCGGAGGTAGAAAAGCTGAAAAGGGAGAAAGCTGATGCAGAAGCTGCTTTACAAGAAGCGCGTTCCCATAGCGAGCGCAGTGAGCAACGAGAGGTACAAGCTTGTGCCACTCTTGCCCTTAGAGATAGAGAGTTAGAAGAACTTACTGCTTTGCTTTCTGATCAGGAAAAACTTAAAAAGGACCTGGAGCTTGCGCACTCTGAAAAGGCTGAAACCTCTCGCCGTTTGACCGAAACTGAAGAAAAATTGGAAAATTCTGAAACGGCACGGGTCACAGCGGAGAGCGAGCTTGAACCTTTAAAGAGTGATATGGCGTGGTTAAAAGATCGTGGGATTGCTTGTGTAAGTTGTGTGCACTTTTTCTGTTGTAGAACTGTTCATGCGCTCTCTTGTTATTTACCCTTTCCTCCTTTTACAGGTTGCTGAATCAGTATTAAATTCTGAGGAGTTGGATAAAACTGTTGGGCGGTTAGTTGTTGCCGCGCGTAAAGATGGGTATGCCCAAGGATATGCTGAGTGTTCGCAGCATGTAAATAGCGCTTTGAAGGTGGATTGGGATATCAGCAAATCTGCTACTTGTGGCGTAGATACTAATGCTGCGCTTGCTGCTTTAAAAACAGAATTTAACAACTTGCAACTTCCGGTTATGGATCTGATAAATGTGGCGCTGCAATCTGACGATCACGTAGCGCAACTAAAAGAAATCTTTCTGGATGAGGGTGAAGATTTGTCGTAGGTTGGAAATGTATTTGAACAATTCCCTTGTAATATTTGGGATGTATATCCCTTTTTGGTTGGTGCGCTGTTGCGCAAGTAACTCGAACACTGTCGTGTTTGATAGTTTTTCAGGCGTATCTGTACGCACAGAATAGTATGCTATGTTTTTCGTTTTACAATATTTTGCATGAGTACGATTGCTTTTATTGAGTAAGGCGAATGAATTTGGTATAAAGCTCATGTGTGAACTTATGGTCGTTTGTGACGTGGTCACTGACCGTTCATGAGGCTTATTTTGAAACTACCATAATGTTTTTGCGCTTACTAAAAGAAATTGCATGCACTTTGTAAGAAAAACACAGAAATAATAGAAACTTTGCTATTTTATTTAGGGATAGAGCACAGAGGCTTTTACAAAGTTTGCTAATATAATTATATGAAACTTAACTTACTCTCTAATATTTCCGCTTCGCTTGATAAATCATGTTTTCCTGCGGGAAATTCATAGAGTTGTCTCTTAAGTTTTTGCCCTTTTGCTTGGGCCCTCCTCACCCCGAGTTATCTGCTTAATTTCTTTGTGCACATTTTGGAGCAAATGAGTGAGCTCGCCGCTCTTGAGGGCTTTCTCTATTTCTGTGCGTAAAGAAATGCAGTTGTTAGTGGTATGCCCATTGTCCTTGTGATACTCGCAGTATTGAGCAGGGTCTTGTCCGCGCTTATTTTTCATGGGGATCGGAGGTTTGAATTTATAGTCATCAGTACTCAAGACTTCCGCCGGGGTCTTAGTTAGGGAGTCCACTGCCTCTCCCTATTCTCCTGTTTAGACTCCCTCTGCGCTGTGAGTTTGTTGATCGTTGCTCGAGCATCTTCAGACGAACGATTTCCAGAGCCAGACTCATGCCATGATTTCTTAAATTTTCTCTCGCCAGTGGAGCTTAAATCCGTGGGTCTATTATGTGGTGGCGGTGGCCTGTTTGTGGTAAGGTTTTTTCGGTTTGCGCATAAACCTTGGCCGCCGCCATCACCTTCTCCCAACTCTTAGGGAGACCCTTTGTTCCAGATAAGACCTTAATAATGTCATCACACCTAACCGCGTACTTGAATTGGGCGTGGATTAGTTGTTCGTGAACACCACCAATCTCCAGTACTTCTTTGTTGTATCTGGTGATGAAATCCTCCAGATTTTCATCGTCATGGCGCCAAATGTTCATGACGTCAGATGTATCGCGAATGGAACGCCGTTGTTGACTAAAGTGTGTCAGAAATTTTTCGCGCAGGTCTTTCCATGATTCGATCTATCCGATTGGCAAGTTATCAAACCAGATCCTTGCCGGGCCAGTTAGGGTCTGTACGAATAGATGGCACCATAACGGTAGGGTCCAGCCCCCAACCAAACCTGCGCTTGTAAACACTCTTAAATGATCATCCGGGTCTGTCAACCCATTGAACTTTCCCACGTTCGATGGTAATTTAGCTTTCTCAAGCGGTGCGAGAGCTATCTCCATGATGAACTTTGAATTTTCCGCTGCTTCCGCAGGGCAGTAAATCAAATCATAGTTATGTTCTGCCTCAGGGTTATAAACCGCATGAGGCCTGCATTTGTTATAATTTGGCTGCAATCGATTGAACACACTGGTACTTGCACTTAAACGGTATGTTGGATCAAACTCGTCGGTGTGGGTGTTCCGTTGGGAACCCAACCTATCATGAACTGACTGTCTTCGGTGAAGGTGTGGTTCACCATGATATTCTCTCTGGTGACTTCCTGACTCACTTTTTGATGTGGATCTGGCATAAACTTCTGTATTCTCGTAAGTTGAATTCTCCCGTTGGGAAGCATTAGCACGAGATCCTGGTCTCCGTGACTGAGTTAAGGGAGCAGTCTGAGTACACAGCTGTGTGTATACCGCATTTAGTGCCCCTTGAGACCTGACGTACCAGGAAATTGGAGTTTCTCCTGATGGCAGAATTGAATGAGCAAGGTTTGCTGGTAACGCTCCTGGAGTGACAGGGTCTTTTGCTCGATTGGATTGAACTTCGTTGTCATCCGAGACATCCTCTGGGATTCCTTCTACTTGAAAGTTGTTTTCGACATTCGGCCGGGGGCCGGTTTGCCGATGAGATGACGTTTCTTCCTTATGCAAACGGAAACGATGAAATGAATTGAAAAAACAAGAGAGAAACGGGTGAAACAGAGAAAAAACGGTGGGCACCAATGAAGAAACACTAGATTAATCGATCGAAATCACTTATCTAGGGGGTTTGAATCCGCATAAAAGGGTAAGTTTCCTCTCGTTTGATTCGATTGCCACTGATCTCTTTCTTCGATACTCTGTAAAAAAGAAGCACCGTTAGCCTCGCCAAGGGGAGAAAAGGGTTCTCTCCTTGACCCGACTCCGGTGTGAGAATAAGTATGGGTTATGAAGAAGAAGATGTATTTAAGAAGTGTGTGTAACTTGCATTCATACCTGGGTTGTTTCTCATATTTATAGCCGGGAGTCTTTTGGGCGGGAAAACCCGTTAATGAAAAGTTAACGGGAGATGCTAACCCCGTAAGCGGTTACATTTCCTTTCGTTAAACTTCTCGATCCGACGTTAGTGCACACGGATCGCTAATCAGATCTATGGCTAGGGATTTGCCACGTGGAAAGTGATCAAATGGAGATTACTCTCCATTTACATGCTATCGTTGTGATTTCAGGGAGCCGTGAGATGACGACACGTGTCCAGACGGTTATAACCGTCTCAGTGGTGCACGATTGAATCCCTTCTAGAAGATTATTGCTGTAATCTGGTGTGGCTCCTTATTGTGTGGGATCAGCTGGATAAATAAATCCCAAGTCTGGGTAAATAATATCAAAGTCTGGATATTGAGCGGAAGTGTTTACTTTAGGATTTTCATCCTTTGCTCATGGGAGAAAGTGCAAAGACTTATGATTTCCTTTTGGCGCAAGTGTTGACTGTCGCTTTAAGCTTTTCTTTTGTAAGACCAGTGCGCGGCCGCGCAAGGTTAAAAGGTTGAAAAACAAGGTTGTGGTATGGTCCCAAGTATTTGTTATGAGGTTTTTGGGACCTTACCCCTTCACCTTACTTGAATCATTTAAATTGGTTACGACACCTTGCGGTGGCATTTTCGTTAACTTGAAACTTGAGCTAATCTCATTTACCCACCTGATGTACAGATTTATTTTCTATTGGCTCATTTAGTCTTAATACAATTATGTGTTAAGATAAGAGTACACAAGTTCGTATTATATTCTGGTGTACCTCTAAATATTCTTTCATCATTGACCGGAAATTCTATGATATTCATTTGGTCTTTCATTATCAATTGAAAATCCTATAAAATTTATTTGAAATGAATATCCAAATTTTCTTCATTAAAACTTTATGTTGATTACGAACACGGTGAAGTTGTTCGGTCACCGTAATTATTGAACTATTTCAATCATTGCGACACCTTGAGGCGTCGATATAAACTTGTAGCTTGGGCTAATCATAATCATACGAATCATTCAAAACTACGTATCTCTTTCGTTTGATTTATCATTGAAAATAGTCTTAATGCAATTATGTATTAAGATAATGATATACTAAACTCTATTATATTCCGGTGTATCCTTGCAATTCAATAAATGTCAACACATTGATTTTTCTCATGTAATGGGTTGATAGTTGACAAATCATTTTCATGCTTCTATTTCATTTTAGCTTGTTAATTCTAAGTCTTCCTTAATTGATAACTCAGGTAAGTTTTCCTTTGACAATGAATTCTATTGAATCTAAAATTCATTCCCAAATTGTAAACATTCGATTTAGATGTCTATTGATCATATATCTCTTTTGGCTTAAACCTAGTCTCCATGGAAATTATATCATTTCATCTCGTTCAGTTGACATCGATTTCTGAAACTAATTCAGTTGAGCCATTGAGTCCTATTTATTGTAAAAACCCGTATTCATAAAATTTAAACGTGTCTTGACTCTATTACAGTGTCATTTAGCTTAATACTCTTCTTATTGACTAAGACGTGACATAACTATAAGAAAACATTGTAGCCCAAATCTTGAGGACGAGATTTAAAACAAGGTGGGGAAGGATATAACCTTTCCATTTTTTTATCATATAAGAATTATAGGTTGTTTAAATTTATTAACCATTAGTAACAAGTTTTATTTTTAATATAATTATTCGACCCATATAATTTTAAAAACTATTTTATATATTGATGTGTGCAAAATGCAACATATAAATTACATCAAATGAGGCATAAAACTAACCCTTTTTTAATACTAATGTTGGAAAAAGTGTGTTTTTGTTTACGTTTTGTATTTTCAGGACCAAATGAGCTTAAACGAACAAAAGGAACAAATATGCAGCAAAAACTAACATAAATACAAAGAAAAGGAATAAACATGGCATGCCCGACCCCTCGACAACATTTCCCCAAGAAAAAACAAGAAACAGAAGGCTGGCCACGGCCCGTGCCCACTGGACACGGGGGCGTGGTCAGGTATCTGTAGAAATGGACAAAGCTATGGAAGCTTCTATTCCCACCACGGGGGCGTGCCCAGCTCAGCACGGGGTGTGGTCAACGCTAAGATTTGCAGAATCTTGCAAATCTTGATAGTACAGATACGCTTCTGCACACGGGGCCGTGTCGATCCTAATGCAGACAATTGCAATTAATGAAGGAAGAGAAAGGGATTGGCCACGGGGGCATGTCCAACGGACACGGGGCTGTGGTCGGACTTCTGTTCAGGCTATAAATAGGGGTGCTTGGTTCACTTCAAAGGCATCCCTTGGCAAACCACCTCTCTCCCACTTTGCCACCACCCCAGCACCACTAGAACACCCACATCCACCACCATTATCCATCATCCACCTTAGAGTGTGTGTAGTAGTCTCGGGATCCAAAATTGATCGTAAGAGTTCTTGTCAATCAAATGCCATGTTTGGCTAAGTCTTTTACATTACTTGGTGAAGACAAGAATTTAATGTATTACTTTGATTTTTAATCTTTTCGCACTTTTTATTTGGTTTTGTATTAAGGACTTTAATAACTAGTTTCTTATGTTGAAGGTGAAACTTCCTTATCATTTGTCTGTGGTGTCTTGGCATTACTTTACTGTCTATATAAAGTAAAAGATTTTCACCATTCATATCTCTACGGTCTATATAGAGATATGTTGGCTACCTGGTCGGGGGTTAAGGGAATGGTTTGGTAAGGTTCTTGCCTTCTTTAGTGTATAGATCCTGCAAGGATCTGGGTCAGGCTTACTAGGACCTCCTTCAATACCCACTGGTATTAGATGGCGGCAGTGCGAATGGCTTAATCCCCTCATATGTAAACTACTATTAATACATTAAAGCGACTACTTAGGATTGTATCCCTGCTGACTCAAACCACTTAGCCGAGGGTAACGTCACCTTCAAAAGAGGGGCCTGCCACTTTACGCATTAATAACTTAATTAATTATCTTTGAATATTCCGACCCTTTGGGATTGTATCCTTGCTGACTCAAACCACTGGGTTGAGGGTAACGTCACCTTCAAAAGAGGGGCCTACTACTATAACTAAGATAATTTCTTAAAAAGTGCAAAAGTGCGGAAATCATCAAAGGATACGTTAAAGGCGAGTCGGATCCAAGTGATTCATCTTGTATATCTGTTTTTATTTTTTTATTTTCAGCATTTTAGTTTTATTTTTCATGCTTAAAACCTTTTTCCAAAAATTTTAGTTTAATTAGACGTTAAGGATAAACCGGTACTAAAAGCTCTTGTGTCCTTGGACGACCTCGGTATCTTACCAACGCTATACTACGCTCTCGATGGGTGCACTTGCCCATGCGTGTGTTTAGTGTTAGTAGAATATCATGTTTTAAAAATTTAAAACTTGACTAATGTGTAAAATAGGCTTAAAATATCAATAAAAACATAACGCAGTCAACACGCATCAAGTTTTTGGCGCCGTTGCCGGGGACACAAGGATTTTAAGAAAGTTAGGAATCAACGGCCTAATCTTTTTTCTTATTTTTCTGTTTTTTCTAGATTTTTTCAGCATCTGTAGAGCTCAGCAAGGGGCCGTGCCCGCTGAACACGCCCCCGTGCCCAATCTTTGGTACTGGCAATCTTGTTTTAAGTCAGATAGTAGCTGAACACGGGGCCGTGCCCACTGAACACGCCCCCGTGCCCAAGCTTCAGTTACTGAAAACAGAACCGTAAGATCCCGACGGTTGGTAATTTCTGACACAAACATGAGTGATACTGATTATTTTTACTTTCGCTCTTCTTATGGTGTATGGTGTCAAATATGTGGTGGATTTCATGAAGATTTAAAATGTTACTTTTTAAATTACACTCCCCACTATATAGACTCATCGTTTTCCTATAACCTTAAGATGGGCGAAAGTAAAAACAATCTCAATCTCTCCCTCGAATGCTCTCAATCATCTCTTCTAGATGATATGATTCTTGAAGAATTATTTCAAATGGAAGAAGTAATTCTCCAATTGATAAAAGAACTTGAGATGGAAATAAGTTATCCATCTCAAGACGACGATCAAGGAAAATTATTGAGATCGCATTCGGGCATTAACAACATTGTCGACCCCGAAAGTACCTCTAACTCTTGTGAGGACATGAGCGATAGTCGTCCCTGTGTCGATTGTGCCGTGAAGGACTCTCCATCGGTCTCCGCCGATGCGTTCATAGACCTGAGCAATTCGACATATACCTTCTTTAACGAGAGCCTGAATAAGGGGAATAAAGGTTGGTTTCGCCCACCGGTAGTTAGTTTAGGTTTTACCCTTTCCGATAACCTCTTGCATTCTTTTCTAAAGGTAGGGCAACTAAGGTACCTCAGGCACTTCGGTGTTGTTCCGTCCAATAAGGAACCGCCCGATTTGGACAAATTCCTTAAAAATAAAGCAGACTCTCTAGCCACGGGGCCGTGCCCAGGTCAACACGCCCCGTGCTCACCGAAAAATTGACCACGGGGACGTGTCCAGACCAACACGCCCCGTGCTGAAGATACGGACAAAATGTGTCAGAGTTTTTATGACCACGGGGCCGTGTCCAGCCGACACGGGGCCGTGGTCAGCGTGCTGTCGTTTTCTATAAATGCAGCAAGATTCCTACACATTTGGACCCATTCCAAAGACAAAGATCTGGTGGGATTTTCACATATACCCTATAAGGTATATTCTAAAGATGGTCCTCAACAACCATCTTGTCATTACTACTTTTATCTCTTGCCTTCTTCTTCACAAACTCCTCAAAACCTCCATTAAAGCTTGAAATCTCCATGTTTTCAATCTTTATTGTGACATTTGTTAGGTTTCTAATCAAGGAATTTTATCAAAAATAAGTTTTACAATACTGTTTTAAGTTATTTCTGCTCAGAAATGCTTCAAAAGTCAGAAAAATAATTTAAAACACTAAGATTCCTTGTTTCGAAAATCTGCAGATTGGTGGCCATGGGGTCGTGCTCAGCGAGCACGGGGCCGTGGCCGGAGTTACTGTTTCATTAATTTGAAATTTTTCGACTTGTTTTCTTAGAATGTCGAGCAGGAATAGCGGAACATCCTCAGCTCACTCGAGAAAGGATCGACGGGGAAGAAGAGCATCGGTGGAAGACTCCTTGGTCAACTACGTGTACGCCTTGCGATAAGCCATTGATGAAATGACAGGAGTAGAGGAAGCCTTAATTGACCGTATTAACCATTTGTCGGTGGGGTTAGAGGAATGCCTTCGAGAAGTTAACCTTTTGCACCAAAGGTTGAATATTCTCGATTCTCCTCCCATGGTGCCAATCATCGCACAAAGGGGGTGGAATGTTGTGCCAGAAGTCATTATTCCAGCCGAGTGGCATGTCATGCCTCCGGAACCTCCTCTAGACATACTACACGGGGTTCCGGTAGCCGTCGCTCCTCCTCCGCAAGACATTGTGGAAAACGAGCCCGCCTTTTTTCTCCCTAGGGAGATAGAAGAATGGCTCAATGACATTTAAAAGACATCCCCCGGTTCCAAGTTCTACAAAACCCTTAAATACCGGAAAGCTATTTCCGGGTTTTTGTCACTCCTACAATAAGGGTAGAACTCCTTAAGTGGTTTCATGCATTCTATGACCTATTTATCTTAGGATCTTTATTGTCACACCCCCAAAAATCCACACGCGGAGTATCACCGCTTGGAGACGTGACAGACCAGGATCAAGCCACCAATCATATTGAACAAGCATGTAAGTAGTATATAAAGATCCAACACAATACAATTGGTGTCTAAACAAAACAGTAGTTTAAGTTGCAAGCGGAAGCATAATGTTTAAAACTAATTCATAAGTTTAGACGTTTCAAAAGTTTAGCATGGCACACAGCTGTCCATGTCCCACAACGACCATGCCTCCCTGTGCAAGCTCCATGAGTACCTAACGACCTGCAAGGCATGTAACAACAAATCAACAACAAAGTTGAGCGAGTTCACAGTTGGTTGTTCAGTTAATAAGTTCGTATCAGAAATCGTAAGTTCATTTCATCACCATGTATTACCCATTATCCTTGATTCCCAACCTTTACGATGTTTAGTGGGGGCTTCCCATTTTGTATGTTACTAGACTAGTTGTATCCATAAGTGTCCTTCCCAATCCGAGGATAGTGGTAAGTATGAGTTTACGTAGGTTTTACGTAAGTGCCCTTCCCAATCCGAGGACAGTAGTAAGTATGAGTTTACGTAGGTTTTACGTAAGTGCCCTTCCCAATCCGAGGACAGTAGTAAGTATGAGTTTACGTAGGTTTTACGTAAGTGCCCTTCCCAATCCGAGGACAGTAGTAAGTATGAGTTTACGTAGGTTTTACGTAAGTGCCCTTCCCAATCCGAGGACAGTAGTAAGTATGAGTTTACGTAGGTTTTACGTAAGTGCCCTTCCCAATCCGAGGACAGTAGTAAGTATGAGTTTACGTAGGTTTTATGTAAGTGCCCTTCCCAATCCGAGGACAGTAGTAAGTATGAGTTTACGTAGGTTTTACGTAAGTGCCCTTCCCAATCTGAGGACAGTAGTAAGTAGTCTAGTTGTGTTGATAGTATAAGTAGTTATTCAATCCCATTCCCAACCACCGGGAATCCCATGCCTTAGTAAGAGTGTGAACTCACCTTGGTTGCTCGGTTTGACTCTCAAATATAGCTAACAGTCAAGGTCGGTCAATCACGTCCTAGTATGATTGCCACTTAGTTTATTAGTGACTTCAAAATAGAGCACAAAGTTCCTACACGTATCTATCACATAACATGCATCACTTTAACGGTTTATTCCCATATAAACTTCCATCTATACCCGTTCATAAGCAAACATACGACATTGCACATAACACATATAACATGTTATATCATTCACAGATAACATACCCGACATTTAGACACGCAATTTACGACTTAAGTCATTTCAGCTTTTATATTCAAATCTGGGGTGTTTTCGGGGACTTTAATAAAATAGTTAACTTATTCCAAAAATTCCCAACTTTTTACAGAAAGTCTTAAACGATCCAAATATTATTATGTAAAAATCTCGTGGTCCAGTTTATTACCAATATTTTACAGAAATTCATTTACCGGGCTGCAATCAGATTTGTCACTTTCTGACTGCAGTCTACGGAATAATTCACTACAAATTAATCGTAAGTCCGATTGACGAAATTCTAGTGGGGTAATTACAAATACATCAATTATCATCTACTGTACAAATTTCATGAGTTGATTCATCATAGATTTCTAGTTATGACCAAAAACATATCACTCATTTACTGCAGCAAAAACTCAGCTTCAGCTGCTGTTTTTAAAAGGGTATTTAAAAATAGTAAACGAAGTCCAAAAATTATGATTCCAGTGCCATTAGAACCGTATTTCATAATACATAAATCTAGAGTTCAGAAAATATATTTTCTGCTTTATTAAGGTTCGGTTACAGCCAACTGAATTTGGCTGTAATCATCAATCAGCAAACTGTTTTCAGCTTTTAACATTCTAAAGTGTGTTCAATTGATTCCTTTAACATGTTTAGTGATCATAACAACATCAAGCATCAATATTAACAAGTAATTCAGCAAATAATCAGTACATCTCAGGACAACTTCATACTAACATAAATACATCATGCTTCATCTTCTTGTCTAAACCCTTTTTAGTGTTCTTGTAGATTTAACATATTACATCTTTTTAACTACACCAAATAGACATAAATAAGGGTAAATCAAGACTTACTACTAGCTTATAGCTAGGGATGATTCTTAGTGAAGAAGATGATGAAGAAATGATGATGATGATCAAGAAAGAACAAAGGTCCTTTTGAAGCTTTCACAAGTTGCAACCTTCTTGTATCACCTTTGAAGCTTAAAGAGACTTGAAAGTGGAGGTTGATGGTGATGAAATGGTGGTGGTGTGGCGGTGATAAAGTGACCGAGAGTGGGAGAGAAGAGTTAGTGAGAGAGAGGTGTGTGATCTAGTTGAAAGATATGAAGTGATGGAATGAGATACACTCCATACTTAAAGATCTCATAACATATTTTGTTCACATTCTCAAGTAAAGCAAGATCCTAGAAGATATATGGGAGATTTTACAAGCAAGGTGGTGGGGTCCCCCACATGGGGCCGGTTACTAAAGGGGGGGGGTAAAATGAAAATATTTTGTAACTAAATAGGTAAACATTAGTTAGTTCCCAAGTATTGTTTACATATGTTAGTTAGTAGGCATTTTAGCGGGTGTTATGGTGTACGGGGATCAAGACTAGCCAAAAATAATAATACAATGTATTTGGCAAATATTTGGTGTTCCGGGTAATGTCCGGTTGTTCGGTCGGATACTGTTCCGTTAAAGTGTTTAATTGTTCCGTAAGGCGTCTTATATATATATTTTTGTAACGCAATTAATTCCTAACACATAGGAAAATATATCGGACTATTTAGTAACTTTTATGTACACTACTAGTATGTTAACACACACATTTAAGTATAACACCGTAATCAGAGAGCAGTTAAATGATTTAGCACAATCAGCAAGCACTTTAATTATCATTAATAAATTGTACGGATACATGGAATTTCGAGGGTTGTCACATTCTCCCCCTGTTAAGAAAATTTCGTCCCGAAATTTAGTGCGTAGTTACTGAGGAAGCTAGTTAAGTTGCGGTGTTTACTGGTTTTCCTGGGGTGTCACATCATCCCCCCGTTGATTTGGAATTTCATCCCGAAATTCTGCAGTAGCTTCAGCCTCAGTAGTGGTTGCACTGTTTACGAACAACTGGGGATATATGAGTTTCATCTGATCTTCTCGTTCCCAGGTAAACTCTGGGCCACGACGGGAGTTCCAATGAACTCGAACAAGATGTATTTTGGTGCGCTTGAGGACCTTAACGTCTCGGTCCGTGATTTCAACTGGTTCCTCGACGAATCGCAACTGATCGTCGATAGTGAGCTCCTTCAAAGGAACTATGAGGGTCTCATCTGACAGACACTTCTTCGGATTTGACACGTGAAAAACGTTGTGAACTGCACTGAGTTCTGCTGGTAGATCCAGTTTGTAGGCCACTTTGCCTATTTTCTCTATGATTTCGAACGGTCTGACATATCGCAGATTGAGTTTGCCCCTTTTGCCAAAACGGACTACACCTTTCCAAGGTGAGACTTTGAGTAGCACTCGATCCCCAACTTGGAACTCGAGTGGTTTCCTGCGCTTATTTGCGTAGGCTTTCTGACGGTCGCGAGCTGCCGCCATGCGTTGTCTTATCTGAGCAATTCTCTCGGTCGTATCTACTACAAGTTCTGGTCCTGTAATTTGGCTGTCACCAACTTCTGCCCAACAAAGAGGTGATCGGCATTTTACGTCCGTACAATGCCTCAAATGGAGCGGCTTGGATGCTGGTGTGGTAGCTGTTGTTATATGAAAACTCCACTAGCGGGAGGTGCTTTTCCTAGCCGTTACCAAAATCGATTACACATGCCCTAAGCATGTCTTCAAGGGTCTGGATGGTGCGTTCAGATTGCCCATCCTTCTGTGGATGATAAGCGGTGCTCATATCTAAACGAGGGCCGAAGGACTTGTGCATAGCTTACCACAGTTCAGAAGTAAAGCGCGAGTCTCGATCAGAAATGATGGAGGTTGGCACTCCGTGCCTTGATACTACTTCCTTTAGGTAGATGTCTGCTATGGTAGAAAACTTATCCGTTTCTTTGATAGCCAGAAAATGTGCAGACTTGGTCAGTCGATCCATAATCACCCAAATGGTATCATTTCCGCGTTGAGATCAAGGAAGGCCAGTAACGAAATCCATGGAAATTTGCTCTCATTTCCATGTCGGGATCTCTGGTTGTTGGAGTAGGCCTGATGGTTTCTGGTATTCAGTCTTAACTCTCGCACAAGTCAAACATTTACTGACGTAGGTTGCTATGTGGGCTTTCATACCAGGCCACCAATACGTAGTTCTGAGATCGTGGTACATCTTATCCGAACCAGGATGTACTGAGTAGCGAGACTTATGTGCTTCATCCATTACAAGTTCTCATAAATTGCCATAGAGTGGGACCCAGATGCGTCCTGTTACGTAGTAGGCGCCGTCTTCCTTTTGTTCTAACTGTTGCCTCGAACCGCGTAGGGCTTCAGCCCTGACGTTTTCTGTCTTCAATGCTTCTACCTGAGCATCTTGTATCTGTGAAGGAAGACTAGATTGGATGGTAAGCTGTAACGCACGTACACGCTTAGGTATAGTATCCTTTTGACTGAGGGCGTCGGCCACAACATTGGCCTTGCCCGGATGGTACTTGATCGCGCATTCGTAATCATTCAAGAGCTTGACCCATCGACGTTGTCGCATGTTTAACTTCTTTTGCTTGAAGATATTCTCGAGACTCCTGTGATCGGTGTAAATGGTGCACTTGGTACCGTACAGGTAATGTCTCCATATCTTGAGCGCGAAAACAACAGCTCCCAGCTCTAAATCATGTGTGGTGTAGTTCCTTTCGTGAACCTTAAGTTGGCGTGATGTGTAGGCAATGACCTTGTCACGTTGCATTAACACGCAACCCAATCCTTGGATGGAAGCGTCGCAATAAACCACAAAATCATCTGTGCCCTCTGGCAGTGAGAGGATAGGCGCGCTACAAAGTCTATCCTTTAGGTGCTGAAATGCAGATTCTTGTGGCTCACCCCAACGGTAGGTGACTCCTTTCTGGGTCAATGAAGTGAGAGGTTGCGCAATCTTAGAGAAGTCCTTGATAAATCTTCTGTAATATCCTGCCAAACCCAAGAATTGGCGGATTTCTGTTGGTGTACAGGGTGCATGCCAGTTCTTGATCGAGTCAACCTTGGATGGATCCACATGAATCCCATCCTTGTTTACTACGTGGCCTAGAAAGTGGACTTCGCGAAGCCAGAAGTCACATTTCGAAAATTTGGCATACAGTTGCCCTGCTCGAAGAAGTTCCAGCATAAGTCGTAGATGCTACTCGTGTTCCTCCTGATTCTTAGAATAGATCAGGATATCGTCGATGAAAACAATAACGAACTTATTCAGTTAAGGTTTGCATACTCGGTTCATGAGATCCATGAAGACCGTTGGTGCGTTCGTCAATCCGAAAGGCATAACTAGAAACTCGTAATGGCCGTAACGAGTTCTGAACGCTGTTTTGGAGACGTCCTCATCTCAGACTCTCAGCTGATGGTATCCCGATCTCAAATCAATCTTAGAGTAATAGCTCAACCCTTGCAGCTGGTCGAATAGGTCATTAATACGTGGGAGAGGATAGCGATTCTTCACGGTCACCTTGTTGAGTTCGCGGTAATCAATGCACATACGGAAGGTACCGTCTTTCTTCTTTACAAATAACACTGGAGCTCCCCAGGGCGAAGAGCTAGGACGAATGAAACCCTTATCAAAGAGTTCTTGCAATTGTTTGGACAGTTCTTCCAGTTCGGTTGGAGCTAAGCGATACGGTGCTCGAGCTATGGGCGCTGCTCCAGGAGCCAGCTCAATTTGAAATTCAACCTGACGATGAGGCGGTAGCCCAGGTAAATCTTCAGGAAACACTTGAGGAAAATCACGTACTACTGGAATATCCTCTATTCTCTTCTCTTCCGTTGATATGTCAGTAACGAGTGCTAGAATGGCAGTATGGCTCTTTCGCAAACACTTCTGGGCCTTAAGGAAAGAGATGATGCCTTCGACAGCACCACTCTTGTTGCCACGAATCACGAGAGGTTCTTCACCAGAACGAGGAATGCGGACGATTTTCTCCTTGCAAACAATCTCCGCTTGATGATGAGATAGCCAATCCATCCCAATAACGATGTCAAAACTACCCAGTATGATGGGAATAAGATCGATAGAGAAAGTCTGACCAGCTAAGACAAGGTTACAACCCTTAACTATGTGTGTGGCCTCAAGACTTTTACCATTTGCCAGCTCTACCATGAGTTTGGTGTTCAAAAGCGTTGGGGTGCGCTAACTTTTAAGGACACATAACTAGCATCGGCACCTGAATCGAATAAAACAGTAACAAAGAAGTCATCCAGAAGAAACTTACCCATCACAACGTTGGGATCATTCCTCTCGTCACCCTCAAGGTTTCCAGGAGTGATCACCAAGGATCGAGAGTCGAGCCTTCCAAACTCTCTATGCTAGAGGGTGTTCGTTTCAGTGTCTTCGCATGGAGAAGCGAGAACGAAATGTCACTGTGGTAAGAGAATGACGGTTTGGTCTAAGCAAATGGTAGAATTTAGACCTAACATAAATCAACAATCATGTGTCGGTACAAAAGCTAGTGCAAAGATTCCGCATATTTAAGAAAAACTATCATGAAATTAAAGTACGTTTCTTGTAGTGTAAGGTGGGTCAGGTAAACGTATAAATTATCGTGTTCGCCGGTGGGTTGAGTGATCCATATCTCTGTCCCCAAATGTCCTGAAGACTATTTCACCAGTAATGGTATTCATTCGCTGAGTTGGGTATACGAGAGAGTTAATAAACCAACCAACAGGGTAATAAGGTAGTCTTGTGATCGGTGAAAATCATAGTATGGTTGTTGGTGTTTTGTTAAATCAGTTACCAATCAAAGAAACAGGGAATTAATGAGGTTCATGCGAAGAATCGAGCGAAAACAGGGGTCCACCATTAACAGAAGAATTCAACCAAGTAATATGTTGCTTAGAAGCAATTCTAGTAGTGAGGTGTGGCGGCATGACACAAAAAGGGAAGTTCGTTGCATCACGATCACGGAAGTATATCACTTGTCCAAAACAGAGTTTGGTTGGTAGGGTTGCGAGTTACAAAGCGACGAACGCGTGTAACTATGGCTGCTTCGTTTCTGGTAACGACGACCAGTGGGGATGATGAGGTTCGTCAGCAGGGATACGTGGGTATAGTTCTCCTAAACCCAAGTTCGTTTGAGCCAGGTCTGGTCTTCGTGAATGTTGACGTACAAGCCGAATGTACGGAGGGTCAGATGGTGACGTCATGTCGAGATAAGCGTGTAAATAGATAGAATGCATAAACAGTTTTCGTAGCGGGGTGACGAGAAATCTGAAAAGAATTTGACCACCGCTTGTCAAATTTCAAGTAAACAATTACGTGTCATAAAGAACGCAGTAGGGCTAACAGACAGCATGCTACTACCCTAAATAAACACGCAATAAACACCACTCCAGACAAAAGTAATCTAGCAAGTAAGAAATATAAACTTAAATCATACCACCTGGTGTGTTGAGCCTTGCACGTGGAGCGAAGCGTCGTTGTGGATCGTTGAGCACTATACAAGTTATAGTCTGGTTTTGTCAAAAAGCTTTTCCCTTTTTAAAACCAAGTTCACTATAACCAATGACTCTGATACCAATCTGTCACACCCCCAAAAATCCACACGCGGAGTATCACCGCTTGGAGGCGTGACTGGCCAGGATCAAGCCACCAATCATATTGAACAAGCATGTAAGTAGTATATAAAGATCCAACACAATACAATTGGTGTCTAAACAAAATAGTAGTTTAAGTTACAAGCGGAAGCATAATGTTTAAAACTAAGACATAAGTTTAGACGTTTCAAAAGTTTAGCATGGCACACAGCTGTCCATGTCCCACAACGACCACGGCTCCCTGTGCAAGCTCCATGAGTACCTAACGACCTGCAAGGCATGTAACAACAAATCAACAACAAAGTTGAGCGAGTTCACAGTTGGTTGTTCAGTTAATAAGTTCGTATCAGAAATCGTAAGTTCATTTCATCACCATGTATTACCCATTATCCTTGATTCCCAACCTTTACGATGTTTAGTGGGGGCTTCCCATTTTGTATGTTACTAGACTAGTTGTATCCATAAGTGTCCTTCCCAATCCGAGGACAGTGGTAAGTATGAGTTTACGTAGGTTTTACGTAAGTGCCTGACGTGTGCGTATATATACATAATTTTTGCAATGAATTTACACACGATTGGGTTTTAAATTTATAAAAGTGATTATTACTTTTACATCAAAACACACACGAAAGAGGCAAGTGTACCCCGTCACATATGTAATAAAGTATCGGTAAGAACCAAGTATCGATCCAAGGAAATGGGTGGAGAAATAATACTAGACCTTTGTCACTAAACTACCGGTAAAAACATAAGTTTTGTTTGATTTTAAATAAACTAAAGTAAGCATAAACAAATACATAATAAAAACATAATAGATAATAGATAAAAAACCTTGCTTAATACACAACCACAGCATGTCAACTAAGTCGGTTTTGGCACTAGAAGTATTCGGTCAATATTCCAATTTAAGACAATTAGTATCCCTTTCGGGAATCCTAACATGACAATCATTCGGAAAGCTAAAACGATAAACACACTTTAACCACCTAAAATTGTTCTTTAACGTGAAATTGATAAAAGTCTATGAAAATCTCTTAAAAATAAGTTAGTCATCCGTTAGGAGTTTTCTAACCGCACTTAATCAAGGAAAGAGACACCGATAAACACAATGCAACCACCGAGACAAGCATAAACTAGATTAAATCACAACCGAGTTCATTTTACAAATCTTGCACAATAATTCACTAAGATAGCAATTTTGGCCTAAACTACTAACTAAGCTAATAAATCATGGCAAGAATTTATAACGACACCATCTAACCCGTTAAGGTCCTTACGTGACGGCAAGCTCTCTTGATTAACAATAATTACATTTTATTAAATCACTAACCATTTCTAGTATCATGATGCATACATTTAAACCAAGCTAAACTAGTTAACCAAGTTCAAAGTCTACTAATACAAGATTAATTAAGCTTCATTTTTCAACTATCTTAACTAACCAAATACCAATCATCCAACATAATTACTTATAATCAAGAATTCAATATCAATAACAAGGTTGCAAACTAATCATCAAAGATTAACATAGAAAATACTTCAAAGTGTCATTACAAACAAAGTTTAACAAACTAATGGTTATAATCTAGCAAGGGATTGTTGTGTTTTTGCCAAAAGGCTACAATAATACATAAACAATAATCTAAGTACTTGAAAGATTAACAAAATCATGGAAAGATTAGAAAACCAAACCATAAACAAGTACTAGACTAAGGATCCGGGTAGTAATGGAGCTAAACGGCACAATGTGGCTCGAATCCGGGTCAAAAGCAAAGCCTCCGGAGCCTGTAAATTCGCCTGTGAAGCTCCCAAAAATCCAGAATGTCGAACAGAATGTTTCTGTTCTGTTTTTATATTTTTTCGCTGTCGCACGGTCGTTCTTCGGATGGCACGACCGTGCACTTTAAGCAATTATTGGGGATGGGTCACCATACTGCATACGTCATCAGATCTTTGACCGGATACGATATCGCACGACCGTTCCTCGGATGGAACGGTCGTTCATCACCGGGACTCTTGTTGCACGAGCTACTGGGTCGGGCGTTCATCACCGAGATTTTGGCTGATCTTCGGAGTCGCACGGTCGTTCTTCGGATGGCACGTCCGTGCGTCCCCGGGATGGCCTTGTATGCCTTGCACTCCTAGTCGCACCCTCGTTCATTGCCGGACAAATCACCAACTGTCGGAGATGCACGGTCGTGCATCAGGTCGCACGACCGTTCCACAGGCGCAGGTCAGTTTCCTTAACAGAATGTCCGCAGCTTCGTCGTTTTGTCCGGAAAGTCCTCGTTTTCGCTATCATCTTGTCTGGTATGCTGTTTTAGGCCTGTAAACAAAAATGTAGATAATTCAGTATCCGAATGACGGTTTTACGGGCAAAAACGCATAAAATAGGGGTAAAACGGGGGACTAAAATATGTGTAAATTAACGAATATCAAATCTCCCCACACTTGAACTTTGCTTGTCCTCAAGCAAGCTAAACTAAAAAGCAATAAAAGACATAAACAAACAATAACGATAATTTACACACTATTTTATTTAAAACTACTATAAACGGTTAGCCGGTTTGTCGAAAGACAACATCAAAAGACTCAAACCCAACAAGCATATGCAATTAAAAAGCGACAACCAAAAAGCCGTGACTTCACATCTAATTGACTCACATGTTAATCTTCACACGACTCACAATGTTCACACACTCGGTTTTATTTATGAAACATACATAAAATGTGTATGTGTAAACACTCAATGCCTAGTCAATGAAATGTGCAATATCATAAGCTTCTCATAAGATCTCGTCTCCACCAACTAACATGCAAACAAGTGTAAATCAAGAGGTCTTTACGGGTTATAATGTTAGGCTTGGGCGAAGGGTATGGAAGTGGACATTTAAAATGGCGAATATGGTTAAAACTCGGTAATAGCGTTTAACTAGCAACAAACAATACAACTAAACATACAAATGCCTTAAAAAGGCGACTATAGCGCAATCGAGCTTACCAACGAAATTTAACCTTTAAGCATTCAAAATTGCTCGATTTCTATCAACTTCACCCTACTTTAGGGTGTTTTATTTTCTGTTTTTTTTTTTTTTTTTACAAACTAATACAAGGAAATATAAACAATAACAAGCTAGTTAAACTATTATTTTGACCGAGTTTCAACACTAAAAAGGTTTAAAACATAAAAAGGCTAAATTTGGTTAAGTGGGCGATAATGTGGGTAAACAAAGGTGAACGGGAAGGCTCGACAAGGTTAATCCTAAAGGGTAATATAAGGTGAACGGGAAGAACAACACAAAGAACAAGGTACACAACAAAGGGATAATCTAAGTGCCTCTATCATTTTTACACAAATTCACAAGTTCATGGTCTTAACAAGCATACTAGTGACAAGTTCTAAATTGCACATAACATCCGGCTCACTCCTATATCCGAAATGAACAAATATATAACAATAGGCTCAAATATGCTCACGTAACGGAAGGAATGGGTAAAAGTGTGAAAACTATCATGTAAGTCTTTCTTTGTTTGTCACGCTTTCCGGTTTCCTTTTTCAAAAATATTTTGCTTGTCGAGTTTTTATCAAGTCCGACGCTTTCTAAAACACAACCAACCGGTTTATTTACTAAAATATATACAAAATACAAGTATTTTTGAATGATTTTTCTGATTTTCTGATTTTTTTTTATAAGAGGACAAACAAAGTTAAGTTAACAAAGTTAACCCCCTCCCCACACTTGAACTTCGCATTGTCCCCAATGCGAGACCCGAAATATAGAGAAAGGGATAAAAATTACTCCCCTCAAGATGATGTTGATGCCACGAGACTTCCGAAGCTGTATCTGGTATGTGCTCCGGTCCAAGATCCGATAGATAAAACCTGCGAGTATGTCACATGTGCACCCAAAACATAACAGAAACAGAAAAATCACAAAACAACCATAATGTACATAAATACTAAAATCCAAACAAAACACAAAGGAAATTGTCTGAAATACATAACCGGGGTGTTTTAAATAATAGTCAAAATAAACACCCAATAGTAAATAAAGTACTGAAACAGAAAACACCACCAACTGCTATCACCACTGCCAACTACTCATCTCCATCATCATCATCATCATGTCTCGTATAGGACGGGCCGGCATCGCCATGACCAGGGGGTTCCACGGTGGGAACTGCGGAGGGTGCTGAAAGTAGTCGGGGTATGCGTGATGCATCTCCCCGAAAAGATAAGAAAACCCCGCAGACACCCCCTGGTATATAGCATCCTGGCTCTACCGAAGCTGGTCATGTGTGGCCCGAATCTGAGCCTGACTGGCTCGAATCTCGTCCTGGCTGGATCTAATCTCGTCAAAGTAGGTACCATGCTACTCCTGCGTCACACGCATATCTTGGAACTGCTGGTAGAACGTGGGCCAGTCCTCATGCTGATGAAATGCATGGTGCTGCGGCGAGTGTGGTGGTGTCGGTGGCTGGTGCTGCTGCTGCGGACCCTGCTCTCCCATCTCAACATCCTCATCATCCTCCTCATGTTCCTCCTCAGCTGGAGGCAACGGGTCCCAGACCTCGTTATTCAACCCTCTCAACCTATCCCCCCTATCAAGCTCTACAATCACCCCCATGAACTTCAGTGACCGGATATCGACATGAACCCCCTCAGTAATCAAAGTGAGACCCTGAAGAACCTCCTCAGTCATATAGCCTTCGTTGTAGGCTATTTCGGTCACGTACTGACCGCCATGTATCTCACTGTTCGGGGTCCGCCCCGAGCTCTTGACGAAATATTCAGCCATGCGTGCGCCCAGGTTGATTGGTGCTTTGTCAACCAACGCATATAAAAAGATCAAGTCAGGTGTGGGACAGTTACCGAGACTGTCCATGTGACCGCATATCGAATGGCTGAATACATGGTGCATCACTCGCACCAGAGGGTCTCGGAGTCGCGAGGCCTTTGACATCCTCGGGTTGTAGGGCTCCCCAATAGCGTTTTCTGCCCAAAATGCATCCCGATCTGCATCAGAAGGGAAGGTGAACTGTTCAGTGAAGACATCTTCATCATCCATGTCGTCCCTAGTATAAATCCCTAGCCTCCTTCCCAAACGACCAACCGACCAACTATGCCATTGCCCACATAACCTAAAAGTTACCCGCTTCTTGTAGCGAAATTTAGGTCTTCTATAAGCAGCCGGCTTTTCATAGGAATAAGATGCAAAGAACTCTATAGTCAGCTCCCGGTAAACGGGTCGGTTGCAACCGACCAGATTTACAAGCGGGCGACTCATCATGTCGTCCAGTCGATCATACTGATTGAGTTCTCGCATCACTTCCCAATCTAACCAACGGGGGACTCCAAACTGTCCCCGCCTTTCCCACAAGGCGTCGCGTCGTGGAATGCACAGAGCCTCTTTCTCGATGTTGGGATCGAATTGAAGGAAGGGATGGTCCATCTGTATGAGGAAAAATATTAGAAAGATGGAAACAGGAGAAATTTGAATCACAAACAAGCGAGCAGCCAATTATGAAGAAATTGTCTAACTGATCTGGGCATATGGCACGGTCGTGCGACGAGATGCACGGTCGTGCGTTACCGACGACGAGTACCAAATGCCCAAATATGCCGGAACTGCACGACGTGCGATCTGTGGCACCACCGTGCAACACCGAACAAACAGCAGATATCGTGAATAAGCCGGAATGGCATGACCGTTCCATCTAAGGAACGTCCGTGCGACACAGTGTCTGCGGATTTCGACCCCTGTACTTAGAACAACCTGATTTTTGCAAAATATCAACAAGTATTGGGCCAACAGGGGTCTGAAAGTCAACCGGGTGTTCACGATACTTCGATTCAACAAGGGTTAGGGTTTTGATTTGTTTATGAAGAGAACCCTAAAAATTTCCTTGAAGAATCGGAAGAAATCTAACCTAGAAAGCAAGAAAACAAGAAATCTACAACTAGGAACGTACCGTGCGAAGAAGGGTGTGAGATCGTGCGAAAAACCGTGCGAAAATGATGAAGAAACGCTCTGGAACGGCCTGCAGCGACTAGGGTTTCGCGAATTGTGAATGGGGGCTGCAGATGAGGGTATTTATAGTGCCAAAAGACAAAACTGCCCTCAGCCTGATGCACGGTCGTTCTCCGTTTGGCACGGTCGTGCGTCACCGACATCATTCAAACCCTTGCAACTGTTCTCGGAAATGCACCTGGGGTGCGATCCACCGTGCCGGCCCTCGGAGACGCACGGTCGTGCGACCCGAGGAACGGTCGTGCATCAGGTGCAGATACAGAATTTTCTGCAGAAGCTATTTCCAGCAACCGTTTCGGCCGTTTTTCGCCATTTTTTCGACACACCAACTGTTCTAACAATATTGCAATACAGAACCTTCGCTCGGCATGTACGAAAACTAAACAAACTAACGTAAACTACCTAACTAACCTAAATTACGCTAAAACTACAAAAATACAAAAAAGGACTATTTTACCCTTATAGCGCCAAAGACGCTCCTGCTACATTTTTTCGGCGAGTCAGTAGCGTAGACTCATGCTAAATTTTTGTCGACGAGTCGATAGCAAGACTCAAAGCTAAAACTAGAAAAAATACTAAAAAGGACGATACTACCCCTAAAGCGCAAATTACGCTCTTGCTACATTTTTGATCCGCGAGTCAGTAGCGTAGACTCTCTCCTCCCCACACTTATGATGTGTGCGGGGTTTGGAGTTCAATCACCTCCACCGCCGCCTCTATCGGCCCGGAAACGTACAACTTTAACCGGTGACCATTTACCTTAAATGTAACGCCATCCGCGTTCTCTACTGCAACAGTACCATATGGAAATACTTCCTTAACCGTGTATGGTCCTGTCCAGCGTGAATGAAGCTTCCCAGGAAATAAGCGCAGCCTTGAATTGTACAGAAGAACAAGATCACCCGCTTGGAATTCTTTATGGTCCTTCAAGCGTTTGTCGTGAAGTTTCTTCGTGCGCTCTTTGTAGAGTACGGAGCTTTCGTAGGCTTGTTGCCGCAATTCTTCCAATTCATGAATTTGGAGAAACCGGGCTTCACCTCCGGTTTTTAGGTCCAAATTCGCGGTTTTCAAAGCCCACATAGCCTTGTGCTCCAACTCCACCGGTAAATGGCATGCCTTTCCGTATACCAACCTAAAGGGGGTGGTCCCTATAGGGGTCTTATAAGCTGTACGGAATGCCCACAATGCATCCTCAAGTTTGTCCGACCACTCCTTGCGGTTTGCTCCAACCGACCGCTCAAGGATGCGCTTAAGCCCACGGTTCGTGGCCTCCACTTGCCCGCTCGTCTGCGGATGATAGGGCGTGGACAAACAGTGATGCACACCGTATCGGGACAAAGCCTTTTCAAGCTGTGTATTACAAAAATGAGTCCCTCGGTCACTAATGAGCGCTTTCGGAGGGCCAAATCGGGCGAACAGACTCTTAAGAAACCTCACAACTACTCTGGCGTCGTTAGTGGGTAAGGCTTGCGCCTCCGCCCACTTTGATACATAGTCAACAGCCACGAGTATGTACTTGTTTCCACGTGAGGGGGGGAATGGTCCCATGAAGTCTATCCCCCAAACATCAAAGACTTCACATACCTGTATCCAGTTCTGGGGCATTTCATCGCGTGCCGATATGTTCGTCGCCCTCTGACAAGCATCGCACGCTTTCACCCAACTCTGTGCGTCACAGAAAATGGTCGGCCAGTAAAACCCGGAATCCAACACCTTCTTCGCGGTGAAGTTGGCTCCGTGGTGGCCTCCGGTAGGTCCCTCATGACACTGGCGCAGAATGTCGGTCGCCTCAGCCCCTGATACACATCTTCTGATCACCTGATCAGCACCCACCTTGAACAAGAAAGGGTCGTCCCATATGTAGTCCTTTAGATCTGAAAAGAATTTCCTCTTTTGCTGGTGAGTCAACCCTTTTATCAGAATTCTACAAGCAAGATAGTTCGCAAAGTCAGCGAACCATGGCGACTCATCACATATCTCAACACCCATCAAAGATTCGTGTGGGAACTTGTCATTGATTGAATCCCAACGCGAATCCTCGATGTCTCCGTGCTCTAACCGAGACAGATGGTCGGCGGCTACATTCAAAGCACCCTTTTTATCTTGTATCTCAATATCAAACTCTTGCAGCAACAGGATCCATCTGATTAGACGCGGTTTAGCGTCCTGTTTGCCGAAGAGGTATCTAATGGCTGCGTGATCAGTGTATACAACGGTTTTCGAAAGCACCAGATACGATCTAAATTTATCGAATGAGAAAACGACCGCCAAGAGCTCTTTTTCAGTCGTGGTGTAATGCTCTTGAGCGTCGTGAAGAGTTTTGCTCGCATAATAGATCGGATGGAAGTGCTTTTCCTTCTTTTGACCCAGAACGGCCCCTATAGCGTAATCACTCGCGTCGCACATGATTTCAAATGGCAGACTCCAGTCCGGTGCGACTAAAATAGGGGCCTCAATCAACTTCTGCTTGAGGAGGTCAAAAACCCTCAAGCAATCATCTCCAAACATGAACGGAGCATCTTTCTCCAACAAACGGGTCATGGGTCTGGCGATTTTTGAAAAATCTTTGATGAATCGCCGATAGAACCCGGCATGACCGAGAAAGCTCCGTATAACTCGAACAGAGGTGGGGGGCGGAAGTCGTGAAATAACGTCGACTTTAGCTGGATCGACTTCCATGCCCGCGTGAGAAATTTTGTGCCCCAAAACTATGCCCTCCTTCACCATGAAGTGGCATTTCTCCCAGTTCAGGACCAGATTAGTCTCCTCACACCTCTTCAACATTCTTTTCAAATTTTCCAGACATTGATCAAAGGAATCCCCAAATACCGAGAAGTCGTCCATGAACACCTCCATGGAATCCTCAATCATGTCGTGGAAAATGGCGACCATACATCGCTGGAAAGTAGCCGGTGCATTACACAGCCCAAATGGCATACGCCGGTAGGCGAATGTACCGAAGGGACAGGTAAATGTGGTCTTCTCCTGGTCCTCAGGAGCGATAGGAATTTGAAAGTAACCAGAGAACCCATCCAGAAAACAATAATATAACTTCCCTGACAGACGCTCCAACATTTGATCAATGAATGGAAGCGGGAAGTGGTCCTTGCGAGTGCCGTCGTTGAGTTTGCGATAATCAATGCAAACCCGCCATCCAGTGACCGTCCTGGTTGGAATGAGCTCATTCCTATCGTTTGTGACCACAGTCATGCCCCCTTTTTTGGGCACTACCTGCACAGGAGTGACCCAAACAGAGTCGGAAATGGGATAGATCATACCAGCATCTAACAACTTAATCACTTCCTTTTTAACGACCTCTTGCATGTTCGGGTTCAGCCGCCTCTGGTGCTGCGCACACGGCTTGAACTGATCCTCCATAAGAATTTTATGTGTACAGAAGGAGGGATTTATTCCTTTTATGTCCATGATTTTCCAGGTGATTGCTTTCTTATGAAGTTTCAACACATTAAGCAGTCTGCTCTTCTCTTCTCCCGCCAATCCAGATGAAATAATGACAGGCAAATAACGCTCCTCATCCAGAAATGCGTACTCCAGGTGCGGTGGGAGCTCTTTAAGCTCCAAGGTAGGAGGATCTTCCACTGAAGGCTTCGACTTCACTTCACTTTCGCGATCAATTTCTGTGAATCGATCCGGACTCTGGGGACCATCATCACCAATCTGATAGACTGGCTGTTCTAAATAGTGGCCCTCCTGCGTAATGCCATCTAAGTCCCCACACAACAGATGTGTGTCCGAATCTATCTCCTCGATCGTACCCTGGAAATGCGTGCTCACATAAGTGTCGACGATGTCGACATAATAGAGCGCGTCGTCTTGACTCTGAGGATGCTGCATAGAACGTTTAATGTCAAACGTCACATGCTCATCATCTACTCGGAGTGTGATTTGGCCCGCCGCCACATCCACAATCGTCCGGGCGGTATTCAGAAACGGGCGTCCAAGTATCAGAGGCACTCTCGAGTCCTCATCCATGTCCAGGATAACAAAATCCACGGTAAATACAAACTTGTCAATCTTAACAAGCATATTCTCTACAAACCCGCGTGGATACTTGACAGAACGATCCGCAAGTCGAATACTCATCCTCGTAGGTGACGGCTCACCTAGATCCAACTTTGTAAAAACCTTATAGGGCATAAGGTTTATACTCGCTCCTAGATCTGCTAACGCATTACTGACAGACATATTGCCAATGAGGCAAGGAAGCGTGAAACTGCCTGGATCTCCCATTTTTGTAGGCAGGCGATTCTGGAGAATAGCAGAGCAGCTTTCATTCATAACCACACAAGACATGTCCTCGAGCTTTTGTTTATTTGAGAGGATGTATTTCAGAAACTTGGCATACTTTGGCATCTGGGCCAAAGCTTCAACAAACGGTATGTTTATATGCAATTGCTTAAACATTTCGAGAAACTTACCGTTTTGTTCATCAATCTTCTGCTTCTTCAACCTTCCTGGATAAGGCACTGGAGGCGTGTAACCTGTGACCGGCTCCTGGACTTGTGCTGTACTTGCTGGGCGTAGCCTGGCATACACCTCGTCCGGTGTGTCAGTCGGGACCGCTTCAGTGATCGGTGGTGAGTCCGATATGACGGGTCCGGTAGGTTTTCCACTCCTTGTCATCACAGCATTCACATCTCTGTGCGGGCCCGGGTTAGGTTCGGTATTACCCGGAAGACCACCCTGGGGTCTCTTTGACATCATCTGTGCCAGCTGACCAACTTGATTCTCTATATTTTGAATCGAGGCCTTGTGGCTCCTCATTTCTCCCTCATGAGAGAGAAAACGATCCTCACTCTACTGGTAGCGTTTTTCAGCTAACTGATTCGCGCTCGAGGAGCTAGTAAGAAGATGGGCCATCATATCCTCCAGCTTAGAACTAGACTGAGGGGCCTGCTACTGGGAACTACTCCCAGAGCCCTGATTCTGATACGGGTATGAACGCTGCTGGTAGGATTGGTTGTACTGCTGGAACTGCTGACCCTGACCCTGACCCTGTTGCGCTAGAGCGCGCGGAGTGAATCCCAAAGGATTTTGATTGCCTGTGTTTGCTCGCCACACAAAATTTGGGTGATTTCTCCAACCGGGATTATAGGTGTTACTGTAAGGGTTGTTCTGCGGCCTCACTTGGTTACTCACGAAATCTACCGCTTCGTGGCCCTCGTATACGACTCCCTGAAAACATGCCCCAGGCTCGTGTGACACTCCACACTGGTCACAACCCGAACCCGCATGCGCAATCATTTGGGACCTGTCGAATCTCGATGCGAGAGCCGAGATCTGTGCAGTAATGGTCGTATAGTCGTCTACAGCATGGACTCCTGCGCGTGATGAAGATGATGATGCCCGGCCTCTGTCTCTTTCCCGACGCGAGCTGGATTTCAACGTGGCTTTCTCAATAATATCATACGCTTCATTCGGCGTCTTAGTTCCCAGATCGCCTCCCGCGTTCACGTCTAATCGCTCCTGTGTGTTGTAACTGAGCCCCTGATAGAACGTTAAAACCAGCTGTCTCTTGGAGTAACCGTGATGTGGCACATCAATCAACAAATCCTTGAATCTCTCCCAAGCTGCATGCAACGACTCACCCTCGTCCTGGTGAAAAGACACAATTCGGTTCCGTAGCTTGTTCGTTTTCTCAGGTGGGAAATATTTCTGCATAAACTGCTCCGCCAACTGATTCCAGGTCCTGATGGACCCGGCTGGAAGTGACATAAGCCAAGCTCTAGCTTTGTCATGTAACGAAAACGGAAACAACCTCAACCGAATCGCATCCTCCGAAACACCTGTAATCTTAAACGTAGAACAAACATGGAGAAAAGCAGCAATATGCCTCCCGGGATCCTCGTGCTCACGTCCGTCAAACTGTACTGAATTTTGTACCATATTTATAATACTAGATCTAATTTCAAAAGTAGGTACATCAATAGTAGGTTGAAGGATACTCGGCTCCAAGCCTGCCCTGCCAGGCTGATTTGTCTCATTCAACGGTCGCTCATCGTCTGCCATGATTACGTCTCCTCCTGAGCTCTCGGCTTCAGCAGGTACCACCGGCTCCGGCCCACCACTGGCGAGCAGTAGCCCAACCGCCCGACCTTTCACGCGTAGACGTCTCCTAAGATCACGTTCGGGCTCGTCTGACGGTTCAACAAGTTCTGGAGCGGGGGTCGAAAACATTAACCTGCAAACGAAAATTTGACACGGTGAATAATTTATTAATAAAATAATAATATTTTTTTTCAGCTGAATAGAAGCAGAATATTATTAAAAATGGGCTGAAAATTTTATAAAAAAATCAAAAATGGGCCCGAAATTTTATAAAAATCAACACAATAAAAAAAAATCGGCTAATACAAAAATGGTTTCCCGAAGCCGAAAAATCAAAGAATAAATAAATAATAAATCCGGGTTAAATAAATAAATGGAATAAAAATTTACAAGTGTACCAAAAATGACTTGGAAAACGAATAAATGAAATAAAAACAAGAAATATTAACAAATAAATAAACAAATAAATAATCAAGAAATTATACACAAATATTAACAAGTATATACACCGATAACATAATGACTCGGGTCGTTCCTAAAACTTGCCATTTCCCCGGCAACGGCGCCAAAAACTTGACGTGTGCGTATATATACATAATTTTTGCAATGAATTTACACACGATTGGGTTTTAAATTTATCAAAGTGATTATTACTTTTACATCAAAACACACACGAAAGAGGCAAGTGTACCCCGTCACATATGTAATAAAGTATCGGTAAGAACCAAGTATCGATCCAAGGAAATGGGCGGAGAAATAATACTAGACCTTTGTCACTAAACTACCGGTAAAAACATAAGTTTTGTTTGATTTTAAATAAACTAAAGTAAGCATAAACAAATACATAATAAAAACATAATAGATAATAGATAAAAAGCCTTGCCTAATACACAACCACAGCATGTCAACTAAGTCGGTTTTGGCACTAGAAGTATTCAGTCAATATTCCAATTTAAGACAATTAGTATCCCTTTCGGGAATCCTAACATGACAATCATTCGGAAAGCTAAAACGATAAACACACTTTAACCACCTAAAATTGTTCTTTAACGTGCAATTGATAAAAGTCTATGAAAATCTCTTAAAAATAAGTTAGTCATCCGTTAGGAGTTTTCTAACCGCACTTAATCAAGGAAAGAGACACCGATAAACACAATGCAACCACCGAGACAAGCATAAACTAGATTAAATCACAACCGAGTTCATTTTACAAATCTTGCACAATAATTCACTAAGATAGCAATTTTGGCCTAAACTACTAACTAAGCTAATAAATCATGGCAAGAATTTATAACGACACCATCTAACCCGTTAAGGTCCTTACGTGACGGCAAGCTCTCTTGATTAACAATAATTACATTTTATTAAATCACTAACCGTTTCTAGTATCATGATGCATACATTTAAACCAAGCTAAACTAGTTAACCAAGTTCAAAGTCTACTAATACAAGATTAATTAAGCTTCATTTTTCAACTATCTTAACTAACCAAATACCAATCATCCAACATAATTACTTATAATCAAGAATTCAATATCAATAACAAGGTTGCAAACTAATCATCAAAGATTAACATAGAAAATACTTCAAAGTGTCATTACAAACAAAGTTTAACAAACTAATGGTTATAATCTAGCAAGGGATTGTTGTGTTTTTGCCAAAAGGCTACAATAATACATAAACAATAATCTAAGTACTTGAAAGATTAACAAAATCATGGAAAGATTAGAAAACCAAACCATAAACAAGTACTAGACTAAGGATCCGGGTAGTAATGGAGCTAAACGGCACAATGTGGCTTGAATCCGGGTCAAAAGAAAAGCCTCCGGAGCCTGTAAATTCGCCTGTGAAGCTCCCAAAAATCCAGAATGTCGAACAGAATGTTTCTGTTCTGTTTTTATTTTTTTTCGCTGTCGCACGGTCGTTCTTCGGATGGCACGACCGTGCACTTTAAGCAATTATTGGGGATGGGTCACCATACTGCATACGTCATCAGATCTTTGACCGGATACGATATCGCACGACCGTTCCTCGGATGGAACGGTCGTTCATCACCGGGACTCTTGTTGCACGAGCTGCTGGGCCGGGCGTTCATCACCGAGATTTTGGCTGATCTTCGGAGTCGCACGGTCGTTCTTCGGATGGCACGTCCGTGCGTCCCCGGGATGGCCTTGTATGCTTTGCACTCCTAGTCACACCCTCGTTCATTGCCGGGCAAATCACCAACTGTCGGAGATGCACGGTCATGCATCAGGTCGCACGACCGTTCCACAGGCCCAGGTCAGTTTCCTTAACAGAATGTCCGCAGCTTCGTCGTTTTGTCCGGAAAGTCCTCGTTTTCGCTATCATCTTGTCTGGTATGCTGTTTTAGGCCTGTAAACAAAAATGTAGATAATTCAGTATCCGAATGACGGTTTTACGGCCAAAAACGCATAAAATAGGGGTAAAACGGGGGACTAAAATATGTGTAAATTAACGAATATCAGTGCCCTTCCCAATCCAAGGACAGTAGTAAGTATGAGTTTACGTAGGTTTTACGTAAGTTCCCTTCCCAATCCGAGGACAGTAGTAAGTATGAGTTTACGTAGGTTTTACGTAAGTGCCCTTCCCAATCCGAGGACAGTAGTAAGTAGGAGTTTACGTAGGTTTTACGTAAGTGCCCTTCCCAATCCGAGGACAGTAGTAAGTATGAGTTTACGTAGGTTTTACGTAAGTGCCCTTCCCAATCCGAGGACAGTAGTAAGTATGAGTTTACGTAGGTTTTACATAAGTGCCCCTCCCAATCCGAGGACAGTAGTAAGTAGTCTAGTAGTGTTGATAGTATAAGTAGTTATTCAATCCCATTCCCAACCACCGGGAATCCCATGCCTTAGTAAGGGTGTGAACTCACCTCGGTTGCTCGGTTTGACTCTCAAATATAGCTAACAGTCAAGGTCGGTCAATCACGTCCTAGTATGATTGCCACTTAGTTTATTAGTGACTTCAAAATAGAGCACAAAGTTCCTACACGTATCTATCACATAACATGCATCACTTTAACAGTTTATTCCCATATAAACTTCCCATCTATACCCGTTCATAAGCAAACATACGACATTGCACATAACACATATAACATGTTATATCATTCACAGATAACATACCCGACATTTAGACACGCAATTTACGATTTAAGTCATTTCAGCTTTTATATTCAAAACTGGGCTGTTTTCGGGGACTTTAATAAAATAGTTAACTTATTCCAAAAATTCCCACCTTTTTACAGAAAGTCTTAAACGATCCAAATATTATTATGTAATAATCTCGGGGTCTAGTTTATTACCAATATTTTACATAAATTCATTTACCGGGCTGCAATCAGATTTGTCACTTTCTGACTGCAGTCTACGGTATAATTCACTAAAAATTAATCGTAAGTACGATTGACGAAATTCCAGTGGGGTAATTACAAATACATCAATTATCATCTACTGTACAAATTTCATGAGTTGATTCATCATAGATTTCCAGTTATGACCAAAAACATTATAAACCCATTACAACATTATAAACCCATTCCCACAATAAGTGAGTTATGACCAAAAACATTATAAACCCATTGACCAAATACATCAATTTTGCAAGTTCTATAAGTTATATTTTTACAAATTTACAACATTATAAACCCATTCCCACAATAAGTGAGTTTTGAGCCTTTATTGAGCATACAAGCACACATCTTTAAACTAAATGCTCATTTTTTTTGTTTCTTTTGTGAATAGTCGCTTGGTTCTTACGACTCTAGAACTTGCCACGACGATATATTCCCGGTCCTTACTAACTTAAACCCAAGTAAGTAAATGAAAGAGGCATTAGGACTAACCCATTTTCCTTTCAACACCATTATTTTTCATTTTTTTTTCACCTACCCAAAATCCCCATAGTTAACCCATTTGAGCCTAAACCTTTTCATTTCTAAACCCACAAAACAAACACCCTTTACCCACCAAAACCCTTTTTCTTTTTCAATCCTTTATTTTAGTAAAAAGCTCGGTTTTCTTGTGACGTTTATCTTATAAAAAAATGAAAGTCTAGCAATAAACAAACAAGTTCCTCAAAGAAACTTTGTTTGAAAATGCTTAGTTTGAATAAAAGTCACAAAAAACAAAAAGTTTTACGACAACCGATGCTTTTTACGCTTTTAGCCCTTTTTACTAACCACTAACCCAAAACCACATACCTTTAACCCAAGCCTAACACTTCCACAAGTCCTCTTGATATTTACAAAGGTTTATAGTTAAAAAGGAGGAGGATTGATTGCTTGACAAACATATGGTGTGACAACCCTCATAATTCCATGTATTCCGTACAATTTATTAATAATAATTAATGTGTTTGACGACTGTAACTGCTTTCTGATATTTGTGTTATATTTACATGCGCCTGTTAACACACTAGTAATGTACAGAAAAGTCATTAAATAGTCCGTTATGATTTCCTAAGTGTTAGAAATTAAAAACGTTACAAAAATATATACATAGGACACGTTACGAATTAATTAAGCAGTTTAACGAAACAATATCGAACCGAACAACCGGATTTTTACCCGGGACATAAAAATATTGTCATTTACATTGTTTTTCTTTTTCTGAGCCAGTTAGGGTCCCCGAATACCCTAACACCCGTTGTAAATTACAACACAAATATTACATTAACTAACTTCCAATTAAACTAACTAATCTAAATGTCTAGTTAGAAACCAAACCCATTTACCCTTTCCCCTCAACAAAATCGTCCCATGTGGAGACATCCCCACTAAAGTTTGATTATTTTAATCCTATGTGTTAAATATCTAGGTGGCATAGTAACCTTTGGGTAATTAGGAATGTTGTGTTATATAAGTGACCATAAGACCACACATAAACTTCATTCAAAACACTTAACCAAAGCTCCACTCCCTCCCCTTCTTTGTTCTCGGCAGCCCCATCATCACCACACCACCACCACTTTGCAATTTTTATCTAGCCATTTTTCATACAAACATTGAAGCAAGGGATCACATAAGGAAGCTCGGTGCACTCGGGAACACAAGGACCTCCCCACGTTGCTTTTAACCGCCTATTTTTCGTCTAGTTTCTTCCCTAGCCTCGAGCTAGTAGTAAGTGACTCTAAACCTCTTCTTGATCTTGTCTAGAGTGGTTAATAAGAGATTTGTCAGATAAAAATCGTGAACACTAAAAATCAAAACTAAAAAGTCTTGCTAGAGTGATGAACTTGTTGGTTAAAGAGTAAATAATGATGAAACATGGTAATACAAGATGAATCTGAAATATATGAGTATTAGTCTGCTGTAAATAACTTATAACCTGTTGTAAATCATTATTAGAATGAATGGTAATCATATGTGTGCGTTTTAGTAGCCTTTAGACTGAAAACAGCTTGCTGATGTGTATTTTCAGCCGCCTTTAACAGGCTGTAAACAGGTCGTAAACTCAATGAAAAACCGATATTTTGAATCTAAAATATGTTATTATGAAATACGGTTCTAATGGCACCGGAATCGTAATTTTTGGACTTCGTTTACTATTTTTAATGTGTCGATTTGTAACAACAGCTTAAGCTGAATTTGGACAGCAATAAATGGGTGTCATACTTTCAGTCATAACCTGAGTTTTGTGATGAATCGGACCATGAAATTTGTACAGTAGATGAAAACCGATGCATTTGTAATTACCCCACTAGAATTTCGTAAATCGGACACTCGATGAATTTTTAATAAATTGTTCCGTGGACTGTGGTCAGAAATACATAAATCTGAGTTCAGTCCGGAATATGAATTTTTATAAAATATTGGTAATGAACCGGACCCCGATATTTTTACACAATAAAATATGGAACGTTTAAGACATCCTGTAAAAATTTGGGAATTTTTGGAATAATTTAACTATTTTATTAAAATGTCCGAAAACAGCCGGTTTTGAATATAAATGCTGAAATGACATAAGTTGTGACTCGCGTGTCTAAATGTCGAGTATGCTATATGTGAATGATCTAACATGTTATATATGTTATGTGCATTATCGTATGTTTGATTTTGAGTGGGGAATGGATGGGAAACTTATATGGGCATAAACCGTTAAAGTGATGCATGTTGTGTGACAGATACGTGTAGGAACTTTGTGTTCTATTTGAAAGCCACTAAATGACTAACTGGTAAATCATACTAGGACGTGATTGACCGACCTTGACTGTTAGCTATATTGAGAATCTAACCGAGCAAACCGAGGTGAGTTCACACTTTTCTACAAAGCATGGTAAATTCCCGGTGGGAATGGGAATGGGCATAGGAATAGGGATTCCTCGTCCTTTGAGACGTGTTCAGGAATGTAAATTCCTCGTCCTGTTGGGACGTATTAGACTTACTGGACTAGAACTCTATCAGCGAAGTCCCTCCCTTTTTGTATCGACTTAATCGCCGAGGCTATGGCGAGCGGGTCATTAGTTAATAGCGCTATTAGGTTTAACAAACCTCACACCGTGCCAGTCGGACGGGCGTGTACTAATGGACTATGGCACGTCGGTGGTGATAGAACACCGACGCTAGGGCACAATTGATTTTTGTTAGTAGTCGATATGATAAACGAGTCTGGTAGTTTAAAATACTGGGGTAGCTCCCCACGGCCAAAGTGCCGGGCTGGATAGCCAGGGAAGGTGGACATGGGATGGTTAACAAATAAACGTTTTCGAACTATGGGGTAACCCCCACGGCTGGATAGCCGAATGAGATTAAACTATGTTTTTGGAAACAACTCTAAAATGGACAACCAACCGTGAACTCACTCAACTTTGTTGTTGACTCGTTATTACATGCTTTGCAGGTCATTAGATGCTATGGAGCTTGCATATGGAGGTGGTCGTTGTGGGATGCGAACTGATATGTCCCGTACTTAATGAATAAACTTTATGAACTTATTAAACCTACGTTTTGGATTTTTAAACTTATGAATATGGACTTATGTTTTGAACTTATGTTTTATGCTTCCGCTGTTAACCTAAAATCGGTTTACTTCCTTCTGGTCACCAATCGTATTGTGTTTGGTTATATTTACTTAATTATGTTGTTCAATATGATTGGTGGCTCGATCCTGGTCACGTCACGCCTCCAAGCGGTGGTACTCCGCATGGTGGATTTTGGGGGTGTGACATATGGTAGAAGTAAGTTCCATGCCGGTCTCGAGTGTTTCACAAAAATACATCTCTGGCCGAGTGTTGAGTGATCTCCCATAAGGTATGTGAACTTGTATATAAATGGAATTTTAAAAAAGGCATGTTATGCCCAAATAAGTAATTTCTCCTATAAAATGTTCTAAATAAATCATAACGAATAGGATTGTAAATTGTATAAAAATAAAAGTCAATAAAGATCTTGGATTCCCGACACTCAAGACAAGCCCAAAACTTCTCTTCTACCTATTCCATTTGGGTGTGTAAGTCACATAATAAAGAGTTTTGCTTGAGGGCAAGCAAAGATTCAAGTGTGAGGGCATTTGATGTGTGCAAAATGCAACATATAAATTACATCAAATGAGGCATAAAACTAACCATTTTTTAGTACTAATGTAGGAAAAAGTGTGTTTTTGTCTTCCTTTTGTATTTTCAGGACCAAATGAGCTTAAACGAACAAAAGGAACAAATATGCAGCAAAAACTAACATAAATACAAAGAAAAGGAATAAACGTGGCATCCCCGACCCCTCGATAGCATTTCCTCAAGCAAAAACAAGAAACAGAAGGCTGACCACGGCTCTTGCCCACTGGACACGGGGGCGTGGTCAGATGTCTTCAGAAATGGACAAAGCTATGGAATCTTCTATTCCCACCACGGGGGCGTGCCCAGCTCAGCACGGGGCGTGGTCAACGCTAAGATTTGCATAATCTTGCAAATCTTGATAGTACAGATACGCTTCTACACACGAGGCGGTGCCCAGCGAACACGGGGCCGTGTGGAGCCTAATGCAGACAATTGCAATTAATGAAGGAAGAGAAAGGGATTGGCCATGGGGGCGTGTCCAGCGGACACGGGTCCGTGGTCGGGCTTCTGTTCAGTCTATAAATAGGGATGCTTGGTTCACTTCAAAGGCATCCCTTGGCAAACCACCACTCTCCCACTTTGCCACCACTACAACACCCACATCCACCACCATCATCCATCATCCACCTTAGAGTGTGTGTAGTAGTCTCGGGATCCAAGATTGATCGTAAGAGTTCTTGTCAATCAAAGGCCATGTTTGGCTAAGTCTCTTACATCACTTGGTTGGTGAAGACAAGCATTTAATGTATTACTTTTGATTTTTAATCTTTTTGCACTTTTTATTTGGTTTTGTATTAATGACTTTAATAACTAGTTTCTTATATTGAAGGTGAAACTTCCTTATCACTTATCCGTGGTGTCTTGGCATTACTTTACTATCTATATAAAGTAAAAGATTTTCACCATTCATATCTCTACGGTCTATATAGATATATGTTGGCTACATGGTCGGGGGTTAAGGGAATGGTTTGGTAAGGTTCTTGCCTTGTTCAGTGTATAGATCCTGCAAGGACCTGGGTCAAGCTTACTAGGACCTCCTTCAATACCCACTGGTATTGGATGGCGGCGGTGCGAATGGCTTGATCCCCTCATATGTAAACTACTATTAATACATTAAACCGGCTACTTGGGATTGTATCCCTGCTGACTCAAACAACTTAGCCGAGGGTAACGTCACATTCAAAAGAGGTGCCTGCCACTTTACGTATATATAACTTAATTAATTATCTTTCAATATTCCAACCCTTTGGAATTGTATACTTGCTGACTCAAACCACTGGGTTGAGGGTAACGTCACCTTCAAAAGAGGTGCCTACTACTATAACTAAGATAATCTCTTAAAAAGTCCGAAAGTGCGAAAATCATCAAAGGATACATTAAAGGCGAGTCGGATCCAAGTGATTGATCTTGTCTACCTGTTTTTATTTTATTTGTATTTCTTCATTTTTAGTTTTTATTTTCATGTTTCAAATCTTTTCTCAAAAAAAATTAGATTGATTAGACGTTGAGGATAAACCGGTACTAAAAGCTCTTGTGTCCTTGGACGACCTAGGTATCTTACCAACGCTATACTACGCTCACGATGGGTGCACTTGCCCACGTGTGTGTTTTGTGTTAGTAGAATATCGTGTTTTATAAATTTAAAACTTGATTAATGCGTAAAATGGGCTCAAAATATTAATAAAATCATATCACACCGAACGCACACCATTTATTCACTACTTGTTCTGCACAAAGGGACTTTTTGGCATATTCATTGAATCGGTTATTGTCAACTTGTTCCTTTTTGGGATTGTGTCAGGGCTTATCTCGAAGGCAAGTAGGTCCACCGGAAATTCTGGTGACTAGCTTACCAGAATTCTGATGAACTTAATCATCAGATTTCTGGTGATCAGACTTCATCGGAAAGGTCTTGTCTGATTGTCTTCTTTGTCTTGATCTTTTCCTGATGCTTACTTGAAGATGTATCATTCGTTTCTTCTTGTCAAGATATCATGAAGCACCTTTTTAGTAATATTAAAATAAAAGAAAACAACTTCATTGTGTATGGTTAATACAAAACATAAAAGAAAAATACAAATATTAAAATTCAGCCGCATATTAAATCTAGGGAACCTTAGTTTTCTCATTTCCCTATTATAAGTAAACAACTTCATTGTGTATGGTTAGAAATAATTAATTAATGTAAAAAGAGTTTGAAAACATTGTAACTAGTCTTTATGATGTACCCAAATGGTAGAAAATGCCAAAGCCAAGATCACACATGGCCATATCACCTTCTCCAAAACCACATTTGATATGCTTCGTCCTTCTTGTTCCTCTTCATCGTCATCTTTGAACTTCATATCACAATTGTTTGATTCCTCACCAAAAAAACAATATATCCACAGAAAAGCGAAGTTGACAAAAGGGCTCATTGTAGTCTTAATAGTTACTTCGGATCTGGTCGTTAGTGATACTCCTTTGTTTTGTAGTGTTATAACTCTCTTGTCAGGCTTCGGCCCGCCAAAGGACTTAACTACTTCCTGGTCATATACCATTCCCAGGTTCAGTTGAACCTTGACGATTTCAGAAGGGACGATTTCGTGAAAGAATGTTTTTGAAACATGTCGGGTTGACACGATCAATCCGTGACTGGCTTTTGTTTTCGCGTAAATTTGGTAGTTTGGGGTGGTGGTGAAGTCATCCAAATCGGATCCGTCTAAGAAGTTATTGTTTGAGAAGTGGTCTTCGGTGATTTCCAAGTTGTTGTGTATGCTGCTTTCTCCTGCAACTGTTTTTCAAGCTCTTAGTGAAATGGGGTCTAGCTATGAGAATGAAGATGTGGATGGTGTAGCTTCTTGGGATAGTAACTAATGCTTAGCGATTTGTACCTTGAACCTCATGCTCCTCCCTCTTAATACTTGGTATATTTTCCAACGGAACAGTCTTGTAATCGTCCCAAAACGTCTGTAAATCTCAAGAAAATCAGTCTATATTTTAGATATAAGGATATAACTTTAGGTTAAAAAGATATGCAAGAATCCACAAATAAAAGCACATAAACTCGTATGGGTTGGGGTTGTAAACGTGCCGAGCCAGTTTGAGCTCGGGCTCAAAGTTAAACAAGCCGCTTGGCTCTTTTATGTTAATGAGCTAAAATATGAAGCTCGAGAACTCAGGTGTGAAAAGCTCATGAGTTGAAGCTAACACCTTTATATTTAATAATTTTTATACTTTAAAGTTACTATCTATAATTTATTGTATATGTATAAAAAAACTTTAGCATATACGTAATTTATACACTACCAAATTTATAATATATATATTATAAACATTTGGTTTATATATTTAACAAAATTTGGGCTCTAATTTAAATGAGACAAACAAACAAGCCAGCTAGCCTCATAATTAACTAGATAGTTGATCTTGTTGTCTCAGGCTTAGCGTATTTACACATGAGCCAATTTTAAGCAAACTTTTTTCAAGCATCTTTCGAGCGAGCCACAAGTTTTATGAAGAGACAAGTGTGAGATAAAGCGCCCTAACGTTTCCTAACAAATTTCTTAATATATACTAATATGAACTTGTAAAAGGATTGATAATTACCAGGTCATGATCCTTGTTAGACATACCAACCCATCTCAAATTCTCAACCATTCTATCAGTTCCATGATGTTCATCTGCACCACCAACCTCTATGGACCTCATATTGTGATCATCTCCAACGAACCTAGACAAGCCCACATCTTGCATTTGATTAATGTTGCTATAATTATTTGCTAGAAACGAGAAATCATCTTCGTGATGACCGGAATAGGATCCACCCCAAGCGTTCTGATTGATGAGATCCTGTGAAACTTGAGCTACCGAAAGGATTTCCTGCAAAATGTCCTGTTGAGGACCATTGGAAGTTGTAAAGTCTTGAATGCTGCTACTTGTCTGTGGCATGTTCATTAAATCCACATAGCTAGTAGCTCCTTGCTGTTGGAGATCTTGTACCTGCAATGGAGGCATTGATAACCTTTGTTGCATCCTTGCACATTCTAACCCTATATCAGCCTGAAAATATTTGGATGGTCATATGGTGAAGGCAATAACATGTTAAGATAGTTTGCTTGCATGGGTAGTTAAATGAAAACTTAATGTTATCATATGTGTAAATTTTCTTTGGTGTAAACATCAAAGGCAATAACATATTAAGATAGTTTACTTGCATGGGTAAATTACATTTTTATGTGTTTTCTTTGGTGTGGAATATCTGTCGGTGATCGTCGACGATGGTTTGGTCGCTTAAAGTCAATTTTCTAATAGTGAGAATAACGAACGTGGATACCAATAAACATGGCCGGCCCTGGGGGTGGGCGGGAGTACCACCGGCCAGGGTCCGATATGTATATGTAAAATATTTTTTTAATCGGGTACATCCATACAAATAACAACATAGGCTCTCTTACAAAACTATTCTTATGATTTAGATTAGTTATTAACCCCTTTGGCATTAGGATTAGACCTTTAGTGAGACAAATACCCAATTTCGTTAAGGCTTAAGGGCACATTTTTTCAAGCTCGAACAGGGTACACAAATTCTCAGGGTCGGCCCTGCCAATAAACGACTCAAAAATTCATTACCACTCCGACCCTAAGTAAACATCAATTTGTATTAAAGAGAAATCACTAGCAAAGAAAAATAAAGGTGTGGGTGAATATGGCGTTCGGGTGAATGATCGACTAGCATTGTACCTTGGATGGAGGATAATAAGCATTCCCACAATTAGTAAAACTTGGATTTGAGAGAGTATATGCTTCTTCTGTTAGGTATTGCATCCATCTCCCATCACTTGAGGCATATGTGGATCCATGGTTAATGTTAGATATAGATGAAAGCATGGGTGCTTGAGCATTGCAATTCTCCATCATATCTTCAACAATTCCTCCCTCTGAATAACGATCCATACTTGATGAGTTACCACTTACCGCGGCAGCAGAATTTACCCCATCGTTCGTCTTTGGAGCATTCAAACTCTTCTTAAACACACGGCAAAGCGAATAAGCATCCTGCAACTTTAAGAACAAAAAGAAGCATAAATATTAATCATGATAAAATTCAACATATTCAATGGTGTAACTTCTCTTTTCTACTAGTTACAACTAGGGTTCCAACTCATGTTTTGTTTTAAATCAAATTTTATAGATAAAACGCAAATGAATTCTGGTGATTGGATGTCAACAACACCTCTTGAACCCTTTATTCTGCCCATGAACATGTTTTTCATCACCAAATAAGTTAAAATTAATGAAGAAGATTCACCTTAAGTCCGGATTCACTTTCGCATTCTCGCTCATCAAGGCGGTACTCATGCATAACCCAATCGCTTCGAGCACCATGCGGTGCTCTCCCTCTATAGTAAACTAGGGTTTTCTTCAACCCCACTACCCGTGATTGTGAACTAACATTCCTGTCCTTGCCGGTTGCCTTCCAATACCCGCCTTTCGTGGCTCGGTTTGTCCTTGATCCGTTCGGGTATTTACGATCTCTTGGACTAAAGAAGTACCATTCTAGATCTTTGTTTGGCAAAAGCGATTTCCCTATAGATGAATTTGAATAAAACTGTTACATCCTTAATTCCCAACATAGAATGTAAAACAACAAAACACGAATATAATAGTCAAAACAATACCTAGAAAAATATTTTTACCTTTGCGAATGATAATATTTAATTAGGAGTAAAATATACAACTAAATGTTAATTTTTATGATTTTCTAACGTAGAAATAAAAGAATTAAAGATATATGGACGCGTAAACTTTATGAAAAACTGGAAACACTAATGAACACAATTATGTATATATATAAAATAATTCAGGAAGTAGATTTGCTGACAGATATTTATTAAAGAAAGGAAAAGTTGGTAATCATATCTATCTTTGAAAGAACAGGTAAGCGTAGTCAAGTTCGTTCCTCTTTAGTTTGCTTTTTGACTTCAATCTTGTCTTCTAATTACTAAAATGTGTTCTTATGTGAGTTAAAAAGAGGTACGATTAACGACCTTAATTACCTTTAGTTATTAACTTTTTGTCATTAAGTAACAATTATCATGATGATCTTAGGCTCAATTTTTTTATCTCAAAAGTTTCAATTATATTTGACTGTCTTGTGTATATATCTCAAAGAATATATAATTTATATATTCATAAGTATGCATCTGTAGTTAGTATGTATTTATAGGGAGGTTCGGATTAAAGAACAGTTAATTATTGCGAGAACAAAAATTATAAACATAAATCGTTTTTTTATCAATGTTTCATGTTTTTTTTCAATTTTTTTTTCATAAAAATTTGAATTAAATCAAGATAAACAGTTTTATGTTGAACTTTCTTTCTGGTTTTTTGAAGTGTTAACCAAGAACAAGGTCGAAACACACTTATAAATCTAGAACCTTCATTTTTGGCAATTCAGGACAAAAAAATTAAATGAAATAGAAAAAAAAAATTGAACAGCAAATTTGGATTATCCATCTTCATTAGGCAATAATGTTCAATTCAAGAAAAAATCCAATAAATTTGGAAAAACCATCATTGTGTGAATCGACAGGAGCAAATGGTTATAATGCCATGGGCAATAGAAAAACTTTAAATGAAGACCCTTGACAAGAATATTAATTTACTGATCCCTTCTCTTACACAAACTGTTAATGAGCATGCTCATATTGCTTTTATTGTATGTTTTTTTCTTTAAAATTCTTGTAGTACATTTGTGGATATTTGAATAAACATTAAAAAGTATTTTTATATATACGGTGTATAAACATATGAAATTTGTTGGCCTATTATGGAATGTGGATTTATAAATGATTAACAGTATTGCTATGTTCCTGAAATATATATTGTGATACTTACATAAACCAGAAAGCAACCTAAAATTCGATGAGAGTGAAAGATATTTTTCTACTTATAAAAAGGAGACTTCCAATGGGTGCATTGCCATAAATACATGCATATTTTACCTGGTAAATCCCATGGTTCGCATTTGTAGAGATCAACTTCAGGGATAACTTCGAGTTCGATTTTACGTCCATTTATTTTTCTCTTTAGATAGTAAGCGACAAGCTCTTCATCGGTGGGATGAAATCGGAAGCCTGGAGGCAATGAAACTGGTGCCATTTATGTATATTTATTATCTTGATCTTCTTCTTCTGGTTATAACACAAGTGTCACCAGCCTTGAGACTTGAAAACACTGCTCAAGAAGATGATATATTATATAAAATTAGTCATTAAGCATTTTAGTAGTACATACATGCATATATGTATATGTATATAAAAGATATATAGTGAGAGAGAGAGAGAGAGACCTTAGAACTAGATGATCTAAAGGGAGATATGACCAACAGGAAAGAAGGAAAGAAGGAAAGAAGGAAAGATGATAGGAGAAGAGAAAGAGATGGTTAGAAAAAGCAAATGGGGTAAGGAACACTTTATCTTTAAATAAATTTGTTTTTTCATCACCTTGATATATTCTTTCTTTCAATTGTGAGTCTTCTCATTTGAGTCAGCACACACACACACCAAAAAAAAGTGAGAAGCAAGTTTAAATACTAATAATTTTTGGTCTAGTATGGACAGACTGTCCACATTGTATGATGTATTTGCATCATTCTATGTTACTTTATAAAAAGATATTAATCCATGTTATAATTCCAATCCGTTTGAATGATCCAAAACGAGGGATTAATTAGTAATCTATGATTGCTTCCGACTTTGGAAAATTTTGTCTAGTAGAATAATATCATTCTAATAAGTTAATGTATATTAATTAACACGTTTCAATTTATCTTGAAGCTAAACTCTTAGCTCATTGTATTCCAATAAAAACGAGCTTAGCTAGTTGAGAGGTAGTTTAATGAAAGATTTATTATTAGCAACATACATCCTATTATAAGAGAAAAGAAATTACAAAAGTTAAATGACGCCTAAGACCACCCGTAGTGGGGCGGTATTTTTAAAAAAAATTGAAAAAAACGCCCCAAAACGCCCCTCCCCCCTCCCCATTACACTAGGCGTTATTAGGCGTATTTTTTGAAAAAAAATGTTGTTTGCGTTTTATTTAAAACGCTCAATTTGCATTGGGGCTTGAGACATGACCGTTGGCAATGGTCAATTGTTTATTATTATTATTATTATTTTATTCAAAAATTTACCCACTATATATATATCACCCACTTTCTCCTATTTTTTATAAAAAAACTCTTACTTTCTCTCCTACTTTTTTTTATATTTTATACAATCATGCATCCATTCCGACCTCCTTTTGGTGTCCCCGCAAGACCCATGAACCCGAACACAACCCAACCGCAACACACGTTTAACCTTCAAGAAATGGACCCGAGGCGACCACCTCCAAGGCGACGTGTAGATCCTTGCGTAAATGCGTCGCCAAAAAATTCGAGAAAAATATGGACTCTAGATCATCTTTTTTTTTAACTTTATTTTTTTTTTCCGTTTTTTTATTTTCTGTTTTTTTTTTCGGTTTTTTTTTTATTTCAAGTAGTGTAATTTTTATTTTAAATTAATGAAGATTTTTATGTTTTATATTAAAAAAAATAATTGTGAAATGATTGCATGGGCGTTATTGGAATAATGCCCCACTACACCACTTTTGCAATAATGCCCCATGTTGACTGGACTGCCACGTGTCGGATAATGCCCCATGGTGGGGGCATTATTTTTCTTAACCACTACACCCGTTCTAATTACAAAATCAGGTAATGATGCCAGTTTTTAACAGTCGGGTTATTATCTAGTTATGTAAAAACACCTTTTCATCATAACGGTACCATATTAAATTTAAAAACTTATATATTTTGCAAGTGTAATACAATATTTTATCAAACAGCTGGGTCTATAACATTTAAAAAATATATACTAGAACACGGTTGTTATTTACTAAGAAGTAAAACCGTCTATTATAACATTTAAAAAACATATACTAGAACACGGTTGTTATTTACTAAGAAATAAAACCTCTATTACATTTTTATATGTAATAAAACATGATTTGTTTTACATAGAACATGTGTTTATCACCCGAAAATGGCTTTGGCTAAAAACTACTAAGCGTTTACACACCCATATTAATAAGTATGTGTTTGACTAGTCAAGACTCAATCTTTAGATAGCTGAGACATACACATACAAATATTCCTCTCAGTTAATAATATCCTATAATAAAAAATATATGTAGAGTTTTAAAAAAATGTAAAAATAATAATCTTTAAGGTAACTTACAAATCTATTTTATTAAATTCAATTTGACTTTGATACAGCTTTTTTGTCTTGTTAATTTACCACGAGTTCTGAATAGACATATTTGTATACGTAATTGTTTAGAGAAAGAATTTGAGAAAAGTTGACTTAAAATTAAAATAGACACAATGGTATATCAATGTTTAATTTTGTATCTTGAACTAATTAAAAGAAGCAAACAATGATGTAACATACTACCATGAACAAAATAAACAAACCTACTGAATTTGATTAAGTAGTGAAGATTCTTGGTCTTTATAAATTTAATGTAGTGTACTAGTGTAGTTAAATTCTCTCTTCAAATTTTTGAAAGAAAGGAGATTTATATACAATGGAATTTAGATCTCCCTTATTATAACACGAATCATTAGTCTTGATATCTCACCTTAAATGAACTGTTAATTAAGTCTTTATAAGATCAATATGAAACTTACGTGGTTAATAGATATCTTTATGACTCAAAGGTTGGAACAACAAACCCTTTACTTGATGAAACTTCTGACTTGGAATATGTTTTATTCATTTACAGATAGAATAATTTGAATTTGCATATGAGGTAAGTAGATTACTTGTTGAATAAAAGTTTTTATTATTTGACTTAAGATGATCAACACATGATTAAGCTTTTATATACTCGTGTTCTTGAGGATTTAATTTTTATGTTCAACATATGAATCATAACCTAAAAAACATTACATAAGAAATATAAACAAGGGGTTGGTTCCGGTACAAACCATGTTTATCCTACAAACAGTAAGAACATATTCTAGCACTTAACAAAAGTTAAACTAGCACATACCAAAACAATACATACATAAAAGTAGCACTTTTGAATTATATTAGCACAAGAAAATTAATTAATCAAGATAATTGATTTTAGCACATATTTGAATGATATTAGCACTTTTCTTAATCAGCACATTGGAAATAAAAGGAATATCCAAATAAAGAATTAATTGCTTCTTAGCACATTTATATGAAATTCAATATAATTGATATTATTTAGCATATTATTTTATCATTTCTCTATAATTGATCGGAAATAATCTCATTTATCCTATTTTCCTCTAAAAGAGAGCATTAATGTTTGTTACACATGTAAGGACCCATTTAATGTTAAACTTATGGAACGGAACTAATATCCCATTGGGTCTATCTCAGTATGTTATGATATCAATCACGTAAGAGATATCTCTGAGATCTATTATATCAAAGTTTGTGTTAACAATGCTTTGACTTATGTAACACATACTTGTCAAAAGAATGTCATCTATATAGACAAGTTTATCTTAGTTGCTCCCACTCATTTTGAGGTAGGTACATTAATCCACTTGATTCTTGATGAAAATAATTACGTTAGCTTTTCATCACATTATGATGTTTGCATTAACCCATATATGGATTTTATTGGCTTATAGACAAATTGTTCTTTAACCATAAGTTTAGAACTTTCAGGTTATCTTATGAACATGTAAATATGCTAGCCATTTGTTAGGGAAAATTGTTTTTAATGTTCATCTAATGTAGCTTTAAACTATTATAACTTATAAGCTACTAGAACAATGATGATCCTCAAAGAAATCTTTGATAATTTATCCCTTCCTAAGTATAACCTTTGACAATCAATCATGCTTCTTAGTGTCTTAAGGCTTTAAAAGTTTATGTTTTCCAGATTTATGATCCCAGAATAATGGATACGAAAACAGAACCGATTTATCAACATATGCTCTGATACCACATGTTGATCAGTTCTGTTTAAACATAATGGAAAACATGAAAACATACCTTTGATTGCATCAGCACAGGCCAGCAGAGAATCCAGTTGGAGACGCAGCAACAGTGTTTGACATGATTGTCAGCTTGGTCTGGTTCCTCCTTAGGGTGCTGACTGATGATGGTGGCTAAGAAACCGAATAAGGGAATCGGCTATGGAGATGGAGGTCGATGATGTTATAACTAGGGTTATGTCTAATTGTGTAACTGAGTAACTCTTTAACCTCCACATAATTCTCCTTATATAAGCACCCAGGAGGAAACTTAATTAGTTAATAAGGGTAATATGGTCCATCAACAATTACCAACTAATTATTTAATAGGTTATTATATATTTTGATCTATATAATGTAAATGATTATAATGGCTACTAGATTAAATATTATACCATAATATATTTAATCTTACATGTCTAGGTTGTGAGTGTAGAAGAAAAATATAGAATATGATTAACAATTGTGTGGTTTACATATATTAACGTTACTTGTAAAAAGGTTACACGGCTAATACAAGAATCAAACCATAAAAGGAAGGAATATATTGTTCGTGATTTTAACTTGATTACTCTATAAGACTATTACTATGCTTACTATCTCTTCTAAATAAAAATACACTAACACATGATACGCCGTTCAAAAAAAAACTAACACATGATACAAGAACTAAGTGAGTCTCGTATCCTAAACTCTCATTTTTACTTAAATTTTGGGGTTGATCACATGATGTAATCTTTCTGAGTCACATTGATTTTTATGGTGTATGCTTACATTTAATTTATACAATCATTACCTCGTTTGAACCACACGTGGGTATTACTACTTGACATCGGGTCGGGACCAACGTGTGCACCTTTACGTGGTGCTTTCACCAATAGGACAGAGGAATACTAGACTTATGGGAAACTAGCCAGCTTATAATAGGCTTTTTTTTTTTTTTTTTGTGAACGGAAAATCTGGATCACTGACGGATTACTGGAATATTATCGTGCTACCAGGGTAACCACCCAATCATATCCATCTCCACTAGGCTATAATGTCTATACACCAATTCAGAGGAAACCCAATAAAATCTGAGAAAAACCCTTGTGGAAATCGAACTCGGGACCTAATGGTCACTATAGACCTAGTTGATACCTGACCCAACCACAACATATTGTATGTGTGATTTAGTAATGTAATGTAATGCTGACATGGCTTAACATTTAGATATTGCTAACACTCAATGTTGCAGCCTTGAGTGCGGATTAATTTGTGGAACACAAAATGTTAAATTCATACATACACATACTAGTGTTAAATGTTTCATGTTACGAGCCAACTAGCATTATAGCTAACGTATATTTTAAGCATGTATTACTGAATACTTAAAAGAGAGACCCTTCGGTTTGCCATTTGGATACGATCTTTCTTAAGGACAAATGATCCTCACTAGAAGACATGTGTTGAACCTTAGTTAGACAACTTGTGCCTGGAAGCCTTGATGCACACTAGATCTCATCACTAAAAGTCGGTTGTATCGTGCGATTTAGACTTGTGGTTTGGCTTAGTACCCTTAGTTAGACAACTTGTGCTTGGAAGCCTTGATGGACATTTTGAAAGAGAGAGAGAGAGAGAGAGAGAGAGAAAATATAATGATAAAGGTATTAAAACTGTTATTTAATTGAAAAGTATAGAGAAAAAATAGTAATTTTTAGTGTAATATATGGTAAAAATAGGGGGTTGGATGTGAATGCTCTAATGGTTCCATATATTTCAATATTTTTGTTGCCTTTTATTTTTAACCCAACTCTAATAGTTTTTTATTTTATTTTTTTTTTGGTTTCTTTATTCAAACAGATTGTTTATATATATATATATATATAATCATCACTTGTAAATATATATAGGATGGATGTAAAGGTTTGTATAAAGTGGTAAAGGATCCTGTAAAAAAGGCCTAAAGTGTGAGAAAGGTAAGAAAGAATCTCAACCATTAGATCAAATCTAATGGTTGAGATCAATAGGGACCAAATTGCAAGTATTTTTGTTAATTTGGACTGAATTGAAATTTATAGGGGCAATTGTGTCTTTTTATCTTCATTTGTAAATCAAATCCCTGCAATTTCGTTCTCTCTCTCATACACACGATCACAATTTCTCTCTCTCTTTTCTTCTTCCATGTTCAATCAATCGGAAGATTATATGTTTTATTTGTATGTCTAGTCTGTCTCCGGTCAATCAAGCGGCAGCGGCGGTGGCCTGTCTCCGGTCAATCAAGCGCCAGCGGCGGTGGTCTGTATCCGGTCAATCAAGCGGCAGCGGCGGTGGTCTGTCCGGCGATGATTATCTGTTATATTTGTATGTCTGGTCTGTCTCCGGTGTTGATTATGACGACAACCGGAGATGGAGGTTGACGGTGAATGTCATGAACGACGACCGGAGAATGTCGGAGATGATGGATGGCAGTGGTGGTGGTCGTGCGATCTCTCTCTCTACATCGAACGGTGCCGGAAGTGGAGAAGATGATACAGAGGTGTTATATTTCTTTCAGTCATGGTGTTATATTTCTTTCAGTCATGGTGTTTATTTTCTTTTCTGAATTGTGTTATTTTCTTTTCTGAATGGTGTTATTTTGTTTCTGAATGGTGTTATTTTGTTTCTGAATGGTGTTATTTTCTTTATCTGAATGGTGTTATATTTATTTACTGAATGGTGTTATATTCTTGTACTGAATGGTGTTATATTATTGACTGAATGATGTTATATTGTTTACTGGATGGTTTTTTTTTTTTTCTGAATGGTGTTATTTTTGTTTCTGAATGGTGTTATTTTGTTTCTGTATGGTGTTATTTTGTTTCTGAATGGTGTAATTTTTTGTTTACTGAATGGTGTTATATCTTGTACTGAATGGTGTTATATTTTTGTTTACTGAATGGTGTTATATTTTTTTCGTAAAAACACCATGAATTGAACTATGAATTTTTTTAAAACACCATGTTATGAACATGGCTCTGATTCTGTGAATGATGCAAAAAAAATTAAAATGAATGATGTTATGGACGGTTATATTCCTTAAATCAAGGATTTTCTCTCTCCAAATCCTTAAATCAAGGATTACCATATTTGAATTTGTTAATGCATTTACAATCTTACCCTTTTTCAATTAATTTAGATCTAATGGTTGAGATTCTTTCTTACCTTTCTCACACTTTTGGTCTTTTTTACAATAACTCCACCCTGTATAAAGTAATTAATTATATATATGCATGGATGTGTTTGTATATAATAACAGATCTTACTAAACGACGGAATAGATCAAAATAATTTTACTATTTTATAACGAGGGTAAAGTACAATTTTCGTAACCACATTGAAGGAACTCTAGATGGTGCATATCTACCAGCAATTAGAATTACAATTTACCACAAATACAATTGTGTCCCATAAATTTTACTAAAGAAAACTGGCTTAAAAAGATGATCACATTGAAAAGGCACCAAAAGGGATGTCTTTCAACAACAGTTCAAGAATCAGATGTAACTTGTCAGTTTACATAACAAAAACCTTGGATGCAAATGCAGATATAGCAGGTAACTCAAGCTTCACTGGTTGTACCTTTGCAATAACAGCATCCCTAAAACCTTTTCTGCTAAGGATCTTGAGTTTAGCAAAAGAAGATACTACACAGAGCATATGCTCTTTAAAAAACATGACAATCATCTTTTTCCTCCCTAAAATTAAAACACGATCAAGTATATGCATCAGATCGTCACACAACAGAAATCAATCAACAATATATATTGACTGTCTGAAGCCCTAGAATCATTTACCTTGTGAGGTGGAGTTCCGGGTCTCAACATATTGTTGCCAAAGTCAAACCTTCCTTTCTTTTCAGAAGCCTTGAGAATTTGAAATGAACAGGTCAACTTATCATCCACGCTCATCATTGCACCGACATTATCAAACTCACCACAGTAATTTGGTGCAGAAAATATGGTCACAAGCTGGCGGTTTGTAAAAAACTCATACCCATCTTCCACAACCTTCAAAGCATCAAAAGAATGAGTGCAAGAACTAAGAACGTATATCATGTTCGTTAATAGAACGAACCTATAAAAATAAAACATGTACCTGGTGAGCTCAGCAGATAAGATCAAGATCATGATTCTCAAGAAACTCTGAAACCTTATTAACACCAAACGTATAGGAAACACCCCTGTCATTCTCGCCCCATCCTTATGTATCTCTATCAGGGTCATAGCTGGCCACCCCATGCCTACAAGAATCTACGGACAACAAAATAACAATACTCCTATCATATAGTTTAATTAGTTGACGATGCACCTAATCGTCTTAAAAACAAAAGGCATCCTTCACTTCAAAATAGAGCGTCAGATTACACAAAAATTATACGAACAACGTGATAAACAAAGCTAACATATATTCTTTAATTTCAATCCAGAAATTGAAATTATCAAACGTGAAGTTTAGTCATTTCAACAACCTACAAAGCCTTCAATTCTATATATGCAACCCGAAAAAAAAAAAAACAAAGCAAAGACAAGTTAACCAAATGAAAATCAGATAGATGGAATACCGATCATATAAACGATAAGTCAAAACCACTTATAGAACTTCGCTACCTATTTAAAAAGAAACTTTATTGTTTGGGTAATCCCATGAGTCGATTGTATCCGCGTTGGCTAGGGATGAGCTCAGTACTACCGGTACCGGTACCGAAAATCGTCAAATATAGGTACCGGTACAGAAAATGTTCGGTACGGTACGGGACCAATATTTTTGTGTAAAATTCCGTAAATTACCGGTACCGTACCAAAAATACCGATACCGAAAACTCCAAAAAGTGGGTACTGAATCGTTAGCGAAAAAATATTAGGTACCGTTCCAAGTCCCAAATGCTCATCCCTAGCGTTGGCGTTACCTTTGAGTACAGTTACCCTTTATGTTGTATAAGTCTTCACGAAGTATAAAACGGAAAATGGACAGGTTAACATAGGATCAAAAAAGTCCCTATTCATAGATTGTTGATACATTGTCATCTGACAATAGCATGTAGGCCATCCCTTCAGCAACGATTGGTTCATCACCGGCTGATGAGACATATGACAACGGGATAAAAATTCAATATGAACACGTTGATCATTTAGCCCAAAATTTTAGTAGCTACTGTCCCACTATTTTTTATGTAACTGCAACATGAATATCACTTTAACCGACTGGAATTGAAGTACAGGCTAATTTGACGTCATAAAAATATGGTTACACTGAATAAGTGACTTGAAAAAATGAGGATAAAATGTGAAAACCACAAATCAATACACGTCAGATCTACTAATCTACTATTCTACTTCATTTTTCAACATAGAGACTAAAAGAACTCATTAACTTAAAATCATACCTTATCATAAGAAAATGCATTCCCACAAAGAATATATCAGGCGACAATAGGATCCGCTACAACTACACATGTTGATGGACCAACGACAATATTATAAACTGTTCCATACTGTTCAAAAAACCATCATTGAGATACAAAATCAGCAAAATCAATAAATGCAAAACTATACACTACACTAAATAACAAATTTTAATAAGTCAAATTCCAACCCCCGTTTATTATTTGTGCTTCTTATAAACACTATGCTATAGTAAAGGGGTTTTTGGAAGACAAACCAAAACCACAGGTTAACCCCAATCCTTCTACCACTGTAAAGCCATCAGAAAGTAATGCACTTTATATCAGCTCTTATCAGAGTAGCAACAACTTTTCTGATCTCCCACGAGGGGAAAATAGTGCAAAAACTCTTGAGATCTCATCTGATGCTACTTTTATAGAATGCCGATTACAACTTACCATGGGTAGAAGAACTCGAGCACCTGCAAGATTGTTGTCCAGCTGAATATATCCGTCGAATCATGAGCACCTAATGAATCAACAAAGTTTCAGTATGATGCATCTTTCGTTGCCCTTAGCTACCATGGAGCTCCCTCGTCCCCACAGCAATTATTCTTGATATTTAAAATAATAAATTTTAGTTAGAATAAAAGATTTTCAAGAACACAAATTTAAAGGTGGCTCGAGTGCTCGACTCTAAAAAATAAATTGACGATCGGGGCCTACAACTTTTAGAATTTAACTTCGTTTAATTTCCAGACATTTACAAAGAGGGCCCCATTTTATAATTCGCTTTTTTCCTCCCAGAACTTTTTCCATATGCAAGAAGCATTATCATGAAAAGGCACCTGACCTGCCAAAGAAGTAAATCCGAACTTATACGTCCATTGTTGTCATCCTACCATTAGATCCAGGTGAGAACTACTGGCAAAAAACAACACAAATTAGACATCCAAAACAAATTCCCTTAACATTCACATTAAAAAACCAATAGAAAATAATAGTTCTATAACACCAAATGAACCAAGTGCACATTAATAAAAAAATATTTGATTAAACTAATATATAATAACCTCCAAATACGGCTCCTAAGACACAAGTGAAATAGCTGGATGATTAGGATTTCATCACAGATACATTGCCCAAGATCCCCTTCACTTACGGAACGTATCCGATCTTTCCATCCACAAAAGCATTTGCCTCAAAATTATGCCCGCTGTCCTAGGTCCCCTTCCATAGGAAAAATATAATTTAAAATAGATAAATCAACAAAAGGATATATGATACATGTAATCCCATATGTTAAAAAAGTCCAAAATCATCAATTTAATAACAAAAAAATGAAATACAAGAATAAGTTTGCATACACTTCTTGACGTAAATTGATAGAAAAGGGCACCTCTGAATAAATATCCTGGAGCTCCATAGCCTGCACCCAAAGCACCATATGCACCTCCAACCAAACCCTAACTAATACGCAGAGGGTGGCTCGGAAGAATAACAGCAGCCTTCTGTGCGCAAAAACCAACTCAAGTTGAAGCCTATGTGATATTGCAAAAAAAACTAACATAAGTTGTATGAAGTAATGAACCTACACGATATTTGAACAAAATTCAATGTTTAAATATTAAAAAAAAATCAAATTCAAACAACCCTACAATGAAAACTTTCATTGTATAGATACGGAAAGCGAATGCGTCGATTAATTCCGTATACCCAAAATCAAATAATCACTAAACATACGGAAAACGAATGCCTTCTTTAGCCATAGAGCCTCTCTCCTTCTTTGATTTCTTCAAGCAACATGCCAACATGAATCATATAATCTTAACATTCAAATAATCATTAGATAATCAATTAATTCAACCATAATTTAGGCTAAAAAGGTTAAAAACCATACCCAAAATCAAATGAAACTACTAATGTTCGCTACCAACAATAATCTAGATTTTAGATAAGAAACAAATTTGGAATTTAAGTTGTAAAAAGGTACTAAATTACATAGTTTTATGAATCTAGAATTAGATCAAGGGCTGACAGAAAGCATGCAAACCTTCAAATCCGTCGAAAACTGGTTATAGCCAGAGCTACTATCCGTGGCTGCAATTCCGACACCATAACTTGTGCCAAATGATGTCCCTGAACAATCATTTGGATGGCGTATCTTCTGAAGTAATTCAAGTTCATCCCTAAAAGCCCTCCTGTTAACAATAATAACCTGGGAATTAGAAAAGTAAACAATGTATCATATTTAGAAAAATATACGATAGCATATTGTTGGGAATCAAACAACCCACACTTTTTCCTTATCGGTAAAAAGCTCATCTCTGAGTTTTTTAACTGCGACTTTCGTTCCACGCCATGAAGCTATGGTGAAGGTACCCTGCAACGTTCCAACAAAAATACATAAATTTCTTTATCATCAGTTATAAAATTGTTTAAATATTTGTAGATGTTTTACCTTAGTAATGTCCACACTGTCTGTAAAATCAAGTTCTTTAGCATCAATTTCGTATTCTGGAACTTCACGCGTATTTTTGACATGCATGGGAGCCATCTAAATACATATAAAATAACAATTGAAACCATTGAAACAACAACCTAAAGTAAGAATAGTGTTTGCGTTATGGTATCACAATTTCATAAGTTACTTTTTGGTTTCATTTTCATCCTACCCAAACTATTTAAAGGCGGTCCTTTTTTTGTCGAGAAATGTAAAATACAAACAAATTCAGTAAATAAGACCAGCATATAGATCAACATGATTTATAGCCAAGCAATGCACTTTAAACATAAAAACTTACCAGAGGTTTGGCCCCATGCTTCTCCAATAGCTTGATCATATCATGATTCTTGTAATGTATTGCATCTGCAAGAGGCTGTTCAAAAAGATTAACTTATAATATAATCAAAATCATATAAACCCCATAACCGGAAACATATATCACCAACGGAAAAGGCACAATAAGATTATAAGTTTAAATAACTCAAAGGCTCATCAAGTACAAAAAAAATATTTCAAGATAATTAAACAACTAATAACCTGATCAATCAGACACCCTAAAAAATGAGAAATATTTTAAATAACATAAAAAAGCAGCAAGAAAAAAAATTACAGTATCAAGAACATCCTAATAAAACCCATAACAGAAATCATACTATCACATTATGACTTGCAAATCTTTTTCTAAAATACAAACACAAACACACAATAAACTTTTATTTCAAGAAAATCAAACAACTAATAAAAAAAAATTAAAGATTCATCAATTACTAAACTTTTATTTCAAATCTTTGAATAAAACACAAATGAGCCTCCATTTGAACATCCCAAAAACCAAGATGAAACAAAATACTGGTAAGAAACTTACTGAATCATGTTGGGAATCCCTGTAGCTGAATCATCCGGGATGTTTCCGGTGAGGAGAATTCTGACAAATTTACTTAACTTGATTAATTAAAAACAATATTTAAACACATCTCAAAAACACATGGTGAAAACGAAACACTCAAATATCAATCAATATGGCAACATTGGGAATCTAATAATCATAAAAGAGAATCTCTGACACCGATTCTTAAAGCATCAGGTCCCAAAAGTTAAAAAAATAAAAACAGAGCTTCTTTTTTATGTTAAATAAAGTCTCTCAAACATGAAGCTAATCAAACTTACTCGGTAGGAGGTGAAGTGGTGGAGCCATCTTCTTCAATTTCTACCTGAATGGCGGCTTTTTCATCTCCCTGCGGTGCTGATCCACCTAGTTGCAGGTTTGGGTTGAGAGCAGCTAAAGACCTATAGAGAGAGGAAAAAAAAGATGTTAACTAAATAATGAAATTAAACCAGAAGGAAAGCGTAAAAAAACATAATTGAGGGTTTACTTGGGATGGATTCCATCATCGGGGTGTTGTCGTCGGAGGGAAATGAATCCAGATGGTGTGGTAAGAATGCTTGAGATATCTTCTCTCTTCTCCATGTTATGCTTCATAAACCCTATCTCCTCAACACTTATTGCAATAATCTTCACTTTCATTCTCAAAATTTCATATAAACCCTAAATCGGAATCTTCACTTATCGCAATAATCTTCACCTTAAATGTTTTTCTTCTTTGATTTAAGTTGAATCGAGAGAAAGGGGCAAATAAACCCTAGAATCGGCTGGAGTTTTGAAATGAGAAGAAAGTGTGAAGAAGAAAGAGATGGAGATTAAAGAGAGAAGAAGAAAGAGAGAGTTGAGATATGATTACTTCTCTCACAGGTGCATTAAATGCCCATTTCTTCTCCCCATACAATTCAAAATTCCCTCCTAAAAAAACCAATTAATCATAATAATAAAATCCTATTATATACAAAATTAGATTATTTAGATTAATATTTTTTATATAAATATACAAAACGTATTTATGACATCAGCATGTACACGTGGTATATCTGAATGGTTGACACGTAGACAGATTTACATCAGCCTCTCATCTTTTATTATAGATAGTATAGATGTGTGTATAAATATACACACTAAATTACATCTAAAAATATATTTGTTCCACAATAAAAATTAGAGTTAAATGCTTGGTTGGTCCCTGTGGTTTTCAAAAATTGCAGACTTGGTCCCAATGGTTTACTAATTACACGCGTGGTCCCTGTGGTTTTCAAAAATGCACTCGGTTGGTCCCTAGCCCTAACATCAGTTAAATTTCTCAGTTAAGTCCATGTTAAATGACCAAATTACCCCTGAGATTAAAATAAAGCAATTAAAAAGGAAAAAATAAAACAAAGGGCCCACCCCATCATCTTCTTCATCATCTGCCCCTCCACCCGCTTCCCATCCCAACCCCTTCGTTTCCACCGGCGACCATCCCTCCACCGGAGAGCACCCCAATCGTAAGTCCGAGCGCTGCAATCTGTTACAGACTCACCTTCCGATCGTAACTCCGGGCGAAACAGCTCCACTCTTCCGGTTACATTTACACCACCGGTTAAGATCATCGGATCCATTGTTCACCTCTTGAATTTGCCTAATCAAGATAGCAAGGACACAGACACAGACACACAGACTCAAAGTTTGAGACTCAATTTAATTTCCAATTTCTATGCCCATTTTTCATTCCAACATGCCTTTTAAGATAGCAGTGACTTATATGAACCATTTGATGGTTACAGGTAGTTAATAATTGCAAAACTCAGGTTAAGATCCAATGCAAACCCACCTCCATTACCCCCTAAACACCACCGCTCGCTAATACTTCCACTCCACCGGAAACTCATGTCAAGTTTTCTGCCAACAGGGTCCTCTGTTTTGGCTTAATCTGTTCCTGACTTGTCCTCTATTTTGAGAAATGAGAACCGGAAACCGACACTACCACCGGTAGCTGAGAAGTTTGTAACGCCACCTGCAAAGTGGTTTTCATGATCAACTTCACATTTTCCCCGAAATCACCACTCACCAAACCCAATCCAATCAATTCGACAACCAAATTACCATTTTTCTCAAACCCAACAAAATCCCATGAAGAATTATCATCTCTCTAACCCACCACCTCCACCTTCAGCCCACATCCTCCACCAGCTCCAAATCTGATCCAATTAGATGAATTAACCTAATTCGCTTATGGGTTTTTCTCATCAAACATCGGATCGAAAAACCCATCAACCAATTGAGATATCTTGAACCGAGTAGTACTCTACGGATCCAAACTTGTGTGTTTACAATATGGGTGTGCAAGAAAATGGGGGTGGGGATATGGGTCTTTCTAACGTTCCTCTTGGATCGAAAAACAAGTACAGGAGAATGGATTTTGAGCTGAATGATTACAGTGATGATGATTTGGAAGTTGTACCGTATAAGCAGACACAACAAGAAGGTGGAGGTGGGGGTGGGGGTGAGGGTGAGGGTGAGGTGGGATAGGGCTTAAGTTTTTAATTGTTTAAGGGTAATATAGTCATTTCACACATAGTTAACTGAGAAATTTAACTGATGTTAGGGCTAGGGACCAACCGAGTGCATTTTTGAAAACCACAGGGACCACGCGTGTAATTAGTAAACCATTGGGACCAAGTCTGCAATTTTTGAAAACCACAGGGACCAACCAAGCATTTAACTCAATAAATAATGAAGTGTTACATCATTTTAGTGATGAAATTGTAAATTTTAAACTTGTATGAAAATGAAGCCGGGTGGGACCAGGCTTTTGCCACGTGATGAGGGGAGGGTATCCCACGTGTCAGAGCAGGAAGAGTTGGTATTGGACCCACTTGGTCTTTTCTTTTTCACCAATTCATCTTTTTGTGCTTTTCCTCTTTCTTCAGTTTTGTGTTTTCTTCATAAACTGTATTCCTAACCTCATCGCCACTGTACGTATATTTCACATACATGTATACACACACATACATGTATAAAGGGGTCTTACTCTTAAGCTACAAGCCTTTAGAGAGTTTTCGAAATAATGTAGGAAAAAAATGATTGAGATGACGACGGAGTCACGTAATGAATTATGAATGTGTTACACATGAGGAAATAATTTATTTTTATAAATAGAGTGTTTTATTCTCTTTGGATTCAGCAAGGTATTGTTATACATTATATATAACTTTAATGATTAAAAAAGAACGTCGATAAGTGTATAACATGTGTAATTATATGCATAGGTCGTCTAATTTTAAAAATAGGTTGGGTCTTTAACATATACTTTGCATAATTATTTACGTACATTGCATAATATGTGTTTGTAATTAGTTATATATCATAGCACACTTAATGCATAACTTAGGGTGTAATGGGCGCATGCCTAATGAAATGGGGCAAACTTTCAACCCACCCAATCATATTGTGTCATATCATTTCCCCTCTCATTCTCTCCTCTTGCCCAAAAACACAACGGGTGGTTTCTCTCAAACCATTTGAAAACAAAACATGTGATTGATTGAGAAGATACTGGCCCCACCACTTACCCCTCTCCCTCATCTTTGCCGCAAGCGACAACTCTTCCCCGCAAAACTCTTTAACGATCGACAAAAGCTTGATGGTGGTGGATATGTCGTGCGGCAAAAGGATATGCCGCAAGCTTTGCATAACCCAACCCGTCACCCTTATATGTAATTATGTAATTTTTATGGGTAATTGTGGTGCAAATACCCTTGCCTAGTGGCACGTGTTGGGTCTTGGTGGGTTTGTATTTTTTTTTTAGGTTACATTAACTCACCTTTAATATATACTAGTTTTTTTTTACGTCGCGTGTTGCGGGGAAACCAAGCGAATAATAATGTAAAACAAGCGTGATTTGAAAATAAATCATGTTGTTTAGAAAGTCAAACCATTAGAAATGATTTAGTTTATCATTGTATCGTTTTATGATACCAAATAAATACTTTATTTTGAGTAAACTTCGTTTTTAACAAAACTTATAATGCATGTCAAGGGAAAAATCAAGCACAACTACATACTTAAGTTTTTAGAAAAAAAAAAGTTATAAATATAAATTGTTAAAGAAGTATCAAATTATTTGATAAATTAATATATGCTCTAAAAAGAATAAAGAATTATTAAAATAATAGTAAAGGAAATATATGGTTTTAAAAAAGAAAAAAATTAAAATTATTTATTAAAGGTAAATATAATAATAAATGATTATAATATATTAAATGAAAAATAATTAAAAACTATATATTATTATAAAAATAAAGTTACTAATAATCGTCCTTCGTAACCAATATATATATATATATATATATATATATATATATATATATATAGGGAGAAGATCATGCGAGAACCACCTCTTATTGTGAGAACCGCGAGAACCAATGTGAAAACACCAAAAATGCATAAAAATAGCTAAAAATCACAAAAAAAAAATTTGAATTTTTTAATATTTTTTATAAAAAAATCGCTACTTTTCGAAGCAAAAAAAAAATATTTTTTTTTTCTTCTAAAAGTAGCGATTTTAACATAAAAAATATCAAAAAATCCAAAAAATTTTTTTTAAATTTTTTTTTGATTTTTTTAGATTTTTTTTAGGTTTTTTGGGGGTTTAGTTTTTAGCATTTTAGCTTGGGGGGGTTAGGTTTTTGGGGGGTGGGGAGTTTAGGTTTTTGGGGGGTGGGGGGGTGGGGTTAGGTTTTTTTTTAGCATTTAGCTTGGGGGGGTTTAGGTTTTTTTTTTTTTGGGGGGGGGGGGGGGGGGGGGTTAGGTTTTTTTAACTATTTTAGGTTGTGTTCACATTGGTTCTCAAGGTTCTCACAATAAGGGTGGTTCTCGCATGAGCCCCTCCCTATAAAAAGGGAGGAGCTCATGCGAGAACCACCTTTATTGTGAGAACCGCGATAACCAATGTGAACACAACCTAAAATAGCTAAAAAACCCTAAAAAAACCTAACCCCCCCCCCCCCCAAACTAAATGCTAAAAACTAAAACCTAAAAAAAACCTAACCCCCCTCCCCCACCCCCCAAAAACCTAAACCCCCCCCCCCCCCCCACCCCTATGCTAAAAACTAAACCCCAAAAAACCAAAAAAAAATCTAAAAAAATCTAAAAAAAAATTTTTGAATTTTTTAATATTTTTTATGTTAAAATCGCTACTTTTAGAAGCCAAAAAAATTTTTTTTTTTTTTTTTGCTTCGAAAAGTAGCGATTTTTTTATAAAAAATATTGAAAAAATAAAAAAAAAATTGTGTGATTTTTAGCTATTTTTAGGCATTTTTTGTTGTGTTCACATTGGTTCTCGCAATAAGAGGTGGTTCTCGCATGATCTTCTCCCTATATATATATATATATATATATGTTTCTACTTTTTATATTCGTGTATCGTCTAAAAATTTCTTCACTCTTTGTATAAAATGTGTTTTAAAAATACTATGGTTTAACCTAACAATTTATATATGTTATAAACATGTTCAAAATCCTAAAATGTAATCTTACATCCATTTAATCGTGTCAATGAGATATTTTGATAATATAAAATTATATACATAAATTTAAGTGATACGGCTAAAGAAAAATTATAAGAAACAAATAAGATTGTTCAATATAAAAAGGAAATAAATGATAATATAAAATTGTTTACATAAATTTAAGTGATACACCTCTTGTTTTATCAATTAAAGTTATAAGATATTATTACAAACTGATATAAACACATATCGGCTTAACTTTTTATATCTATATACTTTTATATTTATTTGAAAATTTAGGAATAATTTTTATATTTTAATTGTTCCATTAGAAAAGAGAATTGGAATTGCCTAATTAGAAAGAAAGAAAGAATGGGCCGATAGTATGGTGGGGCGAGAAACAAAAAAGCAGGTCAAGCTTACTGTTAGAACAGGCCGGATGGCCCAGCTCCAATGCTTAGGTCGAGTCGCTATCATAATTCGGACAAAAGGCCCTTAAAATAGCTAATTAGCTTTTTTTTTTTTTTTTTTTTTTTGAACGGCTAATTTCTTTAATCACCATTGGTCTGTGAGACTTGAACCAAGACTTTCCCCTTTCCAACCTAGGTGTTTTAAAGGCTTTGACTTTGCCAATGGACCACCACCCGATTGGTAAAAAATAGCTAATTAGCTAATCGCTCGAATTTTATAGAAAAACTCTCAAGAAAAATTTTGAAATCGGCTCGGTTTATAGACTAACGAGTTCAAACCGAGTGAGTTAGAGCTCAAACTTCAGCCAACAAATTCAAGTCGAGCTGGCTCATTTAAAATTTAAGTTGAACTCAAACTAATCCTACCTCAAATCAGTTTAGCTTGTGAACAATCCTAATTAAGAATGATTGCATTAATAACATCCTTAATCTTTCTTTGTTTTACTTGTAACAGCTGGTATGTTTAGATATTATGAGGCACTTCACATTTCACAAGGTGTAGATTCTCTACTCTTACAAATTATATAATATATATTACAAGGCTAAATTTATATTTATATTTACATTATGCTAGTTGTCATTGAGTTACATCCATTAGGTTAGATAGATTAGATACAACCAAAAGTTTGTGTCCAAGTTTGTACATGTGTTTGATGTAGGGTAAAATACGCATAATTGTCCCGTGTAAATTGTATAATTATTGTACAGGTTTTATTTATTTTTATTTAGTTTTAGTGTTCTATTATATTATTTTGTGTTGGGCCAGGTTATGGTGCAAATGGAGCGAAAATGAGATAATTAAATAACCAGCCAGTTGAGTAGAGTAGGCCGCCAGAGATCGAATAAAAATTGCCGATATTTTCCTTAATTGGGTCGATGCCGCTATTTCTATTTTATAAGTTGGATGACCAAATTGATTAAAGTTGAGGGTTGTTTAAAAATAGTGTATGAAACTCGAGGGACTAAATGTAGCAAATTTCTTAAAGTTCTAATTTTTTTTGAACGGCAAAACCACTTTATATATGCATATAAAGAGCCAGCAAGAAGCTGAGAAACAACAAACAAATTAAAAGAAAACGAAACAAAACAAACAGGGAAAACTCATCAAACTATGCCAACTAAATCAAAGCACCTCCAATTGCTCCAAGAAATCTGTTTTAGATTAGATCGATTGTTGATCCAGAGGAAAGCATCTTCTTTCACCAGCTCAACAGTCTTCATTAAAGGGATGAACCTGTCCTCAAACACTTTTGCGTTTCTGGCACTCCAAATCCTCCAAAACGTCGCCATAACTATAGTACGAATCAGTTTCTTCCAAACCTTTCCACCAGGAGTGTCTTTTACATAAGTCATAAGGTCAGCAACCGACTCACAATGCTTCGGGAAACTAATCCGAACCCACGAGAGCACATTCCACCAAATGCTTCTGGCCCAAAGACAGTTAATGAAGATATGGTTGGAGTCTTCGTTTCCAAGGTTACACCGCGGACATGAAACGTCTGGCAAGATGATGCCTCTATGTGAAAGACCGACACGACTAGCTAACTTCCCGAGAGAAGCTCGCCAAAGGAGATATTTAGCTTTGGGCGGAGCCCAACTGGGCCAATCGAACCCAGCATTACAGCCCAAGTCCGGCCCCAATAATTCTTCTAGATCTCTCCGCACTTGATTCACCGAGTACGTGACATCCGAGCAGGATCGCCATTTCCAGGAACCATTGATAACAACCAATTGCTGTTTAACATCAATCCCTCTTTTAGACAGTTCCGTGGCCATGGAACCAACATCCTTCCACACTCCGGGAAAGGATTTCGAGACCACATGACATAGAGGCATCATCTTAAAGTTCTAATTAATTGTCATTCATATAATGACAAAGAAAGAAAGAAAAAACAAGGCAGATTAAGATTACGTGGATGATTGGGTTTGGCTTTTTAATGAAGTTATTTATACATTATTATGATTAGAAGTCAGACCCTAACAGTTGGACGCATACAATCAGATTTTTGGAGGGGCATCTTGGACGAATCAATCCGAGGAGGCGGCCATTTATTTTTCAATTGGGCCAAGCCCATGAAACATGATACATATTTAGTCGAATCAACAGGCAAGGGGGCGGCAACTATATTATTACATCGGCCGCACGACCGCAGACGAAGGAACAGATACGAATTTTGGAGTTCTTGATCACCATTGAAGGCTGATTGAAGGTTTTGGAGCAATCTTGGGAAGCAATGAATCATCGGGTAACACTTTGGAGCGCTCGGGAGTAGAGATTACGGATTTAAACTTCCTGTTTCTTTGTTTTTCGTTCGTTTTACTTTGTTGCAAGATGAATTCAGAATTTATATTGATTGATATTTCGTTTCTGATTATGTTTTCCGGCTAAACTTCATATACTACCTAGGTTTTGACAATAGTTTAAATAAAGTTTGGATTTTTATTCGGTTTTTGGCGTGGTTTATGGATTTTCTTGTATTGTAAAAGCTATGGGATTTTAACTTGGTGTATATGCATGCTTGACAATTGTTTTAGTACTGTTTATTGCTTCGTATAATCCTTGGTGACGGTCTTTATCACATAATAGGGTTGTGCTAGGGTTCTTGATTTAGGTGAGTGTCTATATCACGTAATAGATCATTAATCCTTTAGGGTGAAAATCACGTGAAGTAACCTTAGAAGTAATATTTGGTAATTTAATAAAATCAAGTGTTCTGCTAATCTTGTCGCTGTGAGGCTCGAGGTTATTAATAGGTCTAGGTTTGGTTTATAGCTAGGTCTAAGAAATAGGTCTAGTCCTTAAACATTCTCTTGTCTATTAAACCAAGATTAAAATACATAGTTGCCTTAGACTTTCGCGCTGTGAGGTAGATTGTCTTATTTAGGCACTTTCAAGAAACTAGAGGACTGTGAGGAAATCTAGAAAACCGGTAAAGCGTAACAGCCTAGGTAGTGCCACAAGAATCGCCTTGAGAGTGTTTGAGGGGCTTAGTGGCGTCTTAATAGGTTTAGTATCCAAAGATCCCGGTTCCATACCACAAAACTATCGAATACAAATCCATTCTGAGTTAAACTTGCGTCTAGCCTAGGTAGTCTTCATCACCACTGGTCAAAGTCTTCGTTCGAGTTCGTGTTATTTATTTAGCTAATCTAGTTATTCATTATTTGCATTCTTAGGATTTTTAGAACCCCCCCCCCCCCCCCAAATCAATAAACAAATAGTTTGAGTCGTGTCAGTCTTAGTCTTTATAGAGTCTTAGCGTAATCCTTAGAGTCTCGTGGGTTCGATACTCGGACTTGCTTTAGCTTTACTACATTGATCGGTACACTTGCCTGTTGTGTGGTTTAGGGTTTAGATCGAGTCTTAGTTTATAAATTTAAAGCTTAGAGTGTCTAAATTAGGGTTAATTTTAGTTGTTTTTATTAAACCACTTTGTGCACATCAAGTTTTTGGCACCGTTGCCGGGGACAATAGTTTACGGGAGTGAAGTTTAAGGGTTTTATCTCCTATATTCTTCGTTTTTCGTTGTTCTTTATTGTTGCAAGATGAATTCAGAATTTATATTGATTGATATTTCGTTTCTGATTATGTTTTCCGGCTAAACTTCATATACTACCTAGGTTATGACAATAGTTTAAATAAAGTTTGGATTTTTATTTGGTTTTTGGCGTGGTTTATGGATTTTCTTGTATTGTAAAAGCTATGGGATTTTAACTTGGTGTATATGCATGCTTGACAATTGTTTTAGTACTGTTTATTGCTTCGTATAATCCTTGGTGACGGTCTTTATCACATAATAGGGTTGTGCTAGGGTTCTTGATTTAGGTGAGTGTCTATATCACGTAATAGATCATTAATCCTTTAGGGTGAAAATCACGTGAAGTAACCTTAGAAGTAATATTCGGTAATTTAATAAAATCAAGTGTTCTGCTAATCTTGTCGCTGTGAGGCTCGAGGTTATTAATAGGTCTAGGTTTGGTTTATAGCTAGGTCTAAGAGCTGGTATAGTCCTTAAACATTCCATTGTCTATTAAACCAAGATTAAAACCCGTAGTTGCTTTAGACTTTCGCGCTGTGAGGTAGATCGTCTTATATAGGCACTTTCAAGAAACTAGAGGACTGTGAGGAAATCTAGAAAACCGGTAAGCGTAACAGCCTAGGTAGTGCCACAAGAATCGCCTTGAGAGTGTTTGAGGGGCTTAGTGGTGTCTTAATAGGTTTAGTATCCAAAGATCCCGGTTCCATACCACAAAACTATCGAATACAAATCCATTCCGAGTTTAGCTTGCGTCTAGCCTAGGTAGTCTTCATTATCTCTGGTCAAAGTCTTCGTTCGAGTTCGTGTTAGTTAATTTAGCTAATCTAGTTATTCGTTATTTGCATTCTTAGGATTTTTAGAAAACCCCCCCAACCAATAAACAAATAGTTTGATTCGTGTCAATCTTAGTCTTTATAGAGTCTTAGCGTAATCCTTAGAGTCTCGTGGGTTCGATACTCGGACTTGCTTTAGCTTTACTACATTGATCGGTACACTTGCCGATTGTGTGGTTTAGGGTTTAGATCGAGTCTTAGTTTATAAATTTAAAGCTTAGAGTGTCTAAATTATGGTTAATTTTAGTTGTTTTTATTAAACCACTTCGTGCACATCAAGTTTTTGGCGCCGTTGCCGGGGACGCTTTGGCGATTGCGTTGATTACTTTGTTTGGACTTATTTGACATATTACGTGCTATTTGTTTGTTCGTTGAGTCGTAAGAGTCTAAATTATAAAAATCAAAAAAATATTTGTTTTAGTGTCTTTTCTAGTTTGTCGAGTCGTTTGTTAGAGTCTTCTTACTTGTTTGAAATGGCCAACCGCACCGTTTATGAGCAGGCTACCACTGGTTTCACCGGCGCTACTTCACCCATCACCCTTCCCGACATTACGAATGAGAGGTCTTGGCATATTCCATCTTACATCATGATGGCCATTACCAATTCATGCCAGTTCCATGGTCGTGACGACGAGGATGCTCCCGCTCACATCAATCGCATCACTCGCATTTGCAGCACCTTCTCCATTGAGGGTGTTAATCTAGAGACCAGGTACCTTCAGGTTTTCCCATTCTCTCTCGCTGGACGCGCAGCCGTATGGTTTGATTCTCAGCCAGCAGGCACTTTCACTACTTGGGCAGGTCTTCGCGATGCTTTCTTAGCCAAGTACTTCCCACTAGCCAAGGCGTCTCGCCTTCGTGATCAGATTCACTCCTTCCGTATGGAGCCTAATGAGCCGTACCACCTAGCTTGGGAGCGTTTTCAGACGCTTCTCTCTCGTTGTTCGCAGCATGGTTTGTCTGATTGGGCGTTAGTTGAAAAGTTTTACAATGGTCTTACTCCTGAGATTAGAGCTCGTTTCGATACTTCAGCTGAAGGGCAGCTTATGGGAAAGAAGACGGTGAATGAGTGCAATGATTTGTTCGAGAGTTTCGCACATTCTGATATGGACTACAGCTCTACCCGCAGGACTTCCATTCCTGTTCATACCACCTCGGCCGGTCGAGGGGTAAACCAAGTTAGCTTGGATCCATCGGTAGCTGCTATAGTCGAGAGTTTGAGGCAAGAGGTGAGGCAAAAGTTGAACGAGATTAAGAAGAAAGTTGATAGGTGTGAGGTAGGGATGAGCATATGCCACCGAATACCGATCCCATACCGATCCCGATCTTGAAATACCGATACCGTGCACTTTTCGGTATCCTGATCGGTATCCACTTTTTGGCGTTTTCGGTATCGGTACGGTACGGTATTGGTATAATACCGATACCGACCCTCAAAATACGGTATAATACCGATACCGTACCATACCGTACCGATACCGAACCGACATGTTTCGGTATCGGTACCTAGTTTGGGTGAAATTCGGGATCGGTATTTGGCGGTATCGGTATCGGTTCGGTATCGGATACCACCTTGCTCATCCCTGGTGTGAGGTCTGTAGGGGAGGTCACGATACGATAGAGTGTCCCACACTTACGTTAGAGCAGGTTGAGTTCTTAGCGGGTCAGTCTAGCAATTTAGTAATGATAATAATCGTTTTAACCCCAGCTGGCAGGGTAGTGGTAGTAGTAGTGGATATCGCCCTTCTGGCAATCCCCCTGGGTTTCCATCTAGTCAGTATCAAAATAGGGGATATGGTTTATATATGAGTGGTAGTGGTTCAGGTTCGAGTGGACAGTTTGCTAGTGGGGGGTCGAATCAAGAGGGTCAAGGTAGTGGAAAGGTTTCAGAGGGTAGTTTGAGTAGGATGGAGGAGATGTTCGCTCAGATGATGACACAAAACGCTCAGATAATGACACAAAATCAGGCGACGCAGAAATCCCTAACTGAATTTGTTCAAACTCAAGATCAAATTAATAAGAGTCACGATCTTCAGCTTAAAAATCAAGAGTCTACTCTTTTAGATCTTAAGAGAACAGTAGGGGATATAGCTAGGCAGTTAAGAGAATCCTCTTCTGGTCAGTTTTCAGGTACCACGCACCCAACTAACCATTCTGTGAAAGCAATCACTACTCGTAGTGGGAAGAGTCTAGGGGAGGTCGTGAGAGAGAATGCTGAGTTAGGGAATGATGATGAGGTAGATGAGGAGATATAGATGGAAGCCCCAGGTAAGGTGCAATATAGGCTAGGCCCAGCAAGTACCGCACATACCGAGGAGCCTCAGGTTGAGAGGAGAGTAGAGAAGCAACCAGCTAGGTTTAGGCCCCCGCCCGTATTTGATCCCTCCCGTCTTCCGTTTCCCGGCCGTTTTAAGCAGCAGCAATACGCTAGGGAATACGAGAAATTTCTTGAAATGTTCACCCAATTAAAAGTCAATCTTCCGTTCATAGAGGCCCTGAGATCCATGCCCAAATACGCCAAGTTCCTTAAGGATTTTCTCAAGCGTAAGGATAGGGTAGGTGAGTGTTCTAGTACTCCATTGAATGGAGATTGTTCTGCAGTGATCCTGACTAAACTTCCTGAGAAACTCACCGATCCGGGCATATTCACGATCCCTTGTTTGTTTGGTGGTGATGTTAAAAACCACGCGTTGGCAGACCTTGGTGCTAGTATTAATTTGATGCCATATTCATTTTACGAAAAACTAGGCCTTGGTAATTTGAAGCCAACTCGTATGACCCTCTCGTTAGCCGATAAGACAGTTAAGTATCCTAGGGGGATCATAGAGAATTTGTTAGTGAAGGTGGACAAGTTTGTCTTCCCGGCAGATTTTGTAGTGTTAGATATGGAGGCCGATGAAAACGTACCGTTGATTTTAGGGCGCCCGTTCTTGAACACTGCTAAAGCGCTTATAGATGTCTTCTTAGGTAGAATCACACTTAGAGCGGGCGACGAATCGGTAGTTTTCAAGGTGAATAATGCGAGAGGGCCGAGTGAGAGAGTCGAGGCGATAGCGTCAGTAGGGGAGAATGAGAGGGTTGAGAGTGATCAGAAAAAGGTGGTGAGTGAGCCAAGTTTAGAGAAGGTGATAAAACCCAAGTGTGGGGATCCACCTGATAGGAGAGTCGAGGAGTTGGAAGAGAGATTGATGAGGTTAGAATCTAAGATAGAGATACTGAGCAAGGCTCAGTGTGGGGATAGGTTTCGATATGAAACATCTAGATTCAAACCGCCCGATGACGAGTTGAGAGAGTGTGAGAGATATGGGGATAGGAGAGATGTGGGCAATGTTAGGAATGGTAGTGCTACAGCCCGTAAGAGTTGGTATGGAGGTGAGCTGCGCTTGTATGATCCTCCATGAGTGTGTGAATAATTGTGACCCACTTGTAGAGTTTGTATTTCGAGTCTTTTATTATGTACTATGAGTCTAATTTAGTAGTATTGAGTCAGTCGTTTGTGTCGAGTCGGTATTGCTTTGGTGTTTGCTTGTTTTTGTTTATACAGGTTTGAATATGTACCACCCATACTCAATCTCCATTCGGGTGATTTTGGAGCTGCTTATCAGATATCAGGCATTTACCGAGTATGTTAGTCAGTGTCAAAGCCGATCGCAAAAGAAATGCTATACGATCGAGCTGGATTGGACAAGAGTTTTGGAGCTTACGCGTTAATTAACCAGCTAAGTCCTTTCCGATTTGCCCATATTTTTTTTATTTCTTATTTATTTTTACTTTTTGAGTCAGTTTCCATCCTACATTGAGGGCAATGTAGAGTTTAAGTGTGGGGATGGGAAACTATCGTTTAGTGTCTAGTTAGTAGAGTCTTGAGTCATAAAAATTTGAAAAATAAAAAAAAATATCAAAAATACAAAAAAATTAAAAAAAATTTGAAAAATCAAAAAAAATAAAAAATTAGAAAATGTCTTTTGAAACAAGAAGTTTGCAAAATAAAAGCGGAAAATGATAGAAAAGTCGGGTTTTTGAGCGGGGTCAAATAATAATAATATAATGATAATATAATTGAGCTTGTGTCTAGTTTGGGATGTGCGGGTAGGCTCGATTCGGTTCTGGGTTCCTTTGATTTAAAATATACCTAATTGTCGGTCTACTAGTGGGTTCTCATCTAGGGAAAGTGGGGAAATTGAAACCGCCAAAAATAGTATAAGGGATGCCGTTATAAGCTAAGATTGTTAGAGTTTTTTGTCAGTATCTCGTTGAAAAAAAATGAAAAAATAAAACGAGCTAGAAACTAAATGAAAGTAGCCATTTCTATGTAGTCTGTGGTTGGGGATAGCGACTCTACAGCCGGATTAACGCTAGGGTGTGTGAAATCGAACTTGCAAAATAAATAAAAAGTACCGAAGACTAAGTAATCCGAGTTGGGGATAGCGACTCTACAGCCGGATTGCCTCTTGGTTAGGGAAAGCAACGTCTACGCTCGAAAAAAAAAAAGAAAAAAAAAATGAATGAAAAAGTGATGAAAAAAAATGAGTAAAAAAAAATGGAAAAAATAGATTTGATTCTAAACTCTCTTGATCTTGGTATAAAACGGTTAGGAAATAACCCAGTGGTTGTTTCTTTTGTCCTATAAGCTTGAGGGGGGATTAGGTGGACTTGCGATTTTTAGCGTGAGACCCTAGGTAGATTGACCGCACTTGAACTAAATTGCATGATAAGGGCTTGGAACCGAAGTTGGGTTTAAGAGGACATGAATACTTGCAATCGCGGCTAACACAAGTTTCGATTTTAATAAGTAACTAAGCTTTTGTTATCGAATAATTATTCCGTCTATGATTCCGTTTTGCATAATTCTTTTTCGGGGACGAAAAAAGGTTAAGTGTGGGATATTTGATGTAGGGTAAAATACGCATAATTGTCCCGTGTAAATTGTATAATTATTGTACAGGTTTTATTTATTTTTATTTAGTTTTAGTGTTCTATTATATTATTTTGTGTTGGGCCAGGTTATGGTGCAAATGGAGCGAAAATGAGTAATAATTAAATAACCAGCCAGTTGAGTAGAGTAGGCCGCCAGAGATCGAATAAAAATTGCCGATATTTTCCTTAATTGGGCCGATGCCGCTATTTCTATTTTATAAGTTGGATGACCAAATTGATTAAAGTTGAGGGTTGTTTAAAAATAGTGTATGAAACTCGAGGGACTAAATGTAGCAAATTTCTTAAAGAGTTAAATGCCATTTTAGTCCCTGTGGTTTATGTCATTTTGTCAGTTTAGTCCAAAGGTTTCATTTTTAACCTGTGGGTCCAAAAAGGTTTCACAGTTGCCATTTTAGTCCACTTGGTTAACTTCATCCATTTTTTCTGTTAACGAGAAGGCCAATTTGGTCATTTTGTATGTAATTCTGTTAACTAAAAGGGCAATTCAGCCATATAAAATGACCAAAATGGCCTTCTGGTTAACAGAAAAAATGGATGAAGTTAACCCAGTGGACTAAAATGGCAACTGTGAAACCTTTTTGGACCCACAGGTTAAAAATGAAACCTTTGGACTAAACTGGCAAAATGACCCAAACCACAGGGACTAAAATGGCATTTAACTCTTTCTTAAAGTTCTAATTAATTGTCATTCATATAATGACAAAGAAAGAAAGAAAAAACAAGGCAGATTAAGATTACGTGGATGATTGGGTTTGGCTTTTTAATGAAGTTATTTATACATTACTAGCCTAAGACCCCGCGAGTTTCGCGGGTGGCTTAACACACAAATATATAACTTAAAATTGTTGAAATAATCCTTTGAAAGAAATAAACGTTCAAGTAAGGAAATCTATCTCTCTACCCGCGGGTACGTAAAGTATCAAACGAAGTTAGATTCAATCTAACTTTAAAAAATTAAACTAAAAATAAGGTAAGGCATCTAAAGTTTGTTGAGTTTCGAATTAAACCATATACCAAGTAAGATGACAGATGTTGAAATAAGCAAACGGGTTCTATAGCCCAAGGTTCAAACTATATCATTAAATAAAATAAAAAGACATGTTTTCAAAAGGCAAAATTTCATTAACGATTTTCGATTATAATAAATTTATTAAAGATTTATCTATTGACAAAATAAGTAACTGATTTACACAAACGGATATCAAAAGAATTAATTAAGTGTCGATTATCTGTTTTGTTCTCCAATTCCCCAGCTACACTTCACCTTATTTCACATTTTGATCTGAACTTGCAATACATGTCACAACAAAAAGTACGACATTTACAACATATCTTCTCAAAATATTAACAATTGATTCGAGGGAGATTTGCACCCATTTTGACCGGTTTTACCCATATAAACAGTCTCCATCTTAAGTAATTCTTTATATCCGGCGCATGAAAATTTAAACAACTCAACGCCAAACAAAAAGCATCCCTACAAAACAAAATCCACATAATATAAAATCTATAAACATAAAATATTTAATGACTTTGATCATAAATGTAATGTAACACTGGAAACAATTATTAGATTAATTGTGCAAAAACCAAAAACATACTATCCTTAGTACTAAACGTGTGTGAAAGAATGAAATCTAATAATAAGGTCCAAACCATAGAAACTCAAAAGGAAGATTGAGGCAAACCTTTTCAACAAACCTGTAAACACCAACAGATTAACAGGTTCTGCAACAAACAATAGCGAATTTCTGCAACTGAAAAGAACTCCGCTGATGTACTTTGATTCTGCGTCAAATCCCTTTTGAATCTGCAAACAGTTTCAGCAAATCAATCATCAAAGAATAGACTCGTTCTCAGCAATAAAACAACAAACAGCAGATGAAAAATTCAGCGAATGAGCGACTGACTATATATGCGGATCGTAATATCAGCGAGTCAAAAGAATTTGCAGCAGCGAATTAACTAATTACGGTAAATGGACACTGTTTTATCGAACGGACACTATTTCTGCAGACTTGTTCGGATCAGTTCTGCAGATGATTAAGTTGATCCGTAACTATCAAAAAAATCCCAACAACAGTCCGTGAATGATTAACACTGACTTTGATTCATAACAATCCAAACTTCGATATAAAACATACCGATTCAGTTCAAAATATTCAAACGATACAGCAAACAGATCCAAATCAGTCCGTAATGAATGAAATTTCAACCTGAATTGATCGAAACAGTTCGAAATTCTCAAATGACACTTCGAAACTATAATTCAGATCTCAACAGCTTAACAACTTCTTTACTATCAAACTCAAATTCAGTCACAACACAATTTTCAACTAACATCTAATGCTCAAATCTGAATCAGGTTTCGACATAAACATCAACAACTCAGATCTGAATTATCAAACGCAATCCTTCAAAATAAACCAGATCTTCTTTCAGTACGTATAAATGATACTATTCAATTCATGGAGCACAGAAATTATAAATTCGACAGAAAATGGAATCAAAATCAAAGAAAGCATCAAAAACAATCAAAGCTTTCTATAACCCATTCAATTACGGTGAAACATGTGCCTCATCTGGATACCCTTGAAAGTACTTCTACAGAAAACGGGTAATATCTTGATGGATTCGAGAAATTTGAAGTTAAATCATATGAAATAAAAGTTAGACAATCAACCGCTCAAAGAAGCTGCTCCATTCGACGTCATTCGACAATCAACCGCTAATTTCGGCATCGTTTTCCTCAATCTCTCATCGATTTCTCCATGAATCAATCCCGATTCCAATCCAAACACAATCCTCAATCGTAATCTCACAAAAACCTTATAATCTTATTGAATCTGATTAAAAAAGCAAAAAAAAAAAAAAAATGAAACGATACAGAATCAGGTTTAGATCGTCATTACAGATGATCGATTGAGTTGAGATGATAATATTAACGAATCAGAGGGGGTGAATTGTGTATGCATACCTAATGATCTTTCGCAAAATCGGCGGAGAAAATACATATGAACCTGGAACCAATCAATACAATACATGACATTTATCATGAGATGACGTAAATAACGTGATTGTCAGATTATAAATACCGGTTCACATCATCAATCTTCTAACCTTTTTCCTTTGTACATTAAAATCATGAAAAAAAATTAACCAGCCTTGAAAATTAACATCTAATTCAAAGAGAGAACATAATTTCGACCAAAGGAGAGTATAAAGAAAACTCCAAATTCACTTTATGTCCTCAGTCCATCATTCACAATCCTATGTCTTGCTATCTAAATCCATTTAGCTATTATCTCTCTAAAATCTATTATCAGTTGCTTGAGGGGGTTAGACGTGATGTTTTACCATATAATTTGATTTAAAAATGTCTTAAATGCAATGAAAACAAATCGATATTGAGGACCTTACCTTGATAGAAACGGTTTCTTATGCGGAGGAGACAATGTTGCTATTGATAGATCCCGAAAGACGGGAAATGATGAGTCTGGTACAGATTTTGTTCATTTTGCACCTGATGCAACTCCGGCAGTTTTATTCCAAAAGTGTGCAGTCTCTCCTTTTTTAAGTCTTATTTCACCAAATAGACTTCCTTTTGCAGTCCCAAGCCAAAAAGGTGTACGTACCTATTTATCACCAAAAATAAAAAGGTATTATCATATTTGACTTTATAGTTGACCTGATAATTTATATTTGAAAATGTAAAAAAATAACTATATAATTTTGTTATTGAGATAAATAATGTAAAAGCATAAATACCCTTTCAATATAAAATGCAAATTAATTGGTTACTCGTCAAAATTTTAACCATTTCAACGTTTCCAGTCGCGGCTGCTAAGCACAGGGCAGTGTTGGAACTGTCATTTTGTAATTCCAAGTCTTCTGTTTTCATGATGTCCACCAGATTTTTCACAAAGTCTTGCATCTGTTTTGATTTATCAACCGACGCTGCAATGTGAAGCGTTGTTTCACAATTTTCGATGATGCAATAGCGTACTAACTCTGGTTTTACATCAAGAATGGCTTTAGCAGCTTCCCAGTTGATGCTTCGTAAAGAGGGATACCAACATTGATGTATTCTTCTCTACTGCCTTTGAAGTAAGTACTTTCGAAAGGAAGTTAGTATCCACGCACAACATAAGTTGGTTAAAAATAGAAACTAATATAGGAATGATGCCTTTCTAAACATAACTAAAAGAGATAATTACCGTCTAGTAGATTTCGAAGAGATAGATTCAGTTGTTGTGGTGCAAGTGAATCAACCGGAACAATAATTTCACCCTGTTGCGGCTGGCTTACCTCATTCTCCTCATCAACTGGGGCGAACGGCACAACTGGTACTCGTGTAATCTACACAGCCACACCGTTGTTAGTGAATAAAAATATTAAAATTTGATTAACATAAAGCGTTTGATGGGTCCGAAACTACCTCAGCCATAATTTATATGAACAAAAAAACCCTTCAAATTTGATTATCTGCAGTCACATCATTAATGATCAAAATTATCAGCAATCCGATTTAAGACTATTTTGGGTCAATCTAGCCCTGTTTGTTTCGCGTTACAACTCGTACCAAAATTACCCTTCAGCTTGTTCGACCCATCAATTCTACCACCCCTAAAGAAGTCGTGTTTTACATTAACAAACCTTGGCTAGAGCACTTAAAGAGATCACTGAGTTGACCATTGACGGTAAACGCATCAGAAACATTTGGGCCTGATCCGGTCATTGTGGCCTCTCTTATAACATCAGTCGGGTTTGCATACCACCATTCACTTAATTATCATCAACATCATAATATGTCAAGTAGCTCAAAAGTTTAAATTTTCCAACATGTACAGTAATCATTAATAAATTGTATACCAAGCATTATGACCGATTGACGGTCCGGCTTAGGGAACGGGTACGGATATCCTTCTTATGGGCGAATAAGAATAGCACCATAAACAGTAGCTCAAAGCCACGAGCTATAAGTTCCTTCTTGTCATGAAATTATGAACCGGTATGTGTAACTCCCTCCTGGTCTAATTGGACATTGTGTAATAAACTCGAGCCCATCAGCCCTGCTCATGGGATCTTGAAAACCATCTTTAGTCCGTTCATAAGGACCCACCAAGATCTAGATCAAGTAAGAATCAACTCAAAACTGAAATAATAAAAAAAAATCAACGCTTACCAAATGATGAATGGTATTTGTGTATTGAAATCTATATATTTTTTTAAAAATTTACCAGAGCCTTTGCACTTCCAAAGTCACAGAATATGAGCTGGCAAATCACGTTTAGTCATCATAGCCCCCTCAACGGCTGATAAACTTCATTCACAATGTAATAGCTAGATATCTAACTGTGCATAGCAACAATATGCAATAAAAAGCATTTGAAATAAAATGAGTCCGTTCTTGCTTATGGGATCTTGAAAACCATCTTTAGTCCGTTCATAAGGACCCACCAAGATCTAGATCAAGTAAGAATCGACTCAAAACTGAAATAATAAAAAAATCAATGCTTACCAAATGAAGAATGGTATTTGTGTATTGAAATCTATTTATTTTAAAAAAAATTACCAAAACCTTTGCACTTCCAAAGTAACAGAATATGACTTAGCTGGCAAATCACATTTAGTCATCATAGCCCCCTCAACGCCCGATAAACTTCATTCGCAATGTAATAGCTGGATATTTAACTGTGCATAGCAATAATATGCAATAAAAAGCATTTGAAATAAAATGAGTCAGTTCTTGCTTATGGGATCTTGAAAACCATCTTTAGTCCGTTCATAAGGACCCACCAAGATCTAGATCAAGTAAGAATCAACTCAAAACTGAAATAATAAAAAATCAATGCTTACCAAATGAAGAATGGTATTTGTGTATTGAAATCTATATATTTTTTTAAAAAAATTTACCAAAACCTTTGCACTTCCAAAGTCACAGAATATGACTTAGCTGGCAAATCACATTTAGTCATCATAGCCCCTCAACGCCCGATAAACTTCATTCGCAATGTAATAGCTGGATATTTAACTGTGCATAGCAACAATATGCAATAAAAAGCATTTCAAATAAAATGAGTCAGTTCTTGCTTATGGGATCTTGAACCTAATATTTCCACTTTCGGTCACTTTAGGCAAAACAAAAACAATCTATCCACAAAAAAAAAAAAAAACAATATTTACACATAACACAATAACAACAAATGAACCTAATATTTCCACTTTCGGTAAACAATCAACCGAAAGTAATCACCCAAATAAAGTGAGTAAACCACACTTTTACTTCTATAACAACCAAATTAATGCAAAATCAAAGTTTTATATCCTTGTGAAGAAGCAAAATCCAAAGAAGCCACAAAAGTCCTAATTGAAAAGGCAAAATCCCTGACAATTAAAGCAAAAAACAACACACAAAGGCTAACTCTACGACTGATATCCCGTGTAACATCCAAAATTAAGATCTTCAACTTCTATAATGCCTTTTTCTTAGATCATGTATCACATTAGAAATCAAAATATATTAACTTATTTAGCTTAAACGAAGATTATACATATATGAAACACAAATCGAAGATAAAATGAGCGTTAAACGAAGATTATACATATATGAAACACAAATCATCCAAGAAAAAACTCACCTTGATTAGAGATTGAAGAATATGGTGAGAACCGAATTGACAGTTAGGGTTTTAATCTTCAAAAAAATTGATGTTCTACATTTATTGTTGCTAGCAATCAAACGATCGGGTTTTTTTACCTCCTTCAAATCAGAAAGAAAGAACTAAATTAGAACCATGTAACTAAAGGAGTAAAGATTAGAAAAAGAAAGTTCATACCTAATTCAATAAATTCAAAAATCGAAACCGGATCGTCGCCGAGAGACAAAGAGGAGCACGTGAGATGAAGAAGACAAATAGCAGGTGGATAAAATCTAGGGTTACATGAACATACCAGGATTTGAGGAAATCAACATAGATGAATTCAATAGATGAAGTCGTCATTGATAAAAACGGGAGATTGATGAAAGAAAATGGGGGAAAAAGGATAGATGTTCAGGACGATTAAAGAAAATTAGGGTTTTTGAATGATACGGATGTAAAGCGTGTCTAAGAAGCCGCGTGAAAGGAAAATAGAGGAAAAGGGTTTGGCGCTCAAAGAGAATTCTCTAGCCTAAGAGAGTGTCCACATCATCAAAATGATTGGCTAAGAATAAATCTTGTGGCTTAAGAGAATTCATTTAGTATAATAGATAGATTATGATTAGAAGTCAGACCCTAACAGTTGGATGCATACAATCAGATTTTTGGAGGGGCATCTTGGACGAATCAACCCGAGGAGGCGGCCATTTATTTTTCAATTGGGCCAAGCCCATGAAACATGATACATATTTAGTCGAATCAACAGGCAAGGGGGCGGCAACTATATTATTACATCAGCCGCACGACCGCAGACGAAGGAACATATACGAATTTTGGAGTTCTTAATCACCATTGAAGGCTGATTGAAGGTTTTGGAGCAATCTTGGGAAGCAATGAATCACCGGGTAACATTTTGGAGCGCTCGGGAGTAGAGATTACGGGTTTAAACTTCCTGTTTCTTTGTTTTTCGTTCGTTTTACTTTGTTGCAAGATGAATTCAGAATTTATATTGATTGATATTTCGTTTCTGATTATGTTTTCCGGCTAAACTTCATATACTACCTAGGTTATGACAATAGTTTAAATAAAGTTTGGATTTTTATTCGGTTTTTTACGTGGTTTATGGATTTTCTTGCATTGTAAAAGCTATGGGATTTTAACTTGGTGTATATGCATGCTTGACAATTGTTTTAGTACTGTTTATTGCTTCGTATAATCCTTGTTGACGGTCTTTATCACATAATAGGGTTGTGCTAGGGTTCTTGATTTAGGTGAGTGTCTATATCACGTAATAGATCATTAATCCTTTAGGGTGAAAATCACGTGAAGTAACCTTAGAAGTAATATTCGGTAATTTAATAAAATCAAGTGTTCTGCTAATCTTGTCGCTGTGAGGCTCGAGGTTATTAATAGGTCTCGGTTTGGTTTATAGCTAGGTCTAAGAGCTGGTCTAGTCCTTAAACATTCCATTGTCTATTAAACCAAGATTAAAACCCATAGTTGCTTTATACTTTCGCGCTGTAAGGTAGATCGTCTTATATAGGCACTTTCAAGAAACTAGATGATTGTGAGGAAATCTAGAAAATCGGTAAGCGTAACAGCCTAGGTAGTGCCACAAGAATCGCCTTGAGAGTGTTTGAGGGGCTTAGTGGTGTCTTAATAGGTTTAGTATCCAAAGATCCCGGTTCCATACCACAAAACTATCGAATAGAAATCCATTCCGAGTTTAGCTTGCGTCTAGCCTAGGTAGTCTTCATTATCTCTGGTCAAAGTCTTCGTTCGAGTTCGTGTTAGTTAATTTAGCTAATCTAGTTATTCGTTATTTGCATTCTTAGGATTTTTAGAAAACCTCCCCAACCAATAAACAAATAGTTTGAGTCGTGTCAGTCTTAGTCTTTATAGAGTCTTAGCGTAATCCTTAGAGTCTCGTGGGTTCGATACTCGGACTTACTTTAGCTTTACTACATTGATCGGTACACTTGTCGGTTGTGTGGTTTAGGGTTTAGATCGAGTCTTAGTTTATAAATTTAAAGCTTAGAGTGTCTAAATTATGGTTAATTTTAGTTGTTTTTATTAAACCACTTCGTGCACATCAGTGTTATAGTTGCAACTTAGGTTACTAACACTAAGAGGCTGTTTGGCAACTTCTGAATGTTTAAGTGTTGAACCAGTAGGAGGTTTGAATCATTAAGTGTTGAACTAGTAATAGGTCTCAACCATTAGAGTCAGTATAATACTTAACCGTTCAGAGGTAAATGTCTGATCAATTTAGATAAGATGTCTTAACCATTCAGACTCAGTATAATGCTTAACCATTCAGAGGCAAGTGTCTGAATCATTCAGACATCTGCTCGTGAAACAAACAATTTGAACCATTAAGTGTTAGACCAGTAAGAGGTCTGAACTAGTAAGAGCCTCATTAAAAGCTAAACAAACAGCCCCTAAGCATGTTAGTTACATAAGTTGCGCAAAAGACAATTTCCTTGACGACATGGCTTGCTGAACTACAGCCTAGAGTTGCGTTTTTTTCCTACTTAGCAACTATACAAAAGTTGTTCGACGTCTGTATCATTCCCCGAGTCCCCCGCGTCCCTTCTTTGAAGTGTTGCTATTATCTGTGATGGTAAAGAGCTTAGTTAGTGAGGTTTGTGTAATAAGATATGTGAGTATTAATTTAGTGAAGAGTTTAAAACCAAGGCACAATGTGGAAAGCACAAAATCTCAGCGCTTTTCGTACTCGAGTCGCAATTTGTTTATTAGTTCTCATAGGTTTGTAGCATTAGTAACTCAAAATTTAGATGTATAACATGTAGATGCATAAAATCTTCCCATACGAAAGGCGCGTCGCAAGGCTGCACTACATGCCTATTTCTAGTGTCCTTTTTTGTGCTTCAAAACACCTCTTACCTTTTTTAGTCTGAAACACAAGACTATGCACCTTATACCACCCGTAGTGGGGTTTTTTTTTTACGTTTTCCCAAAAAAAAGCCCAAACACGCCTCAGAACCGCCACAGGGGCTTTTTTTAAATGATGGGCCATCTTTTTTTAAACGTCTTCACTTGTTTCTTTGGTCAATAGCATTTTTTTGATGATCTTTTATATTTTTAATTAATTCCATTAGAATATCTAATCATTGCAAGATTTCAAGTCTCACTACACCCTTTTAACATAATGTCCCACAATGCCCATATGCTGACTGGACCGCCACATGGCGTAAAATGCTCAAGGGTCTTCCCCCTCCCACTACACATGGTCTTAGGTTGACTTACGCTTCAAGCGTGTTTTTTAACCTAGCCTATGCTTAGAGTGACATTTTGAGAAAGTGGTTCTGAAACTACAGGGCTCAATTCATGGTTAATTTATAAACTATTGTGATGACCCGCGCTACGCCGTGGGAACTCGATCGGTATTGGTCGAGAAAATCCAAGACAAAAATGTCGTTATATAGTAAAAATGTTGATACGTGTTTTACATCGATCGAAAACTATAAAGACGAATATACTTAAGCGTTTTGGTAGCACCGACAGTGAAGAAATAAACCAATTTAAGTCTTAACCATTATCCATTAGTCATTACATCCTTAGTTGTTATTTATTACAAGATATGAAGGCCTGAAGCTTGATATTTATTAAATTTAAACCCTACGATAAAAACCTAAAGACATGCTAACAAAGCAACATAAGGAAAAGTGTGAAGGCTAATACGTACAAATTAGCCCCAATCTGTGGAACTAATACATGGAGGAAAACACAAATGTCGCAAACAAAACTCAAACCTAAGCAAATGAGAAACTCAAAAGAAATACAACCACTAAGAAACCCCATGAGACCACCATGTATAAATTTAAATGAAATTATACATACCACATCGGTTAGATAGATGCAAAAAAGTAACCAACTTTACTCATAAGTCTTGATTAATATATAACATGTATACAATACAAAAGATATGGCATAATAGTAATTACTATCATGTTATTGTCCTATTAATATACTATTCCTAAGAGTTTTCATAAATTGTTATATTATAAAATATATATTTTTTAAATACCCTTGTATTAACTTGATCTGAAATCTAGGTAGAAAATAGGTTAAGAGTTGGTATGTAGGAACTTTTTCAGAAGCCATTGTTGAAACTTTTGTTGTGTTCTTTTACACCTTTCTTTTTCTTTGAACCCCAATGTGGCTCTGATACTACTGGTAAGAGAATAAATGTTATATATGTGGCTTGAATAGAAGATAGAAGGGTAATTGTGTAATTTTACTTGTTGTATATATTGTTAGCCAAGGATTTTTATTTTTTCATGAAGCCAAACATTAAGTTATGTTAGTATGAACGAGAAATAAAATGTGTCTTCACGGGTTGAAACGACCCGTTTAACCCGGGGACAACGCCGTCCTACTTGCTAGAATCGAAGCTTGGGAACTATAGGCGGGCTGCGTTTATTAGGAGAGAAGTGCTACAAAAAGTTACTGGCAAGTCACTACATGGTTTATCTCTAGACGCCTCCATATTGGGATTTAACTCGTTTTAGATTATCTCCAAACCGAAATCCCCGACATGGACGCTATCGGCATCTCGGGAAACTATTGTTCCGATAAGAAACCTACAGCGGTTAACTGGATTGAAGGACGTGGTAAATTTGTAGTATGTGAGGCAACCATACACGAAAACATAATAAAGAGCGTTCTAAAAACAAATGCAGCTGTGTTGGTCGAACGAAACATATTGAAGAACCTAACTGGATCCGTTATGGCAGGTGCGCTAGGTGGGTTTAACGCACATGCAAACAACAATGTCTCCGACTCTCCGCCAACTACATTGCAAGTGGACAAGACCCGGCCCAAAACATCGAGAGCTCTCATTGTATCACCATGATGAAAACCGTAAATGAAGAGCGTGATCTTCAGGTATCGGTGAGAATGTCGTCGACTGAGGTCGCGATTGTGGGTGGCGACACCCAGTTAGCCTCACAGTCAGCTTGTTTGAACCTATTGGGTGTAAAGGGTGTTAACAAATTGACTCTTCATTGCTACAAATGTACTACTCAATATGCACTCAAAAGTATCAGACAATGTAACCACTTGAGATTGCATAGCAAAAAGATTATGTGTCTAGTGGAAGATGATACTTACCATCTCGGTCTATGTGATGCTACATGTTGCTCTAAATCGTTGTCCTAGACACCCAATTAAAATCTTGCTGTAAAGAATCAAGAAATCAAGACTTAGGGTTCGATGTCAAAGAATAAAATGTGATGCTGAGATCACCAACCTGTAACTATCGATGTGGCCGTATGATGATCACTTCAAACACAATGAAATTCAGTTGTTGAATTGGTGATTCAGAAGTGTGATTTGAGTAACTGAATCTTTGAGACTGAGTCCTCTTACGTTTTTAGAGAGAGAAACAAAGTAAATGTAAAGTTGTGGATGTGGACATAAAAGTGACATGTGACTTCAAAATAGCAATGTGCAAATAATATTACTCAAAATACAACATACAATAGCACAAAACATAGGTCATGTATAGAGTACAACCACCATAAGCAGATAGTAATTTTACTTTTATTTTTATTTTCAGTTACACATCTTGTAGTATAAATAATATCCGTTTTTAACTCTATATGTTATAACAGTTACCAACTTGCGTGAATAGTAACTTTGACATTTTTATAAGTTTTTATTACATATTTATACTATAAAGAATATACGTTATTAACCGTATAGTTTTGTTTTTTTCTTATGGTTTTCATTCGTTTTTTTTATAAAAACTAAATACACGGTTGCGTTAAATTTATATCTCTACATTTCGATATAAATTTTATTTAAAACAAAGTTGTATTCAAAGACTTATTCAAAACGAAGTCGTATTCGAAATGATGATATGGTGAAGAACTGAGTCGGTACTGACCAACAACATCGGGACCGGTATCGGCGCTATCGGAACCGTTATTGGTATTTGTTTTTATGATTTTCGATCGATGTAAAACACGACTTTATTTTTTAGCGTTACATCATACAACTTTTGTGTGATAAAACCATTGTAAATATTACTATACCGACTCGGTTCGTCATTTTACTGTTGTTTTGAATACGACTCTTTTTCAAATAAAATTTATATCGCAATATCGAGAAAAAAATTAAACACACCCACGTATCACGAGTTTAATCCATACGAATGCTGTTATCGTACCAGTACCGATATTATAGCTTTCGATCCATGTTAAATAAGTGACAGTATCTTTTTGGGTATATCACAACATTAGTTTTTAGATTTTCTCTTTCGGTTATTATAACGAGTGTTGATACCATAATGAACCAAACCAATACTGGCCAAATTCCCACCGCAACGTGCTAGATCGTCTACTATTTATAAACAAAAAGGAACTGCAATCATCATAAACAGTTGAAAATTCGTAAGAATAAAAAAAATTTGAAAGGAGAATCCCTTAAACAAGATCACCATCTCTATGAGGATTAAATGATGGACCGGGCAGGCGTTGTCCAGACTAGATTGGCATTTTACCATTTTGCTTTTATTTCGACTTGCGTGGCTTGTCTCTTCATCTCCCGGCTCGGTTGTCGCTTTGAGCTACACACTAAGTGATCCTAACTTCTTGTATGTTTCCATTGGGTTACTTGATGGTGTCCAAACCAACTATCGTTTGGATGTCCAGACCAGCCATAGTTTCGATGTCTAGACTTGTGGTATTCAGCCCCATATATACTTTGGGCGAGAGGGATATTATCTCACCAAGTTATTCTATGATGTTAGTGTTGGATCAGTTCTATTTAAACATAATGGAAAACATGAAAAACATACCTGTTACAGCAGACAGTGTAGTGGAGAATCCAGTGATAGATGTTGCCATCGAGTTCGACATAATTGTCAGTGTGATCTGGTTACTCCTTAGGGTGCTAACTAATGATGGTGATGATGAGAACCGAATAGGGGACTCGGTTATGGAGAAGAGAGGCCGAATGTGATGTTATGCTTATTAGGTTATGTCTAAGTGTGTAACTGTGTAACCTTTTAACCTCTACATAATTCTCCTTATATATGCACCCAAGAGGAAACCTAATTAGTTAATAAGGGTAATATGGTCCATCAACAATTACCAACTAATTATTTAATAGGTTATTATATATTTTGATCTATATAATGTAAATGATTATAATGGCTACTAGATTAAATATTAAACATAATATATTTAATCTTACATTCTCCCACTTAGCCGAGTAATCATTTACTATGAGTATTAGATAAGCCTGATCAGGAGTTAACACTCATTTTAGCTTTAAACAAGTACTATAGCAGAGAAATACAGCCGTTGAATCATTATGCGACTCAGGACCCCCATTAGTCATACTATAGACTTAATTTAAATCCTAATCGTCATGATCAAAATACGCATAAGCCCTTTGTTTGATTTGTAACTTTATTTGTCTATATGCCATTATACCGGTTGAACATATTCTAAGAGACATACAAAATCAAACTGATGAAATTTCATTAACATAAAACGTAAGCTAGTACAATATGCTTAAATAAGGTCTTTACTAAATCCCATATTCCGAACATGTTCTTCGTAAACCTTAGGAGGGAGACCTTTAGTCATCGGATCCGCAAGCATATCTTTAGTACTAATATACTCGATACAAAGATTTTTCTCAACTCGTTCATGTACGAACATATATTTTGTATCGAGATATAAACCAGCTCCAGTCGAACTGTTACTGTTCGAGAAACTAACGGCAGCTGAATTATCACAGTAAAGCTTCAATGGTCTAGAAATGGAATTAACAATTTTGAGTCCAGTGATCAGATTTCTAAGCAACATTCCATGACATGTTGCGTTATAAACAGCAATGTACTCTGCTATCATTGTGGAAGTTGTGGTCAACTGTTGTTTATGACTCTTCCATGAGATAGGGCCGCCTGCTAACATAAAGATATAGCCTGAAGTGGATTTCTTATCATCTTTGCATTTGGCAAATTGAGAATCAGAATAGCCCACCACTTCTAAATGATCACTTCTTCTATAGGTCAGTTTATAGTCTTTCGTCCCTTGCAGATATCGAAGTACCTTCTTAGCTGCTTTCCAGTGATCTAGGCCAGGATTCGTCTGATAACGGCCTAGCATTCCAGCAATATAAGCGATATCTGGGCGAGTATAGACTTGAGCATACATCAAGCTCCTGACTACTGACGCGTAAGGTATCTGGCTCATTTGCTCCTTCTCAACCTCTGTTGTCGGACACTGGAATGAACCGAAAACATCTCCTTTAACTACTGGAGCGATGGAGGGTTTGAACTGTTGCATGTTATAACGTGTAAGGACACGATCTATGTAAGCCTTTTGGGAAAATCCTAAGATCCCTTTGTGTCTATCCCGGTGGATTTCGATGCCAATGACGTAAGAAGCATCTCCGAGATCCTTCATATCGAAGTTATGCGAGAGTAACCGCTTCGACTCATGCAACAGGTCTAAACTATTACTTGCCAATAGAATATCATCTACGTAAAGGACAAGTATAGTAAAGTTGCTCCCACTCATCTTGAGGTAGGTGCATTGATCCACTTGATTCTTCATAAAACCTTGTTTCTTCATGACTTCATCAAACTTGAGGTACCAATGACGTGATGCTTGTTTTAACCCGTAAATGGATTTCTTCAACTTACAGACTAGATGCTCCTAACCTTCAGGTTTAAAGCCTTCAGGTTGTTTCATGTAAACATCTTCGTCCAAGTCTCCGTTAAGGAAAGCGGTTTTAACGTCCATCTGATGTAACTCTAAATCAAAATGAGCTACTAGGGCCATGACGATCCTTAATGAATCTTTACGAGAGACAGGTGAAAACGTCTCTTGATAATCAATTCCCTCTTTCTGAGTGTATCCCTTTGCAACCAATCTCGCTTTGTAGCGTTCAACGTTCCCATTCGGATCCAGTTTTGTTTTGAACAGCCATTTACATCCTACGGGTTTGACTCCGTTGGGTAATTCTACCAAATCCCAAACGTCATTTTTCTTCATGGATTCAAGCTCGTCAATCATTTCTTTATTCCATTCAGAAGACTGATCACTGCTTATGGCTTCATTGTAAGAGATAGGATCATTGAGCTTTCCGGGATCCATTTCAGTCAGGTAGGTAACATAATCATCCCAATTAGTAGGCCTTCTTTGCCTAGATGTCCTCTTGAGTGGATTATCAGGTTCAGCGTTATCTTGGTGTTGAGCATTTGATATGCCTTCGTCATGAGGTATAATGGGTTCTGATTGTAGAGGTGAATTTGGAGTTGGTGCAGTAGCTTCAGGTACAGTAGTTGCATTGGGTACAAGAGGAGTAATCGGAGTAATGGTAAGCGACGAGTCTCCCCCCCCCCCCCCCGCATCTTGTACTTCTTGCAATTCTTCGTAACGATTGGTACTTCTCCCACTGACCTTGAAATCCTCCAGGAACGCAGCACGCTTGGTTTCAACAATACGGGTGACATGAGAAGGACAATAGAAACGATAACCCTTTGAATTATCAGGATTCCCGATAAAGAAACATGTAACTGTTTTAGGGTCAAGTTTCCTTAGGAAAGGATTGTAAAGTTTCGCTTCAACAATACAACCCCATACTTTCATATATTTAAGACTCGGTTTCCTTCCTGTCCAAAGTTCATAAGGAGTTTTAGGGACAGACTTAGAAGGAGCTCTATTGAGTATATGAATAGCTGCTTTTAATGCTTCAGTCTAGAGGAATAATGGTAAATTAGTGTTGGCTAACATACTGCGCACCATGTTCATAATAGTACGATTTCTTCTTTCAGCGACACCGTTCTGCTGAGGTGTACCAGGCATGATGTATTGGTTCACAATCCCCTGGCCCTTACAAAACTCATAAAATGGACCAGGAGCTTGACCCACATCAGTATGTCTTCCATAATATTCACCGCCTCTATCTGATCTCACAACTTTAATCTGACGATCTAATTGCTTTTCAACTTCAGCCTTATAATCTTTAAAAGTTGTAAGAGATTCAGATTTCTCCTAAATTAGATACAAGTACATGTAACGAGAATAATCGTCAATGAAAGTGATAAATTAAGTATGTCCTGTTATGCCAGCGATTTGGTAGGGACCACTAATGTCAATATGAATGAGTTCTAATAAATTAGAGCTCCTAGTGGCACCTTTCTTATTCGCTAATGTCATTTTACCTTTAAGACATTTGACACATGTTCCAAAATCAGAGAAATCGAGAGCAAGTAAGACTTCATCCTTTACGAGACGATTTAATCGTTCTCTTAAGATATGGCCTAAACGCTGATGCCACAACATGGATGAAGTCTCTAAGTCTCGTTTCTCTTTCATCTTTGTGAGTGATACATTAATGTTATATGAAAACAAAGATTTGGAAAAATTATCATCTACTTTTAATCTATGGAGACCACCATCCAGAATACCAGTACCATGGGAAACAATAAAACCGTCCATGTCTAACTTTGGTCCTGATACAAGGTTCCGAGTTACCTCAGGAACATATAAGGTATCATAAAGTTTAATACATAAACCAGTTTTCATAAATAATTGTAATGTTCCAATGGCCTTCACTTCTAATTCTCGATCATCCCCAACCTTAAGCGTTCTTTGGTTTCTTTCCAGCTTCCGGATTGTAAGGAATCCCTGGGTTAAATTGGTAACATGAACCATAGAACCAGAATCAAACCACCAAGAATTAGCAGGAACACTTAAATTATAGGACTCAAGTATCATAAAATAATCGTTACCTTTCTTAGCCAGTGTAACAACCCTCGGTAAAACCAACACTCTCATGATATTACCAACACCTTCAGTATATTTTACTACACCCTATTATATGATAGAATGTTCCAATGTGTCTTATATTATACCCAGTAGGGGAAAACCGAGCCCGTAATACAATATAGTATTTAAATAAAATATAAAAGTTTAAATATAGGGCTGAGGCGGGCCGCATGAGCCACCCCAAACCCTTACGCGGGCCGAATTAGGACCAGACTTTGACTTAGCTGATTTCTTAAGTCAAGGCGGGCCGCTTCAACTTAAGCGTAAAGTAACGCGGGCCGTGAGTGCCCTGAATTGTGGCGCAGCCCGGTGCCGCCACGTGTCTCAACACCCGTCAAGCCTACATATGACTCAGCATAGCTATACGTTGACTTTGGGTCAACGCGGGCCGCGTAAGACCTGCTCTCATTTGACGCGGGCCGGTAGAGGGTTCAATATCGGCACTATATAAAGGAGCCATCGGGTTTCACTTTCAGATCGTTCACAATTCATTTCTCAATCTCAATTTCTGTAGTAGGCATATTATACTCGGGTATTATACCCCTAATTAGCGAGGTTCTGCTCCGTTGTAAGTATTATAACCCCGGTTTCATAATAGTTACGCTGCCCGATTGATTTAGGGTTCCGTAACAACTGTCGTGGTTCTGCCCGACGTAGTTGTTGGAATGCCGTCTCGGGGAGGGTATTATTAATATTTTCAAAGGGTTATGATACTAATCAATGTACACTTGTATAAATTATAGATTATATCCAGGAAACCCTCACGCGAAGTCTAAGATAGCAATGTGAGTAATCCTTCTTTCTGTGTAAACCTTTTTGTGAGTTGATCCACTTTTTGTAAACCTTTTTATGAACTGTTTTACAAAACCTTACATATCTTTCTCTGCGAATAAACATATTGAGTATTTGTAAGAATACAATTATAGTGGGTATGTTGGGGTTTTGTATACAAAATTTGTTACCACCTGGTCAAGGAGTAACATTTCCACAAGTTGAGTATGACAGTACCACTGATGTTAATTGTGATGTCTTGTAAACAAATATAATTGCGGGATCGCCCTCAATATTGTTCACTGTGACTTTTTATTGAAACTTGATTAAACTGGGATTCACTCACCAGTATTTCTTGCTGATAAAATGTTTTAAACACGTGTTACAGGTAACTTAGTGTGAAGCCAATAAAAGCCAGCTGGACAGCACTGAAGGCTTGGAAAAGTGGCAATAAAGTTACCTAAAATAAAATAGATGTTTTTATTGAATAAAATAGGATTTATTCCTATGAAAACGTGTGTACTATGAACTTGGGTTTCATCCCATTTGTTTAATATTATAAAATATGGTGGTTTTACTCTGATAAACATTTCCTAACTACGGTCCTGATGTAAATTCCGCTGCAAGACTAAATAAAACTGATACCACCAAAACTCTGAGATCACGTCCGCCCATTCCCGGGGAGCAGGGATCGGGGGTTGTGACAGCCAGCCACTCCTTAAAGTCAGGGCATTCCTTCTGCATATGTCCTGCCTTTTTACAGAACTTGCAGTGGATTCTACCTAAGGAGTTCTTAGAGCTGGAAGGTGCACTTGTATTAGGATTAGGATTAGGCCTTTGGACTTTTGAAGCATCCTTCCTCTGATGATTGTGCTTCCTTTTCTTAGGGTTGGGGGTGGTGAAGTTGGCAACATCAGTAGTGCGATCCATCCTCATACGCTCTTCCTCCTGTACGCACATAGCGACCAGCTCACTCATCGTCCATTTGTCCTTCTGAGTGTTGTAATTGATCTTGAATGCTTCAAAGGACGAAGGAAGCGAAGTAATGATGAAATGAATGAGGAAACCATCACTGATTTCCATTTCCAGCCCCTTCAGCTTATTGGCCATGTCATTCATCATCATGATGTGCTCGCGAATGCCGCTCCTCCCATCATACTTAGTTGTCACCAGCTTGAGGATAAGGGTACTAGCGTGTGCTTTAGACGTCCCCTTGAACTGGGCCTCCACAGAAGCCAAGTAGGTTTTAGCATCTTCAGAATCGGGAATAGCTCCTTTGATTACATTGCTAACGGACTACTTCATAAACATGAGAGACATGCGGTTACACCTAGTCCACTTTTCATGAGTCAACTGCTCAGCAGCAGTGCTTTGAGTAGTAAGGTCCGCTGGCTTATTCTCTCTTAAGGCATAATCGAAATCCAGCAGCCCAAGAGTAAGCATGAGAGCATCCTTCCATGCAGCAAAGTTATCACTAGTCAAAGGTGGAATCCCGTAATTGGGTGCTGATAATGGAAATAAGATGAGCAAGTTATGATACTAAGGAAGAAGTCCTAATGTGATCTAAGGGCACGTTAAACTAAGGCATGCATAAATAATGACCATTTTACGTTATGAAGCTGTGATATTGTCTATTACTAACATCAAAATAATAGACTTAGTTAAAATTCTACTTAATGAAGACAAATCAGCTTTGGCCAGAAGTGTATTCATTTAAGCATGTGTGCAAAGTGATTGTAACAAATCAGCTTTGGCCAGAAATTAAGACAGTCACTTTAGTTATGCACTTGTTAAGTATGCCATCTATGAAGGAATTAAATCAGCTTTGGCCAGATATTAAGACATTCATGTTTATGATGCACACTTAACATAGCTTTCGTAATACTTGAACGATAAGTAGATGTATCAAGTCAGCTTTGGCCTGAAATGATACATCAAAAGCTCATTCAAGTTAAGCCATTTTGGTTTTGTAAAACATTATCTGATTCTGATTAATTTAACTAAGTAATTACAAAAACCAATTATTTAACAGCAAACCACCTGTTAGCGCGGATCGAACTCCGCGGTGAGTTCGCTGGGGGTGCAGGGAAACAACGTGCCCCCGCACGGGGTTTGGGGCGGAACCCCGAGCTAAATCTTAGTTCATATTAAACAGCCTAAAATAATGAGGTTTCGAGTGAGATCTCGACTCAGTTATGAGATCTCGAGTGAGATCTCGAGTCAAGTCTCGACTCATCATTATGAGGTCTCGACTCATCATTATGAGGTCTCGACTCATTAAGGTCTCGAGTCGCAACCTCAGTGTCTCGAGTCGTAATCATGGTCTCGAATGCTGTTAATTATGAGATCTCGACTCCTTATGAGGTCTCGAGTCGCAGCCATGGTCTCGAGTTGTGAAGATTGAAGCCCTTAATCGAAACCTTAGTGGTCTCGAGTCAAGACCTTATGGTCTCGAGTCGAAATCGTTGTCTCGAGTTGTGAAGGTTGAGAACATTTATGATTTCGAGTCGAGATCTCGTGGTCTTGGCTTGCTGAAAGGGACCTCGAAACTTCCTGTTAACAGCTGTTAACGCAAAACATAACTAAAAATTCGAAATTTAAGGGATTGTGTGATAGTGTTTCCTGTTTTATTGTTGATCTAAACTTATCAAGGATTTTGAAAATTATAACTGTATGTCTTTTAACAGTTTTCGAATAAACTTAAAAGATAAAATTGGATCAAACAGGAAAAAACACTCATCAATCCTAATTACATTCCAAAACATAAAAGAATTTTCGAATTTTCCTAAGAACATGATGAACCCTAAAAAATAAAACATAAATTCTGGAACCCGAAACCTGAATTTTAAGGCTTTTCTAAAACAGATTTCGGTTATAAGTTTACACGTTTTTTATTTTGAGACATTTAAAACAAATTCTTTTCCTCGAAACAGAGATCTCGAGTGGATCTTTATGACTCGAAACCGGCTGTTAGGTTTATTAAGTTATCAAAATTCCGTTTTCCAGATTTCTATCCCATAATTGATGGATACGAAAACTGAACCGACTAATAAACATATGCTCTGATACCACATGTCGGATCAGTTCTGTTTAAACATAATGAAAAACATGAAAAACATACATGTTACAGCAGATAGTGCAGTGGAGAATCCAGTGATAGATGATGCCATCGAGTTCGACATAATTGTCAGTGTGATCTGGTTCCTCCTTAGGGTGCTAACTGATGATGGTGATGATGAGAACCGAATAGGGGATTCGGTTATGGAGAAGAGAGGTCGAATGTGATGTTATGCTTATTAGGTTATGTCTAAGTGTGTAACTGTGTAACCTTTTAACCTCTACATAATTCTCCTTATATATGCACCCAAGAGGAAACCTAATTAGTTAATAAGGGTAATATGGTCCATCAACAATTACCAACTAATTATTTAATAGGTTATTATATATTTTGATCTATAGTTAGGACCATCGATCGTCCTGATGTCTAGAGTCTTGGCGTTCATCATGTATTTAACTTTGGAGAGTGGATAATGTTACCCGTCATGTCCTCATAGCTTGGCATTTTATCCTATTTAAGGATAAGGTATCATATTTAATTGCCCTCTCGTGGAATTTCTTTATGCATGGGATTTTTTTGATCACCTAACGTTAGCTGTTGCAGATGTGAATTGTAAGGACCTTCAAAAATGTCCCAAAAGGACCCGTAAGTAAAAACCCGGACCCCTAAAACCCTAATCCATAACAAAAATCAAGAAAAACATATTTTTGGTCTTCACGCGGGCCGCGTAAGGGTAAGCCTAGGCTTACGCGGGCCGCGACAGATCACAAAGTCTCCGGATCAGCTTGCCAGGCCACGTGGCAGACCTAGGTGTGACACGCTAGCCCTAGTCTACATATAGGAGGCCCTCGCGGGCCGCGTAAGATCAAGAAGGGGCTTACGCGGGCTGCGTAAACCCCAATTTTCTGCTATAAATAGTTCAAGTCACGAGCAATTCATCTGTGTCGAAATTTCAATCAAAAACAAGAAGAATACTGCTCAAAAGTCGAAAATCAAATTCACAGTAGTGAAGGGCTGCTACGATACAGGGTATTAACTCGATCGCTGCTACGATTCAATGTCCGATCGATTGAAACTATCCAATGGATGTTTAAGTGCTGTCCACATTAGGGCTATACTTTGTCATTCGTCGTGAATTCGATGGATGTTTAAGTATGGCACTTTGTCATTCATTGTGAGGGTTTTAATCTCGTGAGTTATCGTAAAAGCTGTATTAGTTACTGACCTAGTTCGTATGCATTGTTATTTAAAATAGGTTACAAGGCTAATCAGTAGGCTAAACTCTGCCCGTTTAAATCTGCAATGTGAGTCATTCTCTTTTATCAATAATGTTTTACAATACTCCAATCATTTTTCAAAAGTTATAATTACAGGGATTAAGTCGTGGTTATCTTGAATCACATGCTAGTGGGGTATTGTGCACATTACTAATTTCTCACAGTTAGGCTAATAAATCCTAACAGTGATAATCATCACTACTTGGGTGAAAGGACCCAATAGTGGTATGACCATCGTCACCAGGAGGTGACACGGCGCCAGATAAAAATAAGATAAAAGCCATTGTAATCGTTCTTATGCTGTAACTTATAACTACGTGTCATTTTAGCAAGAATGAATGATTCACCAGTATTTCCCCGCTGATAAAATATTTTTAAAACATGTTTCAGGTAATTACTGTGAACCAAGGAAAAGTGCTACGGAGCACTAACAAAGCTTGAAGTAGTGGCTCAGTTAAACAAATTAACATGTTTTATAAATTAGGGAATTTTCTTGTGAAATTCCTCTATTGTAAATTACGGGGTTTATCCCGATTTATGAAGAAAAAATCGGGCATTTCAAGTTTTAAAAGATCCTGTTAAATCTTCCGCTGTCAACTCAATTAATAAATACCACGGGTTTTTGTCCCGCGGCTCTTGGACCGGGTAAAACCGGGACGGGCCGTGAAAGGAAAAGGTGGTATCAGAGCCACTGATTTAAGCCAATTAAGTATTTAGAAATACTTAAATTATATGATTACCATCCTGTGATTATGTGTTTTTAACTGACTACTTGTTAGTTACAGTATGGGTAAGCAAAGAATTTCGGACATCTATCGCCAATTAGATAGTTCCCCGAAAGATAAGAAAACTTCATTCCAGTCAAATTCCTCAAGATACTCAGCAGATACTGAGGAAGGAATATTTGTTCGTAAGGCACAGTTTGAGAAACCACTTACCATTAAGAAAAGAAGTTGGATTATTAGAAAAAGTCAGGAGAAAATAAAGAAGTCACAACCAAAAGAAGTGATAGGTAATAAGGAAACTCAGGAATTAGGCAATAATCCACTAGAGGAAAATGAATTAGATGAAAAATGGACAAATCTCTACATGTTAGCCACTACAGCAGCAAATGTTAACTTTTAATTAAGTTAAATTGCCAACAACCCAGTATTAGCACCCATATTATCCATAACTTAGGAACTTTGCCTATAACTTAGTAATAGAAGATAAAATAAAGGCATGTTAAACATAATATTCCAAAATAGATTAAAATAAATTATGAATGCACAATCCTAGTATATTTTAAATTTCAGTTGTACTTTGTAACAAATATATATATATAAAAGTCATAATGTTTTCCATTTTTATGTGTAAAAAATGATACTTGAATGGTTGTATTAAATATTAGTCTGGGAAAATTTAACCTACAAAGTTGTGTGTTTCTTCATGGATACTAATAGCATGAATAAGTTATCTGAAGCTCTTCAGAATCTCAATCTCTATTCTATGAAGGTGGAAGTCTCCAAAGACTTTACCGGTTATTGTGCTGACATCGAGGAACCTATGGAATTTCAAGTCCAACCTCCGGAGAAACCAAAGCCAAAGAAGATTCGTGGGCTGGAGGCGGGTACGCAGGAAGAAACCAGCAACTAAAAAGGTTGCTAAAACGAAAGATCCCATGGATAAAGGAAAAGAAATAGAGATCGGGGAAAGCTCCAAGCAAGCCGAGGAAATACCAATGTGGGAAGAGTTGGATCGCATGCTGGCAGACTGTGATATTCTTAAGCATGTCAATGAAAACCTTTTTACTTATCCTGCTGAAACTCAACTCCCAATAAATTTGGAACCGGCCATCCCAGATCCCCTTGTCAATACCCGACCTTTAGGAGAAATGAAAGAATGGTGGACCAATGACTGGCAGTTCCAGAACCTCTTAAACAACCCTTATACCTTTATCCCTCAGTTTGACCCAGAGCCTGCACCAAACCCACCAATGAGCAATGACAACTTGGCTGAACTCCGCCGTTTTGGCGAGGAGTTGGCGGACGCAGGGAATCGAATACGGGAGGTGAGAGAACAGATCTCCTGGAAACACGCTGGTAATGAACCCGTTAACGAAGTTAACCAATCTGAACAAAACCATGAAGATCAATTTCTGAATAGGCAAGATATCGAGAATATAGTTGCTCAGGGAATAGCCAATGCTATTCCAGCAATTCTTGTTGCTGCCCAAAATCCAGTTGAACCTCAACAAATTATTCCTAGCAAACGTACACACGGTGAAAATTTCAGTAATAGTGTAAACGGAGGCGGCAACAATACTAATAACGATAACGATGGGATGCAAGCCCCACTCCTTAAGAAAAGGAAAGTTGCAACGCCTGGTTGCACCTACAAGGAGTTTCTAGCCTGTAAACGGCTGAATTTGCAGGCAACGAAGGGGCGACTGCTGCACTGCGTTGGTTATAGAAAACTGAGGCGGTGATTAAAATAAGTAAATGTGCCGAGGAAGACAAGGTCATGTACGCGTCGCATCTTTTTAAAGAAGGGGCGCTAGAATGGTGGAATACGGTACTTCAAGCTAAAGGAAGGGATGTAGCCTATGCCATGAGCTGGGAAGAATTTAAGCGACTGGTGGAAAGAAAATTTTGTCCCGAGTATGAAAAGGAATAAATGGCAAATAAATTCTTGAACCACCGGATGGTGGATGTAGACTGTCGAGGGTATACTTCGACATTCTTCGAGTACGCTAGAGTAGTACCAACCCTGGCTTCGCCAGAACCGGTACTTATTTCCCGTTATATCTGGGGTTTAATTGGCGAAATCCGTGATATCGTTAAAGCTGCGAGACCTCGCACTATTGACGATGCTGTGGAATTAGCTAACACCCTAACTGACGGACTGGTACTCACAAGAGAAGAAAATCAAAAGAAAGAAGTAGCCCAAAAGATTACCCAAGGATTCCGTATGGGTAACCGTAGTAATTTCAAGAAAAAAGGGAACTGGGCAATCTTCCACTGTTCCATTTTGCAATACCTGCAAAAGAAAGCATTTTGGAAGATCCAAAGTGTATTGCAATTTCTGCAAAATTCCGGGACATCAAGAGGAAGATTGCAGAAAGTAGAAAGCAACAATCTGCTACAACTGCAGAGAAGCTGGACATTTCAGGCCAGATTGCCCGAAATTAGTCAAACCAGCTGATAACAAAGCCAAACCCACAGAAGGAACTACCAAGAAAACATAAGAGCCTTCCAGTTGACTACTCAGGAAGCAGAACTAATCCCTAACGTGATTGCTGGTACGTTCCTAGTTCACGACGTTTATGCAAAAGTATTATTTGACTCTGGTGCAAACCAAAGTTTTATAAATACTTCATTCTGCCAAGCTCTTAATTTACCCTTAACCAGCCTTAGGCAGATTTTTACAGTCGAAACAGCCGATGGGAATTCTGTTAACATAGATAAAGTTTTGCGAGAAGGAAAGATAGAATTCTTAGGCCATAAATTTTCTGCAAACCTGTTACCTATGAATTTAGCTGAATTCGATGTAGTGTTAGGAATGGATTGGTTAGTAGCCAACCATGATCGAATTCTCTATGATAAAAACTCCATAGAAATTCATACACCCACAAGAGAATTAGTGGTAATTACAGGAGATAAGCCACGAAAGCCACTGAAATTCATTTCAGTAATGAAGTTGGCCAGTTATTCAAGAAAACAAGAAGTGGTGTATATGATTTCAGTAATCATTAACACGAAAGGTAAAGAACTTAAAGAAATTCCTGTAGTAGCAGAATACCCAGATGTATTCCCAGAAGATCTACCGGGATTACCACCAAATAGGGAAGTCGAATTTAGAATTTATCTAATTCCTGGAACTACACCGATAGCCAAGGCACCTTATCGGTTAGCACCCACCGAGATGCTAGAATTGAAAAAGCAGTTAGATGAATTACTAAGCAAAGGATTCATACAACCTAGTTCATCCCCTTGGGGAGCTCCAGTGTTGTTTGTGAAAAAGAAAGATGGGTCAATGTGAATGTGTATCGATTATAGGGAATTAAATAAGGTTACCATTAAGAATCGATATCCATTACCTAGGATTGATGATCTTTTTGATCAATTGCAAGGAGCTAGATACTTTTCTAAGATAGATTTACGCTCCGGATATCATCAATTGAAGGTACAAGAAGAAGACATACCTAAAACTGCTTTCAGAACTAGGTATGGTCATTACGAGTTTACAGTCATGCCCTTCGGACTAACAAATGCTCCAGCAGCATTTATGGACATGATGAATAGAATCTGTAAACCGTACTTGGATAAATTTGTAATTGTCTTCATCGAAGATATACTTATTTATTCCAAAAAACAGGATGAGCATTGTGAACACCTACATGCACTCTTAACTTTGTTAAGAAATGAGAAGCTTTACGCCAAATTCTCGAAGTGTGAATTTTGGCTACAGGAGGTGCAATTTTTAGGACACATGGTGAATCACGAAGGTATTCATGTAGATCCTGCTAAAATAGAAGCAATCACCAAATGGAAGGTCCTGCAATCAGCTATGGAAGTTAGAAGCTTTTTAGGGTTAGCTGGTTACTATAGACGATTCATTAAGGATTTTTCCAAAATAGATGTGCCATTAACTAAGCTAACATGTAAATCAGTTAAGTTTGAGTGGGGACCCAGACAGGAAGAGGCCTTTAGGATTTTGAAGCAAAAGTTAACAAACGCCCCAATTCTTGCCTTACCAGAAGGAACAGAAGATTTTGAAGTTTATTGTGATGCTTCTAAGCTAGGATTAGGATGTGTACTAATGCAACGCAAAAAGGTAATTGCGTATGCCTCAAGACAATTGAAAAAGCATGAGGAAAACTATACAACTCATGACTTAGAGTTAGGAGCCATAATTTTTGCCCTTAAAATTTGGAGACACTATCTGTATGGAAGTAAGTTTACTGTCTATATAGATCATAAAAGCTTAAGATACATATTTGGGCAAAAAGAATTAAATATGAGGCAAAGAAGGTGGATGGAAATTCTAAGTAACTACGACTGTGATATTCAATATCACGAAGGAAAAGCAAACGTAGTTGTAGATGCCTTAAGTCGTAAATATCATGAAAAGCAAAAGCGAGTTCGTGCCCTTAGATTAAACCTACAGTTGGATTTAATGGAACAACTGAAGAATATTCAGGAAACAGCATTCAAGGATGATGCTGAAGGGTTGAAGGGACGAGTAAAAGAATTAGAGCAAGGAGGTGATGGAATTTGGAGATTTCATAAGAAAAGGATATGGGTACCTAAGCAAGGAGAATTAAGAAATAAGATTTTAGAAGAAGCCCATAAATATAGGTTTACCATACATCCTGGTAACAATAAGATGTACCAAGATTTAAGAAATAATTTCTGGTGGATAGGAATGAAAACGGACATAGCTAGATATGTTTCTAAGTGTCTTACTTGTTCACAAGTTAGGGCAGAACACCAGAAACCTTCAGGTCTACTACAACAATTAGAAATGCCTGTATGGAAATGGGAACTTATAACTATGGACTTTGTTACTAAGTTACCCAAAACCCGAAAAGGTAATGACGCAATTTGGGTAATTATGGATCGATTAATCAAATCAGCTCATTTTCTACCCATGAAAGAAACCTTTAGCATGGAAAGGTTAGCCGAGTTGTATGTAGATGAAGTAGCATCCTTACACGGAGTTCCACTCTCCATTGTATCGGATAGGGATAGTCGTTTCACTTCCCATTTCTGGATAAGTTTCCAGGAAACAATGGGAACCCGACTAAATTTAAGCACTACATACCATCCTCAAACAGACGGACAAAGTGAAAGGACAATCCAAACACTTGAGGACATGCTTAGGGCATGTGTGATAGATTTTGGTGGAAATTGGGATGACTACCTACCCTTAATTGAATTCTCCTATAACAATAGTTATCATGCAAGCATTGAAGCTGCCCCGTTCGAAGCACTATATGGACGGAAATGCAGAACTCCAGTCTACTGGGCAGAAATAGGAGAAAGTCAATTATCAGGCCCAGAAATTGTGCAAGAGACCACCGATAAGATCACTCAAATCAAGGAAAGACTGAAAACGGATAGAGATTGCCAGAAGAGTTATGCAGATAATCGACGCAAGCCACTATAGTTTCAAGTTGGAGACAAGGTACTCTTGAAAGTTTCTCCTTGGAAAGGAGTAGTTCGGTTCGGTAAGAAAGGAAAGCTAAGTCCAAGATACGTAGGACCATTTCCAATAATCCAGCAAATAGGACCAGTTGCCTACCGCTTGCAACTACTAGAAGAGCTAGTCGGGGTACATGATGTATTTCATGTATCCAATCTTAAGAAATGTCTATCTGACGAATCCCTGGTAGTACCCCTCCAAGACATAGAGGTAAATGAGAAATTGAAATTCGTGGAGAAACCACTTCAAATAGAAGACAGAGAGATCAAGTTTCTCAAGCACAAAAGATTGGTACTAGTTAAAGTCAAGTGGGAGTCAAAAAAAGGACCCGAATACACTTGGGAGCTGGAATCGGAGATGAAGCGAAAGTACCCTCACTTATTTCAGTAAATCTCGAGGACGAGATTTTAACTAAGGTGGGGAGGATGTAAGGACCTTAAAAAATGTCCCAAAATGACCCGTAAGTAAAAACCCGGACCCCTGAAACCCTAATCCATAACAAAAATCAAGAAAAACAGATTTTTGGTCTTCACGCGGGCCGCGTAAGGGTAAGCCTAGGCTTACGCGGGCCGCGACAGATCACAAAATCTCCGGATCAGCTTGCCAGGCCACGTGACAGACCTAGGTGTGACACGCTAGCCCTAGTCTACATATAGGAGGCCCTCGCGGGCCGCGTAAGATCAAGAAGGGGCTTACGCGGGCCGCGTAAACCCCAATTTTCTGCTATAAATAGTTCAGTTCACGATCAATTCATCTGTGTCGAAATTTCAATCAAAAACACGAAGAATACTGCTCAAAAGTCGAAAATCATATTCACAGTAGTGAAGCGCTGCTACGATACAGGGTATTAACTCGATCGCTGCTACGATTCAATGTCCGATCGATTGAAACTATCCAATGGATGTTTAAGTGCTGCCCACATTAGGGCTATACTTTGTCATTCGTCGTGAATTCGATGGATGTTTAAGTATGGCACTTTGTCATTCGTTGTGGGGGTTTTAATCTCGTGAGTTATCGTAAAAGCTGTATTAGTTACTGACCTAGTTCATATGCATTGTTATTTAAAATAGGTTACAAGGCTAATCAGTAGGCTAAACTCTGCCCGTTTAAATCTGCAATGTGAGTCATTCTCTTTTATCAATAATGTCTTACAATACTCCAATCATTTTTCAAAAGTTATAATTACAGGGATTAAGTCGTGGTTGTCTTGAATCACTGGCTAGTGGGGGATTGTGCACATTACTAATTTCTCACGGTTAGGCTAATAAATCCTAACAGTGATAATCATCACTACTTGGGTGAAAGGACGCAATAGTGGTATGACCATCGTCACCAGGAGGTGACACGGCGCCAGATAAAAATAAGATAAAAGCCATTGTAATCGCTCTTATGCTGTAATTTATAACTACGTGTCGTTTTAGCAAAAATGAATGATTCACCAGTATTTCCCCGCTGATAAAATATTTTTAAAACATGTTTCAGGTAATTACTGTGAACCAAGGAAAAGTGCTACGGAGCACTAACAAAGCTTGAAGTAGTGGCTCAGTTAAACAAATAAACATGTTTTATAAATCAGAGAATTTTCTTGTGAAATTCCTCTATTATAAATTACGGGGTTTATCCCGATTTATGAAAAAAAATCGGGCATTTCAAGTTTTAAAAGATCCTGTTAAATCTTTCGATGTCAACTCAATTAATAAATACCACGGGTTTCTGTCCCGCGGCTCCTGGACCGGGTAAAACCGGGACTGGGGCCGTGACATGAATGTATTATGAAAGATTGATGTGTTTTGGCAGAGAAAAAGGAGCGGCTAAAGGAAAAAGTGACAATGACATTCTTTTGATAATGTGTCTTGTATCCAACAACCAACTCGGCCACACTTGAGAGCAAATCTTATGTTCTTATTTTTGTTCATTAATATTTAGAATTGTCTAAAGATCTTTGAATTATGAAAAAAATCGACCGGCCAACGTTTTTTCTTCTAAAAAGGGTGAGTTCATTTTCTTAAGTTCTCCGCTGTGTCTTTTTTAATTCAATGGCTTCAAAAGCCAATAAGGGTAACTTTACTTCCACATTGTACCACCAGTGGCGAAGCTTGAATTTTTCGGCCGGGGGGGCGAAAACGTATATACCCAAAAATTTCTATAGAACCGGGGGGGCGAAAACGTATATACCCACAAATTTCTATACGAAAACTACATATATAACACTACTGAGCGAAAAATTCGGGGGGGCGGACGCCCCCTCCCCGCCCCTCTTATCCTTCGCCCCTGTGTACCACCCGACTATGTCAATCTTCATAAAACCATTTGATGCAAGTCCGACGCTACAAAGATTATTGTATAGTATCAAACAACTTTATTCAAATTTACATCTGTTGTGTTTCTGAATCGAATCGAATATGAGATTTATCAAGTTGTTAACACTATTTTACCATGAAAATATAATATCCAAACACTATAAGAGATACCCTTGTTCCACAAAACCAACCAAACGCCACCCAAACTAACCTAACGCCATCCGAATAATCTCAAACAAAAGTATCATCATACAGTCGCCCAAATGTCCAAATAAAAATATTTTATATCTTACAAGATCTTATATATGCAGTGTTTTGTCCCACCAAAACTAAACACAACTTTCGATCAAACCGACGTCGTTCCATCACTCTGGTCTTTTCAGCCACAAACCTCCCACCCAGTTGTCCCACGATAATTAAATATCAATTCCAGTCTGACGTGTCACTCTGTCTTTGCCCTTTTTGCACTTTAGTTTCTGAAAAAACATTATTTTAGTATCCTTAAACTTCACAAAAGTCCGCTATTTCTCTCTCAAAGTTTCCCTGCCGGTCCGACTGTCGGTTGTCGTCATCGCTGCCTGTCTCCGCCAGCTTAAACCCGGTTTCTGTTTAATTTCCGGTGATCGGAGCTCTGTTTGTTTGGTGCTTTTGGGTATTAGAGTTCGGATCTTTGATATCTCCGGTTGAGTTTAGATTTCGGGTCGGATCGGATCGGATCGGATCCATCATGGTTGTGGTAAGTACTAGATTCTTTTAATGAATTTTGTTGATTTTGACTGTGGATATGATTGTTCTTCCGGATTCTCGTAATTTTGACCGGGTTTGTTAAGTTTGACTTAAATTGAATGCACATTACCCTTGAATCTTCTTGATGTTGCTATCTTCATGTTAAACACAGGATCAAAGAGATGGTTCACGTTCGGGTACTAACGATCGACTCGAAGATCGGTTATTGGCTGGAGAAGACTATGCTCTGAAGGTATATATCCCTCTTGATTTACTAATTTAAAAAAAAAAACATATATAGATGTTGTATATTTATAGGGTGTTCATAAACTGACGAGACTGCCTTAACCAAAGAAAGTCGGCCGGTATGAAATTTGTACGGTCTGGTTTACGGTTTGGTTTTAGCAGTTTACGCCTTTGCGGTTTGTAACTTAGAGCCGCCCATGTAAATAGAACCGGCCGCTTAACATTTACTAATTTTTTTGAGTAAATTACTTTTTGAGTTCCGATGTTTTAGTGCTTTTAACCACTTGAATCCAAAATCAAAATGTTTAACGCACTGAGTCCCTAGACGCTTTTCTTATAACATTTTGAGTCCTTTTGAGTCCAATTTTTAACCCAAAACCACCCTAACAAAACTTAAAACCGGCCGTACTGGACCGTTAAAACACCCTAGCAAACAAAGGAGGGGAAAATGATGCAAACAAAGGGAAAACTTTATTGGTATTGGTAACTGTCATAACCGGTTGAACCGGACCATGAACATCCCTTAGCAACCAAAAGGTCGTCAAAAGGAAAGAAAGGGAAATTCAACCCCAAAATTAATGTTAAAACTAGCCATACTAGACTGTAATATTCATTTTGGTTTCGACTTTTGATGTCAAACAGGCTCGAAAACCGTACACGATCACAAAACAAAGGGAAAAATGGACCCAAGAAGAGCACAAAAGGTTTCTTGAAGCTCTAAAGCTGTACGGACGATCATGGCGACAGATCGAAGGTACGCGAAATGCCCGACTTGATTCATGTCTTACAAGTTAAAACAAGTTTATGGTTTATAATCTTGATTGATTTGCAGAACATATGGGCAACAGAACCGCGGTTCAAATAAGAAGTCATGCTCAAAAGTTTTTTTCCAAAGTGGTCCGTGAGTCGAGCCAAGGCACAGAGGGGGGACCCATTGAGATCCCCCCTCCTCGGGCGAAGAGGAAACCGACACGCCCTTATCCTCGTAAAGTGTCGGTTCCCTTAAAGAAAGGGGCTGTTTTTCATGATTTGTCAAGATCAAATCATGATAACATGTCCCCGAGTTCGACCCAAAGTCTAAAGCTTTTTGGGAAGATGGTTTTTGTTGCGGGCTCCACAAGACCGGTGTCTACAACATTACCATGGAACTCAATGCCTACTTTAGCACCCGAGTGTCCTAGTACGCGTAGTTTGAGTGGTTATGGGGAGTCAAGTGGTCGGATTGAACCAACAACACAATATTGCTCGCTAGATAGCGAAAATGGCGAGTTTGGTGACAAAGTAGAAAGATATGCAAAGGGGTTTGTACCATACAAGAGGTGTTTGGCAGAGGAGAGTAGTGTGTTAACAGGTGAAGAGAGGGAAGAGCTAAGAGTGAGGCTTTGCTTGTAAACTTGTGTGTGTGATTGTATTTTAAAATTTTGTTTATCTTCTAATGAGTTTGCATAACCAGGTTAAATATCATGTTTTTACTTGTTAAAAAATGAAATACATTACTTATCTCTTTCTTATGTTGGTTACATATAAAAATATTTGTTTTAGTTCTTTTCGTTTTATCATCTTTAAAGATATTTAAGGTATTTCAGTTTTAACTAGATGTTTTTTTTTTTTTTATCACACTAGGTTAGCAACCCGTGTACTACACGGGTAGCAAATATATAATGTGAAAATAATTTGTTCATATCTCGTAATTACACAACTTATAATGATAATTACGCGACTCATGCTACAATTATGTACATTGTACATACATAATTAAGTAACTTATAAAAATTATTACGTAACAATGATAGTTAAATATGTTATATACACAACATAACAATTACTTTATTTTATTTTATAAATAGTTGATTTTTTTAATGTATAGCAATACTATACTTAAATTAAAGATTTTTTTAAATAATATAAAACATGTTACAAATAATTGTAACAAAAATTTAAAAGATACCATAAATATGAATGTATTAGTTTACAATTTAAAAAGCATATAAAAAAATATTTCTAACTTTTTACCATAAATAATAAAAAATAATGAGAAATAATATAGAGTTGATAAGTGATAAAATTTTAGATGGATACTCTAGGAATGAGCCAAGTGTACTCATATTTTTATTTATAACTAAAGAGAATAGATGCTAAAAACTTTTTTGGAGAAAGTATAGGAGGAGTTACGAAAATTGACACACTAAACTAACTAACCATTTGTTAAGGCTACTGGGTATGGGGACCGTTCCCGGAGCGTCCAGGAACGGTGCCTCCTCGCACACCGTCCCCCCCCCCCCCCCGGGGTCCCCGTCTTCAGCGTCGAGAACATGACGTTGGAGCCGGCCCATGTGAAGACAAAAAAGATGTGGGGACCGAGGCATTTGACCGTTTAATAAAAAAAATTATTTCCGAATTCAAATATTCCAAACGGTAACTTTCCCCATTAAAGTTTATGTATTGTGTTTTAATATTAATGAAAATATTTTCTTAATTTATTTGTTAAATGTTTAAAATAGTGGAAGATTAAAAAAATATATATGTAAAAGTGGTGGGGTAGGATCATGTATGTGACAACTCGAAATTTAGAACCTTTCATTGTATCTCGGTGTAACATGCTTGAACGTTATGTGACTAGTTAACTTGTTGGTTTAATGAATGATATAAGTGAATTTATGTGATTATGTGTTGTGCTTGTATGTATGCGTGTATTTATATGACCCGAGACACAAGGACCCGACTCGAGACCATGCGGTCTCGAGTGAACAGTGCAACAGTTGGGCCGGTTGGGCCACGCACCTCATTTAGTCTACCCGAAAGCCCATTAGGGTGCATCAACAAGGAACGAGTATATAACATTGGTTGATGGCCAACCTTGCCATTTTTGGGCAACCTACACACACTCTCCTACACACACACTCCTACATTCTCTCTCACTAAAACCCTAGAGATCAAACATCACCTCTCCTCTCATCCTTCTCTCGGATCCAACCGGCAACACTAGGACTCGCGAATCGAGCTCGGGATCATCACTCGGACACTCCATTTTATTCGTCTTCTTTACTATCTCGGTGCCTTTTCACAACCGGTTAGTGATTCATGCTAAGTGCTCTTATTTCGGTTGATGATGAGTGATGAGATTGTATGATAATATGCATTTGCTTGTTAAGTTTTATACATCTTTCTTGAAATGCCGATATTAAGATTGTTGTTATCCATGATGAATGCATTATGACTATTGTTGGTGTTTGATAAAGGTGTTTGTTTGATTTGGAATGCACATGCTCATGTTTGTTATGTAGGATGTGTTTTAGATAACATAAAAATGGTTGAATGTTGATGATAAATCCTATAGATGCATGTATTGATCGGATATGGATGACTAGGTTGTGTAACTATTGTGGTTTATGCTTATTTTGATTAATCAAGTGTGCAAGATGAAAACTCTAATGAAGAACATGATGAATATGTGAAGAACTTGTTGAATATGATATGGATATTTAAAAATTGTTATGTTTGATCCATTTTGGTTAATTGCTAGACAAGGAAACATGTTTGTGAACCCTTATTGGATAGTACACCAAATCATGAAATCAAAATTCTATTGGTTAGTACACATGCTGGCAATCAGCAGGTATGCCAGCCGAGACCTCCGGTTGCGACTCGAGAACACCACATGATAACTCGAGACCGCGGATTGCGACATAGGTTACGAGTCGAGAACTCTCGACTCGAGACCACACAATGCCAGCACAAGCAGCATAACTCGAGACCACGGTTGCGGGTCCAGTTGCGACTCGAGACCATCTAGTCTCGACTAGTTCATGCATGACTCGAGAACTCGTAGACTTTAACCCGAGATCACACAGTCTCGACTCGAGATCTCTAGTCTCGACTCGAGACCACGTACACACACTTTCTGTTTGGACTTGCATACTGTTACAAGCCAAGTTATTGGGCCGGACTTTTGGGTTTTTGTTATTTACATACGTGTTACTGTTCAACTCGTATGTACTGTTGTAAACCGCCATGTTTATACGTGTATGCCATGAATAATACCTGTATGCTATGTGTTAGATACGTGTAGGGTATACGTGAGTATTTGCACCCACACCTGACCTATGCTGGTAATCATATTAGGACACGGTGACCAGCTTATTTAACCAAGTAAATTAAACTGCCGAGCAAACCAAGGTGAGTTCACACCCTCTACAAAGCATGGGATTCCCAAAGGTTGGGAATGGGGTTAAGGAACGTGGATTCCTCGTCCTTTCTTGGGTAGGACAGTATTGGTTCAGGAATATAATTCCTCGTCCTCATGGACAGATAACTCGTACTAGACCAAAACTCTATCACGAAGTCCCTCCTTTTGATATCGACTTAATCGTCGGGCCAATGGCGAGCGGGTCATTAGTTAGATAGCGCTATTTAGGTCTGACAAGCCTCACACCGTGCCGCAGAGGACGGGCGTGAACTAATGGATCTGGGCACGTCAATGATGATAGACATTGACAGTTCAGGGCACATAAACATGACTACAGTCAGCAGTCGATATGGTAACGAGTCTAGTGTATACATGGGGTAATCCCCACGGCCGAAATGCAAGATAACTAACATGGGGTAGCCCCCACGGCTGTATTGCCAGAGTAAATGGGTAAACAAATCACGTTTTCAACTATGGGGTAACCCCCACGGCAGGATGCCAGTAAAGGAAACTGTTTTTGGAACAACTTAAAAAAAATGAACACCCAACCGTGAACTCACTCAACTTGTTTTTGACTCGTTACTACATGCTTTGCAGGTCTTTAGGTCCTTGACTGGAGCTTGCATGGAAGAGGGTCGTTGTGGGACATGGACAGTTGTGTGCCATGTTAAACTTTGAAACAATTAAACTTATGTTTTGGTTTTAAACGTTATGCTTCCGCTCGCAACTTAAACTATGTTTTGTTTGGACACCAGTTGTATTGGTTGGATATTTATAATCACTTACATGCTTGTTCAATATGATTGGTGGCTGGATCCTGGTCAGTCACGCCTCCAAGCGGTAGTATTCCGCAGGTGGATTTTGGGGGTGTGACAATGTAGGACCATCATCCCATTTCCACTAGTTTTGTGGGATGGACCATCCTTGGGAGGACTATGATGTGGCGCCTACGTGGCAGATCATCCTCCAAATGAGGATGGGCACTAGGGGTGCTAAACGGGTCGTGTTCGCGGGTTGGCAGGTTCAACCAGACCCGAACCCGAAAATCGTATCATACATAAGAACCCGAACACGACCAGAAGTTTCGTAGGTTGACCCGAACACGACCCGTTCAACCCGATTTTTTTTTTTCTGAAATTAATATATTAAAACTAAAATTTACTTAAAAACCACAAATGTATATAATAATATCATATTTAAATTATAAAATCCATATTAATTTCTCTTTTTAAGTTATAATCATTGCATAAAATACACACCCTATTTAATTTATGACATAAAATATATTGTAAAAAATATAATATAGTATAAATGTGTTAAACGGGTCAACCTGCGAACCCGACCATGTTGACCCGAACCTGACCCGTTAACCTAAACAGGTTCGCGGGTTCAACCTGAAACTAACCCGAACCCGTTTAGACTAAACCTAAACCCGCGAATTTCGTGTTAGGTTCGTGTCGGGTTAGAAATTCACGCCCCTAATGGGCACCATACCATGTAGCCTAATAATAACAAACTATTGAATAAAGTAAATGGAGTAAACTGCCATTTTGGTCCCTGTGGTTTGGCCAGTTTTGCCATTTTAGTCCAAATCTCAAACTTATTACATCTGGGTCCCTGTGGTTTGCATTTTGTTGCCATTTTAGTCCAAATTTCAAATTTGGTCAGATTCCCCACTAATGACCCTGCTATTTTGTCTTTACCCTCAGGGGAATTTTAGTCATTTTGGTCCAAAATAATGTTTGTAGATAAATGACCAGTTGATTTGCCCAGCTCATCTTCTTCCTTCATCTATCCTCCACCTCTTCCATCTCTCTCTTCAATCAACCTCCGCCACAACCACCACCGTATCCCAGCCACCACCACCACCGCCGTATCCGGCCATTACAAACCCAATATCACCATTCATCAACCACCTCCCATCCATTTCAGGTAACAGACCACCGCCACTAGCACGTCATCTCCACCCCTCTCCTTCTGCTAACAGACCTGAGACCACCACCACCGCCAACACGTCATTACCACACATCCCCTTCTGCCGCCGGACCTCACCGACCACCGCTGCTACTACCCAACCTCAACCACCACCACTGGAAAAAAGCCCTAACCCCTAATCCCCTTAAGTTCCCCAAAATCTTATCAACACCACTACACTACCAGATCCACAACAAACCCACAAATCTAACAACACATGGTAAACCGATTTGTGTGGAGGTGCTCACCTGATTGACTTGCAGGTTCACCGGATTGTGTTGCAGGTTCACCAGATCCACAATAAACCCACAAATCTAACAACACATGGTAAACCGATTTGGGTGGAGGTGCTCACCGGATTGAGTTGCAGGTTCACCGGATTGTGTTGCAGGTTCACCGACGGGGGACTGATGTAAGAGAGAAAGAGGGCCGGTGGTTGCAAGGGGTGCGAGAGGGTGGTGGCAGGTGGTGGTGCTTGGCGGCGAGAGGGTGGTGGAGGGGTGAAGATGAGGATTGTTGAAGATGAGGGTTGTTGAAGATTTGATGAAATGAAGAGATGAGGGTTGTCGAAGATGAATGTGTGTGGTTTAATTAAAAATGTGTTATAATAATTCCAAAATGACTAAAATGCCCCTGAGGGTAAAGACAAAATAGCAGGGTCATTAGTGGGGAATCTGTCCAAATTTGAAATTTGGACTAAAATGGCAACAAAATGCAAACCACAGGGACCCAGATGTAATAAGTTTGAGATTTGGACTAAAATGGCAAAACTGGCCAAACCACAGGGACCAAAATGGCAGTTTACTCAAGTAAATGGGTCCTAATATTAACACATGGTAAAAACTTATTTACACATGGTGTATACGGGCTGTATAATGTTATACGGCCCGTATAGAATTTAAAAAACTAACAAAGTCTGTGCCAGCAGACTTTGTCAGTTTTTTTAATTCCATACGGGCCGTATAACAGTATACGACCCGTATACACCATGTGTAAATAATTTGTCTGGTCGTATACAATGTATACGAACGTGTATACGGGCCGTATACTTTTATCCGGCCCGTATTCTTCGAAAATTAGATTTTTCTCAAAGTATTTAAGGGATTTAAGGTGTCAATCACATGAGACATTTTACAGTCGTGAGGTGCTCAAACCTTTCTAAAAGTAGAAAAAAATAAAACATTAACAAGTAACAAAGATTGAAGAACAAAAAAACGTGTCGTATGACTGTAATAAAACGGAAGCTATCAACGCGGGATTACGGGCATGGTGTTATTCTTTATTTAATTTTTACAGAATATAAGGAAGGGTGAGGCATTTGATGAGAGTTGTAAGGAGTCTGAGTCTTCGGTTTCATCAGTCTGTACCGAAGAAACCAAATTCGCAAAAATGAGTCTGAGTCCATTGTTGTTCGTGAATGTTTCGAATCATCATAGAAGACGTGTCGGGTTCTTCTGCTAGTGGTCGGGCTTCCAATGCTCACACAGGGTGATAAACAACGCTGATATGAACACAAACCAACTGCTTTATCTTGAGTCGTCGGGAAAACTTTTTCTCAGGGGAGGGTGAGTAGTATGAGTCTGAGTCCATTGTGGTTCGTGAATGTTTCGAATCATCATAGAAGACTATCAGGATTTTGTTAGTTTGTTTCCAACTCTTCTGAAAGACAATAATACAACGTTCATGTATCACAAGGAATGACCGATCTAAGGCAGAGAACCTGATTCAGATACACAAATTCATCACCGATTTCTACAGCACAAGCACATACACAGTTAGGGTTTAGAATGTTTGACCTATTCGGATTTTGTTGGTTTGTCGGGTTCTATAACTACAATCCTTCCAACATTATTGAAAATTAACGTAAACAAATCTTTCAAGGTCTTAAGTGATGGACAATTGGTTAAAAGATATAGAAGAGTTTGTGTAGAGATCTTTACATAAATCAAGCATGGTTTCTCGACAAATGAAGTATTATCTGACAAAACTCAAAACAATTGTAATCTTCCCAGTAATCATCCACTTGTACCTCCATTCCCTAGGGAGAATACTTTTCCTTGCTGCCTCTTTGGTTGGTAAAAGACATAGGATGGTTTCAAATACAGGCTCTTTTAAAGAAGCGTTGGGATTCAAGGGTTTATGAGTCAAAGTTAACATTCAGATTCAAATTCAGAAAGCAGATGATTTTGTATTTGTGGATCAAAATAAATAACTGAAATAACTCGCCATTCTCTTGCACCTTCAACTATGTTTGTTCGGTTGAGTTATTTTCCGACTGTTTCAGTTATGATTCAATAAATAATATCTGACTGAGAAGCACTAAAACGGATGCGGTTGTTCAATTGAGGGTTACTCTGTTATATACATCAACAAATCATTGGTTTAATACCAACTGCTCGAAATCCCTTTCGTTTTTTGGATCGTTCTAATAGATTAAAGAGAATACACAGTTAGGGTTTAGAATGTTTGAAGTATTCGAAAGTTATGATTCAATTCCAGATCCAGATCGTCTTTAGTAGTGAGGGTTACTCTGTTATATACATTAACAAATGATTGGTTTAATACCAACTGCTCGAAATCCCTTTTGTTTTTTGGATTGTTCTAATAGATTAAAGAGAATAAACCAATTTTTACCATTTTTTACCTCGTTTTTTGGATCGTTCTAATAGATTAAAGAGAATAAACCAATTTTTACCATATGAATACGGGCCGTATACAATTATACGGCCCGTATACACATAGTTAAAAAAAATTACCGGATCGTATACAGTGTATACGATCATTGTATACGATCATTGTATACGGGCCGTATACTATTATACGGCTCGTATACTATGGGTAAAAATGATTGTATTAGACTCTCTCCCCCTCCTTTTCTCTCTCTCTCTCTGACAACCCTAGACCTAAACCACCGCAATCCACCACGGTTCTGCGAAAAAAACATCATATGTTCATCATTGTTCTTGAAGATGAAGATGAGGAAACGAGGGTTTATTCTCTTTAATCTATTAGAACGATCCTTGTCTTGAGAACCTGATTCTGATTTAACACTTACTTGAACCGTTACTAATGCTAGATGTCATTTTGGCTGAACCACAACCTATTACAACACTGTATGATACGGGCCCACAAGAGGTGAGCAAGAATTGGGTCCGTCGCATGATAGAAATAGGCTTTGTTCTTCGATTATTGGAAAAAAAACATCATCTGTTCATCATTGTTCTTGAAGATGAAGATGAAGAAACGAGGGTTTATTCTCTTTAATCTATTAGAACGATCCTTGTCTTAAGAACCTGATTCTGATTTAACCAATGCACGAAGATCCTTGCATTAGACACAATTTGATGGAATTTGTGGATCAACAGAAATAACAGCTTTAACTCGCCATTCTCTTGCACCTGTATACATTGATTGTGGATTTAACTTGCAAGAATTGGGTCCGTCGCATGATAGAAGATACATATCGTCCGTTCAAGTTGAGCTTCCTGATATAATTTGTTGGAATTTGTGGATTTTGGTTGGTTCGGATCTCGGAAGTACTGTACAACAGAAATAACAGCTTCGGTTTCATCAACCGGACGGAATCTACGAAGAAACTGTTGGAATTTGTGGATTTCGGTTGGTTCAGAAACTTAACAAGAGAAGCAACTAAAAAAATACAACTGATTACTCGGTTGAATAATGGCCAATAATACGTTCATTATTTTCACAGTGGTGCCAATGTCCTACTACTACAATTGGGTCCGTCGCATGATAGAAGATACACATCGTCCGTTCAAGTTGAGCTTCCTGATACATATCGTCCGTTCAAGTTGAGCTTCCTGATACATATCGTCCGTTCAAGTTGAGCTTCCTGATACATATCGTTCGTAAGAAACTTTTCGTGCACTGAACCTTCAGTGGTGTACCCTTCAATCTTCTTGAGTATTTTTCTAACTTTATGCTTACATCCACCACAGTGAATATTAACTTTGAGTGAAAGAGTTTGGAAACCGGACGGAATCTACGAAGAAACTATTGGGTCCGTCGCATGATAGAAGATACATATCTTCCGTTCAAATTGAGCTTCCTGATCTCACAATCGTCGCTCTCGTCGGCTTCAGAATAATCGTCGACGTCGTCGCTGGGGTTTTTTCTCTTCCGGTTACCAGGCCTATCATCTCCGTCTACGTTTGGTTTCCTCAACGAAGAACCATCAGCCATTATCTGCCCTTTTTCCTTTGGTTTTCTGGTTGATTTTGAGAAAGAGAGAGAGAGAGAGACAGGGGAGGGTGAGGGTTTTGAATTGATTCCTGCGCTCAAGTTTCAAGTACTGGAGTGAAAGATTTGTTGGAATTTGTGGATCAACAGAAATAACTGAATACAACCGGTCAAATCACGCACTATATAAAGTGTAAACTTATCATGTGTTGTAGTTTGGAAAGATGACCGAATAGAGATCTGAATCAAGATTTACGTCTGATGTCCAAGTTTGATCACATTTGACTTTGTTCTTCGTTTTTTGGATCGTTCTAATAGATTAAAGAGAATAAACCATTTTTTACCCTGAGAATACGGGCCGTATACTATTATACGGCCCGTATACACCATGTGAAAAAAATTTACCAGATCATTTTTACCCTTTTAATACGGGTCGTACACTATTATACGGCCGTATACGGCATGTGAAAAAAATATAACCGATCGAATACAATGTATACGATGATTGTATACGGGCCGTATAATATTATACGGCCCGTATACTATGGGTAAAAATTGGTAAAAAATGGTTTATTCTCTTTAATCTATTAGAACTATCCTTGTAATCATCAACCGACTTTGAACGAGTGTAGAACACTCGTGATCCTCAACCGGCTTTGAAACCGGACGGAATCTACGAAGAAACTGTTGGAATTTGTGGATTTCAGTTGGTTCAGAAACTTAACAAGAGAAGCAACTAACACAAAGTATCTCGATATGGTTGGTGTAAAAGCTCACATTTTACTACGTTGACCATGTTTTTTGACAAATCATCTGCTTCCTGAATCTGAATCTGAAGTTAATTAGACCCCTCAAGTTGTCATTCATAACAACTAAGCGTCTGGAGAAGAGTATGTTGATATAGGAGAGTTGATGCAATTTTCCAAGCATTTTATCATGTGTTGTAATTTGAATGAAGCAATGAAGATTGAATATGCAAACCGCATCCGTATTCTGTTATGATTCGAAACATTCCGAATAACTAGCAGAGGCCGACACGTCTTCTGCGATGATTCGAAACATTCCGAATAACTAGCAGAAAAACCCGACACGTCTACTGCTAGTTACTCTTTTCTTCGATTTCAACGAGGGAACTTTCCTTATCACCCGAACCGGTGATTTCTTATCCATACTATTCTCCATAGCCATATTCCCACTCACAAGTTGTTGATCTTTGGGTGGTGATTTACTCCCGAACAAACCATGCCCACCTTGACCAGAATAGATAAGCGTATCACTCGATCCACTTACATTCGAATAACGCTGAGAATCCACAACGCTTATGGCCAGAATCTTTCCTTCAATCTTGGCAAAATCAATGCCTGCTTGTTTTATTATCACGAAAGTACTGAACAACCGAGATAACAGCTCCGGTATTTATCACCAACTCATCTTTAGTAGTGTTTGTTTGAGAACCTGATTTAGATACACAACGGTCTCTTTGCTTCGTCCACTAGAACTATTTGTGTATGCATTTTTTGGTAGTTAACAACGCTAATTAGAAAAAAATATGTAAAATTAATCATATCGATTGCTATAACAGGATGGATGTGACACACACAGATAGATAAGTTGTCACAGTTGTCAAGACTGTTTGTCGGGTTTCCAATGCTCACACAGGGTGATAAACAACGCTGATACGTAACATCTAGTTATATTCATATTTAAACAATGCCCGCCTCAACTGAGTTAACGGACATCCATCAAGCTCAAAAATAAAACTTGTGTTTTCCATAGTTACAAAAGGTTGCGGTTTGTATTTCGCATAGCCACCGTTTCCGTAATAAAAAACGGTTGCGGTTTATATTTCGCATAGCCACCATTTCCGTAGTAAAAAAACGGTTGCGGTTTGCACATTCAATCTTCAATACTTCATTAAAATACCACTAGTAGAAGAACCCAACACTTCTTCATGTTACGGAGAATGTTCTAGAAATTGAAGGAAAAGGAAAAGATTTGTTGAAATCGAATTTGACAACTATGACAGCTTATTAAAAGTAGCAATCACCTCCAATCATTTCCTGGTCAAATCACACACTATAAAGTTTAAAGTTATTGTGTGTTGTAGTTTGGAAAGATGACCGAATAGAGATCTGAATAACAAACTGTGGAGAACTTGTTTCTGTCGGGTTCTTCTGCTAGTTACTCGATCAACGGACTGATCGGTAACGTTACTCTACTTGTGCGCCGATTTAAGCGGCGTGTTCCAATCAACGTTGTTAAAGATGATGAAGAGTTTAGAAACCCTAGAATGATGGTGTTTTTACCTGAAAAAACGCGATACTTGAAAAAACATCCTTATATACGGCCCATATACAGTTATACGGCCCGTATACATTTGGTAACATAAAAAACCTCCCAAAATAAATCCATTGAGCCGTATACGTTTTACAAATCGTATAAACATGTATACGGCTCGTATAACATTATACGGACCGTATATAGTAAAATAAAAAAAAAACATTCTCTGCGCATTTTCCTATTCAAAAACATTCTATACGGGCCGTATATTTGTATACGGCCCGTATACACTAGGGGATGCGAAAATAAGATATAGGAGGTGTGGGTACAAGGGGAGCCAAAGTAAATATATCGAACAAATGATTGATCGGAGTAAATAAGAGTCCGCAAGAAAACATAGAAAAAACAATAAAAGAGAGCGAGTTTTTTCAAAGTTTAAATTCAATTAAAAGAAAATAAACTTACTAGTTTGACAAAATCAAACTTGTTGAGGTAGACCGGGTGTTCTTTGACAAGCTATGAACAAAAAAAACAATACAAACTCTTTCCGTACATGTATTAGGGGACCCGGGGTGAAGGACATTTCCCCCGTGATGGAACCATATAACGCGTGGAAGAATCCCAAGCACCATCGCCACTCAGTTTTTTTCACACGTAAATTTGATAACGTGTTAAGAATATCACGCGTGAAGAATTAAAGAATGTGAGGGAACGTGAAGGTTTATTGTTGGGTGTTGTGAGTGATGGGCATTTCCACTAAAATCCATCACCAATGATAGAATAAAGTTCGATGACGTGGCGGAACTTAATTGGAAGTTGTGAGTGAGTGATGAGCGATGACCACCCCTACCCCCTTAAAGTATTCACATTGAAAACTTTATCTGAGGAAGTTTAGTTATAATATAAGGAATGGTTGTTAGTGTTTTTGAGTGGTGGAGAGAGAAAATGTATGGGAAAACTACTGTTCATCTGTAAATATATGAGAAAAATATTAGAAGAGAGAAAACCTTATAAATTTTTTAATATTTTTAGGATTTTATTACTGTTTTGGCCTCTGTGGTTTAACCAGTTTAACCATTTCTGCCCAAAAAGGAATCTTTTAACATATCAGACCCTGACGTTGCATTTTATAACAGTTTTGACCCCTGACACTAACTTGGTTATTTTTTTTGCAGTTAAGTGTAAGGGTAATTAGGTCATTATATACCTTAGGGTTGTTTTTGATAATTACAAAGTTCTTTTAATATTTAAGAGATTATTAATGCAATTACTCAAGTTTATTTTTATTATTTCGTTATTTTCACGATTATTATTTAACAAAATACGTTTTAAATATACAAATAAATATGTATTTTCATTAACCGTTTATTTTTATATAAATTGTTTTAAAAAATAATTTGTTATTTTACATTTTGTTTAACAATCTATCGTTTTTAAAATTTTTCCTTTTTAAACCATTTGTTTTTTTAATCGTTCTTTTTAAAGTCGTTTGTATTTTGAAGTTTTTTAAACACTTCATTTTATACCACTTTTTTTAAATCATTTATTTTTTAAACACTTATAAACTACTCACTTTTTAGGTTGTTCAGTATTTAAATTTTACAAAACGACGTGTATAAAAAACAAAAGAAATGTAACATTTGAAAAACAAAAGAAACATTCTAATAAAAAGTTTTCAAAAGATCGTTCATTTTTCAAACTTTTTTTAGAATGGTTTATTTGTTTTTCAAATCTTCCATTTCTTTGGATCGTTTGTTTATTCAAAATTCGTTATTTTTTTCACCTTTCGTTTATTAAATTCGTGCATTTTCTAGTTGCTTACACTTGTTAAATTATTTTTTAAGGTTTTGCTTTTTTATAAACATCATTTTTTTAATCTTCGTTTTTTAAACCATTCGTTCGTTTAAAATCGATCGTTTTTAAATTACTTCGATTTTTGAAATCGTTCATTTTCTGAAGTTATTTTTCTCTAACGACTATAAGTAAACTGAATACAAAGCTTCAAAAATGAACGATATAAAAAAAGGTTCTAAAAGGAACGGTTTAAAAAGAAACGCTTTCAAAAATTAATGACTAAAAAAACAAATTGTTTAAAAAATGATTTTAAAAAGAACGGTATAAAATGAATCGTTTAAGAAAAACATTAACAGATAAACAACTTTAAAAAGAACGATTTTAATAAACAAACGGTTTAAAAATGAACAATTTTAAAAACGACAGACGGTTTAAAAAAAGGTTAGAAAACAAATGATTTTAAAAACGACGTTTACAAAAAACAAACGCTTAACGAAAATACATATTTATTTGTATATATAAAACATATTTTGTTTAATAATAATCGTGAAAATAACAAAATAATAAAAAAAACTTGAGTAATTGTATTAATAATCTCTTAAATATTAAAAGAACTTTGTAATTGTCTAAAAACAACCCCTAAGGTATATAATGACCTAATTACCCTTACACTTAACTGCAAAAAAGTAACAAAGTTGGTGTCAGGGGTCAAAACCGTTATAAAATACAACGTCGGGGTCTGATATGTTAAAAAATTTCTTTTTTGGCTGAAATGATTAAGCTGGCTAAACCACAATGGCCAAAACAGTAATTTACTCTATTTTTAAAATAGTTATGAGTGAAGGAGAGAGAAAAGATAATGATAAAGGTATAAAAATCCTATTTAATTGAAAAGGAAAAAGAAAAATAGTTGTTTTTAGTGGAAATATATGGATATAGATAATGAAGGGGTATGGTCTCAAAAACCTCGCGCAGGCACGTTGGACCATACCACATCACCAATAAACCTCTTTAAGGGAACCTTGCGCGGCGGCGCACTGGTTCTAAAGAAGGAACTTGGAAGAGAACAATCTTCAACAATACGCGCGCCGAGAAGCCAATAACATGTCCTTGCGCAGACCTATGCAACTAAACAATTAGGTTGGAAGCAAAATACCTCCGTGCAAATATCACCCAGACTTGAACATAAAGTAACCTTTCTGTTACAACAGAATTTGCATGAGGCATAGCCACATAGGATTACAGCTGTAAAACTTCTAGAAGGCCCTATCGGGCACAACCATTCGGTTATAACCGAATGGCCACGTGGCATCATCCTAAGCACCCCTCAAGGTCACGATGATGGCACCAAAATGGAGAAAGATCCACACTCGCCCACTTTCCATATGGCATCTCCCCAGCCGTTGATCATGCCCACGATCCGTGTGTGTATACATCACGTTAGTGGTTAACGGTGAAGAAAATAATCGCTTACGGAAATTACTTTCCGCCACTTCCTCCGTCAACAAACTTTCCCTACCAAATTCGGTTATAAATAAGACAACTCAGGTATCATTCTTCAAGTTACATTTGTCACACCCCTTTCTACGGCGGAAGCACGAGGTGTGATCATGAAAGGTTCTCATTGCATACGAAGAGTAAACATACTACATGCTCAAAAATAACTTCAAATATTACATTACCAAAAACATATGTCAAGTGTTTACAACACTAGATAACATATTGTTTTAAAAGTCACGACTTTATTTAAAGATAAACAAAGCGACATCCACGAGCATGAGTAAGACCACGCGCACATCCACCCTAGTTACCTGAAATACATGTGAGTTTTGGAAAAACGTCAACATAATGTTGGTGTGAATTCATGCAGTTTTGTTTTTCATGTTTGTATACTTTGTATGAAAACATAGTTTGTGAGTAAATCAAGTTTTTCTCGAGTACTCCACGTACTTCTAGTTATTTATCAATTCTCTTGAGTACCCCACGTACTTCAAGCTATATATCAATCCTCTTGAGTACCCCACGTACTTCAAGTTATATATCAATTCTCTTGAGTACCCCACGTACTTCAAGTTATATATCAATTTTAGAATGGTATGAATTTTATGTAAATACAGTATTTCTGTAAATATCAAATTGTTAATGGGTTGCAAAGCCATTAACATGTGGCACGTCATAGGAAGTCACCAAACCTAAGGCATTTAATTGGTATATTCTGAGACACAAAAACACTCCTCGGTTCTCGCCCCGACCGGGAGTGGGGCTGCCAGGCACCCGTTAGATCTAACCTTTTGTTCTGCGGTCTGAATGTATACGTTGATTAATGGTGCTTCTTTACCCTATTCGTGACACTATTTCTCATAACGCATCCTACTTGGTTCTCGTCCTCACCAAGCGCGTTTCTTGTTATCATTTCTCATAGCGCCTCATACTTGGTTCTCGTTCTCACCAAGTGCGCTTCTCATATCTTTATATTTCGTCACACTTGGTTCTCGTTCTCACCAAGTGTACTTCTTGTATTCTTATAATTTGTCACACTTGGTTCTCGTTCTCACCAAGTGTACTTCTTGTATTTATATCATACCATTTATAAAATATTGTACTTTTGTACATGTATTTCACCCCCGAAGTTATAAAAACTGAAAACAGTTAAAAGAAAAGGGGGAGCATGAACTCACAACTTTGCGTTCCTAGCGTCGTAAACTCCACCGGATTTGCTTAATTAACGTCGTAACCTATACGCGTTTTCTTAACGTTAGTCACTAGACTTGCGTCGCACAAGTACAGTCACTCACTTTTGTATAATCTTGTGTTAAAAATATTCCATATTTTTAACTACGTATCTTACTTATATTATTTTCTCCAAAAATAAATATAAGTCTTTTATGTTTTGCACTTAGCACCCGAATTATGTATCTTGTGTTTTGTATGTGTATTTTTATGTTTTTACTCCTCACGAGTATTTAGTGTATTTTTAAGTCTTAATACACTAGCACGTATAACACATACTATACACACTTAGCACAAAAGTTGGTGACAAAATAATATATATTTTTCTCTCAAAAAAATATACATATTTATATTCATTTTCATTCTTGAAAAATCACCATTTCTCGTCACCAAAAATTAGGGAAACCTTGGTAGTAACCTTAAATACATTTTTAGGGAATAAGTTTCTCAAAAACTTATATTTTTCTAAGTGTCAAAATATATAAAAATTTTGACAGAGTTTCCCCTAAAAATGGAGGTTTCCCACGTTTTCAAAACGTGTGTTTATTTTCTTTTAAATCATCATCAATCATCAATAATCATCAACAGTAATTATCAACAATAATCACTACTTTTCCCCACTTCATGAACTTGGATATTTACCAAAAATGTGTAGTAACTTACTAGCACATTTAGTAAATCTTGTTATCTTTAAAAATAACTTTAGTTTCTTAAAAACTTTATTTTTAAAGAACATGAAGTTCTACAACTTCTGGTCGGTTTTTACGAAAACTATTTCTTCGTTAAAACTTTTGTTACACAAGTATTCCACACACTTGTTTGTTCACAAAAACCACTTTTGTTTGTATAAGATCCGGTTTAGAACATGTGATTTCTTGGACACTTGGTCCTTTGAAAATACCACTCGTAGATCTACTAGTTTTAAACACTTTTGTACAAGTTAAAACATTTTTACACAAGTTCATGGTTTATGTGTGGTAGGGTTTCACCTTTTAACCCTTGTTACTTCTAAAATAGCTTTATGTTAAGATCCATGATCTTACCGAACCGGGTTAAACGATGATCCGAGCTACCACATCATAGATCGGGTCTAGATAACCATATATTTCAAATACTACAACTTTTACACAACATATATGCTTTTAACCAACAATACTTGCAAGTTTAGTGGACTTTAATGCTTCAAAATGCAAGATTCCGAGTTTTAATCATCATACATCTTATTAACCACCTTAGATTAGTTAAAGTATGAGTTTTAAGCATTATACCTCTAGCTCAAGGCTAGGGAAGAATCTAAGCACAAATCGAGTGGATAAAAGCAAAGTAGAGAGGTCCTTCGCCTTCCGTTTGCTCCAAGACTCCTAATATGCGACCCTTAACACTTGTGTGATGTTGGAATGTGATGAACAATGGATGGATGGAATAGGGGATGCTTGGCCGTAAGCTTATAGAGGGAGAGAGGAGAGAGTTTTTGGTGTTGAATGGTGGAATGAGAATGGTGGCACATATAATCATATATCATATCTTTCCAAAATCTTACAAATCCTATAGAATCCAAGGGAGATAGTGAAATATTTTGGCAAGATTTTGGATGATTTGGTAAGATTACAAAATCAAAAGTGGGCCACTAAGGTGACCGTAAGTTTCATAGAGGGGGGGGGGTTAATTGTAACTTTTAAGATTTTCCATATCTTTTGTAATCTTCTAATATCTAAATAATATCAAGGTAAATCCAAGAAATATCCAATTAAATCTAATAGGATCTTATAAGATATTGGCAATATTTGGTGGGGTCACCTCCCCATGTGACCGTATACATGCAATGGGGGGGGGGGGGGCAAAGTGTAATATTTACTCCCTAGTTCATAAATAGGTTGGTTTCAAGTAATAAATTTAGGGATTTAATGCGTTAATACGTTATAAGGGGTGTTATGGTGTTCGGGGACCATAACTAGTTTAGAAAAATAAAAACAATGCTTCTAGCATTATTTTGGTGTTCCGGGTATTGTCCGGTTGTTCGGTTAGATACCGATTCGTTAAAGTGCTAAATTACACTTTTTAGTGTCTTTTAAGTACCTTTCTTGTACTCTTTCAATTCCCAACACTTAGGGAAATATTCTGGATAATAAAACGACATTTCTGCATAATATTTATATGTCTAAATGCTGATTTATTGCTGAATTATATAAATTCTGCACTTAAAGTGCGTTTCGGGTGCTTTTTAGTGCTTATTTTTGCTTTCGTATTGCATATATATTAACCCTTGTATGTACTCTTGGGTTTTAATGCATTCTTGTTGTCGGACCTACACCTAGGCTCCAATTTTATTGTCTGACTGCTTCCTGCAGTTCTGTTGACACAGTGTGTCTTACCGGTGAGTTTACTATTATTTTGACGCAACGCTCTCGTTTATGCATAAAGCAATATTTTGTAGTATACAACATGCATGAATTCACTTGTTTAATCATGTGTTCAGACATTGCTGACACTTAACTCATAATTGCAGTCATTAAGCAATAATTAATGTGTACGGAAATTACCGGTTTGTGCCAGTTGTCACAGTCTCCCCCCGTTAAAAGAATTTCGTCCCGAAATTCAGACTGAACTAACTCTCGCTGGAGTCTTCTTGAATAGGTGGGGATACTTTTTCTTGAACTGGTCTTCACGTTCCCATGTGTACTCGGGTCCGTGCTTAGAGCTCCAACGTACTTTGACAAGTTTCACACTGCTCCTCCTGGTCTTGTTGACTTTCCAGTCAGTAACCTCAACGGGTTTTTCTGTAAATCGGAGGGCTTCATCAATATGCACTTCATCCATCGGGATGGTCACGTTTTCTTGTGTTGGACTCTTCTTCAGGTTGGATACATGAAACGTATCATGTACTCCATTAAGTTCTTCCGGTAACTCCAACTTGTATGCCACGGTACCAATTCTTTTCAATATTCTGAATGGTCCGATGTATCGTGGATTCAGCTTTCCACGCTTTCCAAACCTGACTACGCCCTTCCATGGTGAGACTTTTAACAACACTTTGTCTCCCACCTTGAAATCTACCGATTTCCTATTCGGATCCGCGTAGCTCTTTTGTCGCTCTCGAGCCGCCTTAATGCGCTCTCGGATCTGCGCAATCTTGTCGGTTGTCTCTTGTACGAGTTCAGGACCAACCATACGTTTATCTCCGGCATCTGCCCAACATAAGGGCGATCGGCATTTGCGGCCATACAGAGCTTCGAACGGCGCGGCTTTTATGCTCGTATGATAACTGTTATTGTAGGAAAACTCAACTAAAGGTAGATGAGTATCCCAGCTGCCGCCTAGATCCATGACACATGCGCGAAGCATATCTTCTAACGTTTGTATAGTCCGTTCGCTCTGGCCGTCTGTTTGCGGATGGAATGCCGTGCTCAGATCTAACTGAGATCCAAAGGCTTCCTGAAATGATTGCCAGATTCTTGAGACAAAGCGTCCATCTCTGTCTGAAATGATTGAGATTGGCACTCCATGACGTGCCACAATTTCTCCTAAGTATATCTCTGCCAGCTTTCCAGTGCTATCCTTCTCTCGGATTGGTAGGAAATGCGCAGACTTCGTTAATCGATCAACTATTACCCATATCATATCGTGCCCTCTCGGGGTCCTGGGTAATTTTGTTATGAAGTCCATCGAGATTTGTTCCCACTTCCATACGGGAATCTCTGGTTGTTGTAGTAGGCCGGACGGTTTCTGATATTCGGCCTTAACCTTCGCACAGGTTAGGCATTTTCCAACATAAACAGCAACGTCGCTTTTGAGTCTCGGCCACCAATAGTACTCTTTCAAGTCTTGGTACATCTTGTCCGATCCTGGGTGGATCGAATATCTCGATTTGTGGGCTTCATTAAGGATGACTTCTCGTATGCCACCATAGAGTGGAACCCAAATACGCTTCTTAAAGTATAAGGCTCCCTCTTCGTTTGGCACCATGTATTTCAGCATACCCCGTAGGTATTCAGCCTTACGATTCTCTTCTTTAAGAGCTTCTTGTTGTGCATCCCGAATGCGTGCAGTGAGGTTCGTTCGAATCGTCATTTCCAATGCTCGAACCCTTAGGGTCTTAATCCTTTCTTTTCGGCTCAACGCGTCCGCTACGACGTTTGCCTTTCCAGGATGGTACTTAATCTCACAGTCGTAATCATTTAGCAGCTCGACCCAACGTCGCTGGCGCATATTCAATTCCTTCTGATCAAATATGTGTTGTAAGCTTTTGTGATCTGTGAAGATTGTACATCGAGTACCATATAAATAATGTCGCCAAATCTTCAAGGTGAATACCACTGCACCCAGCTCCAGGTCGTGAGTGGTATAATTTCTCTCGTGAACCTTCAGTTGTCTTGAAGCATAAGCGATGACTTTTTGGCGTTGCATGAGCACGCAACCCAAACCTTGTCGTGAAGCGTCACAGTATACCACGAAGTCTTCAGTACCTTCGGGTAACGATAGTATCGGTGCATCGCAGAGTTTGTTCTTAAGTAGCTGAAAGGCTTCTTCTTGTTTGTGACCCCAGTCGTATTTCATGTCCTTCTGTGTAAGGGTCGTTAGCGGTTGAGCTATTTTTGAGAAATTCTCGATGAATCGCCGGTAATAGCCCGCTAAACCCAAAAATTGACGAACTTCAGTTGGGGTCTTGGGAGCTTCCCAATTCTTTATCGCTTCAATCTTGGACGGGTCTACATGAATGCCCTTCTCATTCACCACGTGGCCAAGAAATTGTACTTCGCGAATCCAGAATTCGCATTTCGAGAACTTTGCATAAAGTTTCTCTTTCTTCAGTAGCTCCAAGATGGTTCTAAGATGTTGCTCGTGCTCTTCTTTCGTTCGCGAGTAAATCAGGATATCATCGATAAATACAATCACGAATTTATCGAGATATGGTTTGCATACGCGGTTCATCAGATCCATAAAGACCGCTGGTGCATTCGTCAGCCCAAACGGCATCACAAGAAATTCGTAGTGCCCATATCGTGTTCTGAATGCAGTCTTTGGCACGCTTTCATCTTGGATTCTCAGCTGATGGTATCCAGATCGAAGGTCGATCTTGGAATAGTAGCTTGATCCTTGCAGTTGATCAAATAAGTCATCAATCCTCGGTAGCGGATACCGATTCTTGATTGTGAGTTTGTTTAGTTCCCTGTAATCGATACACATCCACAATGTTCCATCCTTCTTCTTCACGAATAATACTGGAGCTCCCCAAGGTGAGAAGCTTGGCCTTATGAATCCTTTATCCAACAACTCCTGGAGTTGTGTAGATAATTCTTGCATTTCGGGTGGAGCAAGTCGATAGGGTGCCTTGGCTACAGGAGCAGCTCCTGGAACCAAGTCTATACGGAATTCGACTTGTCGTTGCGGGGGTAATCCTGGCAGATCTTCAGGGAACACATCAGGAAATTCCTTCACCACAGGAATGTCTTCGAGTTTCGGCTCCTCAGCCTTCTTGTCTATAACGTGTGCTAGGAAAGCGACACATCCTTTCCTTAAGCACTTCTGTGCCTTCATACAACTGATGATTCGAAGAGGCGCGTCTCGTTTTTCTCCATGCACGACGAGAGTTTCACCATTCGCTAAAGGGATGCGAATGATTTTCTCATGACAAACAACTTCAGCTTTGTTCTTGGACAACCAGTCCATTCCGACTACCACATTGAAGCTACCCAATTGAATAGGTAGGAGGTCGATGCTAAAATTTCGTTCGCCAAGTTCTAGTGTGCAGCCTCTAACAACTTCGCCCGATTCAACGAGTTTACCATTGGCTAGTTCTATGGAATAAGGAATTTCTAATCTACTAGATTCTATTCCGAGTATGCGTTTAAATTCCACAGACATGAAGCTATAATCGGCGCCAGTGTCGAATAATATGGATGCAAAGTGATTGTTAACGAGAAACGTACCGGTGACCACGTTAGGGTCCTCGCGTGCGTCTCTTGCTCCAATCACAAATGCTCGAGCCGGAGCGTTGTTTCTCTCTGGGCAGTTTTTCATGAAATGGTCATTGCTTCCACACTTGAAGCATCCTTGGCCTTTCCCGCTACCATTCTTGTTACCAGCACCGTTCCCACTTCGGTTCTTTCCTTTTCCCCAACAGTCTTCTGTCTGATGACCCAATTTACCACATTTTTCGCACCTTGGAACGCGACAAGCTCCATCATGATGATACTTACATTTTTGGCATCTAGGCATGGAGCCTTGGTATGCTTTGGTTGCATGGGTTTTCATCTCCTGAGGCGGATTAGTGTCGCGCTTCTTGTTGAAACCCTTGTTGTTGCGAGTAGCTTGGTTCAAACTTGTATGCTTTCTCTTTTTGTCACCGGACGACTCAGCATGCGTCTCGGTCTTCTCAGTGGGGTTCAATGATAGCTTCTTCATACGAACACAATCTTCAGTGAGGCTGACAGCCAGAGTTACAGCCTCGGTGATCGTTTGAGGTTTGGCCGACGTCACCATGCCTCGAAATTCTGAGGCCAGTCCCCAAATGTAGCGTTCCACATGCTTAAATTCAGGAGTCACCATGTAGGGAAGCACTCTTGACAGATCGTGGAACCTTCGAGTGTAACCATTGATGTCAGCACCTTCCATAGTCAAGTGCCAGAACTCTGTCTCCAGCCTTTGGAGTTCGGCGCGAGAGCAGTACTTCTCTCTCATTCTTTCCTTCAGTGCATCCCAAGTTAGGCCATAAGCGGCATCATCACCCAAAGTTTGGGCTTGCAGGTTCCACCAAGTCAGAGCTTCATCGACAAACAACCCAGTAGCAAAGGTGACTTGTTGATCCGCAGTACACTTGCTCATGCGGAAAGTAGCTTCAGTCTTCTCCGTCCAGCGCACAAATGCTACTGCACCTCCTGTGCCGTCATAGTTCATCGGCTTGCAGTCGAGGAACTGCTTGAAAGTGCAGCCTGGAATTGATTCAACCAATTCATATGTGAGCAATCGAAGAAATAATGAAACAAAGACCGTTCACAAATTTCCTCATGCTTAGTACAGTGTCTCAAGGTTACCTTGAGCTGCATTGCCTCCAGACGAATCTCCATTCCCATTACCCCTAGCGTTGCTTGGTCCTCCACTGTCTTGAGTTCGGTTCGCCTCGTACTGGGCGATAGCAGCGGAGATCCTTTCCTCCAGTAGAGCGTTCAGCTCCTCAGCAGTTCTTGGCAGTAGGGGAGGAGGAGGTTGGTCGTCATTGCGAGCATTCACAGCTTTCCTGGGTGCCATGTTCTGACAGAACATAACACAACAGGGTTAGACATTTGTTTGATATCGTCCTACTAGGCAGTAGTAGTATAGATATATTCACAGGTATATATCACATAAGGGACATCAAACAATTATTACTCTAGCAGAGTACTTAGTAGGCTTGCACTGAGGGAATCCACACGTGACAAGACTTGCTGTGGTTTCTGTGCACTGAATTCCATAATTATGTATGCATCCATAATTACGTAACTCCTTGCACAGTCCGCACAGTTCGTTTCATCCTCGTATTTCTTCCTTCAGGTAGGCCATTGCTTTCAGGTAAAGTCACATATACTTGTGACATTCTACTTCTAGTACATGCTAATTATCACACATAATTGCAAGTAGTTTCTAGCCAACGACAAGTGCTACTCAAGTGCACTCTAAGTCTCGTAGTGTCTTTTCTAGACTCATGTAAACAGTTTCAGGCAGTGGATGTCGCGGGACGTTTTATGCAATGAAAACTCTTTGAAAATTGTTTTCGTGAATGGATCCTAGAGATTGTAGACTAGACTCGAGAAGGAATCCTGGTTCACTACAATCGCAGCTCTGATACCAATCTGTCACACCCCTTTCTACGGCGGAAGCACGAGGTGTGATCATGAAAGGTTCTCATTGCATACGAAGAGTAAACATACTACATGCTCAAAAATAACTTCAAATATTACATTACCAAAAACATATGTCAAGTGTTTACAACACTAGATAACATATTGTTTTAAAAGTCACGACTTTATTTAAAGATAAACAAAGCGACATCCACGAGCATGAGTAAGACCACGCGCACATCCACCCTAGTTACCTGAAATACATGTGAGTTTTGGAAAAACGTCAACATAATGTTGGTGTGAATTCATGCAGTTTTGTTTTTCATGTTTGTATACTTTGTATGAAAACATAGTTTGTGAGTAAATCAAGTTTTTCTCGAGTACTCCACGTACTTCTAGTTATTTATCAATTCTCTTGAGTACCCCACGTACTTCAAGCTATATATCAATCCTCTTGAGTACCCCACGTACTTCAAGTTATATATCAATTCTCTTGAGTACCCCACGTACTTCAAGTTATATATCAATTTTAGAATGGTATGAATTTTATGTAAATACAGTATTTCTGTAAATATCAAATTGTTAATGGGTTGCAAAGCCATTAACATGTGGCACGTCATAGGAAGTCACCAAACCTAAGGCATTTAATTGGTATATTCTGAGACACAAAAACACTCCTCGGTTCTCGCCCCGACCGGGAGTGGGGCTGCCAGGCACCCGTTAGATCTAACCTTTTGTTCTGCGGTCTGAATGTATACGTTGATTAATGGTGCTTCTTTACCCTATTCGTGACACTATTTCTCATAACGCATCCTACTTGGTTCTCGTCCTCACCAAGCGCGTTTCTTGTTATCATTTCTCATAGCGCCTCATACTTGGTTCTCGTTCTCACCAAGTGCGCTTCTCATATCTTTATATTTCGTCACACTTGGTTCTCGTTCTCACCAAGTGTACTTCTTGTATTCTTATAATTTGTCACACTTGGTTCTCGTTCTCACCAAGTGTACTTCTTGTATTTATATCATACCATTTATAAAATATTGTACTTTTGTACATGTATTTCACCCCCGAAGTTATAAAAACTGAAAACAGTTAAAAGAAAAGGGGGAGCATGAACTCACAACTTTGCGTTCCTAGCGTCGTAAACTCCACCGGATTTGCTTAATTAACGTCGTAACCTATACGCGTTTTCTTAACGTTAGTCACTAGACTTGCGTCGCACAAGTACAGTCACTCACTTTTGTATAATCTTGTGTTAAAAATATTCCATATTTTTAACTACGTATCTTACTTATATTATTTTCTCCAAAAATAAATATAAGTCTTTTATGTTTTGCACTTAGCACCCGAATTATGTATCTTGTGTTTTGTATGTGTATTTTTATGTTTTTACTCCTCACGAGTATTTAGTGTATTTTTAAGTCTTAATACACTAGCACGTATAACACATACTATACACACTTAGCACAAAAGTTGGTGACAAAATAATATATATTTTTCTCTCAAAAAAATATACATATTTATATTCATTTTCATTCTTGAAAAATCACCATTTCTCGTCACCAAAAATTAGGGAAACCTTGGTAGTAACCTTAAATACATTTTTAGGGAATAAGTTTCTCAAAAACTTATATTTTTCTAAGTGTCAAAATTTATAAAAATTTTGACAGAGTTTCCCCTAAAAATGGAGGTTTCCCACGTTTTCAAAACGTGTGTTTATTTTCTTTTAAATCATCATCAATCATCAATAATCATCAACAGTAATTATCAACAATAATCACTACTTTTCCCCACTTCATGAACTTGGATATTTACCAAAAATGTGTAGTAACTTACTAGCACATTTAGTAAATCTTGTTATCTTTAAAAATAACTTTAGTTTCTTAAAAACTTTATTTTTAAAGAACATGAAGTTCTACAACTTCTGGTCGGTTTTTACGAAAACTATTTCTTCGTTAAAACTTTTGTTACACAAGTATTCCACACACTTGTTTGTTCACAAAAACCACTTTTGTTTGTATAAGATCCGGTTTAGAACATGTGATTTCTTGGACACTTGGTCCTTTGAAAATACCACTCGTAGATCTACTAGTTTTAAACACTTTTGTACAAGTTAAAACATTTTTACACAAGTTCATGGTTTATGTGTGGTAGGGTTTCACCTTTTAACCCTTGTTACTTCTAAAATAGCTTTATGTTAAGATCCATGATCTTACCGAACCGGGTTAAACGATGATCCGAGCTACCACATCATAGATCGGGTCTAGATAACCATATATTTCAAATACTACAACTTTTACACAACATATATGCTTTTAACCAACAATACTTGCAAGTTTAGTGGACTTTAATGCTTCAAAATGCAAGATTCCGAGTTTTAATCATCATACATCTTATTAACCACCTTAGATTAGTTAAAGTATGAGTTTTAAGCATTATACCTCTAGCTCAAGGCTAGGGAAGAATCTAAGCACAAATCGAGTGGATAAAAGCAAAGTAGAGAGGTCCTTCGCCTTCCGTTTGCTCCAAGACTCCTAATATGCGACCCTTAACACTTGTGTGATGTTGGAATGTGATGAACAAGATTGAACAATGGATGGATGGAATAGGGGATGCTTGGCCGTAAGCTTATAGAGGGAGAGAGGAGAGAGTTTTTGGTGTTGAATGGTGGAATGAGAATGGTGGCACATATAATCATATATCATATCTTTCCAAGATCTTACAAATCCTATAGAATCCAAGGGAGATAGTGAAATATTTTGGCAAGATTTTGGATGATTTGGTAAGATTACAAAATCAAAAGTGGGCCACTAAGGTGACCGTAAGTTTCATAGAGGGGGGGGGGGGTTAATTGTAACTTTTAAGATTTTCCATATCTTTTGTAATCTTCTAATATCTAAATAATATCAAGGTAAATCCAAGAAATATCCAATTAAATCTAATAGGATCTTATAAGATATTGGCAATATTTGGTGGGGTCACCTCCCCATGTGACCGTATACATGCAATGGGGGGGGGGGGCAAAGTGTAATATTTACTCCCTAGTTCATAAATAGGTTGGTTTCAAGTAATAAATTTAGGGATTTAATGCGTTAATACGTTATAAGGGGTGTTATGGTGTTCGGGGACCATAACTAGTTTAGAAAAATAAAAACAATGCTTCTAGCATTATTTTGGTGTTCCGGGTATTGTCCGGTTGTTCGGTTAGATACCGATTCGTTAAAGTGCTAAATTACACTTTTTAGTGTCTTTTAAGTACCTTTCTTGTACTCTTTCAATTCCCAACACTTAGGGAAATATTCTGGATAATAAAACGACATTTCTGCATAATATTTATATGTCTAAATGCTGATTTATTGCTGAATTATATAAATTCTGCACTTAAAGTGCGTTTCGGGTGCTTTTTAGTGCTTATTTTTGCTTTCGTATTGCATATATATTAACCCTTGTATGTACTCTTGGGTTTTAATGCATTCTTGTTGTCGGACCTACACCTAGGCTCCAATTTTATTGTCTGACTGCTTCCTGCAGTTCTGTTGACACAGTGTGTCTTACCGGTGAGTTTACTATTATTTTGACGCAACGCTCTCGTTTATGCATAAAGCAATATTTTGTAGTATACAACATGCATGAATTCACTTGTTTAATCATGTGTTCAGACATTGCTGACACTTAACTCATAATTGCAGTCATTAAGCAATAATTAATGTGTACGGAAATTACCGGTTTGTGCCAGTTGTCACAACATTCACTTCACTTTCACTATTACTTCTTCTTCTTCATTGAAACATGTACTTATTCTCACTCCAGAGGGTAGTCACGGAGAGAACCCTCATTCTCCCCGTGGCGAGTCTAACGGCTGTTTGTTTTGCAGTTATCGTTAGAAGAAGGAGCTCAGCCAATCCCCGAATCAAACGAGAGGACTCACTCTTTTATGTAGAACTAAACCCCTGGTCCGACTGATTCCGGTCATTCGAACCAGTGTTTCTTCAGATAAGGAATTCATTGCAAATGCTCATCTCTATGTCTCTTTCTTTAAAATCTCTACACAAGATGCTTATATCTATATATACGTGTGTATGTGTGTCACATACACATGTTTAACAGTTTTGTACATAATCTACATGTGCTCTAGATTCACTATGGGGGTGTTTGTTTTTTGTGAAAAGCTCTTCAGAACCTCTTATGTCTGCCCCACGCAGACCATGCGCAGACGTTTGAGTCTGCAGTGTGTTTGTTTTCTCGAAGACCTTTCATTAAAAAAGGTCTGCGAGACATCTTCTTGGGGCAGATGTGGACTCCCCTCTTCTAGCCTCTTCTCCTCTCCTCTGCCATTTCATAACACAAATCCTCAACCCTAACATCTTCTTCTCCTCCACCCCTTCATCCTCCCAGCCGTCACTTCCACATCTCCGGCACCAACACGTCGCCGCTGTCACCTCCCCCACCTCCAAAGTCCCTCCGTTATTATCATCAAAACCACCACCGTTGCCGCCGGTGCCGCACACCGATCAACGAACTCCGGCGAATGTACGACACCGATCAACGAACTCTGGCGAATGTACTGACAATCAATTATGGTGTTTGGTTTCAGAAACCCTGGCTTCGATGTGTACGATGCAGAGAATCTGGTTGAGGCGATAACGTCTCGAAGCTTCCTAAATCGCCATAACGCAGACATGGGGTTTGAATAATCGGGATCTTTGTGTTGTACATAAATTTGAAGCTTTCTATTGGAATTTCTGAACAGAGATTTGTTTATATGAGTTGAACATAAATTTGAAGTGAGTTGAACTGTAGTTTATATGAGTTGAACATAAATTTCTGTGAGGAACTGTAGTTTCTGTTTTTGAAGGTCAGTTGAACATAAATTTGTAATGATTCTTTGTTTTGCCTGTTTATATGAGATGAATGAAGCTAAATTGTTTGTTTTTGATAAGCTTATTGCAGAAGTTAAAAACAAACAGTCTTCTTTTTGCAGACTGTAGAGGTTTGGTCCACCTCTTCTACTACAGATGTCTGCAGACGTAGTCCGCAGACTGCATACGTTTTACCTCTGAAAAAGCAAACAACACCTATGTTAACTCTATCCTTATCGTGTAGAAGTGCTTTATTCTCCTCGGTAGTTCTTAATATTTAAGAAAACTAATTGCAATGTGCTTTGTAAGGTCTAAAAGGTAATTACTTGGTTTTTAGATTGTCCTTTTAAACCATAATGTGAATCCTTAGACATAATATTTGACTTTACCTTCTAGAATATCTACGTCTTTAATAAATCAAATGATATTCTAGAATCTGAATCGTCATTGACGTGAGTAGGAGCGATCAATTGAAAAGGGTTCGAAATCATTGAGTTTTCATATTAAAATCTTTGATTTTTAGGTTTTTATAACAATTGTCGGGTTGGCAAATCCTGTCTTAACAGGTTTAACAGGTGTCTGATAACGCGAACAACAAAAATTTTAAACATGAATAGACTCGTTTAACCACTTTATATCCAATGTCTATAAGACAGATGTATATTTTATGCACCTAGAAGGAGAAATAATGGATATAACTTTCAAATTTTGATTATTTTAAAAAATGTAAAAAATCACATGGTTTACTTTTCTGTTATCGTGTCTTATCAGGTTACCTACAGGTTACCTATTGTCAGCCATAGTTGTATAATGGGTGTCATTTTTTAGAATTAAATGTCATTTTAGTTCCTGTGATTTGGGTCATTTTACCAGTTTAGTCTAAAGGTTTGAAACGTTGTCATTTTAGTTCAAATAGTTTCAAGCATCGTCATTTTATTCCACTAGGTTAATTTCGTCCATTTTTTATGTTAGCTAGAAGGGTAATTCAATCATTTTATATGGTCGAATTGTTTTTCTAGTTAATAGAATTACATTTAAAATGACCGAAATGCCCTTCTAGTTAACAAAATAAAGGGATGGAGTTAATTCAGTAGACTAAAACGACAACGTTTAAAACTATTTGGACTAAAATGACAACGCTTCATACCTTTGGACTAAACTGGTAAAATGACCCAAACCACAAGGACTAAAATGACATTTAACTCTACTTTTTATTATGAATTTATATTATAGGGGGTTAGACTTAAGGCCCGATTGCTTTATCTCGCCCAGGGGCCAAAATTTCGTTAACATTTTCGGAAACGGGCCTGTACTCGACGGACTAATAACTTGGAACATGGCCTATGGTATTATAGCCTATTGTCATATTAGGTTGAGATAAGGCTTAGGGACCATGAGGTCTTGGGTTCGATTCTTACAAGGGGGTTTCCCCAGATTTATTGGGTTTCCTTCTGAATTGGTGTATATGCATTATTGTAGAGATGGGTATGATCGGGTTGTAGAAACCAAGTAGTACCCAAGAAACTCACTGATATTTTTGTGATATTATTCATGAACAATGACTGGCCTTTTATAGCCTTACAGACTCAACAAACAACCGAATTAAAACTCCAACGTCTATCACAAAAATAGGAAACAAACGAGACCTAATAAAAAAATGTGCAGGACCAGAAATACCTAAAAACCCAGTCAACATGACCGTTTATTTGACCCTAACACATCCTCCCCAAAACTGAACTGTGTTTTTCAGTCAGTTTATCTCTTTGACCCCAAGCAGACCTCGTAACTTGATAAAAGCTTCCAACTTGATTGGCTTTGTCATGATATCAGCAACTTGATCCTCTGTTTTGCAATACACCAACTTCAGCTCCTCTTGGTTTACTAAATCTCTTAGGTAATGAAAACGGACATCTATATGCTTGGTTCTTCTGTGCATTACTGGATTTACTGAAAGTTTGATTGTTGATGTATTATCACAAGTTACTTCAAGAACTCCATTTATCTTTTCACTAAGATCTTCCATTAGCCCTTTTAGCCATTTTCAGTGACAAGCACACGTTGTTGCTGCTACATAATCTGCCTCCGTGGATGTCAATGTAACTATCTCTTGCTTTCTAGAACTCCAGCAGGTTGCCCCTCCACTGAATATACAAACATATCCAGATGTACACTTCCTGTCTTCTAAATCCCTTGCATAGTCGCTATCGGTGTAAACTTGCAGCTTTGAATTTGATCCTCTTTCGTAAAATAAACCAAAGTTGAAAGTTCCCTTCAAGTATCTCAATACCCTTTTAGCTGGCTGCAAATGTTCTGACTTGGGTCTGGCCATAAACCTTGATAACAGACACACACAGTATGCTAAATCTGGATGTGTCACCGTGATATACATAAGGCTCCCGATTAATTTCTTGTACTTTGTAGAATCAACATCCTCCCCTGCTCCTGCCTTAGTCAAAATCATACCTGGAACAATAGGATTACTCACTGGATTGCTTTCCCACATGCCGAATCTCTCTAATACTTCTTTAGCATATTTTTTCTGACACAAATAGATTTCGGCTTCAGTTTGTTGTACTTCAACCCAAGAAAAAATTTCATCACTCCCAAATTGGTCATTTCGAATTCTTTTTGCATCGAACATTTGAAGCTTTCACACATCATCTTATCATTACCTGCATAAATAAGATCATCCACGTACAAGCTAACCACCAAGATTTTATTCCAAACTCTCTTCACAAAGAGTGTATGATCATGGTGACTCTGTTTGAATCCTTCTCGTTTAAATTACCGCTCTATACAGTTAAACCAAGCTCTTGGAGCTTGCTTTAAACCGTACAAAGCACGATTCAGTTTGTATACCTTAGATTCTTCCCCTTCTTTGATAAAACCTTGAGGCTGCTATACAAACACAGTTTCCTTAAGCTCCTTGTTTAGAAAAAAGCGCTTTTTACATCTAGTTGGTATACTCTCCAGTTCCTTTGAGCCGAAAGCGCTAGTATAGTACGTATAGTATCCCATTGTGCAACGGGTGCGAATACTTCCTCATAATCTATTCCCTTTTTCTGAGAATACCCTGTTGGATCACCAGATGAGCTATACATAGCAAATCCTACCTCTTCTTCCTCATCTGATAACCCTTCACCAGATTCATAATTTTCCATCCATGTCGGTGCCCTTCTATTCCGAGTTGATGCCCCATCTGTATTGTCCATGGCTGGGTTATCATTTTGACTTGATGTCCCAGCTGTGTTACCGACAATTTGATCAGCATTCTAACTTGGTGCAGCTATGTGATGATGTCCCTCAGTTGAAGTAGTCTCACTTTGCGTAGGCACTACTGTAGCATCTTGAATTTCTGGTTTCTCTTCAGTTTGAATTCCTTCTACAGTTGCATCACCAGGTGTATTTTCCACTACCATTGGCAAGATCTTTTCTTCAATTATCAGTTCTTGATCACCACCAAATTCTTTTCCTCAATCCCATTCCTTTTCTTCTTCAAATATTACGTCTCGACTAATAACAATCTTCCTTTTAATTGGATCATACATTCGATACGCCTTTGGAACCGTACTAATCCCAAACAAAACACACTTGTGACTTCGAGCATCCAGTTTTAATCTTAGTTGTGCAGGAACATGAACGTGCCCTATACACCCAAAAACTCTAAAATAGTCCATATTAGGTTTCTCACCTGATCATCGTTATTCAGGAACCTTGTCATCCAATGATCTAGTCAGGAACCTTGTCATCCAATGATCTAGTCACACACCTGTTTAGAACATGACAAGCCCAAGTGGCTGCTTCTGGCCAGAACAGTTTTGGTACACTTTTCTCAGCCAATAAACAGCGTACCATATTCATAAGAGTTATGTTTCGACGCTCAGCCACCCCATTTTGTTGTGGGGTGTAAGCAGACGTTAATTGCCTTTTAATTCCATTAAGTTCACAAAATTCGTTAAAAGAATGTGATGTGAAATCCCCCCCCCCCCGATCACTTCGTAAAGCTTTGATGTTAGTTCCAACTTCGGTTTCAACCATAACCTTAAAACGCTTAAATACATCAAAGCTATCTCCTTTATTTCTCAAGAAATAAACCCATGTCTTTCTAGTAAAATCATCAGTGAAAACTAAAACATACCTCTTCCCGCTTTGTGAACTAGGAGTTATTGGACCACATAGATCGGTATGTATCAACTACAACTTTTCACTTGAGCGCCAAAAATACTTCTTGGGAATTGCTACTCTATGTTGTTTACCCACATTACATGTTTCACATACCTCGGATCTGCCACCCGCTATTGGTAACCCATTAACCATTTTCTTGTATTGCATGGTCCTAATAGCTTTGTGATTCACATGTGCAAACCTTTTGTGCCAAACTTGAGTGTTTTGAACCTCACTAGCCTGCAGACATTGACTAGGAGCAGCCTTCACTTTCCCGTGCACCACAAACATCCGATTCTTTGTCATTTGTGACCTTATAATGACCCCTCTCTGTGGGTGATGAATGCAACATTCGCCCTTTTCAATTACTACTTTTACCCCCTTTTTCTTGAAGCTGCCCAACACTCATAAGATTGGAGGTTAATTCTGGTACAAAGTACACATTAGTGATGACCTGAACGGGCCCTCCTATTTCAAGTCGAATATCCCTAATACCTCTTACAGCCAATCGTTTGCCATTTCCAAGTTTCACTGGATGTTTGATATTTTCATCCAATTTTGTGAACCAACTCCTTGTTCCTGTCATATGATTCGAACAAGCTGAGTCAAGGAACCAGTGACCCTTGAACTCAGTTGGATCTTCCTCCAAGTACGCCATTAGAACCAACTCTTCATTTTCTTCATATTCAACATAGTTAACACCAGTAGGGCACTCATATTGAAAATGACCCATCTAATGGCACTTGTAACACTCTATTGTGGCCTTGTCAAAATCTCCACGTCCTCTTCCTCTACCACGACCTCTACCCCTGACGTATGATCCTCGTCCTCTTCCTCTACCACGGCCTCCATTATTGCTATCATCAACCTTCAAAGCTTGTTCATCATGTCCCTTTCGTTGCAGTTTTTGTTCATGAACAAGCAACGAACTTTGTAACTCATCAACAGAAAGGGAATCTAGATCCTTTGACTTTTCAATAGAACAAATGACAAAATTAAAGTTTACCGTTAGGGTTCGAAGGATCTTTTCAACTATCTTCAAATCGGGCATGTCATCACCACAATTTCTCATTTCATTCGAAATGGTCATAACCCTTCCAACGTACTTTGTCACAGATTCTCCATCCTTCATCTCTAGAACCTCAAATTCTCTTCGCAGACGCTGTAATTTGGCCCTCTTAACTCTTGCATTCCCTTTATACTTGACTTTCATAGCATCCCAAAGTTGCTTGGCTGTCTCCTTTTGGGTAATCGTCTTGAGAATGTTCTTATCAATGGAATAGAACAGATAATTTATTGCCTTCAGATCAATAAGTTTCATTTCATCCAGCTCCTTTCTTCTCGCATCTGAAACTTGATCTCTTGCTGGGGGTTCTACATAACCAGTGGCAATAACGTGCTAATACTCCTTTGAACGAAGCAAATTTTCCATGAACATGCTCCAGTGGTCATAATCATCGTCGAATTTGGGAACGATAAGCCCGTGCGATGAACTCCCTTCTGCCATTTGCTTTGTTCTTCTTCTCTGGATCACTCAAATTCGCTCTGATACCACTTGTAGAAACCAAGTAGTACCCAAGAAACTCACTGATATTTTTGTGATATTATTCATTAACAACCACTGGCCTTTTATAGCCTTACATACTCAACAAACAACCAAATAAAAACTCCAACGTCTATCACAAAAATAGGAAACAAACGAGACCTAATAAAAAACGTGCAGCACCAGAAAATACCTAAGAACCCGGTCAACATGACCGTTTATTTGACCCTAACACGGGTGGTTTCGTTGGTGGCACGATAATACTTCAAAAGTCCGTTAGTGATCCGAATTTGTTGTTCAATTTTTTTTTAACTTAGAACATCTAATAAATGTTATTGGAACTTAACTTCTTTAGTAAGTTAGATGTATAGCATGCTAGCAAACTCAGAACCTCTTGACTCTTTACATTCAGTGCTATCTAAATGTTTTTATATGAATTAAGAACAAACCCAATGTACCGTATTTAGCAATGTATTTGAGTGACGTGGCTTATGAACGAACAAATGCTGCATTAGTGCATTGGAAGTTAATTGAAATTTTGTAACTACATGCGGAGCATTTTGAAATGGTGGTGGGACCATATTCTTGTTTCTATTCTCTGTTACAACAAATGAAAATAAACTTAAAACATATATTTATTTTAATCCTTTGCCACAACTAAAATAACAATCAACTGTAAATTCATTATTTTTTTCTTTTTCAAAGAACTAAAATGGCAACAAATTAAAAATAAACAACAACAATAACAATAACAATAATAATAATAATAATAATAATAATAATAATAATAATAATAATATATTCTCAACCACCATAAATACAATCATACAGCTTCATATTTTATCACACAAAGAGTCCTGCTTATCAAAATTCTCTACTTAGTCATCCACCAAAATCATAAACCTGAACCAACCTTCATTTACTCAATTGTTAAATGTTGTCACAAGCTGAGCATGAAGAAATATGTACTATGATTAAGGCTAAATATAAGATGTAGTTTATTTGTTGTTGTTTGAGATTTCCGTATTTTGTAGTGTTTCTTGTGTCTTTTTAGTTTCTAACTAGTATTAAGCCCATGCGTTGCAACGGTTGTCATAAAACTGTGTTAAGTAGTAGTAATACCATACCATTGTCAGCGACCACCAACACCAGAAAAGCTCGTAAAAACAAAATAAATAAAAACGGGAAGAAATAACGCCGAGCGAAAAGCAGACGTCAAATCTTTGAATCACGCACGCTCGTTGCTGAGAAATTAAACCGAAACGTAAAATATAGAAAAAAATAACTAAGTCCATCCAGGACCCGCATGTTGGACGAACTTGTCAAACGCAGAAAAATAGATGTGACGCAACGGGCCAGTCAAACAGGAAAAATATACGAAAAAATGTTGAACCCCATACGCACGTTGCGGTGCGTTCACTCACAAAATTTAGAACGAAACGAAAAACTTGGGAAAAATGAAATATATGGTTGACAAAAATAGAAAATAAAAAAAATTGGGATTAAATTGCAAAAGATGAAAAACTTTGGGTTAAAAGTAAAACAGAAAGGGTCTGAATTGCAAAATTGAAGTTATTTATTAATTTAGATAAAGATAAGGATAAAAATAAGTGAAATCTATATAATGGTTATTAATTAATATTAATATTAAATAAATATAAATAAAAGTTATGAGGTTGAAGGAGAGAATGCCATGTGACATTATTTGAAGTCTTTTATTATAAGTTAGATTAGATTTATGCAATATTTTGTTTTTAGGTTTTATTATTTAAGATTTGCTTGTAACTTTATTATGTTTAATTAATTTATATATCATTTTAATAATACGAAAATAGAATATGGATACATATTAAAAAGTATTTGAGTATTAAAAAATAAATGTAAAAAAGTGGTGATGGTGGAAATGTAAGTATTGGTAAGAATGTTTGTAGGATTGGAGAGAAATTGAATGTTTTTGATGTATTTGTAAAAATCTGATATAGCAGCTAAGTAGACGTGTTTCTAGATGCATTTAGCATCTTGTACTATTGATGGTCTAATAAAATAAAACATTTGATATGATAACCAGTTTAAGATGCCCAACAGATAATCAATCTTTTACATACACATGTTAATCCGTTTGAGTTGCTAATACAATAAAAGTACATAAAGAAGTCTTTTCTATCTACAATTTAATTTATGAAATATGTTTTTTTACCTAACACCTATTTGTCGCATTCAAGTCTAGGGTGGAGGGAGCAGTCACTAGGGAGTGGTAAACTTATTTCCTAGCTAATAATGTCATACCATCTGACCAAACCTTATGAACATAGATTATGTGTCATATTTATCCGTTGCAATTTTATAGTATTTATTTACCATGTTTCAATATAAAATATTATAAGCAGATTTAATTTTAATTTAAATATATGATAAACGAAAACACAGATTTAAATATTTGATAGTGTAAACACAGATTTAAATATTTGAGAATATAAATTAATTTATTTGCCATGTTTCCATATAAAATATTATAAGCAGATTTAGTTTAAATTTAAATATTTGATAAACAAAAACACAATTTCACACCGTTTATCTTGTAATTGGTTTTGTTAATCTTTTGTTTGACTTTGTCCACTTCATATTTTCACTCTACCGATTTGGCTTTTCTTTTTATCGATTTTATAATATCAGTAGGATCACGTGATCTAACGAAAAAACACAGATACTTGGTGTGTATTATTCGGTTGGTTTGATTATAGATATAGTCTATTTTATTAAAAACCGGTTTTTAGTTAATCGGGTTTATTCAGTTAGATTGACGGTTTTTTGTTTGATTCGTTTAATCCCAATTAATAACCAAAACCAAACTTTGGCTAAAACTTTTGCTTAGAGATAATGAAATTGAGATATAAATACATGAAATGGAAGTATAAATACATAAAATAAAGGTATAAAATACGAAATACATGAAGTGAAGATATAAAAGCGAGTAAACTTCCGTTTTGCTCCCTGTGGTTTGGTCACTTTAACGGTTTTGCCCCAAACCTTTAAAAATAGTCATTTTACTCCCTGATCTATGAAGCTTATTTCTATTTCACTCCCCGCCTCTAACGCCATTCATTTCCAACGTTAAAACACAGTCACGTGCCCCTCACATGAGGGGCAAATCTGTCTTTTCCCATCCCCCCTCTTAAGAACTGATATCTTGTTGCCTTTTAAAAACCCTAATTTCTCACCACCAACAACCACCACCACCTACTGTCACTAGCACCAACAGTCGCGACCTCCTGCCATCAACACTAACAACCAGCCAACACGAACGTGGTTCATCTACAATCACATATTTTAGAAACTGAATTTATGGGGTAAATTGGTATACTGCGAGTAAAAAAACCAAAAATCAAAGTTGGAGCAAGAATCAATGGGTTCATGTGTTCAAATCGGAAAACGGATATGAAGAGATTTGGGTTTCAAATCAGATCCGGTCAAAATCAACTGATGTGGAGCGACTTCCACAACAGGTTCCTGTGTTCAAATCGGTGGACTGATGTGAAACAATGCGAGGTTCAGCCCAGATCCACTTAAAATCGTCGACGCTGTTCATTCAGAAAGATGAAACTGACTGCCACAATGGTTTCATGTGTTCGAAACGGTGGAGCGATGTGGTGTTCATCCCGGAGCCGCTCAAAATCGCATGACAAAGGTGAAATCCTTTTCTATAGTTGTCTCTGTGTTACTTTTCTATAGTTGTCTCTGTGTTACCTCACAAAGCAAATCTAAGATGGTGGATGAAAATGGTTGAGGGAGAGGTATAAGTGCTAAAAAACAAAGGTTTGATGGTTTTTTTTTTTTTATGCAAAAGCTGAAACCTTAGATCCTGTTCATCAATTTAATAATTCTAAAAATGGTTAAAGTGTTTGCTGGAATTCAGATCAAAATTGAGAAATCAACAGAGGGATAAAGTGGTGTTGACAGGTTGTTAGAGAGAGATAGAATCGTGGTGGTGGAGGCAGGTGGTGGCACTGGGGTGGTGGGTGACGGGCGGTGTCCGGTGGTGTAGAAGAGAGAGGGAGCTCTTGTAGAGAGAAAGAGTAAATACTGAATTTGTTATATGTGTGGTATGTATATATATATATATATATATAGGAAAAGACTAAAATGCCCCTCATGTGAGGGGCATGTGACCAGGATTTAACAGTTGAATTGGATGGCGTTAGGGGAGGGGAGTGAAATAGAGATAAGCTTCATAGATCAGGGAGTAAAATGACTATTTTTAAAGGTTTGGGGCAAAACCGTTAAAGTGACCAAACCACAGGGAGCAAAACGGAAGTTTACACTATAAAAGCTATAAATATATAAAAATATGAATGGCTCGGTTTGATAAATTTGGTTAAACGAGGGTACAGAGAAATTAGATAACCGATTTTAGTTCATTCAGGTTTCGGTTAATTCAGTTTTTTGATGATTTCGGTTCAGTTTTGTCTGTTTTTTGTTTGGTTTCGATTAACGATTCAATTGTTGCTCACCCTTAAACATTCTTAATCACATAACCCAAAAAATAAAATTAAAAAAAAAAACTATAGCAATAGTATACTCAAATTAAAAAGAATAAAATACATGTTTTTAGTGTATTTTTTTTTAAATATTAACGTACAAAAAAGTTATAATCGTTTAAAATCATGGGGGTAGTTAGTTTTTTTATAAGGAGATAAAATGTAACTAAGAATTACTTATCGTTTAAAAATCTTGGGGTACATTACATGCTAGTTTGGGGAGATTCCCCGACGGCGAAAACGGAAACTTAAAATCGGGCAACCTGGGATCCCCAAACGACCAAACTCCCTTAATATAAAGTTAATCATTTCTAATGAACAACTTATTAGTACGTTCCATATGATCATACCACTTTCTGAACATCTAAAACAAGCGACTTCGACCGGCATGCGAAATGGTGCACGGAAGCCAAACTAAAATCTGACACTAAAATAATACCCACAGCCCTACTGTTATGCTATAGGTCGATTCTCAGATGATTATTCTTACTGAACCCGATTTATTGCAATTACCGAGTTAAAACCCATATTCGATAACCGAGTTAAAACCCATATTCGATAATTAACCAAACACGAACTGATACCTGGACTGAAGTGATAGAGCCTTAATACATACGCATCTTGTGCTTGCTGTGCTTATATACTACGTGAGTTTCCTTACCCCGTTTTCGAACTGTTTTCCTGTTTTACATGGGGTGAATGGCATGTTACTGTAAGGCCCTTATCGATTATTAATATTTCATATAATATATAGCACATTTATAATGCCAATATTTCAAAATGTCATGGCCCCCGGCCCGGTTTGACCCGGTCCTGAAGCTGCGGGACAGAAACCCCGTGGTATTTATTTAATTTGGCAGCGGAATAATTAACAGGATCGTTTAAAACTCGAAAATGCCCGATTATTTTATTTCATAATTAGGGACAAACCCCGTAATTTACAATAATGGAATTCACTGGGAAATCCCTATTTTACAAAAACATGTTTCCTTATTTTTTATTAAACCACTTCTTCAAGCTTGTAGTGCTACATTGCACTTTTTCCTGGATCACAGCAGATCACCTGAAACATGTTTTAAAAAGTTTTTGTCAGCAGGGAAATACTGGCGAGTCATTCAAGTTGCACAAAACGACGCATTGTTATAATATACAGTATTAAGGGTGATTACATTGTTTATATCAACCAATTACCCCAAATCGGTATTTGTCACTTGACTGTATCTGTGACTATGGTCAGATCACCCATTGGCTAACTCGTTGTCCAATGGTGACAGGAAACAAGTAATGTATACAAAACCCCACATACCGGCAGTAATTGAAGATTACAAAGACTTAATCCCTGTAATTATAACCTTGAAAACATTTAGGGTTTTGTAAAGCAATTTGATAAAAAGAGAATGACTCACCTTGCAGATTTAAACGGGCAGAGTTTAGCCTACTGATTAGCCTTGTAACATAATTTAAATAACAATGCACACGAACTAGTTCAGTAACTAATACAGCATTTACGATAACTCACGAGATTAAAATCCCCACAACGAATGACAAAGTGTAATACTTAAACATCCATCGAATTCACGACGAATGACAAAGTATAGCCCTAGTGTGGGCAGCACTTAAACATCCATTGGATTGATTTCAATCGATCGGACATTGAATCGTAGCAGCGATCGAGTTAATACCCTGTATCGTAGCAGCGCTTCCCTAATGGAAATTATAATTTTGAGCAGTAGAACTTCGTAAGCCTGAGCTTACTCTTACGCGGTCCGCGTGAGACCCATTTTTCTTGATTTCTTGGTTTTTCATGCACGTTAGGATTTCAGGGGTCCGGGTTTTCACTTACGGGTCGTTTTGGGACATTTTTGCAGGTCCTTACATCCTCCCCACCTTATTTAAAATCTCGTCCTCGAGATTTACTGAAATAAGTGAGGATACTTTCGCTTCATCTCTGATTCCAGCTCCCAGGTATATTTGGGTCCTCTTTTTGAATCCCATTTGACTTTGACTAGTATCAGTCTTTTATGCTTGAGGAATTTAATCTTTCTGTCTTCTATCTGGAGTGGTTTTTCAACAAACTTTAGCTTTTCATTTACCTCTATGTCTTGAAGAGGTACTACCAGGGATTCGTCAGATAGACATTTCTTGAGGTTGGATACATGAAATACGTCATGTACCCCGGCTAACTCTTCTGGTAGTTGTAAGCGATAAGCAACTGGTCCTATTTGTTGGACTACTGGGAATGGTCCTACGTACCTTGGACTTAGCTTTCCCTTCTTACCAAATCGTACTACTCCCTTCCAATGAGAAACTTTCAATAGTACTCTGTCTCCCACTTGGAATTCTAACGGCTTGCGTCGATTATTGGCATAACTCTTCTGACGATCTCGAGCCGTTTTCAGTCTTTCCTTGATTTGAGTGATCTTGTCGGTGGTCTCTTGCACGATTTCAGGACCTGATAATTGGCTTTCTCCTATTTCTGCCCAGCAAACTGGAGTTCTACACTTTCGTCCATACACTGCTTCGAATGGGGCAGTTTCAATGCTTGAATGATAACTATTGTTATAGGAGAATTCAATTAAGGGTAGGTGGTCATCCCAGTTTCCACCAAAATCTATCACACATGCCCTGAGCATGTCTTCCAGGGTTTGGATCGTCCTTTCATTTTGTCCGTCTGTTTGGGGATGATAAGCTGTGCTCAAGTTCAGTTTAGTCCCCATGGCTTCTTGAAAACTTGTCCAGAAATGTGAAGTGAAACGACTATCTCTATCCGATACAATGGAGAGTGTAACTCCATGTAAGGATACTACTTCGTCTACGTACAACTTTGCTAACCTTTCCATGCTAAAGGTTTCCTTCATGGGTAGAAAATGAGCTGATTTGGTTAATCGATCCACAATTACCCAAATCGCAGTATTACCTTTTCTGGTTTTGGGTAACTTAGTAACAAAGTCCATTGTTATGAGTTCCCATTTCCATACATGCATTTCTAATTGTTGGAGTAGACCTGAGGGTTTCTGGTGTTCTGCCTTAACTTGTGAACAAGTTAGACACTTAGATACATATCTAGCTATGTCCTTTTTCATTCCAATCCACCAGAAATTATTTCTTAAATCTTGGTACATTTTATTATTTCCCGGGTGCATGGTATACCTAGATTTATGGGCTTCCTCTAAGATCTTATTTCTTAAATTTCCTTGCTTAGGTACCCAAATCCTTTTCTTATGGAATCTCCAAATTCCATCACTTCCTTGTTCTAATTCTTTTATTCTTCCTTTCATTCTTTCAGCATCATCCTTGATTGCTGTTTCCTGAATATTCTTCAGTTGTTCCATTAAGTCTAATTGTAAACTTAATCTAAGAGCACGAATTCGCTTTTGCTTTTCATGATACTTACGACTTAAGGCATCTGCCACTACATTTGCTTTTCCTTCGTGATATTGAATATCACAGTCATAGTCACTTAGAATTTCCATCCATCTTCTTTGTCTCATGCTTAATTCTTTTTGTCCAAATATGTACCTTAAACTCTTATGATCTGTATAAACAGTAAACTTACTTCCATACAGATAGTGTCTCCAAATTTTAAGGGCAAAAATTATGGCTCCTAACTCTAAGTCATGAGTCGTATAGTTTTCTTTGTGCTTTTTCAATTGCCTTGAGGCATACGCAATTACCTTCTTGAGTTGCATTAGTACACATCCTAATCCTAGCTTAGAAGCATCGCAGTAAACTTCAAAATCCTCTGTTCCTTCTGGCAAGGCTAGAATTGGGGCGTTTGTTAACTTTTGCTTCAAAATCTTAAAGGCCTCTTCTTGCTTAGGTCCCCATTCAAACTTAACTGCTTTACAGGTTAGCTTAGTTAATGGCACAACTATCTTAGAGAAATCCTTAATGAATCGTCTATAATATCCAGCTAACCCTAGAAAACTTCTAATTTCTGTAGCTGATTGCGGGACCTTCCATTTGGTGATTGCTTCTATTTTAGCAGGATCTACGTGAATACCTTCGTGATTCACCATGTGTCCTAAAAATTGTACCTCCTGTAGCCAAAATTCACACTTCGAGAATTTGGCGTAAAACTTCTCCTTTCTTAACAAAGTTAAGAGTGCATGCAGGTGTTCACAATGCTCGTTTTGACTTTTGGAATAAATGAGTATATCGTCGATGAAGACAATTACAAATTTATCCAAGTACGGTTTACAGATCCTATTCATCATGTCCATAAATGCTGCAGGAGCATTTGTTAATCCAAAGGGCATGACTGTAAATTCGTAATGACCATACCTAGTTCGGAAAGCGGTCTTAGGTATGTCTTCTTCTTGTACCGTCAATTGATGATATCCGGAGCGTAAATCTATCTTAGAGAAATATCTAGCTCCTTGAAGTTGATAAAAAAAGATCATCTATCCTAGGTAATGGGTATCGATTCTTAATTGTAACCTTATTCAATTCCCTATAATCGATACACATTCTCATTGAACCATCTTTCTTTTTCACAAACAACACTGGTGCTCCCCAAGGGGATGAACTAGGTTGTATGAATCCTTTATTTAATAATTCATCTAACTGTTTTTTCAGTTCTAACATTTCGGTGGGTGCTAACCGATAAGGTGCCTTGGCTATCGGTGTAGTTCCAGGAATTAGATGAATTCTAAATTCTACTTCCCTATTGGGTGGTAATCCCGGTAGTTCCTCTGGGAATACATCCGGGTATTCGGCTACTACAGGAATTTCTTTAAGTTCCTTACCTTTCGTGTTAATGATTACTGAAATCATATACACTACTTCTTGTTTTCTTGAATAACTGGCCAACTTCATTACTGAAATGAATTTCAGTGGTTTTCGCGGCTGATTTCCTGTAATCACCACTAATTCTCCTGTAGGTGTATGAATTTCTGTGGAATTTTTTATCACAGAGAATTCGAGCACGGTTGGCTACTAACCAATCCATTCCTAACACAACATCAAATCCAGCTAAATTCATAGGTAACAGGTTTGCAGAAAATTTATGACCTAAGAGTTCTATCTTTCCTTCTTGCAAAACCTTATCTATGTTAACAGAACTCCCATCTGCCGTTTCGACTGTAAAAATCTGCCTAAGGTTGGTTAGGGGTAAGTTAAGAGCTTGGCAGAATGAAGTATTTATAAAACTTTGGTTTGCACCAGAGTCAAATAATACTTTCGCATAAACGTTGTGAACTAAGAACGTACCAGCTATCACGTTAGGGATTAGCTCTGCTTCCTGAGTAGTCAACTGGAAGGCTCTTGCGTTTTTCTTGGTAGTTCCTTCTGCAGGTTTAGCCTTGTTATCCGCTGGTTTGACCAACTTAGGGCATTCTGGTTTGAAATGCCCAGCTTCTCCACAGTTATAGCAGACCCTTGTTTTCTTTCTGCAATTTTCTTCACGATGTCCTATCGCTTTGCAGAAGTTGCAGGTTTCATTACATTTGCCAAAATGTTTCTTTTTACAGTTTCTGCAGAACGGCGGAGTGGAAGATTGCCTAGTTCCTCTTTTCTTGAAATTGCTATTATTACCCACACGAAATCCTTGGGTAATTTTCTGAGCCAATTCCTTCTTCCTATTTTCTTCTAGTGTACGCATCAGTCCGTCTATCAAAGTGTTGGCTAATTCCACCGCATCATCGATCTTGCGAGGCCTTGCAGCTTTGACAATATCACGGATTTCGCTAATTAAACCCCAAATGTAGCGAAAAATAAGTACCAGCTCTGGCGAAGCCAGAGTAGGCACAATTCGAGCATATTCGAAAAACTTTGAAGTATACCCTCGGCAATTAACATCTACCATTCGGTGGCTAAGGAATTTGTTCGCCATCTGCTCTTTTTCATATTCTGGGCAGAATTTTCTTTCCACCAGACGCTTAAACTCCTCCCAAGTCATGGCATAGGCCATGTCACTTCCCTTGGCTTGTAATACCGTATTCCACCATTCTAATGCTTCTTCCTTAAAAAGGTGAGAAACATACATGGCTTTATCCTCCTCGGCACATTTACTTATTTTGATTACTGCCTCGGTTTTCTCCAACCAACGCAGTGCCGCAGTCTCCCCTTCATTGCCTGAGAACTCAACAGGTTTACAGGCAAGGAATTCCTTGTAAGTGCAACCAAGCGTTGCAGCTCTGAGAATTGGGGCTTGCAGTACATCATTATCATTATTATTAATGTTACCGCCTCCATTTACACTATTACTGAAGTTGTCTTCATGAGTACGTTTGCTAGGAATAATTTGTTGAGGTTCAACTGGGTTTCGAGCAGCAGCAAGGATTGCTGGAATAACATTGGCTATTCCCTGAGCAACGATATTCTCGATATCTTGCCTATTCAGAAATTGATCTGCATGGTTTTGTTCAGATTGGTTAACTTCGTTAACGGGTTCATTACCAACGTGTTCCATCTGGTAATTAATATAAGTGATTAGCAGAAAATAATTAACAACCAAACATAACAAAACAATCACTCATAATCACATCAACACGTATAGCCAAAATTGTCGGTTTTTCGACGTTCGATATTTTTCATATATTATAATAGGCATCCGTACACACAAATTATCTTACAAAAGTTTTATTTTTAAGTTATTTCACATAATTATATTTTTTTATTATTATTATTTTATTATTAAACACATGTTCCCACAACCACCTGCGATCCCTGTTAGATGGCATTTCAGAAATGACGTTCTCTCTCGTCGTACTTCCAGGATATCCTTTCTCCCATATCCTTAATTCGGTTCCCTGCATCGATCAGCTCCTCGCCATAATGGCGGAGTTCAGCCAAATTCTCGGAGCTCATAGGTGGGTGTAGTGGAGGCTCCGTATCAAATTGGGGGAAAAGGTATTAGGGTTGTTTAGGAGATTCTGAAATTGCCAGTCAGTGGTCCACCATTCTTCTAACTCTCCTAGAGGTCGGGAGTTGACAAGGGGATCTGGGATAGCTGTTTCCAGGTTGACTGGAAGTTGGGCTTCAGCTGGGTAACCAAAGAGGTTTTCATTGGCAGGTCCGATGAAATCGCTATTCGCCAGTTGGCGGTCTAGTTCCTCCCAGGGTGGTATCTCTGGGGCTTGCCCTGAACTTTCTCCAATCTCTATTCCCTTGCTTTTATCTCTGGGATCCTCAGTCTTTACAGCTTTCAGTGTTGTTGGCCTCTTCCTACGCACACGCCTCCATCCTACTAGTCTTCTTCTTTTCTTGGGTTTAGGTTTTTTCCTGAGGTTGAGCTTGGAATACCATTGGCTCTTCAGTGTCAGCCTGATAGTCAGTCAAGGTATTGGTGATATCCATATCTGAACTATGGATAGAAAAATTTTGGAGTGCTTCTGATAGTTCATTCATGCTGTTAACATATATGAAGAAACATACAAAATTTTAAGTTAAAAATTGGTAAATTAAATTCTCACAAAATCACAGAATGGCAATCAGAAGAAAAATTAAGTTACAACTATCTAATATAATTATACAAATAGATTAAAACGAAATATTGCGATTTATATATATATCTATTACAAATTACAACTGAAATTCGAAATATACTAGTGGTTATGCATTCGTAAATTATTTTAGTCTAGCTAGGTTATAGGAGTATTATTCTCAACATGCGTTTATGTAAAGTTTATCCTGTCTCTTTCTTCTACTAGGTTGTTATCTAAAGTTTCTGGCTCGTAGGTGACATAGGTGCTGGTACTGGTTTGGCGATTCAACTATAAGTTAACATTTACTGCTGTAGTAGCTAACATGTAGAGATTTTCCCATTGTTCGTCTAATTCATCTTCCCATGGTGGGTTATTACCTGTTTCCTGAGTCTCCTTATTAATTATTGCTCCTTTGTTTGTGACTTCTTTATTTTCTCTTGACTTTTTCTAATAATCCAACTTCTTTTATTAGTGGTAAGTGGTTCCTCAAACTGTGCCTTACGAATAAATATCCCTTCCTTAGTATCTGCTGAGTATCTTGAGGAATTCGATTGGAATGAGGTTCCCTTATCTTTTGGTGAACTATATAATTGACGATAGATGTCCGAAATTCTTTGCTTACCCATACTGTAAACTAACAAATAGTCAAATAACACAAAAAAAAACACATAATCACAAAATGACAATCAGAAAATTAAGTATTTCTAAATACTTAATTGGCTTAAATCTGCGGCTCTAATACCACCTTTTTCTGTCACGGCCCCCGGCCTGGTTTGACCCGGTCCTGAAGCCGCGGGACAGAAACCCCGTGGTATTTATTTAATTTGGCAGCGGAATAATTAACAGGATCGTTTAAAACTCGAAAATGCCCGATTATTTTATTTCATAATTAGGGACAAACCCCGTAATTTACAATAAGGGAATTTCACTGGGAAATCCCTATTTTACAAAAACATGTTTCCTTATTTTTTATTAAGCCACTTCTTCAAGCTTGTAATGCTACATTGCACTTTTTTTCTGGATCACAGCAGATCACCTGAAACATGTTTTAAAAAGGTTTTGTCAGTAGGGAAATACTGGCGAGTCATTCAAGTTGCACAAAACGACGCATTGTTATAATATACAGTATTAAGGGTGATTACATTGTTTATATCAACCAATTACCCCAAATCGGTATTTGTCACTCGACTGTATCTATGACTATGGTCAGATCACCCATTGGCTAACTCGTTGTCCAATGGTGACAGGAAACAAGTAATGTATACAAAACCCCACATACCGGCAGTAGTTGAAGATTACAAAGACTTAATCCCTGTAATTATAACCTTGAAAACATTTAGGGTTTTGTAAAGCAATTTGATAAAAAGAGAATGACTCACCTTGCAGATTTAAACGGGCAGAGTTTAGCCTACTGATTAGCCTTGTAACCTAATTTAAACAACAATGCACACGAACTAGTTCAGTAATTAATACAACATTTAAGATAACTCACGAGATTAAAATCCTCACAACGAATGACAAAGTGCAATACTTAAACATCCATCGAATTCACGACGAATGACAAAGTATAGCCCTACTGTGGGCAGCACTTAAACATCCATTGGATTGATTTCAATCGATCGGACATTGAATCGTAGCAGCGATCGAGTTAATACCCTGTATCGTAGCAGCGCTTCCCTAATGGAAATTATAATTTTGAGCAGTAGAACTTCGTTTTTGAGAAAAGTTTTCGACACCGATGAACAGGCCATGATCAGACCAATTTATAGCTAAAAAATGAGGTTTACGCGGCCCGCGTAAACCTCCTCTTGATCTTACGCGGCCCGCGAGGGCCAGCTAATCGTAGACTAGGGCTAGCGTGTCATCGTTAGGCCTGCCACGTGTGTGACACGTAGCCTAGCATGCTTATCCGGTCAACTCTGCTTTGACGCGGCCAGCGTAAGCCTGAGCTTACTCTAACGCGGCCCGCGTGAGACCCGTTTTTCTAGATTTCTTGGGTTTTCATGCACGTTAGGATTTCAGGGGTCCGGGTTTTCACTTACGGGTCGTTTTGGGACATTTTTGCATGTCCTTACACAAAACATCTATAAACCGATATTTACATAGATAGCTGTTGTTATATGAAAATTCGGTCTATGTAAACATCTAGAGGGAACACACACACAAAGTGTGTTTTAAACTTATCCAAGTTTTAACAAAACAACTTTCAAAAATATCTAAGTGAGTCCCTCTAGTTTGTAAGTTATGTAAAATGGTTAGAATCCTTTGATTCCCCGTCTTTTTATGACAAGATTTTAACTAGGTTAGTTATTCCTAGTTTTAAATCTCACTATTTTATATTCAATATATATATAATTCTACATGTATACACGCATATTTAATTTAATATTATTAGGGGTATTACAAGTTTACCCCCCTTAAAGAGGATTTCGTCCTCGAAATCGTAATACATACCGAATAAGGAAGGGTATAAGCGTCTCATTTCTTCTTCGGACTCCTAAGTGGTGTCCGATCCCTTCTGATGTTCCCATTTGACTTTAAATTGATTGATTTCTTTGTTTCTTAAGCTTTTAACCTTTCGATCAAGAATTGCCATAGGCTTTATGACATAGTTCAGTCTATTGTCAACTTCAATGTCATCGTAGCTTATGTAAGCTGTTTCATCAGCTAAGCACTTTCGCAGATGCAAAACATGGAAAGTGTTGTGTATACTGCTCAATTCTTCTGGCAGTTCGAGTCGGTACGCTACCTTACCCACACGTTCCATGATTTTGAATGGCCCAATAAATCTTGGACTCAATTTCCCCCTTTTTCGGAATCGGATGTCCCCTTTCCATAGAGATACTTTTAGCATAACCATATCACCAACCTGAAACTTGATTGGTCTTTGTCTTTTATCCGCGTAAGACTTTTGTTGATCTTGGGAAGCTTTTATATGAGCCCGGATCACTTCAATCTTTTCATTAGTGATCCTGACTACATCTTTGAGGGCTAATTCTCACGGACCCACTTCATTCCAACACACTGGGGTTCGACATTTTCTGCCGTAAAGCATTTTGTACGGGGCCATTCCAATACTGGAATGATAGCTGTTGTTATATGAAAATTCAACTAGTGGTAGATAAACATCCCAGCTACCGCCAAAATCAATAATACATGCTCGTAGCATGTCTTCGAGCGTTTGAATAGTTCTTTGATTTGCCCATCGGTCTGCGGATGATATGCGGTACTAATGAACAACTTAGTACCCACCTGCTCTTGAAAATCACGCCAAAAGTTCGAAGTGAACCGTGTATCCCTATCCGATACGATAGACACCGCCACTCCATGGCGGGATATAATTTCATTCATGTATACTTCCGACATCTTCTCAGAAGTGTATGTCTCGCGAATCAGAATAAAATGAGCACTCTTGGTCAATCTATCAACTACTACCCATATGGCATCAAATCCACGTGTTGTTCTTGGTAGTTTAGTTAACAGATCCACAGTGATGTGCTCCCATTTCCATGCCGGAATGTCTAACGGTTGAAGTTTACCGTAAGGCTTCTGGTGTTCTGCTTTTACTTGTAAATAAGTTAAGCATTTTTGTACATACTTAATTATGTCTCGCTTCATTCCGGGCCACCAATAATTTTGTTTCAAATCTTGGTACATTTTGGTAGCTCCCGGATGAATAGAATAGCGGGACTTGTGGGCTTCATCAAGAAGAAGAGTTTTAACATTATATATGTTTGGAACCCAGATTCGATCGAAACGGGTTTTCAATCCATTACTACTATCTTTCAAGTCTTTGAGTTGGCCCACGATTCTTTCCTTTTTCAGATTCTCTTCTTTTACAGCTTCAATTTGTGCCTCTTTGATTCTTTCAAGTAAACCCGAGGTCACTACTAGTTGCATTGACCGAACCCGAATGGGTGAATATTCTTTTTTTGGCTTTATGCATCTGCAATGATATTGGCTTTTCCGGGATGATAGGGAATTTCACAATCATAATCTTTCACCTTCTCTAACCAATGTATATGTCTCATATTCAACTCCTTTTGATCAAAGAAGTACTTGAGACTTTTATGGTTAACGAAAATAGTACATTTCACACCATACAGATAATGCCTCCATATCTTTAAGGCAAAGACCACTGCCGCCAATTCAAGATCATGTGTCAGATACTTCTTTTCATGGATCTTTAATTATCTTGAAGCATACGCGATCACCTTTCCTCTTTGCATAAGTACACACCCGAGACCAAGCTGAGATGCGTCAGAATAGATGACCTGGTCTTCAGTACCATCTGGTAACGTTAATACCAGATCACTGGTCAACTTTTCTTTAAGTATTCGAAAGGCATTTTCTTGTGCGCTTCCCCATACAAATTTCTCATCTTTACGGGTCAACTTAGTTAATGGCGTTGCGATTTTGGAGAAATCTTGAATAAATCACCGACAGTCACCCACAAGACCTAGGAAACTCCTAATCTCTGATGGATTCTTTGGAGGTTTCCATTTAGACATAGCTTCTATTTTGGACGGAGCCACCGATACTCCATCGGCATTGATAACATGTCCTAGAAACTGTACCTCACGTAGCCAAAAGGCACATTTTGAAAACTTCACGTAAAGTCTTTCACGCCTAAGCGTTTCAAGTACTTCACACAAATAACACTCGTGATTCGTTTCACTCTTCAAATACACAAGAATATCATCGATGAAGACTATCACTGACTTGTCTAGCATCGGTTTGCAGACATGGTTCAGGAGATCCATGAAAGCCGCAGGTGCATTTGTTAACCCAAAAGACATTACCAAGAATTCGTAATGTCTATAATGTGTTCTGAATGCCGTTTTCGGTATATCTTCTTCTTTTACCTTCAACTAGTGATATCCCGACCTTAATTCAATTTTTGAAAACCAACTCGCGCCTTGCACCTGATCGAACAAGTCGTCGTTCCTAGGAAGCGGGTATCGATTCTTTATCATGAGTTTATTTAACTCCCGGTAATCAATACACATTCGCATTCTTCTGTCTTTCTTCTTTGCAAATAATACCGGCGCTCCCCACGAAGAAACGCTCGGCCGAATGAATCCCTTGTCGAGAAGATCTTGTAATTGTGACAACAATTCTTGTAGTTCCGATGGCGCTAATTGATACGGAGCCTTGGCTACCGGTTTCGCGCCTGGAACTAATTCGATGCCAAACTCCACATCGCGTTCAGGTGGTATCCCTGGTAGATCTTCCAGGAAAACATCTTCAAACTCCCATACGACTGGTATGTCTTTAATCTCTGGAGACTCTTTAGTCAAATCTTGTATGTAAGCCATATACGCCTTACATCCATGTTGAACAAGCTTATAAGCTTCAATAAACGAGCATATTATGGGGTGGTTGCTACTTTTCTCCCCATAGATAGTAACATGTTTTCCGCTCGTATACGGTTGCATATTACTTTCGCGTGATATCGAGCTAGCCAATCCATCCCGATTACCACTTGAAATTCTCTCATTGACATGGGAATTAGATCGATGAAGTATTCTTCATCATCAATGCTCAATTTGCAGTTCCAGCACATATCACAAACAATAAAACTTTTATTATTACCTATTTATACTTCTAGAGGCATAGGTAGTTTCGTTAACGTGAATGTAAGGTGTTGAATAAATCGATGTGAAACAAAAGATCTATTCGCACCCGTATCAAATAAAATTTGTGCTGAAATTGAATTTACAATAAATATATCTGAAACGACATCAAGTTCAGCTTTAGCCTCTGCGGCTGTCATGTGGAAAGATCTTGCCCTCGCTTTCTGGGCATCAGACTTTGCATCAGCTGTGTCTTTGGTTCCAACCAACTCCGGACATTCAGACTTTTTATGTCCCGATTTATAACATTTATAACACACCAACACCTTCCCTGGGCAATTTACAACCACGTGTCCCACTTTTCCGCAAGTAGGACATGGTTTATTTTTAAAATAGCATTCGCCCTTGTGAGTCTTTCCACATATTTTGCATTGGGGTAATTGTAACAACTCTCACCAAAAGTATTATTTCTTAAGTTATTATGTCCAATAGGAAACCCTAATTGAGACCCCCAAGTAATATTGCATGACCCCTAAAATTTTCAAAACAGTTGGAACTAGGATCAGGGCCCCCTAAAACTCGGGGGGGGGGGGGGTTCCCTAATGGACGATTATCTTCACAGTTTGTTGTACAAAGTGAATTTCGTCAAAATTTTGACTCACCCAGGGTATGTGGACACGAGGCTACCCTAGCCTAGAAATGGACCCGTCGCGTCATGCGCGGGAGCCAGGTAGACCTGGCGCGCCACGCGACAGGGACCATTTTCCAGCATATAAATGAGGGGCTTGGCACTTGCATGGGGGAGTTATTATGACGAGAAAATTCGTTTTCTACGTTACATTATGCTCTGATCTTTCTAAAAACAATCAAATCCCGACACTCTGCTGCGACAACAGGATAATAACTCGATCACTGCTACGATACAATGGCCGATTGATTAAAACCGATCCGATGGATGTTTAAGTGCTGCCCAAATCAGGGCTATACTTTGTCATTCGTCGTGAGGGTTTTGATTTCGTGAACTTATCGTAAATGTTGTATTAAGTTACTACCCTAGTTTCATGTGCATTGTTATTTACCTAGGTTACACTACTAAATCAGTAGGCTAAACTCTGCCCGTCTAAACTTGCAATGTGAGTCATTCTCTTTTTTTCTCAAAAATGTTTTACAATACCCATATGTTTTCCAGTTATATATTACAGGGATTAAGTCATGGTTATCTTGAATCACTGGCAAGTGGGGTATTCTGCACATTACTAATTTCTCACGGTTAGGTTCACCAACCTAACAGTGATAATCATCACTACTTGGGTGAAAGGACCCAATAGTGGTATGACCATCGTCACCAAGGTGTGACACGGCGCCAGATAAAAATAAGATAGTAGCCATTGTAATCGCTCTTATGCTGTAATTTATAACTAATGTGTTATTTTGTTTAACCTGAATGACTTGCCAGGATTTCCCCGCTGATAAAATATTTTTAAACATGTTTCAGGTGACTTACTGTGAACTAAGGAAAACATGCTACGGAGCACTAACAAGCTTGAAGTGGTGGCTCAGTAAAATAAATAAACATGTTTTGTAAAACAGGGAATTTCCTCGTGAAATTCATCTATTGTAAATTACGGGGTTTGTCCCAAATTATAAATTAAAATAATTGGGCAATTTCAAGTTTTAAAAGATCCTGTTAAACTTCCGCTGTCAACTTAAACAATAAATACCACGGGTTTCTGTCCTGCGGCTCCTGGACCGGGTCACACCGGGAAGGGGGCCGTGACAGAAAAATGTGGTATCAGAGCCACTGATTTAATCCAATTAAGTATTTAGAAATACATAAATTTTCTGATTGTCATTCTGTGATTCTGTGAAAATTTAATTTACAAAATTTTAACTTAGAATTTTGTGTGTTTCTTCATGTATGCTAACAGCATGAATGAATTATCGGAGGCACTCCAAAATATTTCTATCCATAGCACAGATATGGATACCACCGATACCTTCACTGGCTACCAGGCTGATACTGAAGAGCCAATGGTATTCCAAGCCCAACCTCAGGAGAAACCAAAGCCGAAAAAGAGAAGAAGACTCGTGGGCTGGAGGCGTATGCGTAGGAAGAAACCAGCAACACAGAAATCTATAAAGACTGAGGATCCGAAGGATAAATGCAAAGGAAAGGAGATCAGGGAAAGTTCAAGGCAAGCCCAGGAAATGCCACCGTGGGAGGAGCTGGACCACCAACTGGCAAATAGCGACCTCATCGAGCCTGCTGATGAAAACCTCTTCAATTATCTAGTGGAAGCACAACTTCCAGTTAATTTGGAACCTGCTATCCCAGATCCTATTATCCATCCCATACCTCTACCAGGAGAGCTAGAAGAATGGTGGATAACTGACTGGCAATTTCAGAATCTCTTGAATAACCCTAACACCTTTTTCCCCCAGTTTGACCCTGAGCCTGCACCTAACCCACCTATGAGCACAGAAAACTTGGTTGAACTCCGTCACTATGGCGAGGAGTTGATAGACGCAGGAAATAGAATCTGAGAAGTGGGGGAACAGATCTCATGGAAATACGACGAGAGGGAGCGTCGTTTCTGAGACGCCAGTTGGATGTGGTTGTTTGATGGTGTGGTTATGTGTTTAATAATAATAAAAATATAATTATGTAAAATAACTTAAAATAAAACTTTTGTAAAATATCCAGTGTGTACGGATGCATACTAAAATATATAAAATATGAAAGTCGCAAAGTCGACAATTTTGGCTATATGTGTTGACGTGATTATGTGCGAATGATTTATTATGTTTTATTGATATTTGTTTATGCCAATAACTTATATATATATTGTTCATTATCAGATGGAACCCGTTGTTAATGAACCAGTTAATGAAGTTAAACAATCTGAGCAAAAAAATGAGGATCACTTTCTTAATAGACAAGATATAGAAAACATCGTTGCCCAAGGAATAGCAAATGCTATTCCAGCAATCCTTGCTGCTGCCCGAAATCCAGTTGAACCTCAACCAATTACTCCTAGCAAATGTACTCACGGCGACAATTTCAGTAATAGTGTAAATGGAGGCGGCAACATTAATAATAATGATGAAATGGTGCAAGCCCCATTTCTTAAGAAAATGAAAGTTGCAACGCCTGGTTGCACTTACAAGGAATTTCTTGCCTGTAAACCGGTTGAATTTGCAGGCAACGAAGGGGCGACTGCTGCACTGTGTTGGTTAGAGAAAACCGAAGTAGTAATTAAAATAAGTAAATGTGCCGAGGAAGACAAGGACATGTATGCGTCACATCTTTTTAAGGAAGGGGCGCTAGAATGGTGGAATACGATACTACAAGCCAAGGGAAGCGATGTGGCCTACGCCATGAATTGGGAAGAATTTAAGAGTCTTGTGGAAAGAAAATTCTGTCCCGAATATGAAAATGAACAAATGACAAATAAGTTCCTAAACCACCGAATGGTGGATGTAGACTGTCCCGAATATGAAAATGAACAAATGACAAATAAGGGGGCCGTGACAGAAAAAGGTGGTATCAGAGCCACTGATTTAAGCCTATTAAGTATTTAGAAATACTTAATTTTTATGATTGCCATTATGTGATTCTGTGAAAATTTAATTTACAAAATTTTGACTTAGAATTTTGTGTGTTTCTTCATGTATGCTAACAGCATTAATGAACTATCCGAAGCACTTCAAAACTTTTCTATCCATAGCACAGATATGGATACCACCAATACCTTCACTGGCTACCAGGCTGATACTGAAGAGCCAATGGTATTCCAAGCCTAACCTCGGGAGAAACCAAAGCTGAAGAAGAGAAGAAGATTCGTGGGCTGGAGGCGTGTGCGTAGGAAGAAGCCAGCAACACGGAAAGTTATAAAGATTGAGGATCCGATGGATAAAGGCAAGGGAATAGAGATCGGAGAGAGTTCCAGGCAAGACCAGTAAATGCCATCATGGGAAGAGCTGGATCGTAAACTGGCACTTAGTGACCTCATCGGACCTGCCGATGAGACTCTCCACTGCACCCACCAATGAGCACCGAGAACTTGGCTGAACTCCGCCACTATGGCGAGGAGCTGGTGGATGCAGGAAATAGAATCCGAGATGTGTGGGAAAGGATATCATGGAAGTACGACGAGAGGGAACGTCGTTTCTGAGATGCCAGCTGACGGGGATGGTGTGACTGGGTGGTTGTGGTTGTATAATATCAAAATAATAATAATAATGGTAATAAAAATATAATCCTGTAAAATAACTTAAAAATAAAACTCTTGTAATATAACGGGAGTATATGGACGCATAGTAATATATAAAATATGGAAGTCGGAAAATCGACAATTTTGGCTATACGTGTGACGTAATTTTTGTGCGATTGTTTTGCATTTAGTCATTATTTATTTATGCTAATAACTTATATATATTAATTACCAGATGGAACACGCTGGTAATGAACCAGTTAACGAGGGTAACCAATCTGAGCAAAACAATGAAGATCATTTTCTTAATAGGCAAGACATAGAAAACATCGTCGCTCAAGGAATAGCCAATGCTATTCCAGCAATCATTGCTGCTGCCCGAAATCCAGTTGAGCCTCAACCAATTATTCCCAGCAAACGTACTCATGAAGACAACTTCAGTAATAGCATAAATGGAGGCGGCAACATTAACAATAACGATGATGTGATGCAGGCCCCAATTCCTAAAAGAATGAAAGCCGTAATGGCTGGTTGCACTTACAAGGAATTTCTTGCCTGTAAACCTGTTGAATTTGCAGGCAATGAAGGGGCGACTGCTGCACTGCGTTGGTTGGAGAAAACCGAGGTAGTAATTAAAATAAGTAAATCTGTTGAGGAGGACAAAGTCATGTATGCTTCTCACCTATTCAAGGAAGAAGCATTAGAATGGTGGAATACGGTGTTGCAAGCCAAGGGAAGCGACCTGGCTTATGCCATGAGTTGGGAAGAATTTAAGCGGCTGGTGGAAAGAAAATTCTGCCCAGAATATGAAAAGGAACAAATGACAAAGAAATTCCTGAACCACCGAATGGTGGATGTTGACTGCCGAGGGTATACTTCGAAGTTTTTCGAATATGCTCGAATTGTGACTACTCTGGCTTCGCCAGAACCGGTACTCATTTCTCGCTACATTTGGGGTTTAATTAGCGAGATCTGTGATATTGTCAAAGCTGCAAGACCCCGCACGATCGATGATGCGGTGGAATTAGCTAACACTTTGACTGACGGACTGGTACGTACACGAGAAGAAAATAGAAAGAAGAAATTGGCTCAAAAAATTACCCAAGGATTTCGTGTGGGTAATAATAGCAATTTTAAGAAAAGAGGAACTGGATCATCTTCCACTCCGCAGTTCTGCAGGAACTGTAAAAAGAAACATTTTGGAAGATGTAATGAAACCTGCAACTTCTGCAAGGCTACAGGACATCGTGAAAAAGATTGCAGAAGGAAAACAAAGATCTGCTTCAACTGTGGAGAAGGTGGGCATTTTAGACCAAAATGCCCTAAATTGGTCAAACCAGCAGATAACAAAGCCAAACCTGCTGAAGGGACTAACAAGAAGAACGTAAGATCCAATTGACCACACGGGAAGCTGAACTGATTCCTGACGTAATAGCTGGTACGTTCTTAGTTCACAACGTTTATGCGAAGGTATTATTTGACTCTGGTGCAAACCAAAGTTTTATAAATACTTCATTCTGCCAAGCTCTTAAGCTACCTTTAACCAAACTTAGGCAGATTTATACAGTAGAAACAGCAGACGGGAACTCTGTTAACATAGATACGGTTTTGCAAAGAGAAACTATAGAACTTTCAGTTCATAAATTTTCTGCAAACCTATTGCCCATGAATTTAGCTGGATTCGATGTCATATTAGGAATGGATTGGTTAGTAGCCAACCATGCTCGAATCCTTTGTGATAAGAATTCCATAGAAATTCGTGCACCCACAGGAGAAGTAATTATGATTACAGGGGATAAGCCGCGTAAACCAATGAAGTTCATTTCAGTAATGAAAGTTGCTAGTTATGAACGAACGCAAGGAATAGTGTATATGATTTTAGTAATCATTAGCACTAAGGGTAAGGAACTTAAGGAAATTCCTGTAGTATCAGAATACTCGGATGTATTTCTAGAGGAGTTACCAGGATTACCACCAGATAGGGAGGTAGAATTTAGAATTCATTTGATTCCTGGAACTACACCCGTACTAAAGGCACCTTATCGGTTAGCGCCCACTGAAATGTTAGAACTGAAAAAGCAATTAGATGAATTGCTCAATAAAGGATTTATACAACCTAGTTCATCCCCTTGGGGAGCACCAGTATTGTTTGTAAAGAAGAAAGATGGTTCAATGCGAATGTGTATCGATTATAGGGAATTAAATAAGGTTACAATTAAAAATCGATACCCATTACCTAGGATTGATGATATTTTTGATCAATTGCAAGGAGCTAGATATTTTTCTAAGATAGATTTACGCTCCGGATACCATCAGTTAAAGGTACAAGAAGAAGACATACCTAAAACCGCTTTCAGGACTAGGTATGGTCACTACGAGTTTACAGTCATGCCCTTTGGGTTAACAAATGCTCCTGCAGCATTTATGGACATGATGAATAAGATCTGTAAACCGTACTTGGATAAATTTGTAATTGTCTTCATCGACGATATACTTATTTATTCCAAGAGTCAGGAAGAACATTATGAGCACCTGCATGCACTCTTAACTTTGTTAAGAAAGGAAAAGCTCTACGCCAAATTCTCGAAGTGTGAATTTTGGCTACAGGAGGTGCAATTTTTAGGACACATGGTGAATCACGAAGGTATTCACGTAGATCCTGCCAAAATAGAAGCAATCACCAATTGGAAGGTCCCGCAATCAGTTACGGAAGTTAGAAGTTTTCTAGGATTAGCTGGATACTATAGGCGCTTTATTAAGGATTTCTCTAAGATAGTTGTGCCATTAACTAAGCTAACCTGTAAAGCAGTGAAGTTTGAATGGGGACCTAAGCAAGAAGAGGCTTTTAGGATTTTAAAGCAAAGATGAACCAACACCCCAATTCTTGCCTTACCAGAAGGAACAGAAGATTTTGAAGTCTACTGTGATGCTTCTAAGCTAGGATTAGGATGTGTACTAATTCAACGCAAAAAGGTAATTGCGTATGCGTCAAGGCAATTAAAGAAGCACGAGGAAAACTATACGACACATGACTTAGAATTCGGGTCGATAATTTTTGCCCTTAAGATTTGGAGACACTATCTGTATAGAAGTAAGTTTACTGTTTATACAGATCATAAGAGTTTAAAGTACATATTTGGGCAAAAAGAATTGAATATGAGGCAAAGAAGATGGATGGAAGTTTTAAGTGACTACGACTGTGATATTCAATATCACGAAGGAAAAGCAAACGTAGTTGCAGATGCCTTAAGTCGTAAGTATCACAAAAAGCAAAAGCGAGTTCGTGCTCTTAGATTAAGTTTACAATTAGACTTAATGGAACAATTGAAGAATGTTTGAGAAACAGCAATCAAGAATGATGCTGAAGGAATGAAAGGACGAATAAAGGAATTAGAGCAAGGAGCTGATGGAATTTGGAGATTCCATAAGAAAAGAATTTGGGTACCTAAGCAAGGAAATTTAAGAAATAAGATTTTAGAGGAAGCTCATAAATCTAGGTATACCATGCACCCTGGAAATAATAAGATGTACCAAGATTTAAGAAATAATTTCTGGTGGATAGGAATGAAAAAGGACATAGCTAGATATGTTTCTAAGTGTCTTACTTGTTCACAAGTTAAGGCGGAACACCAGAAACCTTCACGGTTACTCCAACAATTAGAAATACCTGTTTGGAAATGGGAACTAATAACCATGGATTTTGTTACTAAGTTACCCAAAACCAGAAAAGGTAATTATGCGATTTGGGTAATTGTGGATCGATTAACCAAATCAGCTCACTTTCTACCCATGAAGGAAACCTTTAGCATGGAAAGGTTAGCCAAGTTATACGTAGACGAGGTAGTATCCTTACATGGAGTCCCACTCTCCATTGTATCAGATAGGGATAGTCGTTTCACTTCACATTTTTGGACAAGTTTCCAAGAAGCCATGGGGACGCGATTAAATATAAGTACAGCTTATCATCCCCAAACAGACGGACAAAGTGAAAGGACGATTTAAACCCTAGAAGACATGCTCAGGGCATGTGTAATAGATTTTGGTGGGAACTGGGATGACCATCTACCCTTAATTGAATTCTCCTATAACAATAGTTATCATGCAAGCATTGAAGCTGCCCCATTCGAAGCACTGTATGGGCGAAAGTGCAGAACTCCCGTTTGTTGGGCAGAAATAGGAGAAAGCCAATTATCAGGTCCTGAAATAGTACAAGAAACTACCGACAAGATCACTTAAATCTAGGAAAGACTGAAAACGGCTCGAGATCGTTAGAGGAGTTATGCAGACAATAGACGCAAGCCGCTAGAATTTCAAGTCGGAGATAAGGTACTCTTAAAAGTTTCTCCTTGGAAAGGAGTAGTTCGATTCGGGAAGAAGGGGAAGTTAAATCCAAGATACGTAGGACCATTCCCAGTAATTCAGCGAATAGGACCAGTTGCCTCTCATTTACAACTACCAGAAGAGCTAGCTGGAATACATGACGTATTTCATGTATCCAACCTCAAGAAATGTCTATCTGACGAATCCCTGGTAGTACCTCTTTATGATGTAGAGGTAAATGAGAAGTTAAAATTTGTTGAGAAGCCACTGCAGATAGAAGACAAAAAGGTCAAGTTTCTCAAGCACAAAAGACTAGTACTGGTCAAAGTCAAGTGGAATTCAAAGAGAGGACCTGAATACACTTGGGAGCTGGAATCGGAGATGAAGCGAAAATATCCCTACTTGTTCCAGTAAATCTCGAGGACGAGATTTTTATTAAGGTTGGGAGGATGTAACAACTCTCATTAAAATTACTATTTCTTATTTAATTTACCAAATAGGAAACCCTAATTGAGACCACCAAATAATATTGCATGACCCCTAAAATTTTCAGAACAGTTGGAATCAGGATCAGGGCCCCTAAAACTCAGGGAGGCTATTCCCTACTTGACGATTATCTTCATAACTCGCTGTAAAATTCGAAATTCGTAAAACTTTCAACTCACCAAGGCTAGTTGGAGACGTGGCTACCCTACCCTAAAAAGGGCGCCCTCGCGCCACGCGTGGGAGCCGATTTTCCAGTATAAATGCAGGACATTGGCACTTGAAATTTGGCGTTGGTTCGATGTAAAAACTCGTTTCGTACACTAAGATATCCTCTGTTTACTCCAAAAACACACACGATCACGAAATTCTGCAGCGATAACATGGTAATAACTCGATCACTGCTACGATTTAATGTCTGATCGATAAAAACCAATCCGATGGATGTTTAAGTGCTGCCCGTATTTGGGCTATACTTTGTCATTCGTTGTGAAGGTTTTGAATCTCGTGAGTTGTCGTAAAAGTTGTATTAAGTTACTGACCTAGTTTTCGTGTGCACTGTTATTTGAATTAGGTTAACCAGGCTAAAATCAGTAGGCTAAACGCTGCCCATCTAAATCTGCAATGTGAGTCATTCTCTTTTTATCAATGGTTTTACTAAATCTCAAATTATTTTTCAAAGTTATAATTACAGGGATTAAGTTTTTGTAATCTTCAATTACTGCCGGTATGTGGGGTTTTGTATACATTACTTGATACCCGTCACCATTGAACAACGAGTTAGCCAATGGGTGATCTGACCATAGTCACAGATACAGTCGAGTGACAAATACCGATTTGGGGTAATTGGTTGATAGAAACAATGTAATCTCCCTTTATACTGTATATTATAACAATGTGTCGTTTTATGCAACTTGAGTGACTCGCCAGTATTTCCCTGCTGATAAAACCTTTTTAAAACATGTTTCAGGTGATCTGCTGTGATCCAGGAAAAAGTGACGTGTAGCACTACAAGCTTGAGGAAGTGGCTCAATAAAATAAAGAAACATGTTTTTGTAAAAACAGGGATTTCCCAGTGAAATCACCTTTATTGTAAATTATGGGTATTATCCCCAATTTGTGAAATAAAATAAATTGGGTATTTCAAGTTTTAAACGATCATGTTAAAATTCCGCTACCAACATAATAATTACCACGGATTTCTGTCATGCGGCTCCTGAAACGGGTAAAACCGGGCTAGGGGCCGTGACACTTCGCCAGAACCGGTACTTATTTCTCGCTATATTTGGGATTTGATTGGTGAAATTCGGGATATCGTCAAAGCTGCGAGACCCTGCACTATTGACGATGCTGTGGAATTAGCCAACACCTTGACCGACGGACTGGTACGTACAAGAGAAGAAAACCGGAAAAAGGAAGTGGCCCAAAAGATTACCCAAGGGTTTCGTGTGTGTAATAGTAGTAATTTCAAGAGAAAGGGAACCGGGCAACCTTCCACTACTCCATTCTGCGGTACCTGTAAAAGGAAGCATTTTGGAAGATGCAAAGGGTATTGCAATTTCTGAAAAATTCCGGGGCATCAAGAAGAAGATTGTAGAAGGAAGAAATCAATAATCTGTTTCAACTGTGGAGAAGCTGGACATTTTAGACCAGACTGCCCTAAATTGGTCAAACCAGTAGATAACAAAGTCAAACCCGCAGAAGGAACTACCAAGAAAAATGCAAGAGCCTTCCAGTTGACTACCCAAGAAGCAGAACTCATCCCAGATGTAATAGCTGGTACGTTCCTAGTTCACGACGTTTATGCAAAAGTATTATTTGACTCTGGTGCAAACCAAAGTTTTATAAATACTTCATTCTGCCAAGCTCTTAAGCTACCCTTAACCAAACTTAGGCAGATTTATACAGCAGAAACGGCAGACGGGAACTTTGTTAACATAGATACGATTTTGCAAAAAGGAAATATAGAACTTTCAGGTCGTAAATTTTCTGCAAACCTATTACCCATGAATTTAGCTGGATTCGATGTCATATTAGGAATGGATTGGTTAGTAGCCAACCATGCTCGAATCCTCTGTGATAAGAATTCCATAGAAATCCGTGCACCCACAGGAGAAGTAATTTTGATTATAGGGGATAGGCTGCGTAAACCAATGAAGTTCATTTCAGTAATGAAAGTTGCTAGTTATGAACGAAAGCAAGGAATAGTGTACATGATTTCGGTAATCATTAACACTAAAGGTAAGGAACTTAAGGAAGTTCCAGTAGTATCAGAATACTCAGATGTATTCCCAGAAGAATTACCTGGATTACCACCCGATAGGGAAGTAGAATTTAGAATTCATCTAATTCCTGGAACTACACCGATAGCTAAGGCACCTTATCGGTTAGCCCCCACCAAAATATTGGAATTGAAAAAGCAGTTAGATGAATTATTAAGCAAAGGATTTATACAACCTAGTTCATCCCCTTGGGGAGCACCCGTGTTGTTTGTGAAAAAGAAGGATGGTTCAATGCGAATGTGTATCGATTACAGGGAATTGAATAAGGTTACAATTAAGAATCGATACCCATTACCTAGGATTGATGATCTTTTCGATCAACTTGAGGGAGCTAGATATTTTTCTAAGATAGATTTACGCTCCGGATACCATCAGTTGAAAGTACAAGAAGAAGACATACCTAAAACTGCCTTCAGAACTAGGTATGGTGATTACGAGTTTACAGTCATGCCCTTTGGACTAACAAATGCTCCTACAGCATTTATGGACATGATGAATAGGATCTGTAAACGGTACTTGGATAAATTTATAATTGTCTTTATTGAGGATATACTCATTTATTCCAAAAGTCAGAACGAGCATTGTGAGCACCTACATGCACTCTTAACTTTGTTAAGAAAAGAGAAGCTTTACACCAAATTCTCGAAGTGTGAATTTTGGCTACAGGAGGTACAATTTTTAGGACACATGGTGAATCACGAAGGCATTCACGTAGATCCCTCCAAAATAGAAGCGATCATCAAATGGAAGGTCCCGCAATCAGCTATGGAAGTTAGAAGTTTTCTAGGGCTAGCCGGATACTATAGACGATTTGTTAAAGATTTTTCCAAGATAGTTGTGCCATTAACTAAGCTAACCTGCAAAGCAGTGAAGTTTGAATGGGGACCTAGGCAGGAAGAGGCTTTTAGGATTTTAAAACAAAGGTTAACAAATACCCCTATTCTTGCCTTACCAGAAGGGACAGAAGATTTTGAAGTTTACTGTGATGCTTCTAAGCTAGGATTAGGATGTGTGCTGATGCAACGCAAAAAGGTAATTACGTATGCCTCAAGGCAATTGAAAAAGCACGAGGAAAATTATACGACACATGACTTAGAATTAGGATCGATAATTTTTGCCCTTAAGATTTGGAGACACTATCTGTATGGAAGTAAGTTTAACGTCTATACAGATCATAAAAGCTTAAGGTACATATTTGGGCAAAAAGAATTGAACATGAGGCAAAGAAGATGGATGGAAATTCTGAGTGACTACGACTGTGATATCCAATATCACGAAGGAAAAGCAAATGTAGTTGCAGATGCACTAAGTCGTAACTATCATGAAAAGCAAAAGCGAGTTCGTGCTCTTAGATTAAATCTACAATTAGATTTAATGAAACAATTGAAACACATTCAGGAAATAGCAATCAAGGATGATGCTAAAGGAATGAAGGGAAGAATAAAAGAATTAGAGCAAGGAAGTGATGGAATTTGGAGATTCCATAAGAAAAGGATTTGGGTACCTAAGCAAGGAGATTTAAGAAATAAAATTTTAGAGGAAGCCCATAAATCTAGATATACCATGCATCCTGGTAATAATAAAATGTACCAAGATTTAAGAAATAATTTCTGGTGGATAGGAATGAAAAAGGACATAGCTAGATATGTATCTAAGTGTCTTACTTGTTCACAAGTTAAGGCAGAACACCAGAAACCTTCAGGATTACTCCAACAATTAGAAATGCTTGTATGGAAATGGGAGCTCATAACAATGGACTTTGTTACTAAGTTACCCAAAACCAGAAAAGGTAACGACGCAATTTGGGTAATTGTGGATCGATTAACCAAATCAGCTCATTTCCTACCCATGAAGGAAACCTTTAGCATGGAAAGATTAGCCAAGTTATACGTAGATGAGGTAGTATCCTTAAATGGAGTCCCACTCTCCATTGTAACGGATAGGGATAGTCGTTTCACTTCACATTTCTGGACAAGTTTTCAAGAAGCAATGGGGACACGACTAAATTTAAGTACAACCTATCATCCCCAAACAGACGGACAAAGTGAAAGAACGATCCAAACCCTGGAAGACATGCTCAGGGCATGTGTGATAGATTTTGGAGGAAACTGGGACAACCATTTACCTTTCATTGAATTCTCCTATAACAATAGTTATCATTCAAGCATCGAAGCTGCCCCATTCGAAGCACTGTATGGACGAAAGTGTAGAACTCCAGTTTGCTGGGCAGAAATAGGAGAAAGTCAATTATCAGGTCCTGAAATAGTACAAGAAACCACTGACAAGATAACTCAAATAAAGGACAGACTTGAAACAGCTCGAGATCGCCAGAAGAGTTATGCAGACAATGGACGCAAACCGCTGGAATTTCAAGTCGGAGATAAGGTACTTTTAAAAGTTTCTCCTTGGAAAGGGGTAGTTCGGTTCGGTAAAAAGGGAAAGCTAAGTCCAAGGTACATAGGACCATTCTCAGTAATCCTACGAATAGGACCAGTTGCCTATCGTTTACAACTACAAGAAGAGCTAGCCGGGGTACATGACGTATTTCATGTATCCAACCTCAAGAAATGTCTATCTGACGAATCCCTGGTAGTACCTCTTCAAGATATAGAGGTAAATGAGAAGTTAAAATTTGTGGAGAGACCACTGCAGATAGAAGACAGAAAGGTCAAGTTTCTCAAGCACAAACGACTAGTGCTGGTCAAAGTCAAGTGGGATTCAAAGAGAGGACCGGAATACACTTGGGAACTGGAATCAGAGATGAAGCGAAAATATCCCTACTTGTTTCCAGTAAATCTCGAGGACGAGATTTTAATTAAGGTGGGGAGGATGTAACAACTCTCACCATGTAACACCTCGAAAATTCACGTCCTATAATGTGTTGACACGTGTCATATGTTTAAACGTGTGAAAGAATATTATAGAAGGACTAAAGTTGACAAACATGGAAAGTATGTGAATATACGTGTTCAAAATGTCAACAGTGAATAAATATATTGTACATTAACCCTACATGATGCTCAAACCTTCAAACGAATAAATCACGGATCATACGAAGCTAAATATGAAAGAAAGTGAGAGATTACAAACTACAGGGGTTAAATGTGTCAACATGTTTAAGTTATACCTCTGAGTGACCTTTTGACAAACTCGAAGCTTTGTAACGGTTAATTATGCTCACTAGAATGCACGATATAAATTTCATAAAGTTTCGTTATCGTATGAGCAAGTTGTGATCAAATTCGTATGCGAGAGGTTAAAAGTGTCAACGTTGGGATTTAGGACTTTTCGGGTGACAATAAAGTTAACCGAGGACTAAACAAAGAGGGTATATGTTCTAAAGCCCTTATAAGTCAAGTGGGAGGGTTCAAAGTGCAAGAAACAAAAGTCGAAACAAAGTTTTGAAGAGCCAAGGACCAATGCATAAAAAAATCAAAAATTCTGATTTGATCAGATAAGGCGTCGAGCCACGCGAAGCCCCAGGGGGGGGGGGTCTACGCGTGCCGCGAGGGTCTATCTGATTCGAAATTCTTGGGTTTTGGTCTGCTAGGTGCTTTGCAATCGACTTTTATCCGATTTTCCTCATATTGGACGACCCCTAAACAACCCCTAGACATTTAGGGACATCTGTTGATGATCCATGGCCCTTGATAGCACTTGTTGTCAATGATCTAAGAGCTTATGAGCACTATAAAAGGCCACTAAGTTGCAACAAGTTCTTCACACCTTCCATCTGCACATTGGAGCATTTCTGGAGCTAAAGACTTCTCTCTAAGCTTCACAAATCGTGCATAGGACTTCAGTAAGTTTGCTTAACCTTTCTTAGTTAAGTTTTTGCTTAGTTTAAGCTTAAAAGTCAAACCGTCATAATTAACGGTTGACTTAACGATTAATCACTAATGGTCCAGTGATTAGTCGAATTGAAAGTAGTTATAAGTTGGTAATTATGTGGGTAATAAACCCTTAAAAGGGTTCCCCCTGATTCCCACTCTAACTTGGTCAAATGTCGGGTCAAACTTGTTATTAAAAAGTCAACAGAATGTTTATTTTCTAATTTATGCATAATTAGCAATGTAGAACACATACAACCTGTTTGATCATTAATATAACTTGGTAATTAGTGTAAGAACATGTCTAAACATGTTCAACCCGACAATTTACTGTTTAGACCCGGTTCGGAACCGAAAGTCGCAAAGCTTTGACTTCAGTTCTGACCCGTTTAGGCATGTTTTAGAAATGCCTCAGAGCTTTAATTGGACTAGGTTACATGCTAGTATAACCCTCTGTGATTATACACCTTGGTTCATTAGTTATCCAATTAATATGCATGTTTCCGTTAATTGCTCATATGTTGACCATTATGCCCTTTTCACCTTAAAACGTGATTTTTGAAAATGTAAAAGAGTAGAAACCTTAGTTACTGATATATAAACTTGCACCCAAAATTTGACATCAATTTTAGGTGTAGATTGAGAGTTATGCTCATTAGCGTAATTAAAAGCTTCTTTAGCGATTAAACGGCATAATTAGCGTATAGTCTATTTAAGCCTACTTTTTGATATCAAACTTATTAACCACTGATGTAATATATTATTTTGGGATGTTTGAATATTTTTAATTAATTTTAGGCTGAGCATAACTTATAGTCACAGGCTTAATCCGGTAAATGTCGGTTTTGCCCTTACGGGCTATAAAATGAGTTTTACATATCTAATCGACTCCAAACCTTTAGCTACTGATTAGATATGATAAATAAATTATTTTAAGCCTTCTGGAATAATAAAAATATCAGCTTTATGTATAGAACCCGGAAATGGCTTCTAATCGCCTTTTTAAGCGTTTTTAACGCATAGTATGTACTAGAACTATTTTAAACATACAAGGGTTGATACATACTGATATTTTAGGTAAATTATAATATTTTAATAGTAAGCAAAAGTTGTTAAACTCAGACTTCTGTTTTGAGCTTTTCGGCTTATGTGAAATTACCAAAATGCCCCTACGGTGCATAGTTTGGTTATAATTGATAAATTTCACATATATACTTTACCCTACTGTTATAACTAATCAAATTAAGTATTTTTGCTGATTACATCAGACCTGTAACTCAGGTTAATACTTAAACTCTTTTATAACCTTATAAATGACCAAACTACCCCTACGGGGCATAGTTTGTGTTTAAATTCGTTTCGGGCATAATAAAAGACATCTTACTGATGTCACAACATATTTGAAGCATATTAACTTAGGAAACCTGTATATGGCTCTTACGTTCACCCGTTACGCTTATTACGCGTTCGGTTCGGTTTATGTAACTAGTTTGCATAAATTAGCCGAAACGGGTCATACCTTATCGGTTTTATCTCAAAATCCAGAATGTGTATGAAATACCCATATTAAGCAAGTCTTCAAACTTGTCGGGTCTAAATCACATTCTATCCGGTCTTCGCTTAATCGTGCGTACGAACCGTATCTTTGAAACTAACCGGTCTAAGCTTTAGCTTAATTAAAGACCCGTTAGGATTCTAATAGGTTATTATAAACCTTTGTTCCAGATTAGGAGGACCAGTAAAAGCTACTTGCATTTGCTTATTGTGATTATTACTTTGCTCAGGTAAATACTTTTAACTTATTTTCCCTTATAAGGGCTTGGGTTACGGTATATAAAATACTGCTTAGTCGGGCATTAAATCTTCCATCGTTTGGTGGTTAATTGAATAATTTAATCGGCCCGTTTAAATATGTTTTGTTTACTTAAAGCCTTTGGGGGGTTAATGACCATGTCCCGGATATCCCTGGCATCATTTTAAGAAATGGCCACGACTTAAGCGCGGGGTGTAGGCGTACACCCATCAGTGCATAAAAGAATAATGTGGTGTGTCTACTGATCTTTAACCCGGACACGATCCGGGCTACTGAACGCATAAGGAACATGTAATTCTTTTACAAGATTATATATTTAAATGATTATCCCAAGTTATAAAATGTTTATGCTACGTGCATCCAAATCAATTTTTAATCATTTTTAAAATGAGTCAGTTGATTGTATTTACCAGTGTAAACTGACGTATTTTCCCAAAAAGATTAAATGCAGGTACTAAGCGTAATAGGCTGGATTTTCTCCTTAGCATCAATAAAGAGTCTCGCAAGCTTAAGATGCCTAACGTCTGTTGAACTACTGTTTCCATTTTATTTTCGATCCATCTGTGGATAAACAATCGACTATTGTGATACTTAATATTACAATATTATATTCGGTTGAATTATATCTTTTATTTGCTTCCGCTGTGCATATTAAATATTGTGTTGTTTGACTATTATGTTGCCAACCACGTCACGATACTCCCCACCGGGCCCACCGGTGACACGTGGAAATCGGGGTGTGACAGGTTGGTATCAGAGCCAACATTGAGTGAATTAAACACTAGCCTTTTGCGTTTAATCTCAATAACACAATTGCACATATCTAAACTTTCGAGTCTAGACAAATAACATAGGACAAATTCTACTTTGTTTGATTTTGTTGTCCTTTATATTATTTTATATATTCTTGTCATTATCTTATGTTGTATTGACAGGATTAATTATGCCGCCAAGATTCTTTAGACGTAGAGGACGAGGCAAGGGGCCAATCACCGCCCCCAATGACGATGAGGCAGGACCTTCGCATATGCGAGCTCCTTCTACCACCGAGAATGACGACCCTCGACAGAACCGGAGGAACCTTTTTGAACCTGCGAGGCTATCTGTTTCGCATAGTTCGACGCCTCCCGTGCATAACTCTTATGGGCCACATTCGGGAAATGAGCCCAATAACCCACAACCTTCCTACATACCTCTACAGCGATCCTTATCGCACAATTCTTTTGGAGACCCCACACCTGTTCTCCGGGGCCGTTTTAATCCGGCAAACTACATACCAGAACCAATGGGTTTTAACCCATTGGGACCGGAGGACCACTTCTCGGGAGACAACGCTATGGACATGGACGAGGACACGGATCCCATCGAACCTGCAAGCGGCACCCCCAACCATCCCATCGAGATCTCCGACGGATCTTCTTTTCACGGATCACCCTACGGTGGTCCAGACAGCTTTCAGGCGAGGTTTAACCAACACGAGTGGTATTTTACACCCTCGCATCATTCGTCGCCTCATCAGCAGCAGCAGGATCCCTCTGAGGATTCCCGATTTGTGGCAGTCACGCCACCGCCTCCACCACCACCAGTTCAGCCGGCACCTCCACAACCGCCGAGGCGTAGGAGAACCGGAGCGCGGATGTCCGCGCGAGGAGGAGACTTTCATTTTAGCTCTCCTCGACAATTAAGTGGCAGTCATTATCCGCCACATCAAGAAGATCCACAAATGGGTGGACCTTCGAACCCAGTTGCACCGCAACCACCACCGATGGGTTTTGATAACCCGATTCCAGCATACACGGGTTCTATGGCGTATCACCTGTTTGAGCAGCCGGCTCACACCAACTACGGTTACGCTGAAGCCGACCCCTACATGGTAGTGGCCAATTACAACGCCTTTAACCCGGAAGGACCCTATGGCGCTCCTTGGGGAGTAGGGTACCCAACTCATGGGTACCAAATACCCGCCAGACCAATAATACGGACACAATCGCAGCCGCCATGGTTTTCTCCCCCTGAACGGGAGGAAATTCTTCAGAGACTAGACCAGGTCGAGCGAGACTTCCACCGAGATCGCAGGGAGCGACAGACTTTCTTCCAAGGATTGACAAGCCTAATAAAAGGGAAGAGCAAGAAGGACCATTGAATCCTTCCACTGTTGTTGTAATTTCCTTGTATCATTTGAGCCCCTGCGTGGGCTTGTCTTGTTGTATTAGCCCCTGCGTGGGTATGTATGTATGTTTGTTTGTTTTGACCCATGCGTGGGTCTATCTTTCTGTTAACCCCTACGAGGGTATGTTGTTGTTTAAGTCCCTGCGTGGACTAGTATTTCAAGTTTGACCCATGTGTGGGTAAGTATTTGTTAAAAAGACCCGTTAAGGGCAGTATGTAATCTTTTAATAATTAATGGAATGTTAAATTTATAAAATTTCATTTTGCTATTATATGCATGAATATATTATATGGAATAAATAAATCAAAATCATTCCTTTTAAAAATAATCTGCCTATATAAATATTGAATGAGAATCTTAAGAGTGAAACCTAGCCTGAGTGTCATTGTGAAGACTTAGCCATGATGGTAAGACCTGTTTAAAAGATTCGAATCCCTGTTAACATCTGTAAACATGTTAACGCTCCTGGCAGACGCGATTCCTTAAAATCACACACGTCATCTTTGTAATAGGATTCTTTAGAAGATTCCTAACCCAACTTAATGATCTCTGAATTATGGGTTTAAATCATCAATTTAGATGATCATGTTTTGACCATACATTGGTAACATGGTGCCTACGGGCCTTGCTCATTTCTACATGAGCCAAAAGACAGTGGTAGCTATGACTCCCTGTCCAAAAAAGGTAATGAACTATGTTCAAACCTTAAAAGCCTTGTTTCTCTGAAATCATGGCTTATAATTTAAAAATGGGCCTTTTGTGCTACAAATAAAACTGTTAGTGTTTTGTAATTATGATAAATTATAATAAAAATCCTAAATAAATATGATTAACAAATTAACCAAATATGGTTTATGTATACCATGGTTAATAAATTGTCATAAAAGACAATTCCATAATAAACTCCCAAGTAAACTATTGTCCTTGTTTTATGTAACAGTTCAATTAAAATGGCTAACTCGGACGAAATTAATAGCCATCCATTGGAGAATATTGATAACGCCCGAATTCATTTAACGGGTGCTGAACTGAAAGCGTTGGTAGATGACGCAGTTACAAAGGCCTTAGAGCGGCAGTACGAAGAGTATAGTGGGACTCGGAGTAGGACCCTATCTACACCGCATTCGAAGCCACCTTCCAAGAAGGAAGAACCGAAGAAAGATGATGATAGACTCTCCTCAAACCACCACAGTGCTCCATCTCAACAGATTGTACTAAATCAAGAACCCCGTAACAAGGGTTGCTCCTATAAATACTTTGTTTCATGCAAGCCCAGGGATTTCACTGGGGAAAAGGGAGCCATTGACTGCATGACGTGGTTAGATGAGATGGACATAGTTGTGGATATCAGCGGATGCACTGAGAGGGATGTAGTCAAGTTTGTGTCGCAATCATTTAAGGGTGAAGCCCTAGCCTGGTGGAGATCACTGATTCAAGCCACCGGGAAAATCCCATTGTACAACATGTCATGGGAGCAATTTGTTGCCCTTATCAAGGAAAATTACCGCCCTCAGCATGAGGTGGAGAAGATAGAGTCTGATTTTCTATCATTGGTAATGACAAACCTTGACTGTCAAGCTTACCTCGCGATCTTCAACACAATGTCCCGGTTGGTCCCGTATCTGGTGACCCCGGAACCAAAAAGAATAGCTCGTTTTATCGGTGGTTTAGCCCCAGAGATAAAGGCAAGCGTGAAGGCCTCTCGGCCAGCTACTTTTAGATCTGTAGCTGACATATCTTTGTCCCTCACTCTGGATGTGGTCAGACAAAGATCGCTGAGGAACAAAGATGCTGAGAAAAGAAAACGTGAAGATGATAATTCACGGAGGTCAAACAAGAAGAACCGAGGAAACGGTGACAACAAGAGGGGGTTTGAGTCAAGGAAGGATGGGCATCAGTCTGGTGATAAGCCCAAGTGCAAGATTTGCAAGAAACAGCACTTTGGAAAGTGCAGACTCGATTCGAACTCGCAGACTCAGTCGAGAACTTTTGCTTGCGGGATATGCAAGTCCAAGGAGCACAAGACCTTGGATTGCAAAAAGCTGAAGGATGCAACCTGCTACAGTTGCAATGAGAAAGGGCACATAAAAACCAACTGCCTTAAATACGCCAAGAAGCCTGAAGAGGCCAAGAAGACAAATGCTAGAGTCTTCAGAATGGATGCAAAGGAAGCGGTTCTAGACGACAATGTGATTACAGGTACTTTCCTTGTAAATGATGTCTATGCAAGAGTACTTTTTGATTCAGGCGCTGATAAGTCTTTCGTTGATAATAAGTTTTGCAAATTACTGAATTTACCTGTCAAAACCTTAAGTATGAATTATGAGGTGGAGTTAGCGGATGGCACCATAGAAACCGTCTCAACTGTGTTAGATGGATGTGTTATATCCATTAAGAACCACTCTTTTCCTCTATCCCTACTTCCATTTAAGCTAGCCGGTTTTGACATAGTTTTGGGTATGGACTGGTTATCTCATAACCAGACCCAAATTGTCTGCAACAAAAAGCAAGTGGTGATTAAGACTCCGTTTGGTGAATCACTTACCATTCGGGGAGATACCCAATATGGACTGCCTGAGCAAGTGACTATGCTCAAGGCTTCCAAGTGTTTAAAGAAGGGTTGTGTCATCTACATGGCATAAGTGATTATTGATGAGCCTAAACCGAAGATCGAAGACATCCCCATCATTTCTGAATACCCTGAAGTGTTTCCTGAAGATCTACCTGGCTTACCACCAGATAGGCAAGTAGAATTCAGAATTGACATCATCCCTGGAGCAGCACCTGTTGCTAGAGCACCTTACAGGTTGGCGCCCATAGAAATGAAGGAATTGAGGACACAACTGGATGAATTGCTAGCTAAAGGTTTCATTAAACCTAGTTCATCTCCTTGGGGAGCACCAGTCTTGTTTGTCAAGAAGAAGGATGGATCGATGCGTCTGTGCATCGATTATCGTGAGCTTAATAAGGTCACAATAAAGAATAGGTATCCTTTGCCCAGGATCGACGATTTGTTCGATCAATTGCAAGGAGCAAGTTATTTCTCGAAGATTGACTTGAGGTCAGGCTACCACCAACTGAAGGTTAGAGATGAAGACGTATACAAAAATGCATTTAGGACTCGTTATGGTCATTACGAGTTCCTAGTGATGCCTTTTGGGCTCACTAATGCACCTGCCGCGTTCATGGATTTCATGAATCGCGTTTGCAAGCCTTACTTAGATAAATTCGTCATTGTTTTCATCGAAAACATTCTCATCTACTCGAAGAACCAAGCTGACCATGAGAAACACCTTCGCTGTATTCTTAAACTCCTACATCAGGAGAAGCTCTATGCCAAATTCTCTAAGTGTGAATTTTGGCTTCGAGAAGTCCAATTCCTTGGACATGTGGTTAGTGAGCATGGTATCCAAGTGGATCCCGCTAAGGTGGAAGCAGTTATGAACTGGCAAGAGCCGAAGACGCCCACAGAAATTCGCAGCTTTCTAGGCTTAGCAGGATATTACAGGCGTTTCATTGAAAAATTTTCGAGGATTGCTGTACCCCTAACTTCCTTGACTAGGAAGAAGGTTAAGTTTGTTTGGGGCCCTAAGCAGCAATAATCCTTTGATATCCTAAAGTAAAAGTTGAGCAACGCTCCTGTGCTTACATTACCTGATGGAATCGAAGAATTTGTGGTTTACTGCGACGCATCCCACACTGGCATGGGATGTGTGCTCATGCAGAAAGGAAAAGTTATTGCCTATGCTTCACGTCAGTTAAAAGTGGACGAAAAGAATTACACCACCCATGACTTGGAATTGGGTGCCGTTGTATTTGCACTGAAGCTCTGGAGGCACTATTTATATGGAATCAAGTTTGTGATCTATTCTGATCACAAGAGCCTCCAGCACCTGTTTAATCAAAAGGATTTAAACATGAGGCAGCGACGATGGATGGAGACGTTAAATGATTATGATTGTGAAATCAGATACCATCCCGGCAAGGCGAATGTAGTCGCTGATGCCTTGAGCAGAAAGGAAAGGGTGAAACCCATCCGAATCAATGCCAAGAGCATTGAAGTAAAGAACAGTTTGAATGAAAGGTTGTTAGCCGCGCAAAAGGAAGCCGTGCTGGAAGCTAACTATCCCAACGAAAATCTAGGAGTAACTGAGGAGCAGTTATCTCTTGGCAAGGATGGAATTCTGAGATTGAACGGACGAATATGGGTTCCAATTTATGGAGGACTTCGGGATGTTATCCTCCAGGAAGCCCATAGTTCCAAATATTCTGTTCATCCTGGAGCTGATAAGATGTACCAGGACCTAAGGGCAAATTATTGGTGGATAGGCTTGAAGAAGTCTGTAGCCACCTATGTAGCTAAATGCTTGACATGCGCGCAAGTCAAGGCAGAACATCAGAAACCGTCAGGTTTGCTACAACAGCCTGAACTTCCTACGTGGAAGTGGGAAATGGTAACTATGGATTTTATCACCAAGTTACCAAAGACAAGGAAAGGAAATGATACAATATGGGTTATAGTTGATAGACTGACTAAGTCAGCGCATTTCCTACCCATAAAGGAGACTTATAGCTCCGATATGTTAGCCCAGTTGTATGTAGATAAGATTGTAGCTTTACATGGCATACCTGTGTCTATTATCTCTGACAGAGATACTAGATACACGTCACATTTTTGAAAAAGTTTCCAGCAATCTTTGGGCACGTGTTTGAATTTTAGTACGGCTTACCATCCTCAAACGGACGGTCAGAGTGAGCGTACTATTCAAACTTTGGAAGACATGCTTCGAGCACGCGTGATCGATTTAGGTGGTAGTTGGGATAACCACCTGCCGTTAATCGAATTCTCCTACAACAATAGCTACCATACCAGCATCAAGGCTGCGCCTTTCGAGGCCTTATACGGTAGAAAGTGTAGAACACCCGTTTGTTGGGCGGAAGTTGGAGATGTCCAATTATCAGGACCAGAGATAGTCTTTGAAACGACGGACAAGATTGTCCAGATTCGTGACCGTCTCAAAGCTGCCCGTGATAGGCAGAAGAGTTACGCAGATCCAAAGCGTAAAGCTATGAAATTTGAAGTAGGCGACAAAGTGTTGCTTAAAGTATCACCCTGGAAGGGGGTGATGCGATTTGGTAAGAAAGGCAAGCTAAGCCCGAGATACATAGGACCTTTCGAGGTTATCGAACGTGTCGGGTCAGTTGCCTATAAGCTAAACTTACCTGAAGAGCTCAGTGTTATTCATAATGTATTCCACATCTGCAATCTGAAGAAGTGTTTCGCTGACGAATCACTGGTCATACCACATACAGATGTGCATATAGATGAGAGCTTAAAATTTGTGGAAAAACCACTGTCGATTGAAGATCGACAGGTTAAGAAGCTTCGAAGGAAGCATGTGCCTATTGTAAAGATAAAATGGGATGCCCGTAGAGGTCCCGAATATACGTGGGAGGTTGAGTCCACGATGAAAGAAAAGTACCCTTATTTATTTCAGTAAATCTTGAGGTCGAGATTTCTTTTAAGGGGGTGAGGATGTAACACCTCGAAAATTCACGTCCTATAATGTGTTGACACGTGTCATATGTTTAAACGTGTGAAAGAATATTATAGAAGGACTAAAGTTGACAAACATGGAAAGTATGTGAATATACGTGTTCAAAATGTCAACAGTGAATAAATATATTGTACATTAACCCTACATGATGCTCAAACCTTCAAACGAATAAATCACGGATCATACGAAGCTAAATATGAAAGAAAGTGAGAGATTACAAACTACAGGGGTTAAATGTGTCAACATGTTTAAGTTATACCTCTGAGTGACCTTTTGACAAACCTGAAGCTTTGTAACGGTTAATTATGCTCACTAGCATGCACGATATAAATTTCATAAAGTTTTGTTATCGTATGAGCAAGTTGTTATCAAATTCGTATGCGAGGGGTTAAAAGCGTCAACGTTGGGATTTAGGACTTTTCGGGTGACAATAAAGTTAACCAAGGACTAAACAAAGAGGGTATATGTTCTAAAGCCCTTATAAGTTAAGTGGGAGGGTTCAAAGTGCAAGAAACAAAAGTTAAAACAAAGTTTTGAAGAGCCAAGGACCAATGCATAAAAAATCAAAAATTCTGATTTGATCAGATAAGGCGTCGCGCCACGCGAAGCCCCAGGGGGGGTCTACGCGTGCCGCGAGGGTCTATCTGATCCAAAATTCTTGGGTTTTGGTCTGCTAGGTGCTTTGCAATCGACTTTTATCCGATTTTCCTCATATTGGACGACCCCTAAACAACCCCTAGACACTTAGGGACATCTGTTGATGATCCATGGCCCTTGATAGCACTTGTTGTCAATGATCTAAGAGCTTATGAGCACTATAAAAGGCCACTAAGTTGCAAAAAGTTCTTCACACCTTCCATCTACACATTGGAGCATTTCTGGAGCTAAAGACTTCTCTCTAAGCTTCACAAATCGTGCGTAGGACTTCAGTAAGTTTGCTTAACCTTTCTTAGTTAAGTTTTTGCTTAGTTTAAGCTTAAAAGTCAAACCGTCGTAATTAACGGTTGACTTAACGATTAATCACTAATGGTCCAGTGATTAGTCGAATTGAAAGTAGTTATAAGTTGGTAATTATGTGGGTAATAAACCCTTAAAAGGGTTCCCCCTGATTCCCACTCTAACTAGGTCAAATGTCGGGTCAAACTTGTTATTAAAAAGTCAACAGAATGTTTATTTTCTAATTTATGCATAATTAGCAATGTAGAACACATACAACCTGTTTGATCATTAATATAACTTGGTAATTAGTGTAAGAACATGTCTAAACATGTTCAACCCGACAATTTACTGTTTAGACCCGGTTCGGAACCGAAAGTCGCAAAGCTTTGACTTCAGTTCTGACCCGTTTAGGCATGTTTTAGAAATGCCTCAGAGCTTTAATTGGACTAGGTTACATGCTAGTATAACCCTCTGTGATTATACACCATGGTTCATTACTTATCCAATTAATATGCATGTTTCCGTTAATTGCTCATATGTTGACCATTATGCCCTTTTCACCTTAAAACGTGATTTTTGAAAATGTAAAAGAGTAGAAACCTTAGTTACTGATATATAAACTTGCACCCAAAATTTGACATCAATTTGAGGTGTAGATTGAGAGTTATGCTCATTAGCGTAATTAAAAGCTTCTTTAGCGATTAAACGGCATAATTAGCGTATAGTCTATTTAAGCCTACTTTTTGATATCAAACTTATAAACAACTGATGTAATATATTATTTTGGGATGTTTGAATATTTTTAATTAATTTTAGGCTGAGCATAACTTATAGTCACAGGCTTAATCCGGTAAATGTCGGTTTTGCCCTTACGGGCTATAAAATGAGTTTTACATATCTAATCGACTCCAAACCTTTAGCTACTGATTAGATATGATAAATAAATTATTTTAAGCCTTCTGGAATAATAAAAATATCAGCTTTATGTATAGAACCCGGAAATGGCTTCTAATCGCCTTTTTAAGCGTTTTTAACGCATAGTATGTACTAGAACTATTTTAAACATACAAGGGTTGATACATACTGATATTTTAGGTAAATTATAATATTTTAATAGTAAGCAAAAGTTGTTAAACTCAGACTTCTGTTTTGAGCTTTTCGGCTTATGTGAAATTACCAAAATGCCCCTACGGTGCATAGTTTGGTTATAATTGATAAATTTCACATATATACTTTACCCTACTGTTATAACTTATCAAATTAAGTATTTTTGCTGATTACATCAGACCTGTAACTCAGGTTAATACTTAAACTCTTTTATAACCTTATAAATGACCAAACTACCCCTACGGGGCATAGTTTGTGTTTAAATTCGTTTCGGGCATAATAAAAGACATCTTACTGATGTCACAACATATTTGAAGCATATTAACTTAGGAAACCTGTATATGGCTCTTACGTTCACCCGTTACGATTATTACGCGTTCGGTTCGGTTTATGTAACTAGTTTGCATAAATTAGCCGAAACGGGCCAAACCTTATCGGTTTTATCTCAAAATCCAGAATGTGTATGAAATACCCATATTAATCAAGTCTTCAAACTTGTCGGGTCTAAATCACATTCTATCCGGTCTTCGCTTAATCGTGCGTACGAACCGTATCTTTGAAAGTATCCGGTCTAAGCTTTAGCTTAATTAAAGACCCGTTAGGATTCTAATAGGTTATTATAAACCTTCGTTCCAGATTATGAGGACCAGTAAAAGCTACTTGCATTTGCTTATTGTGATTATTACTTTGCTCAGGTAAATACTTTTAACTTATTTTCCCTTATAAGGGCTTGGGTTACGGTATATAAAATACCGCTTGGTCGGGCATTAAATCTTCCATCGTTTGGTGGTTAATTGAATAATTTAATCGGTCTATTTAAATATCTTTTGTTTACTTAAAGCCTTTGGGGGGTTAATGACCATGTCCCGGATATCCCTGGCATCATTTTACAAAATGGCCACGACTTATGCGCGGGATGTAGGCGTACACCCGTCAGTGCATAAAAGAATAATGTGGTGTGTCTATTGATCTTTAACCCGGACACGATCTGGGCTACTGAACGCATAAGGAACATGTAATTCTTTTACAAGATTATATATTTAAATGATTATCCCAAGTTATAAAATGTTTATGTTACGTGCATCCAAATCAATTTTTAATCATTTTTAAAATGAGTCAGTTGATTGTATTTACCAGTGTAAACTGACGTATTTTCCCAAAAAGATTAAATGCAGGTACTAAGCGTAATAGGCTGGATTTTCTCCTTAGCATCAATAAAGAGTCTCGCAAGCTTAAGATGCCTAACGTCTGTTGAACTACTGTTTCCATTTTATTTTCGATCCATCTGTGGATAAACAATCGACTGTTGTGATACTTAATATTACAATATTATATTCGGTTGAATTATATCTTTCATTTGCTTCCGCTGTGCATATTAAATATTGTGTTGTTTGACTATTATGTTGCCAACCACGTCACGATACTCCCCACCGGGCCCACCGGTGACACGTGGAAATCGGGGTGTGACACACCAAAAGTAGTATTTCTTAAATTATTATGTCCAATAGGAAACCCTAATTGAGACCCCCAAGTAATATTTTCAGAACAGTTGGAACTAGGATCAGGGCCCCCTAAAACTCAGGGGGGGGGGGGTATTCCCTAATGGACGATTATCTTCACAGTTTGTTGTACAAAGTGAATTTCGTCGAAATTTTGACTCACCCAGGCTATGTGGACACGAGGCTACCCTAGCCTAGAAATGGACCCGTCGTGCCACGCGCGGGTGCCACGTAGACCTGGCGCGCCACGCGACAGGGACCATTTTCCAGCATATAAATGAGGGGCTTGCCACTTGCATGGCGGAGTTATTACGACGAGAAAATTCATTTTCTACTTTACGTTGTGCTCTGATATTTCTAAAAACAATCAAATCCCGACACTCTGCTACGACAACAGGGTAATAACTCGATCACTGCTACGATACGATGTCCGATTGATTGAAACCGATCTGATGGATGTTTAAGTGTTGCCCAAATCAGGGCTATACTTTGTCATTCGTCGTGAGGGTTTTGATTTCGTGAACTTATCGTAAATGTTGTATTAAGTTACTAACCTAGTTTCGTGTGCATTGTTATTTACCTAGGTTACACTGCTAAATCAGTAGGCTAAACTCTGCCCGTCTAAACTTGCAATGTGAGTCATTCTCTTTTTTTCTCAAAAATGTTTTACAATACCCAAATGTTTTCCAGTTATATATTACAGGGATTAAGTCATGGTTATCTTGAATCACTAGCAAGTGGGGTATTGTGCACATTACTAATTTCTCACGGTTAGGTTCACCAACCTAACAGTGATAATCATCACTACTTGGGTGAAAGGACCCAATAGTGGTATGACCATCGTCACCAAGGTGTGACACGGCGCCAGATAAAAATAAGATAGTAGCCATTGTAATCGCTCTTATGCTGTAATTTATAACTAATGTGTTATTTTGTTTAACCTGAATGACTCGCCAGTATTTCCCCGCTGATAAAATATTTTTAAACATGTTTCAGGTGACTTACTGTGAACCAAGGAAAACGTGCTACGGAGCACTAACAAGCTTGAAGTGGTGGCTCAGTAAAATAAATAAACATGTTTTGTAAAACAGGGAATTTCCTCGTGAAATTCCTCTATTGTAAATTACGGGGTTTGTCCCAAATTATAAATTAAAATAATTGGGCATTTTCAAGTTTTAAAAGATCCTGTTAAACTTCCGATGTCAACTCAAACAATAAATACCACGGGTTTCTGTCCTGCGGCTCCTGGACCGGGTCACACCGGGAAGGGGGCTGTGACAGTAATCCCCCTTCTGCAACTCCTTTCTTAGGAACTTCATTCGGCTTTGATTTCTTTGAGGGGCTTGGGTTCAAATCAAACACCTTCCTTTCACCCCTTTCGATCTGTTTCTTCAGCTTAATCTCTCTTTCACGTGCGACATTTACTATCTCTGTAAGATGCCCATATTTCGAAGGAGTTATAAACTCCCGATACTCCGCACTTAGCACGTTGTAGTAATAATATATCTTTTGTTCTTCATTTTGAACTAGCTCGTCACAAAACCTGAGCTTGTCAAGAAACACTCCCGTGATCTTTTCTATCGACTCACCACTATGCCTCAGCTGAATAAACTCTTCGTTAATCCTGTTGGTCACAGCTTTCGGGCTGTGGTGTCTAAGGAATGGTGTCTTGAATTCTTCCCACGTCATAGTTCTCGTGGCCACAATTCCCTGTTCCTTTTTCAAATTATCCCACCAATCCTTAGCTTGGCCTCTTAACTGACCGGTTTCGTATGCCACAAAATCGGTCTCATCACAATGGGTTCTTTCGAACACCCCTTCCATGTCGCTAATCCATCGTTGACAAACGATCGGATCAACTTCGCCATTGTAGATCAGGGGTTTGCATGCCATAAATTTATTATATGGACCTGCTTTCGATTTACCCGTATCTCTTTCTTTCATTTCGTTCATCTTATCATCTATTACTGATAAGAGTGTGGTTTGTAGTCTATCGACAAACTGCGGTAGACTAGCTTTTAATGCCTTTCTGACTTCCTCGGCAATTGTGGCTTTCATCTCTTCAGTTAAGCGAGATGTTGAATCACCTCCGGTTGCACCGGACATTTCTTTAACTGAAATGTTCATAATAGTTAATCAATAACTATTTAATTCATTTCTATCTCGTTACATGGAAATTTATATCACACATACTTAATCACAAGTAATGTGTTATTCCTTTTCGGTTTGGTCAAGTATATAACTTGCCTTGCCTTTCCTACTTAGTGTATTTCCCGGGTTCGAGTGTATTTTTATACACTCCTCCCATACACTTTTCACATATTTTACATCATTTAAATCTATACCTCTAGACTCTTTTATAAGTAACTCTTACCGGTTGTCTCGATCAAGCTTTGAACCGAACACACTTAGTTTTAACCAGGCTCTGATTACTAACTTGTAAGGCCCTTATCGATTATTAATATTTCATATAATATATAACACATTTATAATGCCAATATTTCAAAACATCTATAAACCGATATTTACATAGACTTCAAAACCTTCAAATGAAGTTTACAAAATTTAGAACATATTGTTTACTAGCATATACTTAACTTTCAAAACATTTGTACAATATTTACAAACATTTGATAATAACTACTCCAAAGTATTTAGTGCCAAAAGTTATAGTTTTCATTTGCGGAAGCTTCTTTTCATGTGCGTGTTCGGTTCTTTAGCCATGCTTGATCGTCATCTGCAAGTTCATACTTTTTACCTATAACCAAAATCATCAATTATTAGTTATAAGAAGTTATAATGTGCATTTACAAGTCCCTAAGCTGAAACAAATACACAAAAACAACTTTTGCTGGCATATTGGTTTGTCGCGGGGCATGACAAGGAGAGCTTTGGCTCTCGCGAGCCGTGAGCAACGTTGCGTTGCGTTGCGCGACAGGCATAGGGGTTTGCCGTCGCGTGGCGCGACACCCTACTTTCGACAGAAAGTTCAGTTCCAAGACCTGCATTTTTCCAGCTCAGCTAAACTTTACGAAAACAATCATAACTTCTTCGTTATTGATCCGAATAGGGTCACGCTTCTTCCTACGTGATCATAATTCGATCCTTTATAACATAGAATTAAAATCCAACATTCACATGAACAAATTTCTTGAATTTAAGCCCTCGGCTTATAAAAATTTTCATAATTATTCGACTCGTTTACAAGTATGAACAATAAACTTAGTTTTTTACTCTCAAACTTCTATACAACTAACATACCTAAAATGATGGTGCGTTATACATGCAATTTATGTGCCCTTACTTATATGGATATGTTTAAATCCGATATCATTTCAACGTCTTTATTCATGTAATCTTTCCGGATTACAGCAAGACATCCTATTGACCCGTTTAGCTTTATCAGCGAAATCCATCGCTTCAATTCAACAAAGTTTCATTACTTTGGTTGTTTGGACCCGCTTGGTTTCCTTAACGACATCCATCGCTTTATCTTACCAAACAATCATCAATTGAGTCAGATTGACCCGTTTGACTATTATAGTGAAATCCATCATTTTTATTATATAACTATAACTTTAAACTCTTATTTAAATTGTTCGGTTTGTCTATACGGAATCCACCGTTTTGACACTCTCCAAACTTCATAACGATACATTTATCATTCAATAGAATTGGAATTAAATAACTAACAATTTCTATGAAGCGTATAGCCACGTACCTTTAAAGCTTTCCTTTCAACCGATTATCCGCTCCTCCTTGATTACTAGACAATCCACCCAAATTGCCTATAAAATCCAATTCGGATATATCGCTTAGAATTCATATTTCTATATTCAACATTCAATGCTTTCAACTAGTAAAATAAGTGATTCTTTCATAATTCTCACTTATTTCAAGTTCATTCAAGCATTTTATCAAACATCTTGTGTGCGTAATTAGTATCCTAACACTATCATGTTCATGATTAATGACTTTAACCATGTTAAATCATAGTATTTCAATTCATATATCAAGAATACCATAACCACACTTAAACTTACTTCCAAACATTCAAGTAACACTAAATCATTCTTACAATTCAAGAGTTCTTAATTCTATTCACAAAACCCATATAATCACCCATAGGCTAACATTGAAATCAATAGATTATAACATGAATCTATCAAATTCTTGTCTAAGACTTGTTCTTAGAAGTGTAATCATCCTTATTTAACCATAACATCAAACTATCATTCAAGAATCTAAGTTATGATAATTCATGTAGAATCAAACATCACCAAAAATCAAATTTAAACATACCTTGTGATCTATTAACTATGATTATCATGAATTCAGCCTTGAATCGAGTTCAATTCTGTTTTATTCTTTAATTTTTTTAAGATTTGAGTGTAACGCTCTGCGTCCCTAAACTTTTAGCTATTGTCAATTTTAGCCCTTATACTATGTGACTCTTGATACTTATGAGACTTGTGAATCTTGATGCTATGAAACTTGAATCTTATTGATACTTGATACTTGATTCTATGCAAGTAGATTCTTGATACTTAACTCTAGACTTGTGAATCTTGATGCTATGAAACGGATTGGACTGTCCGAATGGACATCCGATCGGAGGGCCATTCGACCGAACAGCCATCCGATCCGTCTGCTGCACCGCCTTACCTCCTCTCTGACACTATAAATAGGACCTGTCACATCATTTCTCACTGATGTGACAGAGACCTCCGATCTAGACGCATGCACTCTCATTCCTGAACACTTTCTTCGATTCTAGGCCGTTTCTTGTAAGTTTTCTCTTAGATTCTTGTACAACTTCAATCTATACACTATTCTCTACATGATTCTCCCTCGAAATCACATTTTTCACCGTGAGATCTCTAAGATTTGAACTCTTGAGGATGACATCATCATGGCGGTATGTACAAACGGCTGTGTGATGTCATTCCAGTCAAGACTTAGCTCAAATCTAAGGAATTTCATGTGCTTTTACACCGAATCCTTACTAAATCAAGGTTTTTCAGTCGATTTCATGTGTATCTTCAAACTTCTTAAACTTTTTACTTAAAACGGTGGAATCCGGACCCAAACGGGCTGCAGACTTGATGATTAGTCTGGAGTCGGCTTGGAAATGGATGATCGTCGGAAAAGATGACCGGAATATGGATTCGGACATGAACACCGTCAAGAACAGAACCTGATCGGACGGGGTGGTTCCCATCTGATCAGTCAGGCTGAGCCTTGATGTGTTTGCCGTTGTCTTAATACGTACCATGTCGTCACCGTTAAAACCGAAACTTAGAAACTTTACAAGGTTGCAAAAGGAACAAGATCATTGCAGTCGAATGGCGATCTGATCGGACTGCCGTCCGATCGAACGACCATCCGATCAAGTGACATGTGTCTTACAACCTTCAACACTTGAACTATTTTAAATCAGAAACTTCGAACTTTGAAACTTACACTCGAAGGTTCATTCAACCGAACGGTCATCCTATCGAATGACTTAGTATCTTGCTACAATGAAGACTTCAAAAGTTAACAATTTGGAAGCACACTATTTGGATTGAATGACCATTCGATCGAATGGCCATCGTCCGGATGACCATCCGATCGGATGGTGGTCCGTCCCATCTCACAAGTCATCTGACCGGATGACCATCTGTCTGGATGGCCATCCAATCCGGAGACTGATCCGACACTTTGCATGATTCTTGTTATCCTACTTAACGCTTATCTATTAATCTATAATCAGGCTAATCTCAGAGCTCCCTTTGATCCAATCTATAGGTGCCGATACTTAGCACCCACTGTGAGTATACTCGATCCCTTTTTGTTTTAACCTTTTGGGATGCAACATCTATTCTATGAAACTTGAAACTATTTGAAATCTAACTCTATCCTCTGTAGATGTGAAACTTGATACTTTTGGATTCTTGATTATTGATTCTTTATGCTAATGAAAGTTTAATCCTTGTGTGTAGTTCCGCCTTAACAATAGTAGCGCTATAAGAGAATGCACCTTCCCATTATTCTCGGGGGTATTGTTAGGAGGATTCTATTTGCTTTCCTTGATTCTTGGGAGAGTGGTGTCACACCCCGACCACGTATATCATACAAAACGTGGCGGAAAACGTCGGGGAGTGTTGTAACAGAATTAATTGTTTCATAACCATGGCATTCAAAGTTGTACTTTATTTATCAACATAAGAGTTACATTGTCTTAAACAGGAAATAAAGAGTTCATAACATAGTTAAACTAAGTCTATCTTCATTTTAAGTCTCTAAGGAACAGGTCCGCCCTAGTGTCACGATCATCATCCTACGCAAAAGCTCCTGAAAACACATGTGAAAATAGGTACGTCAGCATAAAAATGCCTGTGATATACATAGGTTTGTGAAAATATGATTCATGACTTATAAGTTTAGAAAAAAGTTGTTTAGCAAAAGTCAGTCATGAACCTTGTAAATTGTTTTGTTTTATAAATCATTTAAAAAGCGATAAGATCAAATGATATGTATAAATAAAAGTATAATGTATGGTTAAATGTATAACCAAGTAAAATGAGTTGTATAAAGTAATTTGTTTGTAGACCAAAGTCTTGTAAAAATCGTGTTACTTGTGTAAAATGTATAAGTCCAAATTGAATGATTTAAATAACGCTATGATACGTAATATAATACAAGCACTTATATATAGGAAATACCAGCGGTGTATCCACCATGCTTGTATCATATTACTCACATCTCATTACTTAAGTCACTTAAATAAACCACCAATGTAATAAGTCTATGTTTAAACCAATTGTTAAAAGTCCTTGTATAACCCATATCAAATGTTAATAGTCCAAAAGTAGTCGAGTAATGTGTATCAAATGTTATGTATTGTAAGTAAAGTATTGTCACATAATCCAAATGTAGAAATGTACAAAACAAAGTATTTTGAATATATCAAAAAGTTATGTTTTGCAAAGTAATGCATGTTACATTGATACAAACATTTATGTGGTAAGTTAACGCATACATTCAAGCCTTGAGACAGTCGGATAACCCTTTCAGTCAAGGTTATCAAAAGAAATGTTTTTGGATTCAGTCATTCCTTACATCCAAACAAAACCCGAGATGTCAGGAATGGGATTTGTCAAGTCCTATGGTACCAGTACTTACTACCGAGCGGCGTAGCTAATGTTAATGAACGTATATAAGTCTCGTTTGTGCAAACCAAATGTTATAGCGATTGTATACATGTCATATGAAAACAATGTACTAAGTATGCTAAGTTAACATACAAAGCAAAAAAGTCATGTAAATCAATGTGCTAGCATGCTATCAGTCAACATACATAGCAGAAATGTAAAGTAAAACAATGTACTAAATATGCACACAATGGACATACATAGCATGAAATGTAATGAAATCATGTACTATAATGTACTAACAAACATAGCAGGTATATGATGTGAAAATAGGAAAGCATGAAAGTAACAAGTAGGCACATGTGTTTCACCCCAAAACAGTTTTGAAAACAGTAAAAGAGGGGTCTATGTACTCACTTGAGATTGCTCAGAAGTCCTAAGATAACCACCAAACAATGCTAGAGATCACGGAATCAAACGGCACCTAATATAGGTAACTATGTTAATAAACCGGACCTATATCGGAGGATCGGATAGAATGAGGGGTCGTAAACCAAATTAGTATGGAACTCATGTAGTATGGTTTAACAAAGCCTACATACTAAATGAAACCTAGCCTAAGTGCTTACGACCCATTACGACCCGTTTAGGTAGCTTATGCTACTTTAACGCGTCGTTCGCGTGAAACGCGTTCGGACCGCTTAACTAGTCCTATGACAAGTAACATATGCCTTAACATGTCTAATATTGTTGTCAAATCAGTTTAGATGTCAAAAGTTATGTTACATATGTTTAAAATGAATTTTGGCATCAAAGGGGTATTTTGGTAATTTACCTAAGGCATATAAACTACCTATCATACAACCACTTAAACGAAGCGACCATAAGGTATAACCTCGGAAGGTTATTCCCTATATACTATGGTCACCTAATGTGTTTGGTCGGATCCTAATGATCGACCAAATGGGTCGGGTTCGAAGGTATAAGCGATTTATTAGATCGCTTACCCTTACGACCCTAGACAACGTGGTAATCAGTAGGCATAGTCACAAGGGACTATAACCATCGTGATTACGCTCACGTTGCGAAGTTCAAACGAACTTCGCATTGACCATAAACTGGTCAATGCAGAAAGTCAAACAAAGTTTGACTTTCGGACTCGAAAAGCAATAAAAGAACGAAGGAATACTTACGAAGGGTCCCCGAATGCTAATCTTGATTCAAGTAGCTCAGGTATGAAACAATGGTTTCAACTTAGAGCTTCTCAAATCAGATTCTTGTGAGGAATGAGTGAAGTTGAGGTGGGTATTTATAGATTTCGATTCACCGTTAGGATCGTTTCTTGGATAACGTGCCTTGATCTCGCACGTACACTTGTCGGAATGTTGTGGTAGCTCATTTTGCTCCCACCACCAGTTATTGACAAGTGGCATTGGCCTTTGGAGGGTTTAGAGGCCATTAATCAGCAGCCAAGACAATTTTATGCATCTGACCCCTGCTTGCGCACCGTAACACTCATAGTGTTGAGGTGCGCAAGGACCTACATACCAGAAGTTTGAAAAATGGCAGAACAGGCCCCTGAAGCTCCAAACTTGCTATTTGATGCATTTTTGACACATTTAAGCCCCGTTAACCCCATTTCAAAGCTCTAAAATAAAGTTAAAGTATAGGGAACTTAAAATGTGCTCAAAAATATCTCGGATGTCGGTTCGTTTGGCCGTACGATTGCGTTGTTCGGTTAATTACGACGGAATGCGCATAAGCGCGAAAAACGATCCAAATGGCGTGACGAATGGATTTTTCTCATGCCAAACACTAAAATAAAATATTTTAGTGCTTACATAAATTTTTGGATGTCCGGATGTATTCAGAACGTAAGTTATGCGCGAAAATGCAAACTTGTGCACTTTTTGACGCTTTTAGTCCCTAAATGACCCAAAAGTTTATTTTAGCATACCGAACCCTTCAAAGCCTATTTCTAAGCTATGTGAAGGATATTTATGGTATGTTTAACTTATGGTCATGTTCCGGAATGTCTGTGACAATTCAAATTGGCATACTTTCGCAGGTTGTCAAATTTAGTCCCTGTAGACGAGTTAACTTGTTTTTGCCATACCAAAGCCTTCAAAACTTATTTCTAAGTTATGTAAAGGTTATTTAAGGTATGTTAAGTATATGTTGTTGTTCTGGAGTATTTGTCGCATTAAACTGGTTACGTTTACGCACCAGTTTGCGTATAACTCTCCAGAAAGCGATATAGAGTTTGAAATTGAATAAAAGTCAAAACATGAAAAACGTAAAACACAACCAAACAAACATTGGGATCAAATAACATTGTTTTATTGATAATTGAATTGTTCTCAATGATTACAAGCACAGATGTTACAGTCTCCCCTACTTGTGGAAATTTCGTCCCGAATTTTATTTAGAGGAAACTCGTGGAAAAAGATGCGGATATTTCGCCTTCATTTGATCTTCGCGTTCCCAAGTAAACTCGGGTCCACGTTTAGCTTCCCAGCGAACTTTGACCAAAGGAATGCGCTTGCGTTTGAGCCACTTGACTTCACGTTCCATGATTTCCACAGGCTACTCAACAAATTTAAGTGTTTTATCAACATGAATTTCGTCAAGTGGTATGTGGAGGTTCTCATCAGCTAAACACCTCTTGAGATTGGACACGTGAAAAGTTGGATGAACATTTCCAAGTTCAGGAGGTAACTCAAGTCTGTAGGCTTCCTTACCGATTCTTTCGATGATCTTGAATGGTCCAACGTATCTAGGTGCAAGTTTCCCTTTCTTTCCAAATCTGATCACACCTTTCCAAGGTGAGACCTTAAGTAATACTCGATCACCGACTTGAAATTCCAAGGTTTGCGTTTTGGGTCCGCGTAACTCTTTTGACGGCTTCTAGCTGTCTGAAGGTTATCACGAACTTTCTTAATCTTGTCAGTTGTCTCTAAAATGAGGGCAGGTCCAGTAAGCTGAGCCTCGCCGATCTCATTCCAGCAGACTGGTGAACGACATTTTCGACCATAGAGAGCTTCGAAAGGAGCCATTTTGATGCTGGTGTGATAACTGTTGTTGTAGGAGAATTCAATTAACAGAAGATGTGAATCCCAACTACCACCAAAGTCAATCACACAAGCTCTAAGCATATCCTCCAGAGTCTGGATTATTCTTTCAGATTGACCATCAGTTTGCAGATGATAAGCCGTGCTCAGATTAAGTTGGGTCCCCATAGCAGATTGCATGGTTCTCCAAAAATGAGAAGTGAAACGAGCGTCTCTGTCAGAAATGATGTTCAAAGGAACACCATGTCGAGCTACAATTTCATCCACATAGATTTTAGCAAGTCTGTCAACAGAAAAATCCTCACGGATTGGCAAGAAATGTGCTGACTTAGTAAGACGATCAACGACTACCCAGATGGCATCATGACCTTTCTTTGTGCGCGGAAGTTTGGTAATGAGATCCATAGTAATGTTTTCCCATTTCCAAACTGGGATCTCTGGTTGCACCAATAAACCAGAAGGACGCTGATGTTCAGCCTTAACCTTAAGACAAGTAAGGCATTTTGATACATATAAGGCAATGTCTTTCTTCATACCAGGCCACCAATACTGAATACGAAGATCCTTATACATCTTATCTGAGCCAGGATGAATAGAATAACGTGACTTATGGGCTTCATCCATAAGCAAGGTGCGAAGGTTATCTTGGCTTGGGACCCAAAAACGGTCCATGAAGTAATACGATCCATTGTCCTTCAGTTCTAGATCAAGTGTTATGTGATAGGGAAATTCCTTATCCATCAAACTTTGTGAAACACAAGATTGTTGAGCCTGAGAAATGCGGGCTTGGATATCGGATCGAGCTTGAATAACAGATTGAACACGAACACAATGAAGCTTAGTACGTTCCTTACGACTCAATGCATCGGCTACGACATTCGCCTTACCAGGATGGTAGCGAATTTCGCAGTCATAGTCGTTTAGAAGCTCGACCCAACGTCGTTGCCTCATGTTGAGTTCTTTCTGATTGAAGATATGTTGACTACTTTTGTGGTCCGTGAAAACCACACATTTTGTTCCGTACAAATAGTGTCTCCAGATCTTAAGAGCGAAGACAACTGCACCCAACTCAAGATCATGAGTGGTGTAGTTCTTCTCATGTATCTTCAACTGCCTTGATGCATATGCTATGACTTTGTTCCTTTGCATCAGAACACAGCCAAGACCCAATTTAGATGCATCGCAATAAACGACGAAATCATCATTGCCCTCAGGCAAAGTCAGAACAGGCGTGTATAAAAGTTTTTGTTTCAAAGTCAGAAACGCTTCCTCTTGTTTGACTCCCCAATCAAAGGGTTTGTTCTTCTGAGTTAGAGCAGTTAGAGGAACTGCAATCTTTGAGAAGTTTTCAATGAAGCGGCGGTAATAACCCGCTAGACCAAGAAAAGAACGAACCTCAGTAGGAGTAGTAGGCGTATCCCAATCCTTAATCGCACTGATCTTGGAGGGATCTACATGAATACCTTGTTCATTGACAATATGTCCTAAAAATTGAACTTCTTTAAGCCAGAATTCACACTTGGAGAATTTGGCGAAAAGTTGTTCTTTCTTTAGGAGTTCCAAAGTAAGACGAAGATGTTGCTCGTGATCAGCTCGCGTCTTGGAGTATATCAAGATGTCATCAATAAAAATAATGACGAACTGATCCAAATAAGGTTTGCAGACCCTATTCATTAAGTCCATGAAAACAGCAGGAGCATTAGTCAAACCGAATAGCATGACTGTGAACTCATAATGCCCATAACGAGTGCGGAACGCTGTCTTGGGAATATCTTCTTCATGCACCCGAAGTTGATGATATCCAGATCACAGATCAATCTTTGAAAAATAAGAAGCGCCCTGCAACTGATCAAAGAGATCATCAATGTGAGGTAGGGGATATCGATTCTTGATGGTAAGCTTGTTAAGCTCACGATAATCGATACACATCCAAAAAGATCCATCCTTCTTCTTGACAAAAATAACGGGAGCACCCCAAGGTGAAAAGCTAGGACGGATAAAACCTTTGTCAGAGAGCTCCTGAAGCTGCTTAGCCGACTCTTGCATCTCAGACGGTGCAAGACGATATGGAGATCTGGCAATGGGATTTGCACCCGGTACGAGATCAATACGGAACTCGACTTGGCGTGCTGGGGGTAGACCAGGTAACTCTTCAGGAAATACTTCAGAATAATCCCGAACAACAGGAATATCTTGAATAGACTTACCTTTGCCTTTATCTGCTGTGACATGTGCCAAAAAGGCCACATAGTTCTTTCGCAGATACTTCCGAGCTTTAAAACAAGACATGAGTTTGAGACCACCGGTAGGTTTCTCACCATGCACCTGTAGGATCTCTCCTGTTGAAAGTGGTACACGAACAATCTTCTCAAAACAAACTACCTCTGCGCGATGCTTGGCTAACCAATCCATACCCACAATAACGTCGAAGCTTCCAAGTTGCATAGGCGTGAGGTCAATAGGAAAAAGATGGTCGTTAAGGTTTAACTGGCAGTTGCGAAGAACAGAATCAAGAACAATGGGTTCACCACTAGCAACCTCTACTGTCAAAGGTTTACCCAGTTTCGTTCTAGACACGCGAAGCAATGGCTCAAAAGATAATGACACAAAACTCTTATTGGCACCCGAATCAAAAAGAACAGATGTCGGCTGATTATTAATAAAGAACGTACCGTTCACCGCTTCATTGTCTGCTTGTGCCTCTTGTGCATTCAGGTTGAAGACTCGACCTCGAGCCTGAGCCTGATTCTGATTTGGATTCTGATTCTGGTTGGCTAGCCTTGGGCACCAGTTTCTGTAGTGGGTCAGATCCCCACAATTGTAGCACGAACCAGGAGGAAAATGAGGTCGTGCAGCTTGACCTTGTTGCTGAGCAAGAGGCTGAGCAACTTGTTGGGCTTGGTTCTGAACTGCCTGGTTCTGATTAGCAGGAATGCGGCAAGTGGCAGCAAGATGACCAATTCTTCCGCAGTTAGTGCAATGACGACATTGGAGATGTGGTAGGTGGTGGCCGTTACACCTGTTGCACAAAGGCGCAGTGCCAAGATATGGCTTCTTGGCTAGTGGTTGCGCAGGCTGATTTGGTGCAGCTTGGGCCTGTGCAGTAATGGCATAGTTTTGGGAAGCCTTTCGCTTCCTATAACCCTTTGAAGAACCATAATTCTTTCCATTCTTGTTTTGACCTTTCTTGCTATCCCCCTTGTCAGACGCCTGCTTCTTACCCTTGTCACCCTTTTTATGCAGCTTTCCCTTTCGAACCTGTGACTCAGTCAATGTCGCTGCTAACTCGATCGCCTGACGGAGTGTGGCAGGGTTACTACCAGTAATGATGTATTGCACTGAGTCAGGTAGGCCGTCGATGTATCTTTCGATAGCCTTGTCGAGTGGGGTAACCATTGTTGGGCAAAGCAGACTCAACTCCTCAAACCTGTCAGTATACGCCCTGTGCTCGCCACTGTCTTGTTTCAAGTCATCAAACTCTTTCTCCAAAGCTCGCTGTTCATGACGAGGACAGAACTCCCTCATCATAAGGGCCCTAAGTTCAGCCCAAGTTTGTGCTAGAGCAACTTCTGCACCACGGTCTCTCATAACCCCGTTCCACCATCTGAGAGCCCTCTTCTGAAACACACTCGAAGAAAACTCGACCTTGCGGTTGTCAGGACACTGCACGTGGCGGAAAGTATTCTCAATGCTCTCGAACCATTGAAGAAGCCCAGTCGCTCCCTCAGAACCACTAAACTTGAGTGGTTTAGCCGAGTTAAAATCCTTGAATTTGCATGGAGCATTGTTGTTGTTGTTGGCTTGGTTCCATTGAGCAAAGAGGTTTGGGAATTGAGCAGCCATTTGCTGCGCAATGATTTCTGCCAATTCGGCAGTCGCTATCTGGTTTTCGCGTCGAGGAGGCATTCTAAAAGAGGAAACATGAAAGGAAACGAGTGAGATGATTGGATGAAAAGAATGATATGAAACAAAAATTAACAACAGCAAAGATGGTGGTCATTTGTTCGCATCACAAAGCAAACAAACGACACACAGTGACTAATCAAAGTAAATGGGTCAAAAATAATGTATCGCGAAGACATGCTCGCCTATAAGTGAACACTCACCCCAAGAGTTCCCAGGTAAGAGTGACTGGTCCGATTATGTGGATTTGTACGAACACTCTAGCCTTAGACAGAAAACCCAGGGTACAGGCATTCACTCTTCCAGTTTTCAAAACCTTACAACAGAAGGTTCAAAACCTAGTAATCAATCATCCAAAAACAGATGATTAATTTTCAAAGCGGATTCGAACTTGATGTTCCCGTTGTAGTTATCACCTAAGGATAGGTGAAGTGCATGTTTTAAAATCTAAACACAAGATAACTTGTGTTAGGGTCCTAGAAAGGTTATAGTCTAGGTTAAAGAATTACTAATAACCTAATTCCCTATAATCATTGGCTCTGATACCAACTCTTCTGTCACACCCCGACCACGTATATCATACAAAACGTGGCGGAAAACGTCGGGGAGTGTTGTAACAGAATTAATTGTTTCATAACCATGGCATTCAAAGTTGTACTTTATTTATCAACATAAGAGTTACATTGTCTTAAACAGGAAATAAAGAGTTCATAACATAGTTAAACTAAGTCTATCTTCATTTTAAGTCTCTAAGGCACAGGTCCGCCCTAGTGTCACGATCATCATCCTACGCAAAAGCTCCTGAAAACACATGTGAAAATAGGTACGTCAGCATAAAAATGCCTGTGAGATACATAGGTTTGTGAAAATATGATTCATGACTTATAAGTTTAGAAAAAAATTGTTTAGCAAAAGTCAGTCATGAACCTTGTAAATTGTTTTGTTTTATAAATCGTTTAAAAAGAGATAAGATCAAATGATATGTATAAATACAAGTATAATGTATGGTTAAATGTATAACCAAGTAAAATGAGTTGTATAAAGTAATTTGTTTGTAAACCAAAGTCTTGTAAAAATCATGTTACTTGTGCAAAATGTATAAGTCCAAATTGAATGATTTAAATAACGCTATGATATGTAATATAATACAAGCACTTATATATAGGAAATACCCGCGGCGTATCCACCATGCTTGTATCATATTACTCACATCTCGTTACTTAAGTCACTTAAACAAACCACCAATGTAATAAGTCTATGTTTAAACCAATTGTCAAAAGTCCTTGTATAACCCATATCAAATGTTAATAGTCCAAAAGTAGTCGAGTAATGTGTATCAAATGTTATGTATTGTAAGTAAAGTATTGTCACATAATCCAAATGTAGAAATGTACAAAACAAAGTATTTTGAATATATCAAAAAGTTATGTTTTGCAAAGTAATGCATGTAACATTGATACAAACATTTATGTGGTAAGTTAACGCATACATTCAAGCCTTGAGACAGTCGGATAACCCTTTCAGTCAAGGTTAACAAAAGAAATGTTTTCGGATTCAGTCATTCCTTACATCTAAACAAAACCCGAGATGTCAGGAATGGGATTTGTCAAGTCCTATGGTACCAGTACTTACTACCGAGCGGCGTAGCTAATGTTAATGAACGTATATAAGTCTCGTTTGTGCAAACCAAATGTTATAGCGATTGTATACATGTCATATGAAAACAATGTACTAAGTATGCTAAGTTAACATACAAAGCAGAAAAGTCATGTAAATCAATGTGCTAGCATGCTATCAGTCAACATACATAGCAGAAATGTAAAGTAAAACAATGTACTAAATATGCACACAATGGACATACATAGCATGAAATGTAATGAAATCATGTACTATAATGTACTAACAAACATAGCAGGTATATGATGTGAAAACAGGAAAGCATGAAAGTAACAAATAGGCACATGTGTTTCACCCCAAAACAGTTTTGAAAATAGTAAAAGAGGGGTCTATGTACTCACTTGAGATTGCTCAGAAGTCCTAAGATAACCACCAAGCAATGCTAGAGATCACGGAATCAAACGGCACCTAATATAGGTAACTATGTTAATAAACCGGACCTATATCGGAGGATCGGATAGAATGAGGGGTCGTAAACCAAATTAGTATGGAACTCATGTAGTATGGTTTAACAAAGCCTACATACTAAATGAAACCTAGCCTAAGTGCTTACGACCTATTACGACCCGTTTAGGTAGCTTATGCTACTTTAACGTGTCGTTCGCGTGAAACGCGTTCGGACCGCTTAACTAGTCCTATGACAAGTAACATATGCCTTAACATGTCTAATATTGTTGTCAAATCAGTTTAGATGTCAAAAGTTATGTTACATATGTTTAAAATGAATTTTGGCATAAAGGGGTATTTTGGTAATTTACCTAAGGCATATAAACTACCTATCATACAACCACTTAAACGAAGCGACCATAAGGTATAACCTCGGAAGGTTATTCCCTATATACTATGGTCACCTAATGTGTTTGGTCGGATCCTAATGATCGACCAAATGGGTCGGGTTCGAAGGTATAAGCGATTTATTAGATCGCTTACCCTTACGACCCTAGACAACGTGGTAATCAGTAGGCATAGTCACAAGGGACTATAACCATCGTGATTACGCTCACGTTGCGACATTCAAACGAACTTCGCATTGACCATAAACTGGTCAATGCAGAAAGTCAAACAAACTTTGACTTTCGGACTCGAAAGCAATAAAAGAACGAAGGAATACTTACGAAGGGTCCCCGAATGCTAATCTTGATTCAAGTAGCTCAGGTATGAAACAATGGTTTCAACTTAGAGCTTCTCAAATCAGATTCTTATGAGGAATGAGTGAAGTTGAGGTGGGTATTTATAGATTTCGGTTCACCGTTAGGATCGTTTCTTGGATAACGTGCCTTGATCTCGCCCGTACACTTGTCGGAATGTTGTGGTAGCTCATTTTGCTCCCACCACCAGTTATTGACAAGTGGCATTGGCCTTTGGAGGGTTTAGAGGCCATTAATCAGCAGCCAAGACAATTTTCTGCATCTGACCCCTGCTTGCGCACCGTAACACTCATAGTGTTGAGGTGCGCAAGGACCTACATACCAGAAGTTTGAAAAATGGCAGAACAGGCCCCTGAAGCTCCAAACTTGCTATTTTATGCATTTTTGACACATTTAAGCCCCGTTAACCCCATTTCAAAGCTGTAAAATGAAGTTAAAGTATAGGGAACTTAAAATGTGCTCAAAAATATCTCGGATGTCGGTTCGTTTGGCCGTACGATTGCGTTGTTCGGTTAATTACGACGGAATGCGCATAAGCGCGAAAAACGATCCAAATGGCGTGACGAATGGATTTTTCTCATGCCAAACACTAAAATAAAATATTTTAGTGCTTACATAAACTTTTGGATGTCCGGATGTATTCAGAACGTAAGTTATGCGCGAAAATGCAAACTTGTGCACTTTTTGACGCTTTTAGTCCCTGAATGACCCAAAAGTTTATTTTAGCATACCGAACCCTTCAAAGCCTATTTCTAAGCTATGGGAAGGATATTTATGGTATGTTTAACTTATGGTCATATTCCGGAATGTCTGTTATAGTTCAAATTGGCATACTTTCGCAGTTTGTCAAATTTAGTCCCTGTAGACGAGTTAACTTGTTTTTGCCATACTAAAGCCTTCAAAACTTATTTCTAAGTTATGTAAAGGTTATTTAAGATATGTTAAGTATATGTTGATGTTCCGGAGTATTTTTCGTATTAAACTGGTTACGTTTACGCACCAGTTTGCGTATAACTCTCCAGAAAGCGATATAGAGTTTGAAATTGAATAAAAGTCAAAACATGAAAAATGTAAAACACAACCAAACAAACATTGGGATCAAATAACATTGTTTTATTGATAATTTAACTGTTCTCAATTATTACAAGCACAGATGTTACAAGTGGTAAATGCATTGGGACACTTGGGTTATCACTTAGACTGCGAACACTAGCATGGCTGAAACTATTTTATTGTTTACATGACGGATATGAGTCTTTTTAACTATTATATTATATTCTCAAACTTGTATACTCGCCAGTACATTATTGTATTGACTTTATTTTAATACATGTTGCAGGCTGATAGAATGCTGGAATCATGGGAAAACAAGCTAGGTTGCTGCTTGAAATACACGCCTAGTTAATCTAGAAATTTGAAACAATATTTGATGTTTTGGATGTGATACTTATGTTTGATTTGTGGATTGTTTTAGTCAATGTTTGAATCTATTTAATCTATATCGAAATATCTAGTGTTATGGAAACTTTTGAGCAATCTGAACGCTTAGTGTCGCGCCCCGATGTTTCCGCCATCGGTTGGGGTGTGACAGATTGGTATCAGAGCCATAACTATAGGGAATTAGGAAAGTAGGAATGCTTTGCCTAGACTATAGTTCTAGGAATCTTGACTCTTATTTGTTGTTTAAAACTTATGTATTCTACCGTATCTGCTTCCTAGCAGCACATATTCCTGTTAAACTTACATGCCTTTCCTAAGGCTGACACAATATACACTTGTAAACTTTGGAAACACTGCTAATCAGTGTTTGTATTTTGCACGAAATTTGCCCTCAAGTCAGGAGTGACATCTGAACCTTGATGGGAAATTTCCTTGTTATATTCTAGTAGGTCTTATTTGCTGATAAGTACCGACGCTATTAGGGTACGATGTTGTCAAGATAGAGGTGAAACTCACACCTTGATAACTAGTGACACTCCTCGATTTTTATGTCTCGCCAAAGTCTCGAAATTCCCAATCAATTAGGAATGTGAAATGACCAAAAGGGCGAATATCGTAGGCCTAACATCGATGACGTATTTGTCTAAGTAAGTCAAGGCACGTTGCCTCAATTCGAAAGGGGTTCGAATCGCTTTGGTAAGTCGCTGTTCCTCTACCCGGAACAATCCTATGTTTTATGAGCCTATCTTTTATGTTATCGCGAATTTTATGTGTGGTTTAACTTAACTCTTCGTTATTTGAGACTTTTTTTACACAAATCTCACGTGTGTCCGGAATCTAAAAAAAACTCTAATCATAATCACTCAGAACAAACTAAATTTACGAAGCTTTATTCATCATGTTAATCTACATGGGAATCTTGATTGACTATGATACTATATGAAGCTATCTGATGAATCTAGGTGTTATTGTGGTTGTGAAGCACCAAACGTAACATGGCCCTGAAATACGAGACAGAAGTGACATGTCCGAAACATGGTGGATACGCCGCTGGTACTTCCTATATATAAGTGTTCCCGACATGTTACCAACTTTCGTACCACGTGCCATGCGAAACTTAGTGCTTTGCAGACCGGTGATGAGAATGTTGAACTCTAAGCTATGGGAAACTACTTGTGTAATCTATGTGAAATCTATGTGTAATCTACATGTCCTCTAGTGTGAATGTGTTGTTTTGAGTAACAAAATACGAAGCGTAGCCTAGCGCCAAAGACGAGGCGGGTGTGGCATGTCCAAAACATGGTGGATACGCCGCTGGTACTTCCTATATATAAGTGAAACTGGCATGTTACCGAACCTTCGTGCCACGCACTAAGTGAAGTTCGTAGTTTTGCGGACTCGGGTTGAAGTTGTTGAAACTATTTGGTTAATCTATGTGAAGGCCTTGTGAGAATAATTGAAGTTAATGTTATGGTTGGCGAAACACGACACCGATGACGAGACGGACGTGGCATGATTGAAGCATGGTGGATACGCCGCTGGTACTTCCTATATATAAGTTCTTCCATCATGTTGCCGAACTTTCGTAGCACGTGCCATGTGGGGATTCGTTGTTTTGTGGACTGTGGTGAGATGGTTAAACACTAACTTATGTGAATCTATTGGGTTAATCTACGTGTGTATGATGATGAGTGTGTTGTTATGTTTGGAAATTGCGACACGTAACATGACACCGAATACGAGGCGGAAGCGATGTGCCCGAAGCGTGGTGGATACGCCGCTGGTACTTCCTATATATAAGCGTTTCTGACGTGTTGCCAAGCTTCGTACAACGTGCCATGCGAAGGTCGTGGGTTTGCGGTGTTGAATCTATTGGAATCTATGTGAAACTAAAACTCGAATCTTTAAATTACGTGAAACTTGTTGAATCTTAAGTCTTAATCTATCGTGTGTGAATCTATATACTATGAGACTTTGTGATCTAGACTTATACGATCCTCTTGTTGGATCTTTAGATGTCTTCTCGTAAGCTATCTGACACTCTCAAGAGATCCAGGGAGAAGTCTCAGAAAAAGATGATGTCCTTCATGTCCGACCAGATCGCTCGATTCATGCCAAAGATCGTCTCTGAGATCCAGGGATCGAACACTCCACCCTCTTCTGTTGACTCTAAGACAGAGAAAGTAAAGCCTACGAAGTTCAACTACAAACACTTTGTCTCTTGCAACCCTAAGCCGTTCACGGGCAGTAATGGGGTGACCGCCATGCTCGAGTGGTTTGACAACATCAAGGTTACCTTCATTAACAGCGAGTGCCCAGAGCATTTAAAGATGATGTGCGTGAGTGTTATTAGTTTTTAATGTATATGTTAAGCCATTTTTAACACTTTTTAGCCAAGTTTTAAATTTATAAAACACGATATTTACTAACACTAAACACACATATGGGCAAGTGCACCTATCGTGAGCGTAGTATAGTGTTGGCAAGATACCGAGGTCGTCCAAGGACACAAGAGCTTTTAGTACCGGTTTATCCACAACGTCTAATCAAATCAAAAGTTTAGAAAAAGGTATTAAACTAGAAAAAGAAAATAAAAACTAACTAAAATGCTGAAAAATAAAAATAAAAGAAAAAACAGATAGACAAGATGAATCACTTGGCTCCGACTCGTGTATAGTGTAACCCTTGATTATTTCCGCACTTTTGCACTTTTTAAGAGATTATCTTAGCTATTGTAGTAGGCCCCTCTTTTGAAGGCGACGTTACCCTCAACCCAGTAGTTTGAGTCAGCAAGGATACAATCCTAAAGGGTCGGATTATTGAAAGATAATTAATTAAGTTATTAATGCATATTATGGTAGGCCCCTCTTTTGAAGGTGACGTTACCCTTGGCTAAGTAGTCTGAGTCAGCAGGGATACAGTCCTAAGTAGCCCGGTTAAAGTATTAATAGTAGTTTAACTTATGAGGGGATCAAAGAGTTTGGACCCCCGCCATCCAATACCGTTAAGTATTGAAGGAGGTCCTACTAAATTTGACCCAGGTCCTTTGCAGGATCTATACACTGAACAATGGCAAGACTCTTACCAAACCGTTCCCTTAACCCCCGACCAGGTAGCCAACATACCTCCATATAGACCGTGGAGATATGAATGGTGAAAATCTTTTATTTTATATAGACAGTAAAATAATGCCAAGACACCACGGACAAACGATAAGGAAAAATCACATTCAACATAAGAAACTAGTTATTAAAGTCATTAATACATAACCAAGTAAAAAGTGCGAAAATATTAAAAATAAAAAGTATTACACTAGACACTTTGTCTTCACCAAGTGATGTATGAGACTTAGGCAAACATGGCCTTGATTGTCAAGAACTCTTACGATCAATCTTGGATCCCGAGACGACTCACACACTCTATGATGGACAATGGATGATGGTGGTGGATGATGGTGTTATGGTGGTGGTGGGTGGTGGGTGAAGTGTGAGAGAGGTGGTGTGCCAAGGCATGGTTTGAGCTTGAGCCAAGCACTCCTATTTATAGGCTGAACAGAAGCTCGGGCACGGCCCCGTGTCCACATCCTTCTCTGTCTTCATTAATTGCTCTTGTCTGTATTAGTTGACCATGGCCCCGTGTCCGCTGGGCACGACCCCGTGTGCAGAAGCATATCTGTACTATCAAGATTTGCCTGGATTCTGCGAATCTTATAGTTGACCACGGCCCCGTATCCGCTGAGCACGGCCCCGTGGTGGGCGATGGAAGCTTCTACAACTTTGTCTTTTATGCTGACACTTGGGCACGCCCCCGTGCTCATTGAGCACGGGGCGTGTTCAGCCTTCTGTTCTCTTATTTTGCTTGGGAAGATGCTGTCGTGGGGTCGGGCATGTCATGTTTGTTCCTTTTCTTGTATTTATGTTAGATTTAGCTACCTTTTTGCTTCTTTTGTTAATTTGAGCTCATTTATTCCTGAAAATACAAAAGGAAGACAAAAGCACATTTTTTCCAACACTAGTACTAAAAAAGGGTTAGTTTTATGCCACAATTGATGTAATTTATATGTTGCATTTTGCACACATCAAAAGACTAGGAGTGCAACGGGAATGTTTCAAGGCAGAGCTCTAGAGTGGTGGTCATCTGTTCTAATGAAGAAGCCTATGCTCTTCCACGGGTTGAGGTGCGAGAATTGAGGATGCTTGAATTCTGCCCTCCCCATGAACAACTGAAACTCGAAGAAGAGTTATGGCATTTGAAGCAAATTGGTGATGACATTCTGGCTTATACTACCCGTTTTAAACAACTCATCTTAATCGTGCCTCACTTGGTTTCTACTCCTAAACGTGTGATAACCAAGTACATCAATGGGTTACCTCCTGCTATGCGAGATTCGATTGAAGCAGCTCGGCTCGAGACTAATGAAGAAGTTTATCGTCTGGCAGCATGTTTGAACAGCAATCGTGTATGTGATAAACAGTTTGGAAACTCCGCCCCTTCAAAATAAGCAAATCAAGTTACCCAGAAGCCCAGTGGTAACAGAAACAAGAAACGAAAGTCTCAAGGTTCTGGCTGTAACGGCATTGTCCCTACTGCGAATGCAAACCCTGCTGCTAAGCCCGCTCCTGTTGCTGCTGTTCCAAACCCTCCTGCTCCTGAAATTAAAAAGCAGTACACTGGGCCTCATCCTAAGTGTGCAACTTGCAACTTTCATCACCCTGCTAATTCTGCTTGTTGTTTGTGTACCAACTGCAATCGCTATGGTCACACGACTCCCTATTGTCGTCAAGTTAACCCGGCCCAACCTGCTCAGCAAGCACCAGTTCAGGCAGCTCTACCAGCTCCCCCAGCTCCTCCTCAGAATCCTAGACCAGTCAACACAGTTCGTGCATGCTACAAGTGTGGAGACACTACTCATCTCCGTAACCAGTGTCCGCAGCTAAACCAGGAGCAACAACCAGCTGCTCGTGGACGAGTGTTCAACCTTAACGCTAATCAGGCTCGTAACGACAATGACATCGTTAATGGTACGTTTCTCATCAATAATCTTTACGCTTCGATACTATTTGATACTGGTGCCGACAGAAGCTTTGTGTCCGTAGAATTTGAATCTTCGTTAAACTGTGCACGCTCCAAACTACCTAAGTCGTTTTCGGTTGAGATTGCCGTCTATTCTAGTTGATTCTATCCTCAGTTGTTGTTCCTTGACTCTTAACGACCACGTATTTGCTATTGATCTCATACCCATGCAATTGGGTAGTTTTGATGTCATAATCGGCATGGATTGGTTGCGTAAGAATCATGCCAAGATTGCCTGTTACGAGAAGTACGTTTGTTTACCTCTTCCGTCCGGTGAAACTTTACACGTTTATGGAGACCAACCTTCTAGAGGGCTGAAGCTGATGTCATGCACTCAGGCGAATAGGTGCTTATGTAAACCGTACTTTGCCTTCTTGGCCCACATAGTGGAACAAAAGGGCAAGGGAAAGAACATAAGCGATGTTCCAGTAGTGTGTGATTTCCCTGACGTCTTTCCTGAGGATCTTCCTGGTCTTCCTCCTCCTCGATCTGTTGATTTTTGTATTGATCTCATACCTTGCTCGCCTCCTGTCGCCAAGGCTCCTTGCAACCCTCTGAGATGCAAGAACTATCTAGTCAACTACAAGAACTGCTCGACAAGGGATTCATTCGCCCAAGTACCTCTCTGTGGGGTGCTCCTGTGCTATTCGTCAAGAAGAAAGATGGTTCGTTTCGTATGTGTATCGACTACCGCGAACTTAATAAACTCACCGTAAAAAATCGGTATCCCCTCCCTCGTATCGATGATTTATTCGACCAATTACAAGGCGCGTCCTGTTTTTCTAAAATCGACCTTCGATCTGGCTATCATCAACTATGTGTTCTCGAGTAGGATGTTCCCAAAACCGCATTTCGTACTCGTTATGGGCACTACAAGTTCGTGGTCATGCCTTTTGGCCTGACCAACGCACCCGCCGTGTTCATGGATCTTATGAATCGTGTTTGTAAACCTTATCTGGATCGTTTTGTGATAGTCTTTATTTATGATATTCTCATTTATTCTAAAACTAGAGTTGATCATGCTCGTCATTTACACTTGATACTTGAGTTACTACGTGGTGAACGCTTATACGCTAAATTCCCTAAGTGTGAATTTTGGATTGATGAAGTACAATTTCTTGGTCACGTTGTTAGTAAGCAAGGTATCCATGTTGACCCTTCTAAAATCGAAGCTGTGAAGAATTGGAGTACACCTAAATCTGTATCTGAGATTCGCTCCTTCCTAGGATTGGCTGGTTATTACCGCCAATTCATCTCGTACTTCTCTAAGATCGCCGTTCCTCTTACTTTGTTGACTCAGAAAGAGAAGCCTTTTGCTTGGGGTCCTGAGCAAGAGGAATCTTTTCAGACCCTCAAGAACCTTCTGTGCAACGCTCCTGGTCTTACTCTCCCTGATGGGAATGACGACTTCGTGGTGTATTGCGATGCCTTGAACCATGGCTTGGGTTGTGTGCTCATGCAGCGGGACAAGGTTATTGCTTATGCCTCCCGTCAACTCAAGATACATGAGAAAAACTATACCACTCACGATCTGGAGCTTGGTGCAGTTGTGTTTGCGTTAAAGATTTAGTGACACTATCTGTATGGAACTAAGTGTGTGGTTTTCACTAACCATAAGAGCCTTCAACATATCTTTAACCAAAAGGAACTGAACATGCGACAGAGACGTTGGGTGGAATTGCTTAATGACTACGACTGCGAAATTCGCTATCAGCCGGGCAAGGCGAATGTAGTGGCCGATGCTCTTAGTCGTAAGACTCATGTAAATACTATTCGTTGTTATCATACCTCTATTGATCTTCATACTTGTATTCGTGAAGCACAATATTCGTCAACAAATGAAAGAAGTTTAGAAGTGGAAATCCAAGGCGCTAAAATTGATCAACTTGAAACAAAGTCGGATGGACTTCAATACTAACTCAATCGCATCTGGGTACCGGATCGCGATAACCTTCGTGAGCTCATTATGAATGAGGCCCACAAGTCTCGATACTCTATTCATCCTGGTGCCGATAAGATGTACCATGACTTGCGTACGACCTATTGGTGGCCTGGCATGAAAAAGGATATTGCTGCCTATGTCTCGAAGTGCCTCACTTGTTTAAAAGTGAAAGCTGAACATCAACATCCCTCAAGACTCTTAAAACAACCTAAAATCCCTGTTTGGAAATGGGATAGTATTGCTATGGACTTTATAACTAAACTACCCCGTACACCCACTGGTCATGACAGTATATGGGTGATCATTGACCGATTAACCAAATCAGCCCACTTTCTTCCGATCCGTGAAGACTTCAAAGTGGAGAAACTTGCTCGAATCTATACCGATGAAATCATATGTCATCATGGTATACCCATTGACATTATCTCCGACCGCGATGGTCGATTCACTTCACGTCTTTGGCAAACTTTCCAGTCCGCTATGGGTTCTATTTTGAATCCTAGCACAGCCTTTCATCCTCAAACGGATGCACAGACTGAGCGCACTATACAAACCCTAGAGGATATGCTCCGCTCTTGTATCATCGACTTTGGTGGTAATTGGGATGTACATTTACCATTGATTGAGTTCTCATACAACAAAAACAATCATTCCAGTATTTAGATGGCTCATTTCGAAGCTTTATATGGTCGCAAGTGCCGATCTCCTCTCGGTTGGCATGAGGTTGATGATGAGATCATTCAAGAAACGACGGATAAGATTTTTCAGATTCGCGATAACTTGATCAAGGCTAGGAGCAGACAAAAGAGCTATGCTGATAAAAGGCGTAAGCCTCTGGAATTTAGTGTTGGAGATCGAGTACTGCTCAAGGTATATCCCTGGAAGGGAGTGATTCGTTTTGGTAAGAAGGGAAAGCTCGCCCCTCGCTATATGGGTCCTTTCACGATACTCGAAAGGATTGGTAAGGTGGCGTACCGACTTGACCTACCACAAGAACTAAACAGTGTACATCTGGTATTCCACGCATCTAATCTCAGAAAGTGTTTAGCCAACGAGGAACTTCAGGTTCCCGTCGAAGACTTGCAAGTGAACGAAACCCTACACTTTGTCGAGAAACCAGTCGAAATCATTGTGACACCCCAGGAAAATCAGGAAAACACGCAACATAACTAGCTTCCTCAGTAACCACGAGCTAAATTTCGGGACGAAATTTTCTTAACAGGGGGAGAATGTGACAACCCTCACAATTCCATGTATCCGTACAATTTATTAATGATAATTAAAGTGCTTAATGACTGTGCTGAACCATTTAACTGTTTTCTGATTTCTGTGTTATACTTACATGTGCTTGTTAACATACTAGTAGTGTACAGAAAAGTTACTAAATAGTCCGGTATGCTTTCCTGAGTGTTGAGAATTAAAAATGTTACAAAAATATATACATAGGACGCTTTATGGATTAATTAAGCACTTTAACGGAACAGTATCAAACCGAACAACCAGACATTACCCGGAACACCAAAATAATGCTAGAAGCATTGTTTTTATTTTACTAAGCTAGTTATGGTCCCCGAACACCTTAACACCCTATATTATTACATAACACATAAAACACTAACTAAATCACTTAACTTTCTAACCAATCAACTAACTAGTGATTGAAACCAAACCAATACCCCCCCCCCCCCTTCAAAATCGGTCACAACATTAGGGCCCCACTTGTGATTTGTTGGAATTATTTATATGATATTGTTGGTCCTTTCTGAAACATAATACCCAAGAGATAAATTGAGAAAATGGTCCATATAAGAACACTAGAGATCATAACACTTCATTCCAACACACACTTCACACAAACCTTCCTCCTTCCTCTTGGGAGCTCTCGGCCGACCCCCTTCACCCACACACCACCCATCTTCATTTCAAGTTCAAGCTTTTCAAGAGCATCCATAGGTGTAAGAAGGTGAACAACGAAGCTCGGTGTGTTCGGAAGTTGAAGGACCTTCTCTGTTCGCTATTAACCACCACATTTCTTCACTCGAACTTCCATAGTCTTGAACTAGTGGTAAGAACTTAGATCCGTTCATTTTTCATGTTATTAGAGTGGTTAATAGTTATTTGATGAAGTGATGTTAATATGAAGTTGTTTTGATTCTTGCTGATTACCTGATGATTTGCTTGTTAATATTGACCTTTGATGTTGTTGTGATCACTAAACATGTTAACGGAATCAATCAAACATGAGTTAGAAAGCTAAAAGCTGAAAAACAGCTTCTGTCCAAGCTTTTACAGCCAACTTCAGTTGGCTGTAAACAGGTCAATATTTAACAAAAAATTGATTTTATGAAGTCTATAACAGGCTATTTCGAAATATGGTTCTAATGGCACTGGAATCATAATTTTTGGACTTCGTTTACTATTTTTAAAGACCTGTTTTTGGACAGCAGCTCAAGCTGCATTTTTACTGCTGAAAATATGCGTTCTGTTTTCCTTCATAACTTAAATTCTGTGTAGAGTTAGATCATGAAATTTCTACTGTAGATGACACCGATGTATTTGTAATTCTCTAACTGGAATTTCGTAAATCGGACTCTCGATGAATTTTAAATAAATTATTCTGTGGACTGCAGTCAGAAAAAGATAAATCTGATTTCAGTCCGGAAAATGATTTTTTATATAATATTGGTAATGAACTGGACCCCGATAATTTTACATAATAATATTTGGATTGTTTAAGACCTTCTGTAAAAAGTTGGGAATTTTTGGAACATGTTAACTATTTTATTAAAATTCCCGAAAACAGCCCAGTTTCAAAAGTTAAAACTGAAACGACATAAGTAGTAAATTGCGTGTCTAAATGTCGGGTAGGTTATCTGAAAATGATCTAAAATGTTATATGTCAATGAAAGTGTTATGTGCAATATCGTATGCTTGCTCTTGAGTAGCTATAAGTGGAATGTTTATATGGGCGTGAAATGTTAACGTGAGTGCGTGCTATGTGATAAAAGTAATGAGTAGATAAACCGTACGTAGGATACGTGTCGTGCTTGACAAACTGATTGTTATCTGTACCTTATTAGGACGTGCTTGATTTCCTGATTTCTAGAGTAATTAATCTTACCGAGCAAACCGAGGTGAGTTCACACACTTTCTAAGGCATGGGATTCCCGGTGGTTTGGGAATGGGTTAAAGAATTAAAACGGAATCTACATATCCTACCTAGGTAGGATATGTACGGCCATCCTCCTTGGGTAGGATGCCAATATTAATCCTGCGTATTCTCTTTGGGGAGAATACGTACGTTCGTCCTCCTTGGGTAGGACAACACCCTTAAAACTTACTAGACAAAACTCTATCATTAAGTCCCTCATTTTATATCGACTTAATCGCCGAGGCCGATGGCGAGCGACTCATTAGTTAATAGCGCTATTAGGTTTAACAAACCTCACACCGTGTCGTCCGAACGGGCGTGTACTAATGGACTATGGCAAACTGTCAGTGATGATAGACATTGATGTAGGGCACAACTATTGTTCATCAGTTGTCGATATCTTAACGGTCTAGTAGTTTACATGGGGAAGCCCCCACTGATTATGGATATGGTTTGGGTAATAAAAAGGAACTGGTTAAACATACTTTCAACTACAGGTTAACCCCCACGGCAAATAAGCCAACGAAAGTCAAACCACGTTTTTCAGAAACAACTTAAAACTAAACAACCAAACGTGAACTCACTCAACTTTGTTGTTGACTCGTTGTTACATGCCTTACAGGTCGCTAGATGCTATGGAGCTTGCACGAGGAGGAGGTTGTTGTGGGATAAGGACTGTTATGTCTGGTACTTAATAATTAAACCTTATAAACTTATGGCACTTATGTTTTGAAGTCTATAACTTATGAACTACGAACTTATGCTTTGGACTTACGTTTTATGCTTCCGCTGTTTAAATTAAACTTGGTTAACTTCCTTTTGGTCACCAATTGTATTGTGGTTGCTTTTATTTACTTAAATACGTTGTTCAATATGATTGGTGGCTCGATCCTGGTCATGTCACGCCTCTAAGCGGTGATACTCCGCATGGTGGATTTTGGGGGTGTGACATATTGGTATCAGAGCCATTGGTTATAGTGAACTTGGTTTTAAAAAAGGGAAAAGCTTTTTGACAAAACCAGACTATAACCTGTACAGTGCTCAACGATCCACAACGACGCTTCGTTCCACGTGCAAGACTCAACACTATAGGTAATATGGTTTATGTTTGTATTGCCTGCCTGCTAGTTTAAGTAGCACATTTGATCATGGTATGCTTAGTTAGCGTAACAACTATTGCTTGCAACCCTGTGTGTTTGCTCTCTTCTATCACTCTACACTTACGCACTTTCGCGACACCCTTCTTACCTGTGTTTTCCCTCTATGTGAAGATAATGAGTGGGCGTCTCAACTTGACTCAGGGTCAGCTGACGACCTTGATTAACAAACGGATTGCTGAAGCCTTAGCAACCCAATCAGGGAGTCAACCCATGCACACCCAATCACACATAGGCACATTCAAGGCGTTCTTAGAGTGCAAACCTCCCACTTTCGAAGGCACTGGAGGGGCAATCGGCCTTCTACACTGGATCCAAATAATCGAATATACATTCGAAGAAAGTGAAAGCCCTGCCAGCAAACGAGTAAAGTACGCTACTGGCATGTTGCAGGGGAAAGCATATTCTTGGTGGAACGCACAAGTTCAGATGCTCGGGTTGGCAGACGCGAATGCCACCCTCTGGAGCGACTTCAAGGATTGGATTAAGGAAGAATTCTGCCACCTGGATGACATTCTAGAACTTGAAATAGAGTATTATGGTTTGAAGATGGAAGGATCAGAGATTGAGGCGTACACAAAGAGGTCCAACGACTTAGCCGCCTTATGTCCTAACATGTCACAACCCATATCTAGACGAATCAAGCTATACCTCAGAGGCTTAGTCCCGGAAATCCAAGGGTCTGTAATTGCGGCCAACCTTCCCACAATCCAGCAAGTCGTTCGTTTGGCGCACCAACTCACCGATCAGGCGGTGGAAGAGGGCAAGTTGCCCAAGCGTAACTTTTCCAATGCAAATGCCCTTATTAGTAACAAGTATATTTGGGGTGACCACCAAGGTGAGGGTCCTAGCTCTATACAACAGGAACCGCACAGGAAACTAGTACAGCGGGGGCTGAACTACCAAAATCAGGGGGGATACCTAGGGAATAAACCGAGATGCCGCAAGTGCCAACGACACCACAGCGGGGCATGTGCGGGATCGTGTTGCCAGCGGTGCAAGAAGATGGGACATATGGCTAGAGACTGCAGGAGCCCATATCCTGCAAACCAAAACCAATGGCAACACCAGCAGGGTAATAAGGGATGTTACCAGTGCGGTGCTGAGGGTCACTTCAAGAGGAACTGTCTGCAGATGAGACAAAATCGTGACAACAGCGGCAACCAGGGCAACGGGAACAATAACGGAGACAATAAGGATAACCGCAGGACTGGTGAGCATGAGTTCCTAAATGGACAAGAGGGAGAAAGAAACAACCCCAACGTTGTGGCGGGTAAGTTCCTACCAAACAATTTCTTTGTTTCAATTTTAGTTGGTTCAGGTGCCGATGTTAGATATGTTTTCCCAAAAGTTAGTCAGGTGCTTAAGCGTACCCCATTACCCTTAAAACACCAAACATGTTGTAGAACTAGCTAATGGTGAAAGTCTTAAGGGCACACACACAGTTAAGGGTTGTAACCTCGTCTTAGCTGGTCAGACCTTCTCTATCGATCTTATTCCTATCGTACTTTGTAGCCTCGACACTGTTATTAGGAAGGATTGATTATCTCACCATTAAGAGGAAATTCTTTGCAACGAGAAGATTTTCCGCATCCCTCATTCTGGTAAAGGACCCCTCATGATTCGTGGCGACAAGAGTGGTGTTATCGTAGGCATTATCTCTTTCCTTAAGGCCCAGAAGTGTTTGCGAAAGGGGCCACACTGCCATTCTAGCACTCGTTACTAACACATCAATGGAAGAGAAGAGAATTGAAGACATTCCTATTGTGCGCGACTTTCCTGAGGAATTATTGGTCTTCCGCCTCATCGACAAGTCGAGTTTCAAATCGAGCTCGCTCCTGGAGCAGCGCCCATAGCTCGAGCACCTTATCGTCTAGCTCCATCGGAACTTGAAGAACTGTCTACGCAACTACAAGAACTCTTGGAAAAGGGTTTTATACGTCCTAGCTCTTCGCCCTGGGGAGCTCCAGTCTTGTTTGTGAAGAAGAAAGACGGTACTTTCAGAATGTGTATTGAGTATCGCGAACTTAACAAGGTGACCGTGAAGAATCGTTATCCTCTCCCACGTATAGACGACTTGTTCGACCAGTTGCAAGGGTCGAGCTATTACTCTAAGATTGATTTGAGATCGGGATACCATCAGCTGAGAGTCCGAGAGGAAGACATCTCCAAAACAGCATTCAGAACTCGTTATGGGCATTACGAGTTTCTGGTTATACCCTTCGGATTGACAAATGCACCTGCAGTCTTCATGGATCTCATGAACAGAATGTACAAACCCTACCTGGATAAGTTCCTTATTGTTTTCATCGACGACATCCTGGTCTATTCTAAGAGTCAGGAGGAACATGAGTAGCACCTACGACTTATGCTGGAACTTATTCGAGCAGAGCAACTGTATGCCAAGTTTTCGAAATGCGACTTTTGGCTTCGTGAAGTACATTTTCTAGGCCATGTGGTAAACAAGGATGGGATTCATGTTGATCCATCCAAGGTCGACTTGATCAAGAACTGGCCTGCACCCCGTACACCAACAGAAATCCGCCAATTCTTGGGCTTGGCTGGATACTACAGAAGATTCATCAAGGATTTCTCCAAGATTGCGCAACCTCTCACTTCACTGACTCAGAAGGGTGTCACCTACCATTGGGGTGATGTACAGGAGTCCGCATTTCAGTATTTAAAAGACAGACTTTGCAGCGCGCCTATCCTCTCATTGCCTGAAGGCACAGATGATTTTGTGGTTTATTGCGACGCTTCCATCCAAGGACTTGGTTGCGTGTTGATGCAACGTGACAAGGTCATTGCCTACGCATCACGCCAGCTTAAAGTTCACGAAAGGAACTACACTACGCACGACTTGGAGCTGGTAGCAGTTGTTTTCACACTTAAGATATGGAGACATTACCTGTACGGTACCAAGTGCACCATTTACACCGATCACAGGAGTCTCGAGCATATCTTTAAACAAAAGGAGTTAAACATGCGACAACGCCGATGGGTCGAACTCTTGAATGATTTTGAATACGCTATCAAGTATCATCCGGGCAAAGCCAATGTTGTGGCCGACACTCTCAGTCGAAAGGATACTATACCTAAGCGTGTACGTGCGTTACAGCTCACCATTCACTCTAGCCTTCCCGCTCAAATTCGTGATGCTCAGGTTGAAGCATTAAAAGCAGAAAACATCAGGGCTGAGTCCCTGCGAGGGTCGAGGCAGCGGCTAGAACAAAAGGAAGACGGCGCTTACTACGTAACAGGGCGCATTTGGGTCCCACTTTACGGGAACTTACGCGAACTTGTGATGGATGAAGCACACTAGTCTCGTTATTCAGTACATCCTGGTTCGGATAAGATGTACCACGACCTAAAGGCTACATATTGGTGGCCTGGTATGAAAGCTCACATAGCAACCTACGTTAGCAAATGTTTGACTTGTGCGAGAGTCAAGACCGAATATCAGAAACCCTCAGGCCTACTTCAACAACCAGAGATCCCGAAATGGAAGTAGGAGCAAATTTCCATGGATTTCGTTACTGACCTGCCTAGATCTCAACGCGGAAATGATACCATCTGGGTGATCGTGGATCGACTGACCAAGTCTGCACATTTCCTGGCTATCAAGGAAACGGATAAGTTCTCTACTCTAGCAGACATCTACCTAAAGGAAGTAGTATCAAGGCATGGAGTGCCAACCTCCATCATCTCTGATCGAGACTCACGTTTTACATCTGAATTGTGGTAAGCCATGCACAAGTCTTTTGGCTCACGTTTAGATATGAGCACCGCTTATCACCCACAGACGGATGGGCAATCTGAACGCACCATCCAGACCCTTGAAGACATGCTTAGGGTGTGTGTAATTGATTTTGGTAATGGCTGGGAAAGGCACCTCCCGCTAGTGGAGTTTTCGTATAACAACAGTTACCACACCAGCATACAGGCCGCTCCATTTGAGGCATTGTACGGACGGAAGTGCCGATCGCCTCTTTGTTGGGCAGAAGTTGGTGACAGCCAAATCACAGGCCCAGAACTCGTAGTAGATACGACTGAGAGGATTGCTCAGATACGACAGCGAATGGTGGCAGCTCGTGACCGTCAGAAAAGCTATGCGGATAAGCGAAGGAAACCACTCGAGTTCCAGGTTGGGGATCGAGTGCTACTTAAAGTCTCACCATGGAAAGGTGTAGTTCGTTTTGGCAAACGAGGCAAGCTCAATCCGCGTTATGTCGGACCGTTCGAAATCATTGAGAAAATTGGCAAGGTCGCCTACAAGCTGAATCTACCGGCAGAACTCAGCGGAGTTCACAATGTTTTCCATGTGTCGAATCTGAAGAAGTGTCTGTCAGATGAAACCCTCATAGTTCCCTTAAAGGAGCTCACTATCGACGACCAGCTGCGATTCGTCGAGGAACGAGTAGAGATTACGGATCGAGATGTTAAGATTCTCAAGCGTAGCAGAATACCTCTCGTCCGAGTCCGTTGGGATTCCCGTCGTGGCCCAGAGTATACCTGGGAACGAGAAGACCAAATGAAACTCAAGTATCCCCAGTTGTTTAAGAAAAGTGCAACCATTACTGAGGCTGAAGCTACTGCAGAATTTTGGGACGAAATTCCAAACCAACGGGGGGATGATGTGACACCCCAGGAAAATCAGGAAAACACGCAACATAACTAGCTTCCTCAGTAACCACGAGCTAAATTTCAGGACGAAATTTTCTTAACGGGGGGAGAATGTGACAACCCTCACAATTCCATGTATCCGTACAATTTATTAATGATAACTAAAGTGCTTGATGACTGTGCTGAACCATTTAACTGTTTTCTGATTTCTGTGTTATACTTACATGTGCTTGTTAACATACTAGTAGTGTACAGAAAAGTTACTAAATAGTCTGGTATGCTTTCCTGAGTGTTGAGATTTAAAAATGTTACAAAAATATATACATAGGACACTTTACGGATTGATTAAGCACTTTAACGGAACAGTATCAAACCGAACAACCAGACATTACCCGGAACACCAAAATAATGCTAGAAGCATTGTTTTTATTTTACTAAGCTAGTTATGGTCCCCGAACACCTTAACACCCTATATTATTACATAACACACTAACTAAATCACTTAACTTTCTAACCAATCAACTAACTAGTGATTGAAACCAAACCAATACCCCCCCCCCCTTTCAAAATCGGTCACAACATTAGGTCCCCACTTGTGATTTGTTGGAATTATTTATATGATATTGTTGGTCCTTTTGAAACATAATACCCAAGAGATAAATTGAGAAAAGGGTCCATATAAGAACACTAGAGATCATAACACTTCATTCCAACACACACTTCACACAAACCTTCCTCCTTCCTCTTGGGAGCTCTTGGCCGACCCCCTTCACCCACACACCACCCATCTTCATTTCAAGTTCAAGCTTTTCAAGAGCATCCATAGTTGTAAGAAGGTGAACAACGAAGCTCGGTGTGTTTGGAAGTTGAAGGACCTTCTCTGTTCGCTATTAACCACCACATTTCTTCACTCGAACTTCCCTAGTCTTGAACTAGTGGTAAGAACTTAGATCCATTCATTTTTCATGTTATTAGAGTGGTTAATAGTTATTTGATGATGAGAATCCATGAACACTAAAGGGGCATAAACAAAGCTTTGAACATAGAGCTAACCTAATGATGAAATGTTGTTGAAATGTGATGAAGTGATGTTAATATGAAGTTGTTTTGATTCTTGTTGATTACCTGATAATTTGCTTGTTAATATTGACGTTTGATGTTGTTGTGATCACTAAACATGTTAACGGAATCAATCAAACACGAGTTAGAAAGCTAAAAGCTGAAAACAGCTTTTGTCCAAGCTTTTACAGCCAACTTCAGTTGGCTGTCAACAGGTCAATATTTAACGAAAAATTGATTTTCTGAAGTCTATAACAGGCTATTTCGAAATACGGTTCTAATGGCACTGGAATCATAATTTTTTGACTTCGTTTACTATTTTTAAAGACCTGTTTTTGGACAGCAGCTCAAGCTGCATTTTTACTGCTGAAAATAATCATTCTGTTTTCCTTCATAACTTGAATTCTGTGTAGAGTTAGATCATGAAATTTCTACTGTAGATGACCACCGATGTATTTGTAATTCTCTCACTAGAATTTCGTAAATCGGACTCTCGATGAATTTTAAATAAATTAATCCGTGGACTGCAGTCAGAAAAAGATAAATCTGATTTCAGTCCAGAAAATGATTTTTTTATAAAATATTGGTAATGAAATGGACCCCGATATTTTTACACAATAATATTTGGATCATTTAAGACCTTCTGTAAAAAGTTGGGAATTTTTGGAACATGTTAACTATTTTATTAAAATTCCCGAAAATAGCCCAGTTTCGAAAGTTAAAACTGAAACGACATAAGTAGTAAATTGCGTGTCTAAATGTCGGGTAGGTTATCTGAAAATGATCTAAAATGTTATATGTCAATGAAAGTGTTATGTGCAATATCGTATGCTTGCTCTTGAGTAGCTATAAGTGGAATGTTTATATGGGCGTGAAATGTTAACGTGAGTGCGTGCTATGTGATAAAAGTAATGAGTAGATAAACCGTACATAGGATACGTGTCGTGCACGAGAAACTGATTGTTATCTGTACCTTATTAGGACGTGCTTGATTTCCTGATTTCTAGAGTAATTAATCTAACCGAGCAAACCGTGGTGAGTTCACACACTTTCTAAGGCATGGGATTCCCGGTGGTTTGGGAATGGGTTATAGAATTAAAACGGAATCTACATATCGGTAGGATATGTACGGCCATCCTCCTTGGGTAGGATGCCAATATTAATCCTGCGTATTCTCTTTGGGGAGAATACGTACGTTCGTCCTCCTTGGGTAGGACAACACCCTTAAAACTTACCTGACAAAACTCTATCATTAAGTCCCTCATTTTATATCGACTTAATCGCCGAGGCCGATGGCGAGCGACTCATTAGTTAATAGCGCTATTAGGTTTAACAAACCTCACACCGTGTCGTCCGAACGGGCGTGTACTAATGGACTATGGCAAACTGTCAGTGATGATAGACACTGATGTAGGGCACAACTATTGTTCGTCAGTTGTCGATATCTTAACGGTCTAGTAGTTTACATGGGGAAGCCCCCACTGATTATGGGTATGGTTTGGGTAATAAAAAGGAACTGGTTAAACATACTTTCAACTACGGGGTAACCCCCACGGCAAATAAGCCAACGAAAGTCAAACCACGTTTTTCAGAAACAACTTAAAACTAAACAACCAAACGTGAACTCACTCAACTTTGTTGTTGACTCGTTGTTAAATGCCTTACAGGTCGCTAGATGCTATGGAGCTTGCATGAGGAGGAGGTTGTTGTGGGATAAGGACTGTTATGTCCTGTACTTAATAATTAAACCTTATAAACTTATGGCACTTATGTTTTGAAGTCTTTAAACTTATGAACTACGAACTTATGCTTTGGACTTACGTTTTATGCTTCCGCTGTTTAAATTAAACTTGGTTAACTTCCTTTTGGTCACCAATTGTATTGTGGTTGGTTTTATTTACTTAAATACGTTGTTCAATATGATTGGTGGCTCGATCCTGGTCATGGCACGCCTCCAAGCGGTGATACTCCGCATGGTGGATTTTGGGGGTGTGACAATCATGGACCAAGGTGTCAAGCGATTGAGGCACAAGAAGATTCCCATAGTTAAGGTACGATGGGAAGGCAACCGTGGCGCCGAATTCACTTGGGAACTCAAGAGTGAAATGAAGACCAAATATCCGCAGCTCTTCGAGCAGTCTTCCTCTTAGATTTCGGGGACGAAATCTCCTAAAGGAGGGAAGACTGTAACGCCCTGCGTCCCTAAACTTTTAGCTATTGTCAATTTTAGCCCTTATACTATGTGACTCTTGATACTTATGAGACTTGTGAATCTTGATGCTATGAAACTTGAATCTTATTGATACTTGATACTTGAATCTATGAAACTAGATTCTTGATGCTTAACTCTAGACCCTTGAATTTTTTATTCTTGACACTTGATTCTTAATACTTAATACTATGAGACTTGATGCTTAAATCTAGATACTTGATTCTTGATACGTGATTCTTGAGGCTTGATTCTTGATACTTGGTGCTTGACTCTCGAGACTCGTGAAACTTGGGAGTTGGTTGAACGAGAGACTGGAGACTTGACACTTATGTAAACTCAGAAACTTGGAAATTTGGTGTTAATGATATAATCTTGTTATATGATAATATTACACAATAATACGCAACGCAACGCTTAATCTAACTCGCAAAACGAACCAAAGACAGAAAAGTTGCAAAACGGATTGGACTGTCCGAATGGACATCCGGTCAGATGACCATCCGATCGGAGGGCCATTCGACCGAACAACCATCCGATCCATCTGCTGCACCGCCTTACCTCCTCTCTGACACTATAAATAGGACCTGTCACATCATTTCTCACTGATGTGACAGAGCCCTCTGATCCAGACGCACGCACTCTCATTCTTGAGCACTTTCTTCGATTCTAGGCCAATTCTTGTAAGTTTTCTCTTAGATTCTTGTACAACTTCAATCTATACACTATTCTCTACATGATTCTCCCTCGAAATCACACTTTTCACTGTGATATCTCTAAGATTTGAGCTCTTGAGGATGACGTCATCATGGCGGTTTGTACAAACGGTTGTGTAATGTCATTCCCGTCAAGATTTAGCTCAGATCTAAGGAATTTCATGTGCTTTTACACCGAATCCTTACTAAATCAAGGTTTTTCAGTTGATTCCATGTGTATCTTCAAACTTTCTTAAACTTTTTAATTAAAACGGTGGAATCCGGACCCAAACGGGCTGCAGACTTGATGATTAGTCTGGAGTCGGCTTGGAAATGGATGATCGCCGGAAAAGATGACCGGAATACGGATTCGGACATGAACACCGTCAAGAACATAACCTGATCGGACGGGGTGGTTCCCATCTGATCAGACAGGCTGAGCCTTGATGTGTTTGTCGTTGTCTTAATACGTACCATGTCGTCACCATTAAACTCGAAACTTAGAAACTTTACAAGGTTGCAAAAGGAACAAGATCATTGCAGTCGAATGACGATCCGATCGGACTGCCGTCCGATCGAACGACCATCCGATCAAGTGACATGTGTCTTACAACCTTCAACACTTGAACTATTTTAAATCAGAAACTTCGAACTTTGAAACTTACACTCGAAGGGTCATTCGACCGAACGGTCATCCGATCAGATGACCATCCGATCGGATGACCATCCGATCGGATGACCATCCGATCGGATGACTGAGTATCTTGCTACAATGAAGACTTCAAAAGTTAACAATTTCAAAGCACACTATTTGGATCGAATGGCCATCCGTCCGGATGACCATCCGATCGGATGGTGGTCCGTCCCATCTCACAAGTCATCCGACCGGATGACCATCCGTCCGGATGGCCATCCGATCAGGAGATTGATCCGACACTTTGCACGATTCTCGTTATCCTGCTCGACGCTTATCTATTAATCTATAATCAGGCTAATCTCAGAGCTCCCTTTGATCCAATCTATAGGTGCCGATACTTAGCACCCACTGTGAGTATACTCGATCCCTTTTTGTTTTAAACTTTTGGGATGCAACATGTATTCTATGAAACTTGAAACTATTTGAAATCTAACTCTATCCTCTGTAGATGTGAAACTTGATACTTTTGGATTCTTGATTCTTTATGCTAAGTGAACGTTTAATCCTTGTGTGTAGTTCCGCCTTAACAATAGTAGCGCTATAGGAGAATGCACCTCCCCATTATTCTCGAGGGTATTGTTAGGAGGATTCTATTTATTTTCCTTGATTCTTGGGAAAGTGGTAAATGCATTGGGACACTTGGGCTATCACTTGGACTGCGAACACTAGCATGGCTGAAACTATTTTATTGTTTACATGACGGATATGAGTCTTTTTAACTATCATACTATATTCTCAAACTTGTATACTCACTAGTACATTATTGTATTGACTTTATTTTAATACATGTTGCAGGCTGATAGAATGTTGGAATCATGGGAAAACAAGCTAGGTTGCTGCTAGAAACACACGCCTAGTTAATCTAGAAATTTGAAACAATATTTGATGTTTTGGATGTGATACTTGTGTTTGATTTGTGGATTGTTTTAGACAATGTTTGAATCTATTTAATCTATATCGAAATATCTAGTGTTATGGAAACTTTTGAGCAATCTGAACGCTTAATGCCGCGCCCCGATGTTTCTGCCATCGGTTGGGGTGTAGCATTGAGTGAGTTTAGGGTTTCGAGATGAGCTCTGTTTCTTGTATGTGTTTGATCGACCAGGGGAGCACAAATACAAAGTGCGTTTTAAACTTATCCAAGTTTTAACAAAACAACTTTAAAAAATATCTAAGTTAGTCCCTCTAGTTTGTAAGTTATGCAAAATGGTTAGAATCCTTTGATTCCCTATCTTTTTATGACAAGATTTTAACTAGGTTAGTTATTCCTACTTTTAAATTTCACTATTTATTTTCAATATATATATACACACACACACACACATATATATATATATAATTATACATGTATACACACATATCTAATTTAATATTTTTAGGGGTGTTACATTTACATACCTACTTGCACATACAAACGTGTTTCAATGTGAATTATCTGAGTAATACTAACACACGAAAAGTCCCCACAAAACACGAGTGATCAAGTATATATCGGTGGATGTGTGAATAGTACTATTGGTTTGACAAACCCAATTGAGTTGGCACGAATGCCATGGTTTTGCTGCAATTGCACATGTCTATGCACTCTTTGTGAGCACGCTATGTGGTGTTAGACATAGCTACTTGGGGTGGAAAAGTGCTGAGCTGTCGGATGTGGGACACGTCACTTGTGAACAGCTATGCAGTTATAGCGGTCCAATATCGAATAGCGGTCAAGGTCCGCTATATGATATATAGGTTATAGCGGTGGTATAGTGGTAATATAGCGGTAATTTTTATACCATGCATAATTTATGTATATATATATATATATATAAATATATCTTTGAAAAATATTAATAGTAATATCAAAATTCATAGTAATATCATTCCATTATCAAAAACCTGTTGCAAATCAAATACTAATAGTAACTTTGAAGTATTTAATTTAAGAATTAACACAATCAAACACCGTTACTGCTATAACCACTATAGGCCACCGCTATAGCACAGCTATAGTACCGCTATAGGCCACCGCTATTTGGACCGCTACACACCCTGAGGTCCGCTAACCGCTATAGCACCGCTATTGACTGCTTAGGTGAACAGTCAAGATTTCACTTGTGGACTCGATATAATTTAAATCAAATGTGTCAAACTTGAACTACATTTTCAACTGTATGATGCAAACTCAAACAATGAAACTAACCAACTATTTGTAGTTGACATTTTCCGTACTTAACATGCTTTTCAGGTGACCTGAGACTTGTGTGATACTTGTGTTTGCTGTTACAAGAACTGCTCTACAACTGAATACATGTATAGAAGCATATGAATTAGAAGATTAACGTGATCTGCAAGAACATACTGTGATAGCATACTTGTAGTATGGAATCAACAGTGTAAACTAATGTACGTTTGGAATGCAATAATAACGTGTTAATACCATGTGTCTGTTACACCTCACGTGCGCTTCTGCCGCGAGTCGGGGTGTGACAATAGTTATAGTTCATTGATATATTAGTCATCAATAGTGTTAAAAGACATTTATTACTCATAGACCTATTCCATATCTTTGCACTCCCATTTCACATGGCATATACCTAATGCCATGGCATTCTACTAGTGCTTAGGAATGGCAATGGGTTGGGCTTGGGCCGGGTATTGGTAATCTCATGCTCGTACTCGGTTGTAATTCTTTGTCCCATACCCGGTCTGTTACCCATCGGGTATTTGTCGGGTAATTACCCATCGGGTATCGGGCATACCTGCGGGTATCGGGTATACACTGTTAATTTCTTAAAAATACCCGTTGGGACAAATGTGCAATTTTTACTTTGATGTTTATACAATTTACTATTTTAATGACTATAACAAATGAAAATGTGATTAATAACTTACATATCACATTCAGATCACATATACTAAACTAAATCAAAATGATTACTTAATTAAGAAATTGTATCAGGACCACCTAATTGCATGAACATCCACATAATAAAGGGTGATAGCTTCCATATCCAATACACATGCTCTAAAATAAGTTATTTGTTCACTAAGCACATGCCAAATACATATCTACATATGACTATAGAGAAGGTAATAAGTACATGTACTAAGTTTATATATATGGAAATCTATAATATAATATTTTAGGGTATTATTCGGGTAAATGGGCCGGGTATCGGGCGGGTATCACTAAATCCCATACCCGTACCCGAATTTTTTCTTTTTTTAAACCCGTACCCGGCCCATAACATTAGGTTTCGGGTATTACCGGCCCGTATATTTCGGGTTTCGGGTATACCCGTCGGGCTTGGGCTTTTTTGCCATCCCTACTAGTGCTTGGTTGTGCTTCGAACTTTTAGGGATGAGCATTTTGATACCGGTATCAATAAATACCGACATAAAATGGAACCGTACCAATCAAATTTCGATATCAATTTGGTACGGATTTTTCTGGTGTTTTTGAGATTGATACTTATGGCTCAGTACCAGTATTTTACTTATTTTTAGTTTAAACTAGTATTAAGTACCCCCGCGTTGCGGCGGGGGCGAGCACTAATGCCACACTACTGTCAGCGATCACCGACACTGAAGTTGTGGTGTTAATGCGAAGAAATTAAACCGAAACGTAAAATATAGAATAAAATAACTAAGTTGATCTAGGACTCGCGCGTTACGATGAACCCGCGTCTATTTTTTCCCGTTTGACAGGTTCATCGTAATCTATATCTATATATAATATATATCATTACCGCTATACAAATCATAATGCATACATTACAACAACCATTGCATCAATATGTTGCAAATTATATTTATACAAGATTTTGGCTAAATTAATTAGATTATGGTTATTGGATTTTATCACCCCAAACTATTGGCTATTGGCCGATGTCACCCCTAACTATCACTTTGACGTTCGTCACCCCCAACTTAACACTTAGTGTGTTCTGTCACCACATCGTTAACTGATCACTAACTTTAAATCCCGTTACTATACTTTTGGGGGTGTCATAGGGATCTTAGGAAGGTTTTAGGGATCTTAGGACACCCCAAATGTATAGTAACAATATCAAAAGTTAGTGATCGATTAACGACATGGTGACAGAACACACTAAGTGTTAAGTTGGGGGTGGCGAGCGTCAAAGTGATAGTTAGGGGTGGCAGTGGCCAATAGCCAATAGTTAGGGGTGATAAAATCCAATAACATTATTATAAATAATAATAATTTACAAATAAAACAACACAATTTTGAATGGATCAAACCGATTGAATATATTAAGATAATGAAACCATTATTTGATTAGGGTACAACCACTTAAGCACAATTTACAACCATACATGCATACAAAACAAATTGGATTTGGTAAGGTAATGAAACCATTATTATTTGTGTAAGGTACAACCACCTAAGCACAACTTACAACCTATAATTGATTAAGATACAACCATTTAAGGAAAAATTACAACAAAAGATGCACACAAATTTTTCAAATTAATAGTATATAAATTAATAGTATATAAATGGCATAAGGCTAAGAACCCATTGTATATATCATCCCATAGTATCCTAAATACTATTGTACAACTTTCAAAGCAAACAATACAACAACTAATGCACAACATTGTTAAAAACTGATAGTATATAAATTACTCTATCGTACCGAACATTTTCAATATCGATACATTGATATACATCCCTACCCGAATCCAATTCTATGTTACGAGAGGTACATTAACCTAACCCTTTTTTAAAATATTTATCTGTAATTATTAGTTAGCCTAAATTCAACAATGGCAACCGCATCGTAATAGTACTATGTTAAAATATTGCCATCCCAACCCCACCTACCATTCGAATTGGGCAATCGCCGTCCTATAAATATCCCAAACCCTCACTCCGTCACTTTCTCACCATCTTTCTCACTCCGATCTCCGGCAAACTTTTCTCCGGCGATCTCATCGTTCGTTCAGAAGCAGTAGCAATGTCTTTCGCCAAAATCAAAGTCGAAAACCCCATCGTTGAGATGGACGGTAAGCCATATACTCCATTTCTCGTTGTTCCTATACTTCGATTGATTATTACTCAGGCTCCGATCTGTGAATCGTAGTCAGTTTGATCAGATCGATGCTCTGTTTCTGTTGTTGATTTGCAGTTATTGCTATGTTCCTTACGTACGATCTGATTAATGATAGTTAGTTATAGACTCTAATAGATATTAGGTTTTATACACAAGATGATTGTGTAGTTTGACTATTTATGATCTGATTAGTGTAGTTATTGACTCTATAGCTATTTGTTCATTATTATTTTATAATTTATTTATTAACAAAATACTCATACAGATCATACACAGCGGTGAGGTAGTGACTAGCGATTAATCTGGATTAATTAGGATTAATCGGATTTAAATTTTATATGTAATTTTTCAAACTTATATATACACACACAAAAGTTTTCAAAATTTTATATACAATTTTTCAAACTTGTAAATTGGATTGGATTAATAAGCATAATTTTTTTAAGCACTTCAAAGATTTTTACCGAAACTTGACCGATTTTGACTGTGTTTGACCGATTACCGGTGGCCAATTAGGTGTACTTTTTGATATGGACGGAGTGGTGTAAATACCCCTTGTATATGCTGTAATTTTTTATATGGACGGAGTGGTGCAAATACCCTTGTATATGTTGTAATTTTTCGCCCTTTGCCCGTTTGGGTCGGGGGTAGTCTTGTTTTGTTTGCCTTTTACCCGTTTGGGTCGGAGGTGGTTCTATTGAAGTTTAATTTTCAAAGAAAAAGGGGTACTTTTTGATCATAGAATGATAATTGAAAAAAGTCTTGTTAAATCATGAAGTTTTCAGGATGGAAGGGTGTTATCTTTTTCAACTGGATAATTCAGTTTGTATCTGTACATGTGTAATTGTGATTCTACTATTCTAATAGAGTATTAGTTAGTGGGGAGTGATAACTTGGAGAACAAGGTAGAAAACCGTGTCTGAAAGCATAAGTTGTGTGTATGAGCTTCTGATTTTGTTGTGTAAATTTTGTACTAAAACTTGTTTTTATCATTTGGTTTATTTGTTCTTAATTATTTACTCAAGGAGCAACAACTACTAATGCTTACGCTTGATTTGTACTTGTATGATGTAGTTACTGGACTAACAATATGTATCTTTGTTTGTTACAGGAGATGAAATGACTCGTGTCTTTTGGCAATCAATCAAGGATAAGGTTATACACATTATACAAATTGTTTTGAGGTCAAATATTCGTTATCTGGATCGCATCGCTAAAAAGTGTTTATATACTGCAGCTCATTTTCCCCTTCCTAGATCTCGACATTAAGTATTACGACCTGGGTCTTCCTAACCGTGACGCTACTGACGATAAAGTTACCATCGAAAGTGCCGAAGCTACTCTTAAGTACGTCTACTTTTTGTTATCTTCGGTGACCCATTTTTATTTTACAACAAACGTTACAGCTTGATTCAACATATGATGGATTCAGTTCTTTTTTATTTTAATTTCACACTTTTTTTGGTGACTTGTAGCTAGGGGTGTGAATTTCTGACACAACATGAACCTAACACGAAATTCGTGGGTTTGGGTTTAGTCTAAATGGGTTCGGGTCAGTTTCTGGTTGAACCCGCGAACACGTTTAGCTAAACGGGTCGGTTCATGCCAACTCGGGCTGGTTGGCGGGTTGACCTGTTTAGCCCATTTATATCATATTTTATTTTTTACAATTATTTTTATTTCATAAATTAAATTGGGTGGGTATTTTATGCCATAATTATAACCTGTAAAGAGAAATTGACATAATATTTTTTAATTAAAATGTAATCGTATTATACACCTTTGTGTTTGTTGTAGTAATTTTTTTTAATTTTAATATATTAATTTGCGAAAAAAAAAATAAAAAAATTCGGGTTGAACGGGTCGTGTTTGGGTCAACCCGTGAATATTCTGGTCATGTTTGGGTTCATACGCATGACACAATTTCAGGTTCGGGTCGTGTACGGATTCGCTCGAGCTTTTCTTGTTTCTTGTTTAAGGCTTTATAACTTTTCTGTTTTTTCTATAATCTGATATTTTCAATTAAACTTTAGGTACAACGTTGCGATTAAGTGCGCCACCATTACCCCTGGTATGCTAAATTTATTCTATCATGTTATTTATGGGACAATGCACTGGTTATTAAGTTACTGATAGATCAAATCATTCACAGATGAGGCTCGTATGAAGGAGTTCACTTTGAAAAGCATGTGGAAGAGTCCAAACGGGACGATCAGAAATATATTGAACGGTTAGTGATAATGTGATATAATTTATTCCTCATTCAAACACAATAAAGCTATGGATATTTTATTTCAGTGTGTATGAAATCGCTTTGTTTGCACGTTTTTCAGGCACAGTTTTTAGAGAACCAATTCTTTGCAAAAATATTCCCAAACTAGTTCCAGGTATTTACCAATTTAGTAGTCGAGTTTTTTGTTTTTTGTTTTCTTTTTAATTTTTTATTTTATAAATACCACATAACTGTAATAACTGTTGTATCTATAGGATGGACAAAGCCTATTTGCATCGGAAGACATGCATTTGGTGATCAATACAAAGCTACCGATGCAGTGATTAAGGGACCCGGAAAGCTTAAGCTTGTTTTTGGTACGAGTATTATCCATACATGTTTCTATTTAGACTCACAAAATTAGGCCTGTAAATGAACCGAACGAACACAAACGTTCATTTAACTTTAACAGTTTAACCGAACATGAACACGAACATATAATAAAACATATTTTTTGTTCATGTTCGTCTATTAATAAAATGGGCATGTTCGTGTTTCGTTCGTTTAAAACCTAAATGAACAGTTCATGAACGTAAACGTGAACGAACATAAACAAACAAACAATAAACAACAAAAATGAACATAATTAAACAAAGGAACACAATTAACTAAACATAAACGAACATAAAGTAATTTTTGATATAAGTTAGTGATTAATCACGATAAATTCTGTTGGAAAATCCGTTTTTATTACTAGAAAGCTCAAAGCCCAATTACCAGTTAGTTTAGTTATATTTAAATAAGTAGTTTGGAAGTCTATTTTATGTTTAGTATTTATATAAATATATGTACTTATGTATTTCAATTGAAACGAACATAAATGAACTAAATAAACGGACGTTCACGGACATAAATGAATGAACAAAACATGTTTTCGTGTTTGTTCGTTTAATTAAATGAACAAAAAAATGTCATGTTCGTTCATTTAAACGAGAACATTTATTCTTTTTGTTCCAGTTCCCGAAGGAGAAGGTGAAAACATAGACTTGGAAGTTTACAACTTCACTGGTGCTGGAGGGGTAGCTTTGTCAATGTACAACACTGAAGAGGTACCGCTTTTTGGTTCATTGATTTTTCTATGCCACTATTAATCTTACTATGTCTTTTAAATCTGAGTTATATACTTATATGTTATTTTTATCGACTTCAAACAGTCCATTGCCGCTTTTGCTGAGGCCTCGATGAACACAGCTTATCAGAAGAAGTGGCCACTTTATCTTAGCACAAAGAACACTATTCTGAAGAAATATGATGGAAGGTTTGTTGCATCAGTTGCAGCTTTCACGCTATCTTGTATGTATATCTTCATTGATATATCTAATTTTTGTTGATTTAGATTCAAGGACATATTTCAAGAAGTTTACGAAAGCAACTGGAAGTCGAAGTTTGAGGCTGCTGGAATATGGTGAGTAACTAAACTTGTCATTTGCATAATTCTTAGAATTTGTAAATTTTTATATTTGGGACAATTTAAATATATATGTTTAAAACTTGCATAATATCATATTTTCCCCAATTAAAAGTTAATAACAGACACACCCATTCAAAATACTTAAAGTTTCATATTTACTCATTTCATTAGTTTACAGTATGACCATTATACCCTTAGTGTTCTCCTTACACTTCAAACCCTAATATCATAATGTGAGTTCCAAAGGAAGGGTATGCTAGTCATTAGCGTGAAAATGGGTTTGATATTTCAATTTTCTTTTTAGGTAAATTAGTAACTTTACCCCGTGTGTTGCGGCATGAGTCGTTTGATTCGTGACATTAGGAAAAAAACACTAAAAGGTGAAATACCAAAACGAATAAAAGTAGAGGGACTTAACACTAATATTACCAAAGTCAAAGTAGAGGGACCAAACATGTGTATAAGCAAAGTTAACTAAGAAGTAGAAAACTTTGTTAGAATAGAGGGACTAAACATTATATATTAAGAAACTTAAACTCTTGGGACTAGACATGTATAATAACAAAGTTATGGGTGTAAAAGTAAAATGCAAAAGACTTAAAAAAAAGGTTGCTATGTGGCAACTTGTGATAGGATACAATGAACAGGGAGACAAATCTAGTCGCCTTTTAATCTATACTATATAATAAAAGAAACCATAAAAATGACACATGGCGCTCTACGAGCTAATCTCAATTATTTTCTTTTCCGCCTAAATAAATATATATTATGACAATTAATTAAGTTAAAGTCATCCATTAGTTAGTTGAATTATCTTTTTACTTTTTACCCTTTTATTTTTCAAATTTATTTATCATGTCTTTGCTTTATTATAATAAAATTAAATCTATTTATTATTAACGTATATAGTGAAATTAAGTTAAAGTCATCCATTAGTTAGTTGAATTATTTTTTTACTTTTTACCCTTTTATTTTTTAAATTTATTTATCATGTCTTTGCTTTATTATAATAAAATTAAATCTATTTATTATTATCGTATATAGTGAAAGTTAATACTATAGATCCTTGGATATATAATATAATAGTATAGTTAATACTAATCTAGATATAGATCCTTCGATATATAACAACAGTTAACCATATAAATTTATACTTGCCATTCAAAAAAAATATAAATTTAAACTTATATATTATATGTTTTTTTTAAGGTATCTAATATTTTTTATACCATGATGATTTTTTCCTATTTTCGAATATAATATTTCTATCAAAGTATTTATTATATCATTAATATAATAGTATTTGTTCAACGTTTTTTAAGGGTATAACATTTAAAAAAAAAACTTACTATACACAATTACATTTATTCAACCCACACAACACACAAAGTTTTTAAAGATATATAAGTTTTTAATTATTTGGTATATAAAATTAGATTTATTCAACCCATATTTATTCAATTCGTACAATACACGGGGGTTTTTTTTATGATATATAATTTTTTATTATTTAGTACAGAAAATTACATTTATTCAAACCGTGTAATGCGCATATTTTTAAAGATATAACTTTTTTATTATTTGGTATATAAAATTACATTTATTCAACCCGTGTTATAAATGAGGTTTTCTAAAGATGTATTATTTTATTATTTGGTAAACAATATTACATTTATTCAACCCGTGTAATACACGTGATTTTAAAGATATAACTTTTTTATTTGGTATATAAAATTACATTTATTCAACCCGTACAATATGGTTCTTATAGATGTAACTTTTTATTATTTAATATACAAAATTATATTTATTCAACCCGTACAATAAATGAGGTTTTTAAAGATATATTGTTTTATTATTTAGTATATAAAATTTATTTATTCAAACCCGTGTAATACACGGGGTTATAACCTAGTATATATAATATATGATAGTGTACCAAGTTATGGAGGGGATATATGAAATTATTCATATATATGATTGTCACCTTCATGTAATTCATTTGTAGGTATGAACACCGTCTCATTGATGATATGGTTGCTTATGCTCTTAAGAGTGATGGCGGTTATGTATGGGCATGCAAAAACTACGATGGTGATGTTCAAAGTGATATGTTGGCTCAAGGGTTCGGATCACTTGGTTTGATGACATCAGTCTTGGTACGCCCGTTGCGTAAAAAAATTAATTAATTTTTTTTTTTTTTTTGCATATTATTTATATTTAATTGGTTCTGCTTTTAGGTTTGCCCTGATGGGAAGACCATTGAATCTGAAGCAGCTCACGGCACTGTAACTCGTCATTACAGAGTGCATCAAAAGGGAGGTGAAACTAGCACTAATAGTATAGCCTCAATCTTTGCTTGGACCCGAGGACTGGCCCACAGGTTTATATTAAAAAAATTGGTATATTAAAATAAAAATTTATTGATTTGAAGCACTGAAGAATATAAATTATAAATTGTGTAATTAAGGGCAAAGTTGGACAACAACGCTAAGCTTTTGGATTTCACTGAGAAGCTGGAAGCCGCATGTATCGGAACTGTTGAATCCGGAAAGATGACAAAGGATCTTGCACTCATTATTCATGGATCCAAGTAAGTTGACTTATAGTTGACTGTAGTTCTAAAAGAAATGTCATAACTACCCTTGGCTAAAGGGGTATTCTTTCTGTTTAATAGACAGAGGGAGCGCTATTTGAACTTGATAAAATGAATAACATAAAAGTTCGAATTTTATAAAATGTTATAATAGGAAACCAAACTGTTACTCGTATACAATTATTTATATAACTTGTATCTCTGGATGCTTTTCAGGCTCAGTAGGGAGCACTATTTGAACACCGAAGAATTTATCGATGCTGTAGCCGATGAGCTGAAAGCAAGACTTGTAGGCAAATCATCACTGTGTGTATTAAAGTCTAATTATTATTATATGTTAGTTTTGTTTGAATTTATTTTGAAGCGTCTTATTTTGGTGATTTGTTGATATGCAGGTAAGTGCATGATGGGCAGTTGAGAGTAATGATTGGACCAAGAAGATTTATGTTCATTGTTCCAGTGTTTGATTGAATTCAGTACACCATTATTGATATATTGGTGGTTATTTTAAGAATATTATGCTTTTTGTTTAATCTGGGAACCTGATTTGATCAGTTTCAGTTTGAATGGACTGGAAGTTTTTATATTTGCATGATTAATATCTGTAACTAGGCTTGGCAATTGGCATGGAGTCCTCCAATGAGAACACGCTGGTGCGGTTTTAAATGAGAATTACTAAATATTTGAGAACAGTTAAAAAGATAAAAACCACTTTATCACCGTTAGAACTGTTACATGGTAACGTATGTGTAGTTAAGGTTAAAACGTGTTGGTCGAGAAGGATAGGATGGATTGCATGACCAGTGTCTTCATCATAAGATAAAATGGTGATTGGCCGATGGTCGTCTACCCAGATGCCTTATTTTTGTATTGAGGCGGAAGTGGTAGAGGAAGAACAACATTCTATAAAAGCGACTCGCTGAGTCTATAACTAAAGAACTATGAGTGACGGCGATGACGAGGAGAGTTGATAAAAGTGATCGACGACAAGCAACCTGATCTTGATGAAAATGGTAACGAGGATGAGTCAACGACAAAAGAATGATGCTTGGATAAGGAAATATACGATGACTTGGAAGTTTCCACCTGCTCATTTTGAGCCGTGGTTCCACCCGCATCAACCCACCTATAAATTATTTAGAGCCCTAAGACTATGGGGTATGGGGCGGGGGTTGGGTACAAACGCCCAAGTCACCACCCCGGGTGGGCTTGGGTTTCGGCGTGGCCCCTTGGGCGGGAGTTTCAGCCCGGGCGTTGGACATGCCTAGCAATCCTACGTGACCGGCTCTTATTGGATGGTTGGCTAGGCTATGTTTGATTTTAGTTTTTTTTTTATTTTAATAAACCTGGCCAACCCACGGGGCTAGCCACGCCTCGTCATACCCCACGAACACGTCACTCACCAGCGGGGGGGCTCAAACTCCATGTGTCAACCCATGCCCCAAGCCCCCGCCCCACCATACCCCACGGTCTAAGTGATCCAGTAAGTAGTAATGATTACCTATGATGAAAAAAGTGCTTGTATTCTAGTGGTATTATGATTAGGGCTGTTCACGAGCCGAGCCGAACCGAGCAGACCTTTGCTCGTGCTTGGCTCGTTTGCAAACCGAACCGAGCGGAGCGGCTCATTTAGAACCGAGCCTCAAATCAAGCGAGCATTTTTCGAGCGGTAAAAATTCCGAGCGAGCGTCGAGCGAAGTTCGAGCGATTTGGACAACCGTGTCGCCCAATTTAAATTTTCTGAGAGTGATAGTGACAATGTTGGGTAGTAAGTTTTTATGTCTTTAAAAACATGCACATTTCATGACATAATATTTTTCTTATGAACAACAATGTTGTGGCCGATAATTATATTGCACGAACAATTACGTTGAGAGCAGGAGACGGTCGACTTAGGGTAACGGCATGAAACATTGAGGCGATGAGCAGGCTATCGTTTAACGGTTTATGGTTTAACTTTTAGATTGATATTAATTTTTTATCGGCGTGGTTGGGATAGTACGTATAGATATAGTTGTAAATTTGTATATAGTGGAACAAAATCTAATAGAGTGGTACATATAAAACTCTAAATTTAATTTATATTAAATATATATGTATGTGTAATGTGTGTATATATATGTATAATTTATATTTGTGTGTAATATATGTGTGTATATACATGTTTATTATATATGTAAGTGTATATGTATATATACTAATTAAAAATAATAATTCGAGCCGAACCGAGCCGAGCGGACCTTTGCTCATGCTTGGCTTGTTTACAAACCGAACCGAGCAGAGCGGCTCATTTACAACCGAGCGTCAAATCGAACGAGCATTTTCCGAGCAACTTCCGAACGAGCCTCGAGCGAGCAACGAGCGGCGAGCAATTTGAACGGCCCTAATTATGATGCACTTGAAAATAGTCCCTCCCTTCCCATGAGGTTAATAAATTTTTTTTTTGGCCTGCAAAATGGAATGATATATTGAAAACAAAGAACTAAAAGCCCTTAACAAGATGCTAAGGGCGATGTACAGTGATCGAACAGACAACCCCAATATTACAAACTAATCGCAGACTTTGAACTCGCACCAATTCTCCCACGTTACACCCTGAAGTTTAGACCTATTTTTAATCCAAAGAAATGATAGTGACTTGATGTCTTCGATGATGTTATGGTTTTGTGCCTCCTTCTGATTAAAGACTTTGTCGTTCCTTTTCTCCAAAGCACCCAGGTGTAATGAATTATACTAATTAAAATGGGAAAAAGGATAGTTTCATTGATGATTCAGAAGAATTGGGATGGGAAAAACGGATACAGAATTGGGGATGAGAGAAAAGGGATAACTGAGATCTAACCAAATTCTTGCCTATCTCATGATTTCTCAATAATTATATTAAATAGTGATGTAACCAATTTCTGTTATGGCTGAGCTGATCTGGCACCCATCACATGATCTTGGTATTTCTTTGGTAGCATCCTTATTCTTTCACTTTTCCTATTTTGCCCTTGGTTGATATTAGATGTACTACCCTTAGCCAATGGTTCAGCTGAGTCCATGACACCAGGCTACCGTCATTTATTTATATTATATATACACCCTTTTTATTTTGTTAATTCTTTCTTGTTAAAGTAGTTTTTTAATAAAATGATGGGTATTTAAATTATTTACATAGTTTGTCCTTGAAAAGTTGAATGACAAAAATACCCTCATATGCAAGACACATGATCAGGTTTAACAGAAAATTATAACTAGGTTAGTGCTAAAGGACAAAACGTGTAGCATTTGAAAACATTAAGTACAAAAATCGTCAATTTTAAAAACAAAGGACACCGCCTATAATTTGATGTAAACATAAAGGACAAAACTTGTAATATACTCTATATCTACCTTTAGTGTTTGTACTTCCAGATTTTTTTCTCTGTATTTAACGAGACACACATGTATATATGATAAGGTTTATTTTAAAACATTAATTTTATTAATGGCAATATTTAAAACACTAAATTTTTACGAGAAAAAAAACGTAGATGGTTTAATTTATTTTATTTTTATAAAATTTTCATATGTTTTTAATATTTTTCGTTTTTACATACGAATTTGTATGTTATGTATATAAAAAGTCATTAACCTAATTTGTTTTTATATATATATTTTTAAACTTTAAACGTTTACCTACACATGTGTAGGTTATGTAATCTATACACGACTTGCACATATGTAGGTCTTATCAACCCAGAACCCTTGGCCAATCAATAATAGAGGATTTAGAGTTGTCAGTCGATCAAAATCTTGAATTCAAGAATCACAATCGACTTTGGGTTTCAAGTTGGCCAACGATATGGTAATAGATCAGACACGCTGTCTTTGTTCCCAGTGATGACCAATGATGTGGTAATAGATCCAAGTATGTTGATTATATACTTGATTGTGTTAAACTAGCACAAGTGGATGCAAGAATTGTTAATGAGTGGTTTTACCGATATTCAGCGATGCTTACATGGGATTGGGTCAAATAGATAATGCCTATAGTTTTGTTCTAAGAACGAACATTTGGTCGCTTTTGGTTGTTTCCGTCAAAATCAAATGGCTAAGAATGATCGATTTTGTCAATATCGAATGTGATTATGCCATAATCGAATATGAGAACAAATGTTTGTGTCACTTATGTCAAAGTCAAACGGCTAAGAACGATTGCTTTTTGTTAAAAGCAAAGATGGTTATGCCAGGATATAATCTATGAATGAATATTTGGAATCACTAAGATAATGATCGAATGCACGATGTTTTTTTCGTCAAAATCGAACTCAAAATCCATTGGGTTGACTATGGTTCTTGAATCTCAGATTCTGATTGTCTTACACTTAATCCCATGTTATTTATTGGCCTATGGTTTTGGGTTGATAATGATTTTAATTAATACGCACAACAATATTTTTTGTTGTAAATCATTTGTTGTTACCACACAGGCATTTATAAATTAAAGAAAATTGTGATCTGACAACTAGAAACTATGTAATTGCTTAAGAATCGAATACATAATGAAACTTGAGTAACTTTAAAGAGGAAGTGACGACGTTAGTGGAAAAGAGAAACAAATTGATTAGTATTATGTGAAGTTCCCATTTAAAAATGCAATTATGGTAAGACATTAATCAAGTGTAACACTTTCTCTCTTTCAAGGAAGATTGAAAAGACAAGCTAAATATGAGAAGGTTCAATATTAGGAACTAGATGAAAGTAAAACATAATGTGGTATTTCATTGATTGTTTGAAGGTTGAAAGGAAGGTTAGTGGATGAAAAGAAATAGGTGACTCTAGGGTTACAAATGAATCAAATGTTTGGTGAATAGTTTGTGAATTATTCGGTGGAAAGTTTGTTTGTGTTCGTTTATTATACAAACGAATACGAATTTTTTTGTTCGTTTAGTTAAATGAACGAATATAAACAAAGGTCGTGTTCGTTCATATATGTTTGTGAACGTTCGTTAACGTGTTCGTTTATGTCTGATAGTTCATTGGTGTTTTTAGTTTTTATATTTTTTAAATGCTTTCAAAATTCCGACAAGTAAAATATTTAATAAGTGTTAGGGGCTGTTTGGTAGCCTCTTAGTGACCATTCAGATGCTACCTCTTAATGGTTTAAAACCTCTGAATGAATAAGAGGTAACCGCAAGTCTGAATGGTTAAGAGGTAACCTCTGAATGGTAAATCATCACATGTCACATTCTTCTACCTTCTCATTGGTAAAATTCAATGTTTCCATTAAGAGATAGCCTCTTAATGACCATTCAGAGGCTACGAAACAACCCCTTAGTGTATTATATATTTTGTTCATAAACGCTTGTTTGTTTGTCAGTTTGTTTCCATTTGTGTTCATAAACATTAGTTTGTGCTCATTTGTGTTTATCAACGTTCGTTGCTTAAAATTAACAGATCAACACGAACAAGGTCATTTCCTTAACAAACGAACACGAACATAAAATGACGTTCGGTAAGTGTTCATGAACAGTTCGTGAACACATATATTTCTTGACAATCGAACACGAACAAGGTCTTGTTTGTGTTTGTTCAGTTCGTTTGCAACCCTATGACTCTCTCCCAGTTGCGGGTTCACTCTTTGGGTAGGGTGGAAGTGTGCCCACACTACATGTGTGTGTATATATAGTGTAAATTTGTTTTCTTGTATTGTATAATAATAATAATAATAATAATAATAATAATAATAATAATAATAATAATAATATTTCTTAATTTGAATGAATTTTGACCAAGTTTTTTTGGTTCTCATGAAATATATGCATTCTCATTTTAATCTTACCCTGTATATATATCTTTATCTAAGTAGTGGCAAATTTACTTATTGTTTATATATATATATATATATATATATATATATATATATATATATATATATATATATATAGGGGACCGCTAAAATGAGAACCACCTTCAGTTGTAAGAACCGTGAGAACTACACCGTACGGGGCGAGGTGGACCCAAATTTTTTTCATAAACGTAGATGCATGTATTATAAACACATTTGTAAAAAAAATTCAAAAAAAAATGTCGGGTGTGTAGTTTTGAGCACCCAAAGTTTGCGTTTACGGGACCCGTAAATTTTATTTAAAATTTACGGTACCCATAAACACAAACTTGTGGAGTTCAAAACTACACACACGACATTTTTTTTTTTGAATTTTTTTTTTTACAAATGTGTTTATAATACAGGCATCTACGTTTATGAAAAAAAAATTTGGTCCAACTCTGTAACACCCCGTGTTTTCACAAGTCAAAGTCAAGGTCAAAATCAACGACCGGTTAAACGGATTTGACTTACAATAATCTCCTTATTTTAATTGTATTATGTGGAGTAAGTGTTGTTAATTGCTAAAATCGATGTGTGTTAATCGCTATCTAATCGACTTACGACTGTGAATTATAGGAAGTAACAATGCGATAAAGTTAACTAATGGATAATCAAGCTATGCTACTCGATATCGAATCGTGATACAAACCGCAACTCGACTTAATCTGGTTAATTATACGTGTGTGTGTGCCTTATGTGTTACTTGTGCGTGTGTTATATATATATTATATATATATATATATATATATATATATATATATATATATATATGTTGTGGAAATCAATCGAACTCAATCAAAACTCGAAACGTAATCAAACTCGAACCCGAATCGAAAATCGAACTATGATAATTAGTGGTTAGGACTGAAAGTAATTTGACTAGGAAACCCTATCGTGACGAGCCGCTCGCAATCGAAATCGAAACATCAAAAATCGTCGCGTCAAACAAGCGAACCAAGTGCCATCCGGCCGGATAGCCATCCGACCGGATAGCCACTGCACTACAAAACAGACGCCATCCGACCAGGATGTCATCCGACCGGATATGCCATCCGAGCGGTGTGTCATCCGATCGGATAACCCTTTCCTCTTTTGTAATCCTATAAATACCCCTGTCATTGTCATTCTTTCCATTTGTGGAAACTCTCTGTCCGAACCATTCGTGCTCCTCACCTTTTCTTCGATTTCTCTCAATTCATGTAAGATCTCGCCCTAAATCTTGTACATTCTTGATCTACACGCACTCCTACACCTTTCTATCTTTTAAATCTTAACTTTTAACCGTGAAATCACTAGATTTCGGGTGTTCTAGGGTGACGTCATCATGTGTTCTTCAAGAACTTCATGTTTTGACTTCAATCCGCCAAGAACAACCGAGATCTAACCGATTTCCACGCAAACATACAAAGATCTTGTAAAGATCTCGACACAAGAATGGTGAAAAAGGATTGAAAGATGGTCTCTAACTTTCTTTCAACTCTTTTACACTCATTACACTCAAAACCGATAGAATCGGACCCGATTCTAGTCTTCTACTCTATCATAGTGTCGTACTAGCTCAGGATCCGGATTCTACCCACGAGACTACCGATTTCAGGTTAGTCAAAAACAACCGTCTCGAGCCGGTAACCGGCCGGGCTAGGGTGATTCCTGATCGGGTTGGTCACTTGGGTCGAAACGGCGTCCTATTGGTTAACACGTTGTCAAAGTGTCTCGACATAACGACAAACCATCAAAACGACCAAGTGTAGGACGAACGGAACAATCGTAACGGATTGCTATCCGATCAGATAGGTCATCCGAACGGATTGCCATCCGAATGGATCACACTTGGGTCCCACCTTTTAACAACCTTATCTAAAGTTTGAGTATTGAACGAAATGCAATCCGATCGGATGACCATCTGACTGGATTACTCTTCGGATCATGAGATACTAAGACTTTAAAGACTTAAACAATTTTCAACATGTTCAATGACAAGGTTGCCATCCGATCGGATTGCCATCCGATCGAATGACGCTTCTTGTCACACCCCAACCGATGGCGGAAACATCGGGATGAGACGAACAAATCGCTCAAAAGCATCATAACACTATGTGACAATATAATTTAAATCCAATTTCATTAATGACTAAAATTTGAATACATTGTTTCAAATAAAGACAAATGCAACAACATTGTTTATTATTGAATGAGTATCTAAGTCCATCCTAACTTGATTTCTTCATCGTCTTGTCTAACAACCTGCAACATGTATTAAAATAAAATCAACAAAAGTTGGCGAGTATACAAGTTTGAATACATAGCATAATAGAACAAAAAACTCAAATCCAACATGATTCATAATATGTGATTACTAGTATGCAATTTTGGCGTACAATATGATCAAACCCTAGAATACAACGCATAAAATAGCCTAATCCCAATAGTTTAGCGGGGTGGTAACTTAACAATACCCAATTAGAATAGCGGGCGGGGCGTTAACTCTATAGCGCTATAATTGTTAAGGTGGGCGAGCAAAGTCAATGAGCATATAACGTTCCAAATCGTTCATAGAGCATACAAGAATAGCAAGTAAGTCACATTAGTTTCATGCTTCGTTCAAGGATTGAGTATGTTTAGTTTAAAAGTTGTTTACATAATTATACATGTTGCATCCCAAAGTGTAAAGGGGAAAAAGGGATCGAGTATACTCACAAAATTTGCTAAGTCTTCCGATTATCCGATTGTTGACGAGTGAAAAGGGATTTGGAGGATGGAACACCGAGGTCACCCTATATGGGCAAGCGATGGTGCATGAGTAACGAAAATATGATGAAGGATATGAATTGGAATTTAGCGTATAACTAGTTGATATATATGTATATTTACGTATAAATACAAATACATATATTTAATATAGTTTAGGTAATAATCTAGATTAAGTTTATCGAAAAATATTTATAAAAATATTGTCAAAAATGATTATACATTTATAATTATTATTATAAAAGTTATTCGACCCGATACGTCTCGTTTTATAAGTAAACACGTATAGTTTCTCGGATTTTTACAAAAACGGGCAGAGTTTCCTCTGTTTTTGGACGCTCCCGACGATACAAGTCGTCAATGTTTTGTCAAAATTCAACAACGACCAAACGACATATAATTATATATGTTTCTATGTATTTTTATAACCAAAAAACATATATATAAAGCGGTTTAGTGATAACGGGATATATAAAACAATATAATTGGAATATTTACGTCGTTGAACTACCGAGTGCACTGGGACCTCAGTTGACCAAGTTTGACCAGGTTTGACCCGACAGTTGACTGTTTGACCGGGACATCGAACCGAACCTGCTGAAACGAAATAAGGATCAAACCACCCTTCATCGGATTTAAAGAAAATAGTAGCAACAAATCTGAAAGAAAAGAAATGAGGGATTACCGATTGAACTCGACTGAACCGGATCTGAACCAATCGATCCGAATCTGAACCGAGCCGCGTGAGTCGAAACAAACTGAGAACCAAAACTGAATCGAATAAAACAAAACCTTACTCGGACCGAGACTAAAGCAGGAACTGGACCTAGTCGTACCCGTATCGAACCGAGACTACCAACTGACCCGGGACGTCACTCGAACCGCAGTTGACCTGAACACGAGGCTGACTCGTTGACTGTCGTTCCTGTCGGCCGAGACTCCGAGCCGCCGCCGTTCATCTCCACTGTCGCCGCCGTGAGCGGCGGCGCCGCTCCACCTCCTACTCATCCGCTCTCTCTCCCGTCTGCCTGTCACCGCCGGTCGCCTTCGTTCAGCCGGTGGTCTTCATCGGAGCAGGTGAGGGTAACCGTGAGAGTGTTTGGCTTGAGTTTTGTATGAATATCTGAGTTGTGTAAGGGTTTTGTGTGAGTGTGATGTTGCCTGCAACTATGAATGAGAGAGACAGAATTCTTTGTTGAAGATGGGGCTAGGGTTTATAAAAGAAGAAGAAGAAGAAGATGAAGGAGCAGGAGAGTGTAAGTGTTTAGCTTAGGTTTTTATAAAAAAAAGGTTGAAAAACACTAGGGTTGTGGTTGATTTAAGTGGGCTTGGGTCCAAGGCCCGCAAGCCCAATCCACGAGTTTAAGTGGCCTTTAGTTCCTACGAGACCCATTATCAAAATCCGAACTCTTCGTAACGTCATAAACTAAAATTTTAGTTTTAAAAAAAAGTAGGATAGTACTGGTAGCCGTTGTCGTCACTTCGCGCGTCTGTTTCATAAAAAAAAACGAAATGCTTCGGTTGTCATTTTTTTTATCCGTTTCGGCTGTGATTCTAACAATAGAAGGCAAATACGAGTTTTCTAAAAAAAAACAAAAAAAAAAAACGGAAAGAGCAGAGCGTTACACTTCTGTTATGAACTCGCTTTCAGTAAGTAACCTCATCACAAGTCGCCGTCCGACCGGACCACTGTCCGACCGGATGACCATCCGAACGGATTGTCATCCGCACGACCAGTCATCCGATCGACCGACTTGATAGATAGAGATACTTCAATGTTTTCAAAATACTACAACGAAAACTTCAAAAGACAAGCCATCATACACAAACACATCCTTCTTATAGGAAGAAACAATCCACTCGAATCGTCATCCGACCGGATGACCACCCGAACGGATTGTTATCCGCACGGATTACTATCCGATCGGATTACCATCCGATCGAACCACCGTCCGACCCTTTTATACTTTGTGACGTTTTGCGCACCACTTATCGTTATGCTATCAAATCTATTCAGGCTAACCTTACTCGCTAAGCGCTCCCTTCAATCCATTAATCGCTGTGAGTATACTCGATCCCTTTTTTGCTTTAAGCACTTTTGGGTGTTACATACGTTACGAATATTCAAACTACAACAATCACACTACTCAATACTATTTGAACGCTAACCGTTAATGCATGTTATACGTGGCTTATGAATGCTTGTTTGTTATGTTTACACATGGAATGCTGTCTACCTGCCTTAGCAACGATAGTACTATAGTTTGGACTCAGCACCCGTTTACACGGGGGTTGTTAAGGATCATTACTTGCATGGATTACGGTGGTAATCATGTATTGCGAACTGCCTCGGGCAGTCAACCCGCAGTCATTGGTATCGATGGATCTATGTCGATAACTAACGTGCTTCATTTCACTATGTGTACGTGCTGGTTATGCGTAAATGAATTCGAACTCTATATGCTATTATCAAACTTGTATGCTCACCTTTACATTTTATGTATTGACATTATTTTAACGTATGTGACAGGTGCTTAGGACGCACACTTGGTAGGAATTTGAAGCTAGAATAAAGCTTTAGAGCCTAACAAATAGTTGTCTGTAGTGGTCAAACTAAGGGTCTCTAGAAGCAGATAAACAATTGCTGTCTATTTAAATATGAGTTGTCGGAACAGAATATTTGCCTGGATTTTATCTGTAATAATTTGTTTACTGTTTGAGACATGGTATGGGACATGTTAATTTAAATTGAATGGTAATGATAGTTGTTATGGAAACTTCTGGACAATCTGTTTCGCTCAGTGCCATGCCCCGATGATTCCGCCATCGGTTGGGGTGTGACAGATTGGTATCAGAGCCATAACTATAGGGAATTAGGCAAGACTCGACCTAGTCCGGGTCGATGTCCTAGAAACCTAGTCTATAGTTAGGAACCAACAGACCGACTGGTGCAAACTCTTGACTAAATTGCTTAAATTAATGTTGTTTTATCAACTTATCAATGATTTCTTCTTTCCTTTTTCAACAACGAACGCTTGTTCAACGGGAGAATTATGCCAAATCAGGAGTGAAATCCATATTTTGATGAATAATCTCCACGGACGAAGTTGTTGAGCCAGGGGTGAAACCCTAACCTTGACGACTTGTTCCGCACATTTTACAAAACTCTCACCAAAGTCTCGATGAACTCCAACGACCTGAAGTCACGACATGACTAACGGGAAATGTGTCAGACGCCCGAGAATCGAGGCAAGGACACAGTCCTGAAGGTCGAACGTAGACGACAAGTCCTTGAGAATAGTTGAATCGTTTTGGTTAGTCGAAGTCTACTAGCCGCAAACAGTCTATCTCTCAATTTTGCATGTTTCAATTCTGAGCCCGCAACTGCTGACTTTGATGATTCGTCGATTTTATGTGATCTATGTGGGTTATGTTTATTTGTTAGCGTTTTGAGGTACTATTGGGTTCGATCTAACGCCTTTTGCTTCTGCTAATCACACAACACACTAGACAACGTTAACAAATCGCGGAATTTTGGACGACTTTATGCTACGATGTACGCTTATACTACGCTATTCAATATACTAAAACGCGATCGCTATATTCAAACGCTCGCGGACTTTGAATAATAGGTTCCTGTTTTCTAACTGCCTCTAGTGATTAAATGCGTATGTGGTTCCTTGCTTCTTTGCCCTACGTGCTTACGTGCTAAAGTGATTCTGTGCTCTACCTGCTTATGTGTTAATGTGATTCTGTGCTCTACGTGTTTATGTGCTACGTGATCTTGTGTTCTACGTAGTTGTGTGTCCATGCGTGTTCCTGAGCTTTAGTGGTAGTAGACGTGTGAGATGAGATTCGAATACATGTGTTGAGTCCTGTGACGATGTCTGTTGCAGACAATGTCGTCTGGATCCCGTCACGCACTTTCTCGTCAAGAAAAGAGAGACAAACGTCTTGCTGCCATCATCGCAAAAAGTGTAGCAAAAGCCGTGAGTGATGTTTATGAAAATGCCAGCAAATCGTCTGAGGAATCGAGAACCGAAGCTCCTAAAGCTACCGCGAAGACCTTCAATTTCAAGCAATTCAAGTCGTGTGGGCCAAAAGAATTCACTGGCGAGGGGGGTCCTACTGCACTATTCCATTGGTTTGATTCCATTGAGGTTACTATGCGACAGAGCAGTTGCCCTGATGACCTCCGTACTCTGAATGCTACCGGCGTTTTCCAGTCCCGTGCATTAGACTAGTGGACGACCGAGAGGAACAAGCGAGGGAACGATGCAGCCTACGGTATGTCGTGGGACGAGCTCAAGGAAGTTATGCTAGAGGAATTCTGCCCTCCTCACGAACGTCAAAAGCTAGAAGATGAATTTTGGCACATACAGCAAAAGGATGGTGACAATGCTGGTCTCACTGCTCGTTTCAAACAGCTCAGCATTATATGTCCCGATCAAGTCAAGACTCCAGACATGGCAATCAAGAAGTACATTCGGGCCCTGCCCGACTGCGTTGCTGATTTCGTGCAAGTGGCTAAGACTACGACGATCGAGGAAACTTATCTACTGGCCGCTGTCAACGACAAGCGGGTTAAGGCTGGTGTCTGGGATAAGACTTCGAAGCATTTGCATCAAGCTACCGCTACCGCACCAACTGCTGAACCCACCTCATCAAGTAACAAGAGGAAGAACAAGAGAAAGAACAGCTCCAGCAACAAGAACTGTGCGATCACTGCTGCACCAGTTCAAGCCATACCAGCCCAACAGCGCCAAGTGGCAACGCCTGTGACCAATGCACCTCTTGCTAAGCGTGCATACACTGGGCCACATCCGCTCTGCCCTACTTGTACCTACCATCACCCAACTGCCATTCCTTGCCGTTTTTGTGCTCATTGCAATGTGTACGGCCATTTCACTGTCAACTGCCGTATTCGACAAGCTCCTGCTCATCAAGCTCTACTCACCGCCCCACAAGGTCAACAAGCTCCTCCGGCACCCGCGGTCAAAGCCAGAGCCTGCTTCGCATGTGGCGACCCGAACCAATTCGCCAACATGTGCCCAAACAGGGTCGTGAAACAAGAGCCCCAGCAGCAACAGCCTCAACAGCAGCAGCAACAATAGCAGCAACAACAGGCCGCACGCGCCAGAACCTTCAACATCAACGTGCGCCAAGCCCAAGCCGACAACAACGTGGTTAATGGTACGTTCCTTGTGAATGGTATTTATGCATCATGTTTGTTTGATACTGGAGCCGATAATTGTTTTGTGTCGTTCGAATTCGAGAAGCTCCTTAATCGTAAACGCTCCAAACTCTCTTCGACGTTCGATGTAGAAGTCGCTACCAGAAGAACCGTCGCCGTCAATTCCGTTATCCGTGATTGTACTCTTGAGCTCAACAATCACATCTTCCCAATCGACCTCATTCCGATGCAACTCGGAAGTTTCGACGTCATAGTAGGCATGGACTTTCTACGCGAAAACCATGCTGAAGTTGTGTGTTATGATAAGATGATTCGATTCTCGCTCGCGAATGGTGATTTATTGTGTGTATACGGCGAAACTGTCTCGAAAGGGCTCAAGCTCATGTCTTGTATCCAAGCTAGCAAGTATCTCTGCAAGGAATACAAGGCTTTCTTGGCTAACATTGTAGTAACGGAGAAGGAAAAGAAAGAGAAGAAGGAAGTGAAAGACGTTCCTGTGGTTCGTGAATTTCCTCATGTGTTTCCTGATGATCTTCCGGGTTTACCGCCAAGTCATGATATCGACTTTCGTATCGACCTCATTCCTGGAGCAAATCCTGTTGCCAAAGCTCCTTATCGACTCGCGCCATCCGAAATGCGTGAACTCTCAAACCAACTCCAGGAATTACTTGAGAAAGGCTTCATTCGCCCGAGCACCTCTCCAGGGGCGCTACGTGTTTCTCAAAGATCGACCTACGTTCAGGCTATCATCAGCTACGCATACAAGAGGAGGATATACCCAAAACCGCGTTTCGCACTCGATACGGTCACTACGAATTTGTTGTCATGCCTTTTGGTTTAACCAACGCACCAGCGGTTTTAATGGATCTGATGAATCGCGTGTGTAAACCATATCTCGACCGTTTCGTCATCGTATTCATCGACGACGTCTTGATCTATTCCAAGTCGAAAGCCGAACACGCGCAACATCTATGTTTGGTTCTCGAGTTACTCCAGGGGAACCAACTCTATGCCAAGTTCTCCAAGTGCGAATTCTGGTTGGAGGAAGTTTTGTTTCTGGGTCACATTGTTAATAGTCAAGGCATTCACGTCGATCCTGCGAAGATTGAAGTTGTCAAGAGCTGGGATACGCCTAAGAACCCGTCTAAAGTCCGCTCTTTTCTCGGACTACCGGGCTATTATCGACGATTTATCGAGGGATTCTCAAAGATCGTTGTTCCGCTTACCTCTCTCACGCATAAAGATCAGCCTTTTGTCTGGGGAACCAAACAAGAGATTGCCTTTCAAACCCTCAAGCATAAGCTTTGCAATGCTCCTGTTCTCACTTTGCCCGACGAAAACGACGATTTCATTGATGCTTCCAACCTTGGTCTCGGTTGTGTCCTCATGCAACGGGACAAGGTTATAGCTTACGCGTCTCGTCAGCTCAAAATCTACGAGAAGAACTATACAACCCATGATCTCGAGCTAGGCGCGGTTGTGTTTGCATTAAAGATTTGGCGACACTACCTGTATGGTACCAAGTGTACGATCTTCACCGATCATAGGAGCCTACAACATATCTTTAATCAGAAGGAACTTAATATGCGTCAACGCCGATGGGTATAACTTCTCAGCGATTACGACTGTGAGATCCGTTATCACCCAGGCAAAGCGAATGTTGTTGCCGACGCACTCAGCAGACGGAGTTATCTGCTTAGCACTCGTAATGTTCAAGCCCAACACGATCTCGAAACCCTTATTCGTGAAGCCCAGCATGCGTGTTTTAACGAACGCACGCTGAAGAGGGAACGAATCTATCACGATGGAGCCCAACTTGTGAGCAAATCCAATGGGATATTCCACTTTCTGGACCGAATCTGGATCCCTAAGCGGACCAATTTGCGACAGATCCTGATGGACGAAGCCCACAAATCCCATTATTCTATTCATCCCGGTTCTGATAAAATGTACCAGGATCTTCGTTACAGGTACTGGTGGCCCGGCATGAAAAGGGACATCGCTCTCTACGTTGGAAAATGCCTAACTTGTGCAAGAGTCAAGGCCGAACACCAAAGACCCTCTGGCTTACTCGAACAACCACCGATTCCTATGTGGAAGTGGGAAAGTATAGCTATGGATTTCATAACGAAGCTTCCGCACACGTCATCAGGTCACGACAGCATATGGGTTGTTGTTGACCGTTTGACTAAATCAGCTCACTTTCTGCCGATACGAGAAGACTACAAGGTAGAACGATTAGCCCGAATCTACACCGACGAGATCATTTGTAATCATGGGACACCTCGTGACATCATCTCTGATCGTGATGCTCGGTTTACCTCGCGGCAGTGGGAAACGTTTTAAACGGCACTCGGTACATCGCTTAATCTAAGTACCGCCTTCCACCCTCAAACTGACGGTCAGAATGAAAGAACGATTCGTACTCTTGAAGACATGCTCCGTTCGTGTGTCTTAGACTTCGGTGGTAATTGGGATAAATACCTACCGTTAGTCGAATTCTCGTACAACAACAACTATCATTCTAGCATCCAAATGGCACCATTCGAGGCATTATACGGAAGAAGATGCCGATCGCCTATTGTGTGGCATGAGATCGGTCACTCGCAACTAACCGGTCCCGAGCTACTGCAAGAAACGACAGACAAAATTTTCCAAATCCGGGATAACCTAGTGAAAGCTCGGGATAGACATAAAAGTTACGCCGATAAGAAACGTAAGCCCCGTGAATTTGACGTTGGTGACTACGTACTCCTAAAGGTATCACCTTGAAAGGGTGTAGTCCGATTCGGCAAGAAAGGAAAACTCGCGCCTCGATATGTTGGACCTTTTAAGATTCTGGAAAGGATCGGAAAAGTCGCCTACAGACTCGAACTACCGAAGGAACTTAGTAACGTCCACCCGACTTTCCACGTGTCAAACCTCCGAAAGTGCCTAGCCGACCACGACTTACATGTCTCTCTCGATGACCTGCAAGTGAACGAAACATTACACTTCGTGGAGAAGCCTGTCGAAATCATGGATCGCCAAACCAAGCAGCTCAGACGCTCTCGCATTCCTATTGTGAAAGTCCGATGGGAAGGCAAACGAGGCGCAGAGTTCACTTGGGTACTCGAAAGCGACATGAAGGCGAAGTACCGCAATTGTTTAAAGAGAGAAGCTAGAAAGAGAAAGTGACATTGTGATTCAGGTGTTTGTACGATTTCATATCAATCAATAGAATCACCGATTATATTACGTTCTTGTGTGTTTAATCACATTCGTGAACGGATTCCGCGCATCACACGTTCGGTTCGCAATTGTTTCGGAGTCAAAACCGATCCGAACCGAAAATTCTCAAACGTGATTCACGGAGCTGTACAGCTTCCAGCTTAATTTCGGGACGAAATTCCCTAAACAAGGGGAGGCTGTAACACCCCGTGTTTTCACAAGTCAAAGTCAAAGTCAAAGTCAAAGTCAAGGTCAAAGTCAAAGTCAAGGTCAAAATCAACGACAGGTTAAACGGATTTGACTTACAATAATCTCCTTATTTTAATTGTATTATGTGGAGTAAGTGTTGTTAATTGCTAAAATCGATGTGTGTTAATCGCTATCTAATCGAATTACGACTGTGAATTATAGGAAGTAACAATGCGATAAAGTTAACTAATGGATAATCAAGCTATGCTACTCGATATCGAATCGTGATACAAACCGCAACTCGACTTAATCTGGTTAATTATACGTGTGTGTGTGCCTTATGTGTTACTTGTGCGTGTTATATATATATATATATATATATATATATATATATATAGGGGATGGATCATGAGAAAACTAGTTTAAATGAGAAAACCAAAAAAACCTAAAAACATACCAAATTTTTTTTTTTTTTTACAATTTTTAATAAAAAAATCGCAACTTTTTATGCATAGAAAAAAATTTTCAAAAAAAAAAAAAATTTTTTTTTTGTTGTACTGCACATGTGCACTAATACATAAAGCTTAAACCACTTAACCCACCCCCCCACCGACACCCCCCCACCGACACCCCCCAAAAACCTAAACCCCCCCCCCCCCCAAAAAAAAAAACCTAAATTCACCCTCCCACCAAAAGCCTAACCCCCCCACCCCCCAAAAACCTAAACCCCCCCACCCTCCCGAAAACCTAAAACTAAACCCTAAACATAAACCCGAAAAAAACCTAAACCCCCCACCCCCACCCCCCAAAAACCTAAACCCCCCCTCCCCCCCACACCCAAAAACCTAATCCTAATCCTAAACCTCCAAAAAAACTAACCCTAAAAGCTAAACTAGACTCAAAAAGCTAATTTTAAGCATGTAATGCAATTGTAAACCCGAAAAAAACCTAACCCCCCCACCCCCACCCCCCAAAAACCTAAACCCCCCCTCCCCCCACACCCAAAAACCTAATCCTAATCCTAAACCTCCAAAAAAACTAACCCTAAAAGATAAACTAGACTCAAAAAACTAATTTTAAGCATGTAATGCAATTGTAGTACATGTTATATTGCACATGTGCACTACTATAATAATAGTATTGAAAACAAGACGACACCATAAATCTTTTTTTATGTCATAAAAAATATGCTCGAATATACTTGAATGAAAGATACAAAAATTTGTGATCTTATGGTGCCATTTTTTTTTAAAAAATGATAACGTATGGAGAAATGGGAAATGTTTGAAAAGTTATATATTTTTTTTTCCAATTTTACCCCTCCTTCATTAAAAGTCCCCCCTCCTTCATTAAAAGGCTCCCCCTCCTTTTTAGTGCTTTTTTTGTTAGTGTTTTGGTTTTCTCATTTATATCTAGTTTTCTCATGATTCTCTCCCTATATATATATATATGTTGTGGAAATCAGTCGAACTCAATCAAAACTCGAAACGTAATCAAAGTCGAACCCGAATCGAAAATCGAACTATGATAATTTGTGGTTAGGACTGAAAGTAATTTGACTAGGAAACCCTATCGTGACGAGCCGCTCGCAATCGAAATCGAAGCATCAAAAATCGTCGCGTCAAACAAGCGAACCAAGTGCCATCCGGCTGGATAGCCATCCGACCGGATAGCCACTGCGCTACAAAACAAACGCCATCCGACCAGGATGTCATCCGACCGGATAAGCCATCCGAGCAGTGTGTCATCCGATCGGATAACCCTTTCCTCTTTTGGAATCCTATAAATACCCTGTCATTGTCATTCTTTCCATTTCTGGAAACTCTCTGTCCGAACCATTCGTGCTCCTCACATTTTCTTCGATTTCTCTCAATTCAGGTAAGATTTCGCCCTAAATCTTGTACGTTCTTGATCTACACGCACTCCTACACCTTTCTATCTTTTAAATCTTAACTTTTAACCGTGAAATCACTAGATTTCGGGTTTTCTAGGGTGACGTCATCATGTGTTCTTCAAGAACTTCATGTTTTGACTTCAATCCACCAAGAACAACCGAGATCTAACCGATTTCCACGCAAACATACAAAGATCTTGTAAAGATCTCGACACAAGAATGGTGAAAAAGGATTGAAAGATGGTCTCTAACTTTCTTTCAACTCTTTTACACTCATTACACTAAAAACCGATAGAATCGGACCCGATTCTAGTCTTCTACTCTATCATAGTGTCGTACTAGCTCAGGATCCGGATTCTACCCACGAGACTACCGATTTCGGGTTAGTCAAGAACAACCATCTCGAGCCGGTAACCGGCCGGGCTAGGGTGATTCCTGGTCGGGTTGGTCACTTGGGTCGAAACGGAGTCCTATTGGTTAACACGTTGTCAAAGTGTCTCGACATAACGACAAACCATCAAAACGACCAAGTGTAGGACGAACGGAACAATCGTAACGGATTGCTATCCGACCGGATTGCTATCCGATCGGATAGGTCATCCGAACGGATTGCCATCCGAACGGATCACACTTGGGTCCCACCTTTTAACAACCTTATCTAAAGTTTGAGTATTGAACGAAATGCAATCCGATCGGACGACCATCTGACTGGATTACTCTTCGGATCATGAGATACTAAGACTTTAAAGACTTAAACAATTTTCAACATGTTCAATGACAAGGTTGCCATCCGATCGGATTGCCATCCGATCGAATGACGCTTCTGTTATGAACTCGCTTTCAGTAAGTAACCTCATCACAAGCCGCCGTCCGACCAGACCACTGTCCGACCGGATGACCATCCGAACGGATTGTCATCCGCACGACCAGTCATCCGATCGACCGACTTGATAGATAGAGATACTTCAATGTTTTCAAAATACTACAACGAAAACTTCAAAAGACAAGCCATCATACACAAACACATCCTTCTTATAGGAAGAAACAATCCACTCGAATCGTCATCCGACCGGATGACCACCCGAACGGATTGTTATCCGCACGGATTACCATCCGATCGGATTACCATCCGATCGAACCACCGTCCGACCCTTTTATACTTTGTGACGTTTTGCGCACCACTTATCGTTATGCTATCAAATCTATTCAGGCTAACCTTACTCGCTAAGCGCTCCCTTCAATCCATTAATCGCTGTGAGTATACTCGATCCCTTTTTGCTTTAAGCACTTTTGGGTGTTACATACGTTACGAATATTCAAACTACAACAATCACACTACTCAGTACTATTTGAACGCTAACCGTTAATGCATGTTATACGTTGCTTATGAATGCTTGTTTGTTATGTTTACACATGGAATGTTGTCTACCTGCCTTAGCAACGATAGTACTATAGTTTGGACTCAGCACCCGTTTACACGGGGGTTGTTAAGGATCATTACTTGCATGGATTACAGTGGTAATCATGTATTGCGAACTGTCTCGGGCAGTCAACCCGTAGTCATTGGTATCGATGGATCTATGTCGATAACTAACGTGCTTCATTTCACTATGTGTACGTGCTGGTTATGCGTAAACGAATTCGAACTCTATATGCTATTATCAAACTTGTATGCTCACCTTTACATTTTATGTATTGACATTATTTTAACGTATGTGACAGGTGCTTAGGACGCACACTTGGTAGGAATTTGAAGCTAGAATAAAGCTTTAGAGCCCAACAAATAGTTGTCTGTAGTGGTCAAACTAAGGGTCTCTAGAAGCAGATAAACAATTGCTGTCTATTTAAATCTGAGTTGTCGGAACAGAATATTTGCCTGGATTTTATCTGTAATAATTTGTTTACTGTTTGAGACATGGTATGGGACATGTTAATTTAAATTGAATGGTAATGATAGTTGTTATGGAAACTTCTGGACAATCTGTTTCGCTCAGTGCCATGCCCCGATGATTCCGCCATCGGTTGGGGTGTGACAAACTCGCCCCGGATCAAAAAGTTCTTACGGTTCTTACAACTGGAGGTGGTTCTCATTTTAGCGGTCCTATATATATGCTTTCTAATATATATTTTTTATTGTATTATTAAGTTTTGGTTCCCAAATGTTCACAAATTTATTGTATTATTAAGTTTTGGTTCCCAAATGTTCACAAATTTATTGTATTATTAGACAAATAAGTATGAATTGATTTTACCTTACTCGTTTTGGTCCAAATTGTTTTGACCCCCTTCTTTTAACCCAATCAATTTATGCTCCCGTAAAAAAATTTATGAATCCACCACTGATCCCTCAAAGATATCCACACCAAACAAGAGGTGTCAAAAAGGTGTAGTTATAGTATTTTCACGAATCCTTTCTTAAACTATAACTTTATGTACGCAAATAATTAGAACACAAGTTGTATTTCACAAAAGTTTTCAAACCACTCGTAACAGTTTTTTTTTTTTTTTTTTTTGTAATATGCTTTCTAATATTTTTTTTTTGTTTTCTGTGAATTCGTATTTTTTTTTAACAGTGAACTTCATTAGAAACACGGGCAGGCCTCAAAACAAGGACCACCACAAAAAAACGCTTACATCATATACAAAGGATTACTTGACCATTCTTTCCACTCTAGCCTAGCGAACTTAGATCTATTTTTTAACCATAAGACCGACCATGACTTAATCAACACAACCACCTCAACCACCATGAATTCGTATTGTACACACTACATGGTAAATACCGAAAATACAATATTACCCAAAAGGCAATCAGTAGTTGAGAAAGAATAATGGCCATGAAAAAACAATCAATATTGAACCAAACAGATTACAAAACTTATCAACTAAATGATGACAGTCCAACTGGTTGATGCACCAGGGTTTTACCCATGATGCCCGGGTTCGATCCCCACTTGAGGCGGTTTATTCTCCTCTGTGGCGGCTCTCAATCCGTCAAGCCCTACGATGGGCGAGGCACCTGTGGGGGTTTTCCTTTGGACGCCGGTCACTCTCTGATGCCAGCTAGGGCACGGTTAAGACACTCACGTCTGGCCGGAGAGGGGCGACGGGCCTCCCCAATTCCGAAGGGTGTGGGGTGTCTCGCACCCAAAAAATTGTGACACCTTGCCGTTTAAAAAAAAAAAGGGCAAGGATAAACAAATGGGCCCCCTTTTGAGAAATCACGATCAGCGACAGCTACCCTATTTTTTCCACTCCAATACAAAACTGACAACACATTAAAATATATTGAGTAAACTACTATTATTACAGGCATTATGCGGCGAAACACGTAACTTTTTTTCCTTACTTATTGTTGAAAACACGGTTGTATATTTTTTCACAAACAAATTGTGTTGTTTTAAAGTTTCAAACGCTATCCTCAAGTGTTGCAATTGGCTATTTAGGCTGTCTGTCACTGTCAATCAAGATGTCATAAAAAAAAAAAAACAGTACAAATTTCCTCATATATATTTTAAAACGTCAAGATAGCATCAGTGAGAAATTAAAATTGCTTACATACTAAAACAAATTGTTAAACAAATAAGAAAAACTATAAAAAGCAATATTTTCATGACTGGCCCGAATGTCAAATCAGTCTCTTTACCGGTCCACTGGTAGAACTGGTCGGACCGGATGACCTTAAAAATATTATAAAATATTTAAAAATCAATGTTGCTCCCCTTGAGGTTATGAGTTTGAGTCCACTAAAAACGATTTTAGTGTAATTTAAGCCGTTTAAATAGTTGAGAGAGTATTATTATAATGAAATAATACCCAAAAAGTGTTTTTCTGGTTTTGTACAATGAAATAAATAAAATGAAGTATTGTTATACTAATACATCCTTAAAAATGTTGGGGACTGATATCAGGAACCCCATCTGCCGTACTTACATTAATTGGGTCCCTCTTTTCTCTTTCCTCATGCATGGGACTATCACCTGCATGGGGAAACAACACGTTTGCAGACGGAGCCTCCTCGGCTCCCCCTCCTTCTCCCACCTTCTGAGTTTCCCCTACCTCCTCGTTTCCTGAACCCTGAACGTTCACAATCGGAGACGAAACCACCGGCGAGTCACCCTCCGATTCTGACCTAACGACCGAACCCAAACAATCTGGAATCCAGTCATTAAGGTCCTCTTCCACCCATATTCTGAAAGACTTGTTCTTCCATCTCAGAGTAACCCCTTCATTGATCCTGTTTGCTTCCCCGACGAGCACCCCGATTCTACAAACCGACAGATCCTGGTCGTCTTCAAGCTGATTAGGAATATGTAAGACCTTACCATAAAACTCACCAACTTGAGACAGGACATCCGAACCCAGAAGATGCAAGGGAACACCACACAATCTAAGCCAAACAATTCTCTCAAAAGGGAGAGACTGGCCAGCCCAAGGGTCGAGCTTGGACAACCACGGTCCCCACACAACCTTAGAATCCAAGAACCGGTCAGCCGATGCCGTATCATGGAACGACAATAGCAACGACAAACCACCAAGGTATTGAATATTAGCAACGTCAATTTTAGCGATCCTAAGGAGCCTGTCAAAGTCAACTAACGTCTCCAAATCCTTCGTTTTCCCAACTAGGGCTAACCCAAAGAGGTTCCTGAAAGCGTCGGTTCTATCCGGCACGACAACGGACTTATCAGACTCCCACTTGTCTTCCACCTTTTGCTCAGCCCAAGCCTTATCAAGAACACCCGCAGCATTAGACGTACCTGCCACTTCACTATAGCTTCTGAAGTCTCTGAAACTAAACGGCTTATTGTTGAACGCCTGGCCAGGAGCCGACTTAAACTGCTTTTTGATCTCAGGTTGATCCGAAGAACCCGAATTCTCCCGCGCAAATCTAGCCACATTAACCTTTAACTTGAAATCGCCCATCTTAACACCCCTGAGATTCATCAGCAATTCTTGCCTGTCCCTGACTTCCTTGAAGCTAACAAACCCGAACCTACAACCAACCTTGTCTCTTTTTCTTGCCACATACGTACCGGCAATGATCCCAAAACTCTCCATACATTTCCTGAGCTCCCAGGGGGTACAACCTTCTGGGAGATTAGAAACAAACAGCTTAGTGATATCACACAAAGGATCCCCTTTACCAGCCATCAGACGTAACACAACACAGACCAAATGAAGACGACACTCCAAGCCAGAACCGCGACTCTATGAGAGGTTAATGGGATTTGAACCGGTCTAGCTTAACTATGCAAGATAGCCGCGACCAATATCAGACCCACTAAGCAATCGAGAGAAGAGGCGGGCAGGGAGGAACTCGGATGAACGAGGAAGAAGAAAAAGCAGGAACCCCGATCCCGGACAGCGAATGGAAGGACAGCACGAAGAGATAGGGTGGAAGATCAAGCCGAAAAGTCCGCGATCTCGCACACTATCCCGACGGAACCACCTTCGTCGAGCCTCCGGCGAAGGGTTAGGGAAGGAAGTAGTGGATCGGATTGGTTGTATTTTGACTTGTTGAATTTATGATATCGAACTGTACATAATATGCTCTTGTACCTTTTTCATTGTACAAAACCAGAAAAACACTTCGATCTAAATGTTGGGGCTGTTGGGTTGGATTCTTCTGATGTCAGGAAAGAGGATGGCACCGTTCCAGTTTCCGTTGGGGAGGACCAGGGTGAGTCCGGCTCTGGTCATGAGTTTCAGATTGAGAAGGAGGTGGCTAGTACTGTGGCACTTGGGTCGTTGATTGGAGTTGATCTTCAGAACCACTCTCCATTGATCAGGAAGTCCCTCGGCAAATCAGGTATCACTGTGGTGTCAAAATGAATTTTTTATCTATTAATTTGAGAGGGATTTGGGTGATGTGAAATCTGGGTGGATATCAGATCTTAAGAGGAAACATGGTGTTAGTTTTTTGGCTATTCAAGAATCTAAACAAAGTAATGTCTCCCGTTATGTCGGTTCCAAGTTTTGGGGTAGTGGTTCGTTCGGAATGGAGGCTGTTGATGCGTCCGGGTTGTCGGGGGGATTGTTATGCCTTTGGGATGAGAAAGTTTTCTAGTTGACCGAATCTTCTAAAGATAGAAACTTTATTTTTCTAAGGGGGGTTCTGTCTGGCAGTAACATTTTGCTGAATATTCTGAATATCTATGCTCCCCAAGGGGTACAGGCGAAGAAGGATTTGTGGGATTCTCTGGGCTGTTTAATTCAGAGTAACGATGGCTTGTGGGTAGCTGGGGGGGGGGGGATTTCAATGCTGTTCGGTTCAGGGAGGAGAAAAGGAATTGCTCCTTTAAACCAATCTGTGCCAATTATTTTAATTCGTTCATCTTTGATAATGGCCTCTTGGAATATAATATGGGTGGTAGAGCTTTTACGTGGCGTTCTGGTAATGGTAAGAAATAGAGTAAACTTGATAGGTTCCTTGTGAACTCTGAATTTTTTAACTCGTGGCCGGAAGCTAGCTTCTTGGCGCTGCCGAGTCGTTGGTCTGATCATAGCCCTATTCTTTTGTCCACTAAAGTTGTTAACTTTGGGGCCCGGCCGTTTCTTGTCTTTAACTCTTGGTTGAGCAAAGATGGCTTTAGGGAAGTGGTGGTGGAGGCTTGTGGGGATTTTGTTGATTCGGGAGGTCCTTCTGATGTGTCCTTGATTAAAAAGCTCAGGTTTATTCGTAATAGGATCAGGGATTGGAGAGATAAGATGATCAAAAAAGAAGGGGAGGAGCTCTCTTCTGCTAAAGAGGAAGTCGAAGTCTTAGAGGAAATATTAAATTCGAGGGACTTGACCGAAGAAGAGGAATGGGTGTATATGGAGAATAAGAAAGTGTTAGCGGAGGCAGATCTTGTGAAAGCGATGGATCTGAAGCAAAGGTCTCGTATTAGATGGGCGAAAGAGGGTGATGAGAACTCCAAGTTCTTTCATTCTCAAATCAACTGGAGGAAAGTGAGCAATACTATTCATGGGCTGAATATAGGTGGGGATTGGGTGTCGAAGCCTTCTTTGGTAAAAAAAGATATCTTTAAGTTTTTTAGATCTAAATTCGAGGAAGATTGCATGGACCGGCCGTCTCTTACTTGTCCGAATTTAAAAAAGATCTCGGGTAGCGATGCTTTGTGGTTAGAGTCTCCGTTCTCGAGGGATGAAGTTAAAATGTGGTGTTTGATTGTGGGGAGGATCGGGCTCCTGGGCCGGATGGGTTTAATTTCCGTTTCTTCAAGCACTTCTGGGAGTTTTTCGAGAACGACTTCGTTAGGTTGTTAACCGAGTTTCATGAGTCGGGCAGGATTAATATTGGTTGTGGGTCTTCGTTCATCACTCTTGTCCCGAAAAAAAGGATCCCTCTAGTTTGAATGATTATAGACCTATTAGCCTTGTGGGTGTAATCAATAAGGTTGTCTCGAAAATTCTTGCTAGTAGGTTTAAAAAAGTGCTCAGTTCTGTTATTTCACCTTCCCAATCGGCTTTTCTAGGTGGTAGGTATATTCTAGACGGCCCTCTCATTCTCAATGAGGTGTGTGCTTGGCTTAAAAGGAGCAAAAAGAAGGCCTTTCTTTTTAAGATTGACTTCCAGAAGGCGTATGATAACATTAGTTGGAGATTCGTGGTTGACATTCTTCGCCAAATGGGATTCGGTCCCAAATGGTGCAATTGGATCTGGGGTGTTCTGTCTTCGGCTAGAGCGTCTGTTCTGGTCAATGGTTTTCTGACTTTCGAGTTCAAGTGTGACAAAGGGATGCGTCAGGGGGATCCCATTTCCCCGTTTCTTTTCGTTGTTGTGATGGAAGCGCTGTCTTGTCTTTTTGAGAAGGCTGGTGTGGTGGGAGCGTTCTCAGGGATCAATCTTCCCAATGATGGGCCGGTGTTATCGCACCTGTTTTTCGCTGATGATGCCCTTATTTTGGGTAAGTGGGATGTGGGTAATATCCTGAATATTGTGCGTATTTTAAGATGTTTCTTTGTTTGCTCGGGTTTAAAAATCAACTTAGATAAATCCAATGTTACGGAGTTGGAGTGGCGCTTCAGGAAGTCGATTCCATGGCTGGCTTTGTCGGTTGTAGGGCGGACTCTCTCCCCTTCAAATATCTTGGCCTCAAAGTGGGAGCTAACATGAATCGGGTGAGTAACTGGAGACCGATCTTCGATATTTTTGAGTCCAGGTTAGCTCTATGGAAGTCGTCCTTGTTATCCATTGGAGGAAGAATTACGCTTATCCGTTCTGTACTTGAGAGTCTCCCGTCGTATTTTTTCTCGCTCTATAAGGCTCCGGTGAAGGTAACTACAGGCTTGGAAAGGCTTATCAAAAAATTCTTGTGGGGTGGTTCGAATGAGGGAAAGAAAACCCACTGGGGGGGATGGGACACAGTAGCTTCTTCAATAAAGGCGGGTGGGTTGGGGTTAAGCAAGCTAAAGGACATAAATTTATCCCTTTTATGTAAATGGGGCTGGAGGTATAAATGTGAGAAGGAAAATATGTGGGTTAAAGTTGTTGATGCTATTCACTCGAGCGGTATAGATTGGGCATTCCTTCCGGTGAAAAAATCTTGTTCAGGTGTGTGGCAAAATATAGTCTCTGTGATCAGCCCTTGCGTTGGGGGTTTCGCTCTTCGGGATTTCTTTAGAGGCGTTGTGGGTAATGGCGACCGGGTCTTGTTCTGGCTAGACCCGTGGATCAAGGAGAAACCTTTGAAAGAATTATTTCCTAGTCTCTTCGAGTTGGAGGTGGTCAAATCTTGCTCCGTTCGGGAAAGGATCAATGGTGATTGGTTATGGAAACATGACCCTGAGGATGGAGTTGAGTCGATAGAGTTGATTTTGTTATCTGCGACCCTTGCTTCTGTGGTGTTGAATAACTCGGAAGATGCGTGGAGGTGGTTGGGTGACCCGTCCGGTTCATTCATGGTTAGATCGGCTAAGAAGTTATTGGCAGAAGGTTCCGTCAGTAATGCCGAGTATATTCTTGATTGGAATAAGTGGGTTCCTAGTAAATGTAACATCTTTGTTTGGCAAGCAGTTTTGAACAGAATTCCTACCTCGGATGCTCTGATTAGGAGAGGGATTATGGATGGGGATGGCTTTTGTCCTCTTTGTAAGTCGGATTACGAGTCGGTGGATCATCTCTTCACTGCATGCTTGTTTGCGGCTGTGTTGTGGCAGAAAGTTAGTCGGTGGTGCCGTATTCCCCCTATCTTCGCTTTCTCCTTTAAAGACTTGGTAGAAGTGCATAATTCGGCTCACGTTAACTCTACTATGAGGCCGATTATGCAGGGCATTATTTTCTCTTCTGCGTGGTGCTTATGGAAGGCTCGAAACAAGGCTTTGGTTTCGAGGGTCGAGGTTAAGGTGGATTGTATTTCAAGTGAGGTCAAGTCCCTTGGGTTCTTGTGGTGTAAGTATAGATCGAGAAATAACCACATCTCGTGGTCGGATTGGTGTAATTTTTCCTTTATGTAGTTTGTTTTGTTGTGTTGGTTTGTCCCTGCTCGGTTTTCGAGTTTGGGTGTTGGTTAATGAAGTTCTCGTTTCAAAAAAAAAAAAATACTAATACATCCTTAAAATAATGTGATGGAATTTTGAAGAGTTTAATACTTTTGAAATGTTTAAATATGAGTTTTTCATCAAAGGCAAAAGATGACTGTGAGTTCCAAATCAACTACGAATCACAATGTTGGTAATTGATAAACACACAAACACCTATTGATTAGGTGTTTGAGTGATAAAAGTAAAAATACAAAGTATAAAGGGGAGAATTGATGATGTGTGTGAATCAACCAATGTTGATTTGAAATTCCATAATCATTATTAATGATTAGGAGCCTGGGTATATTGGTCTGATGCACAAAACAAGAAGAATAATCAAGAGAATACAATAAACACACACCTAGTCCAAGAAACTTGAAATACTAGATTGTGGGGGTTTTCTATTTATAAGTCGGTTGTCCTGCGTAATTATAATTACGCAGATTACGCAAGGCAGTTACTTACGCTGCTTCTGATCCAAAAAACCCTATTCAACTTTACAATTTCACCCCATGACTATTAGACTATTACAAAATGGCCCTAAACTATTAAACTCGAATACCAACGGTTTCAAAAATTTCTAACAATGACATTTTGTTATTTGTTTGTACTTTGAAGGCTAAAATAATAAAAAAGAGTAACTATCCGTTTTCGTCCCTGAGGTTTGCCTTTTTCAACTAGTATAGTTGTCACGACCCCCGGCCCGGTTTTACCCGGTTCAGGAGCCGCGGGACAGAAACCCGTGGTAATTATTATGTTGGCAGCGGAATTTTAATAGGATCTTTTAAAACTTGAAATGCCCAATTATTTTATTTCACACATTTGGGACCAATCCCATAAACTACAATAAAGGAATTTCTCAAGGAAATTCCCTATTTTACTAAACGTATTTATTTATTTTATTGAGCCACTTCTTCAAGCTTGTAGTACTACATGGCACTTTTTCCTGGATCACAGCAGATCACCTGAAACATGTTTTAAAAAGGTTTTATCAGCAGGGAAATACTGGCGGGTCATTCAAGTTACACAAAACGACACATTGTTATAATATACAGTATTAAGGGTGATTACAATGTTTTTATCAACCAATTACCCCAAATCGGTATTTGTCACTTGACAGTATCTGTGACTATGATCATATCACCCATTGGCTAACCCGTTGTCCAATGGTGACGTGTATCAAATAATGTATACAAAACCCCATATACCGGCAGTAATTGAAGATTACAAAGACTTAATCCCTGTAATTATAACTTTGAAAATAAATAGGGTTTTGGAACCAATTTGGTAAAAAGAGAATGACTCACATTGCAAGTTTAGACGGGCAGAGTTTAGCCTACAGATTTAGCCGTGTAACCTAGTTAAAGTAACAATGCATACGAAACTAGGTCAGTAACTTAATACAACATTTACGATAAGCTCACGAAATCAAAACCCTCACGACAAATGACAAAGTATAGCCCGAATTCGGGCAGCACTTAAACATCCATTGGATCGGTTTTAATCGATCGGACATTGTATCGTAGCAGTGATCGAGTTATTACCCTGTTGTCGCAGCAGAGATTCGTGCTTGTGTGTGTTTTTGAACGAAAAAACGAATAACTCAGTGTATGAAACGAGTTTGAACGTCGAACCAACGCAGCCATGCAAATGCTAACCCCTGGAATATATACTGAAAAGTTGTCCCTATCGCGTGGCGCGACGACGCCCTTTTTAGGGTAGGGTAGCCACGTTTCCATTATAGCCTTGGTGAGTCAAAAATCGATGAAATTCGATTTTTACAGCGAGATATAAGGATAATCGTCAATTAGGGGATACCTCCCCCCCCTGAGTTTTAGGTGGCCCTGATCCTGATTCCAACTGTTCTGAAAATTTTAGGGGCCATGCAATATTACTTGGGGGTCTCAATTAGGGTTTCCTATTGGACATAATAAAATAAGAAATAATAATTTTGGCGAGAGTTGTTACATCCTCCCCACCTTATTAAAATCTCATCCTCGAGATTCACTGGAACAAGTAGGGATACTTTCGTTTCATCTCTGATTCCAGTTCCCAAGTGTACCCCGGTCCTCTCTTTGAATCCCACTTGACTTTGACCAGCACTAGTCGTTTGTGCTTGAGAAACTTGACCTTTCTGTCTTCTATCTGCAATGGTTTCTCCACAAATTTTAACTTCTCATTTACCTCTATATCTTGAAGAGGTACTACTAGGGATTCGTCAGATAAACATTTCTTGAGGTTGGATACATGAAATACATCATGTACCCCGGCTAACTCTTCTGGTAGTTGTAAGCGATAGGCAACTGGTCCTATGCGTTGAATTACTGGGAATGGTCCTACGTACCTTGGACTTAGCTTTCCTTTCTTACCAAACCGAACTACTCCTTTCCAAGGAGAAACTTTCAAGAGAACCTTGTCTCCAACTTGAAATTCCAACGGCTTGCTCCATTGTCTGCATAACTCTTCTGATGATCTCGAGCTGTCTTTACTCTTTCCTTGATTTGAGTTATCTTGTCGGTGGTTTCTTGTACGATTTCGGGACCTGATAATTGGCTTTCTCTTATTTCTGCCCAACAAACTGGAGTTCTGCATTTCCGTCCATACAGTGCTTCAAACGGGGCAACTTCAATGCTTGCATGATAACTATTATTATAAGAGAATTCGATTAAGGGTAGGTGGTCATCCCAATTTCCACCGAAATCTATCACACATGCCCTAAGCATGTCTTCCAGGGTTTGGATCGTCCTTTCACTTTGTCCGTCTGTTTGAGGATGGTATGCAGTACTTAAATTTAGTCTGGTCCCCATGGCTTCTTGGAAACTCGTCCAGAAATGTGAAGTGAAACGACTATCTCTATCTGATACAATAGAGAGTGGGACTCCATGTAATGATACTACTTCGTCTACGTATAACTTGGCTAATCTTTCCATACTAAAAGTTTCCTTCATGGGTAGGAAATGAGCTGATTTGGTTAATAGATCCACAATTACCCAAATTGCGTCGTTACCTTTTCTGGTTCTAGGCAACTTAGTAATAAAATCCATGGTTATTAGTTCCCATTTCCAAACAGGCATTTCTAATTGTTGGAGTAACCCTGAAGGTTTCTGGTGTTCTGCCTTAACTTGGGAACAAGTTAGACACTTTGATACATATCTAGCTATGTCATTTTTCATTCCTATCCACCAGAAATTATTTCTTAAATCTTGGTACATCTTATTATTACCAGGATGCATGGTATACCTAGATTTATGGGCTTCCTCTAAAATCTTATTTCTTAACTCTCCCTGCTTAGGTACCCAAATTCTTTTCTTGTGGAATCTCCAAATTCCATCAGTTCCTTGCTCTAATTCCTTTATTCTTCCTTTCATTCCTTCGGCATCATCCTTGATTGCTGTTTCTTGAACATTCCTCAATTGTTCCATTAAATCTACTTGAAGATTTAATCTAAGAGCACGAACTCGCTTTTGCTTTTCATGATACTTACGACTTAGAGCATCTGCGACTACATTCGCTTTTCCTTCGTGATATTGAATATCACAGTCGTAATCACTCAAAATTTCCATCCATCTTCGTTGTCTCATGTTTAATTCTTTTTGCCCAAATATATATCTTAAACTCTTATGATCTGTATAAATAGTAAACTTACTTCTATACAGATAATGTCTGCAAATCTTAAGGGCAAAAATTATTGCTCCTAATTCTAAGTCATGAGTCGTATAATTTTCCTCGTGCCTTTTCAATTGCCTTGAGGCATACGCAATTACCTTTTTGCGTTGCATTAGCACACATCCTAATCCTAGTTTAGAAGCATCGCAGTAAACTTCGAAATCTTCTGTTCCTTCGGGTAAGGCAAGGATTGGGGTGTTTGCTAACCTTTGCTTTAAAATCTTAAAAGCCTCTTCTTGTCTAGGTACCCATTCAAAATTAACTGTTTTACAGGTTAGCTTAGTTAACGGTACCGCTATCTTAGAGAAATCCTTAATGAAGCGCCTATAGTACCCAGCTAATCCTAGAAAACTTCTAACTTCCGTAGCTGATTGCGGGACCTTCCATTTGGTGATCGCTTCTATCTTGGAGGGATCTATGTGAATACCTTCGTGATTCACCATGTGTCCTAAAAATGGCACTTCCTGTAGCCAAAATTCACACTTCGAGAATTTGGCGTAAAGCTTTTCCTTTCTTAACAAAGTTAAGAGTGCATGCAAGTGTTCACAATGCTTGTCCTGACTTTTGGAATAAATAAGTATATCATCGATAAAGATAATTACAAATTTATCCAAATACGGTTTACAGATTCTGTTCATCGTGTCCATAAATGTTGCCGGAGCATTTGTTAGTCCAAAAGGCATAACTGTAAACTCGTAGTGACCATACCTAGTTCTGAAAGCAGTTTTAGGTATGTCTTCTTCTTGTACTTTCAATTGATGATATCCGGAGCGTAAATCTATCTTAGAAAAATATCTAGCCCCCTGTAGTTGATCGAAAAGATCATCAATCCTTGGCAATGGGTATCGATTCTTAATTGTAACCTTATTCAATTCCCTATAATCGATACACATTCGCATTGAACCATCTTTCTTCTTTACGAACAACACTGGTGCTCCCCAAGGGGATGGGCTAGGTTGTATGAATCCTTTACTGAGCAATTCATCTAATTGCTTTTTCAGTTCTAGCATTTCAGTGGGTGCTAATCGGTAGGGTGCTTTAGCTACGGGTGTAGTTCCAGGAATCAAATGAATTCTAAATTCTACCTCCCTATCTGGTGGTAATCTTGGTAGTTCTTCTGGGAATACATCCGAGTATTCTGATACTACAGGAATTTCCTTAAGTTCCTTACCCTTAGTGCTAATGATTACCGAAATCATATACACTATTCCTTGCTTTCGTTCATAACTAGCAACTTTCATTACCGAAATGAACTTCAGTGGTTTACGCGGCTTATCCCCTGTAATCATAATTACTTCTCCTGTGGGTGCACCTAGGATTTCTATGGAATTCTTATCACAGAGGATTCGAGCATGGTTGGCTACTAACCAATCCATTCCTAACACAACATCGAATCCAGCTAAATTCATGGGTAATAGGTTTGTAGTAAATTTATGACCTGAAAGTTCTATATTTTCTTTTTGCAAAACCGTATCTATGTTAACAAATTTCCCGTCTGCCGTTTCTACTGTATAAATCTGCCTAAGTTTGGTTAAAGGTTGCTTAAGAGCTTGGCAGAATGAAGTATTTATAAAACTTTGGTTTGCACTAGAGTCGAATAATACTTTTGCATAAACGTTGTGTACCAGAAACGTGCCAGCTATTACGTCGGGAATCAGTTCGGCTTCCTGCGTGGTCAATTGGAAGGCTCTTGCGTTTTTCTTCGTAGTCCCTTCGGCAGGTTTGGCCTTGTTGTCAGCTGGTTTACCTAGCTTTGGACATTCTGGTCTAAAAGGGCCAGCTTCACCACAGTTGTAGCAGATCCTTGTTTTCTTTCTGCACTCTTCTTCACGATGTCCTAGAGCTTTGCAGAAGTTGCAGGTTTCATTACATTTTCCAAAATGTTTCTTTTTACAGCTCCTGCAGAACGGCGGGGTGGAAGATTGCCCAGTTCCTATTTTCTTGAAATTGCTACTAATATTACCTCCACGAAATCCTTGGGTAATCTTTTGGGCCACTTCCTTTTTCCGATTTTCTTCTCGCGTACGCACCAGTCCGTTAGTCAAGGTGTTGGCTAATTCCACCGCATCATCGATTGTGCGGGGTCTCGCAGCTTTGACAATATCACGGATTTCACTAATTAAACCCCAAATGTAGCGAGAAATAAGTACCGGTTCTGGCGAGGCCAGGGTTGGTACAATTCTGGCATATTCGAAGAATTTCGAAGTATACCCTCGGCAGTCAACATCCACCATTCGGTGGCTCAGGAATTTATTTGTCATTTGTTCTTTTTCATATTCAGGGCAGAATTTTCTTTCCACCAATCGCTTAAATTCCTCCCAACTCATGGCATAAGCCATGTCACTTCCTTTAGCTTGTAACACCGTATTCCACCATTCTAATGCCTCTTCCTTAAAAAGGTGAGAAGCATACATAACCTTATCCTCCTCGGCACATTTGCTTATTTTAATTACTGCATCGGTTTTCTCCAACCAACGTAGCGCGGCAGTTGCCCCTTCATTGCCTGCAAATTCGATTGGTTTACAAGCAAGAAATTCCTTGTAAGTGCAACCAGGCGTTGCAGCTTTCATTTTCTTAAGGAATGGGGCTTGCATTACATCATCATTATTATTGTTACCGCCTCCATTTACACTATTACTGAAGTTGTCATCACAAGTACGTTTGCTGAGAGTAGGCGGAGGAGGTTCAACTGGATTTCGGGCAGCAGCAAGGATTGCTAGAATAGCATTGGCTATTCCTTGAGCAACAATATTTTCTATATCTTGTCTATTAAGAAAGTGATCTTCATTGTTTTGCTCGGATTGGTTAACCTCGTTAATTGGTTCATTACCAGCTTGTTCCATCTGGTAATTAATATATATAATTTATTAGCACAAAATAAATAACAACTAAACACAATAAAATAGTCGCACATAATCACATCAACATGTATAGCCAAAATTGTCGACTTTGCGACTTCCATATTTTATATATTAGTAGGCATCTGTACACTCTAGTTATATCACAAAAGTTTTATTTTAGGTTATTTTACATGATTAAATTTTTATTATTATTTTATTAAACACATAACCACACCATCACACCATCACCGTCAGCTGGCATCTCAGAAACGACGTTCCCTTTCGTCGTACTTCCAGGAGATCTGTTCTCCCACTTCCCTAATTCTATTTCCTGCATCCACCAATTCCTCGCCGTAGTGACGGAACTCAGCCAAATTCTCAGTGCTCATAGGTGGGTTTGGTGCAGGCTCAGGGTCAAACTGGGGGAAAAAGGTGTTAGGGTTATTTAAGAGATTCTGAAATTGCCAGTCAATGGTCCACCATTCTTCCAGCTCTCTTTGTAGAGGTCGGGGGTTGACAATAGGATCTGGGATAGCAGGCTCTAAATTAACTGGAAGTAGTACTTCAGCTGGGTAATTGAAGAGGTTTTCATCGGCAGGTCCGATGAAGTCGCTATTTGCCAGTTTGCGGTCCAGCTCCTCCCACGATGGCATTTCCTGGGTTTGCCCTAAACTTTCCCCGATCTCCTTTCCTTTGCCTTTGTCCTTCGGATCCTCAGTCTTTATAACTTTCTGTACCGCTGGTTTCTTCCTACGCATACGCCTCAAACCTACGAGTCTTCTTCTCTTTTTCGGCTTCGGTTTCTCCTGAGGCTGGGCTTGGAATTCCATAGGTTTCTCAGTGTCAACCAAGTAACTGGAAAAACCCCCGGAAACTTCCATGTTAGCAGAATAGATAGTGAGATTCTGAAGAGCTTCAGACAACTCATTCATGCTGTTAGCACATATGAAGAAACACACAAAATTCTAAGTTAAAATCTCATTTATCAACTTAAATTCACAGAATGACAATCAGAAAATTAAGTATTTCTAAATACTTAATTGGCTTAAATCAGTGGCTCTGATACCACCTTTTTCTATCACAACCCCGGCCCGGTTTTACCCGGTTCAGGAGCCGCGGGACAGAAACCCGTGGTAATTATTATGTTGGCAGAGGAATTTTAACAGGGTCTTTTAAAACTTGAAATGCCCAATTATTTTCTTTCACACATTTGGGACCAGTCCCATAATTTACAATAAAGGAATTTCTCAAGGAAATTCCCTATTTTACTAAACATACTTATTTATTTTATTGAGCCACTTCTTCAAGCTTGTAGTGCTACACGACACTTTTTCCTGGATCACAACAGATCACCTGAAACATGTTTTAAAAAGGTTTTATCAGCAGGGAAATACTGGCGAGTCATTCAAGTTACACAAAACGACACATTGTTATAATATACAGTATTAAGGGTGATTACAATGTTTTTATCAACCAATTACCCCAAATCGGTATTTGTCACTTGACAGTAATCGTGACTATGGTCAGATCACCCATTGGCTAACCCGTTGTCCAATGGTGACGGGTATCAAATAATGTATACAAAACCCCATATACCGGCAGTAATTGAAGATTACAAAGACTTAATCCCTGTAATTATAACTTTGAAAATAAAGAGGGTTTCGGAACCAATTTGGTAAAAAGAGAATGACTCACATTGCAAGTTTAGACGGGCAGAGTTTAGCCTACAGATTTAGCCGTGTACCCTAGTTAAAGTAACAATGCATACGAAACTAGGTCAGTAACTTAATACAACATTTACGATATGCTCACGAAATCAAAACCCTCACGACGAATGACAAAGTATAGCCTGAGTTCGGGCAACACTTAAACATCCATCGGATCAGTTTCAATCGATCGGACATTGTATCGTAGCAGTGATCGAGTTATTACCCTGTTGTCGCAGCAGAGATTCGTGCTTGTGTGTGTTTTTGAACGAAAAAGCGAATAACTCAGGGTATGAAACGAGTTTGAACGTCGAACCAACGCAGCCATGCAAGTGCCAACCCCTGGAATATATACTGAAAAGTTGTCCTTGTCGCATGGCGCGACAGGCAGTCGCGTGGCGCGACGACGCCCTTTTTAGGGTAGGGTAGCCATGTTTCCATTATAGCCTTGGTGAGTCAAAAATCGATGAAATTCGATTTTTACAGCGAGATATAAGGATAATCGTCAATTAGGGGATACCCCCCCCCCCCGAGTTTTAGGGGGCCCTGATCCTGATTCCAACTGTTCTGAAAATTTTAGGGGCCATGCAATATTACTTGGGGGTCTCAATTAGGGTTTCCTATTGGACATAATAAAATAAGAAATAATAATTTTGGCGAGAGTTGTTGTGACAACCGTCACTTTTCCGTACATTCCGTACACTAATTAAACAGTAATCTGTGCTTAAATGAGTGTGCATGATCTAGCTTACCAGACAAATAAATTTCTGATTACTATACAAGTAAGTTCATGCAAGTTTTAATACTACAAGAATTACTTTATGATAGCGTTGCGTCAGAAATACTAGTAAACTCACCGGTAAGACACATTTTGTCAGCAATTCTGCAGAAATCAGTTAGACAATAGAATTGGAGCCTAGGTGTAGGTCCAACGACAAGAATACATTAAAACCCAAGAGTACATACAAGGGTTTATATATAGACATTTCGAAAGCTAAAATACGCACTAAAAAGCACCCGAAACGCACATTAAGTGCAGAATTTTATTAAATTCAGCAAATAATCAGCCATAATTCAGCATTTTAACCTTAATATATTATGCAGAATTCATGGTTTATCGTCCAGAATATTTCCCTAAGTGTCGGGAATTAAAAGGGTTACAAAAGGGGACATAAAGAACGCCAAATGATACAATTTGGCACTTTAACGAACCGGTATTTAACCGAACAACCGGACATTACCCGGAACATAAAAATATTTCTAGAAACATTGTTTCATTTTTCTGAGCTAGTTATGATTCCCGAGCACACTAATATATATTACATAATGCAAGTTACGCATAACACTAGACTTTTACCATTTAACTTCCACTAAACAACCTACTTATCATTCAATTTACAATTAACCCCCCCCCCATATGTAAGTAATCGGCCCACTTAAGGACCCCACTCAAGATTTCCCTAAATCCTCTTCAAATCCCCATGTGATCTTCCATTATCTTGTTGAAAGATTTGGTTGGTACTTTGTGTAACACAATACACAATGGACATTAGAACATAGAGATTATAAGTAACATGGTCACACACCATCTTCATCACTCTCCCCTCTTCTCCTACAAACTCGGCCGAACACCCCTCCCTTCACACCATAATTTTCGATTTCCATTCATCCATTCCAAGTTTATTTAGAGGTGTTAGAAGGTGGTTAACGAAGCTTGGAACACTCGGATCTTGAAGGACCTCAACCGTTTGTTTTTATCCACTCAATCTTCTTCATTGTTCTTCCCTAGCTTCAAGCTAGTAGTAAGATCCTTTTAACACTTGTTTACTTCTATTTTTGTTGAATAAAAGATATAACATGTTGATTTTCATATGAACACTAATGAACATACACATGAATCTTGAAACATAAAGCTTGTAACATGATGAAATAGTGTTGAAATGATATTGTTGGTGTATGAATGATAGTTGGTAGTTGATTACTAGAAATATTGATGTTGAGCATTACATGAAGCTTGCTAGATTGTGATTAAACACATGATCTAGCAAGATAGAGGATGATTATAGGTTAACACAAGAAAATCATCCTCATGTATAAACATGAACTTAATGAACAAAATGATTTACTTGAAAAAGTAATATACAAAAGAAGCTAGTAAACTTATAAATCCAAGATTTATGAATGATTTTTCCAAGAAAAACAAGTGTAAAATATGATTTTTAGAAGATCATGATTCTTACATAAACCAATATTATTTTTGGTGGAAAAACAAGTGTATGAACACTTGTGAAACAAGAGAGTTAATGAAATCAACACTTTTATATATTATGTTTACAAGTTGTAAACACCAAATCTTTTCAAGAATGGAATTTTTGATGAAATAAACACGCTTTAAAGAGTAACTAAGTCTACTAGAGACATTGCCAAGTTACTACAAGTTTTGAGAAAGAACAAGTTCATGTTGTCATGTAACTTACTTGATTTTAACACTTGTTAGATGAGGAATGAATTGTTGATTGTTGATGATGTTTTAAAAGAAAATAAACACATGTTTTGAAAACATGGGAAACCTCCATTTTTAGGGGAAACTCTGCCAAAATTTTATAAATTTTGACACTTAGAAAAATATAAGTTTTGAGAAACTTATTCCCTAAAAATGTATCTAAAAGCATTTACCAAGGTTTTCCAAAATTTTTGTCTTAAGAAATAATGATTTCTTCAAGATTAAAATTGATATTAAGTATGTATATTTTTGAGAAAAATATATATATTTATTTATCACCAAATTTTGTGCTAAGTGTATGTAGTATATATTACATGTAATAGTGTATTAGGACTTGAAAATACACTAAATACTCCTAAGGAGTGAAGATACCAAAAATACACATACAACATACTTAGACAAATACAAGATACTTATATTTATTTTTGAGAAAATAATATAAGTAAGACACATAGTTAAAAATATAAATTATTTTTAACACAAGAACACACATACAAAAGATAGTGACTTGTACTTGTGCGATACAAGTCTAGTGACTAACGTTAATAAACACGTTTAGGTCACGACGCTAGGTAAGCAAATCCGGTGAAGTTTACGACGCAGGAACGCAAAGTTATGAGTTCATGCTCCCCCTTTTCTTTAACTGTTTTTGGTTTTATAACTCTCGGGGGTGAAATACATGTTACAAATGTTACAATATTTACAAATGGTATGATACAAAAACACGAAGCACCCTTAGTGAGAACGAGTACAAAGTATGATGCGTTTTAAGAAATGCCTATGAAATACTAGATCATGTGAGCTTAGACTTAATATTGAAATGCCATAAATTCTTGGTGAAAACTAGTACCAAGTTGTAAATACATAATTAGGGACGAGGGTTAGATCTAACAGGTACGGCCGAACCCCACTCATGGTCACAACTAGTACCAAGCAGTGCTTCGGAGTCCCAGTCGAGGTAAATCGACACAGTCGAGGGTAATCGACACTGTCGAGGGAAATCGACACAGTCAAGGTAAATTGACACAGTCGAGGTTAATCGACACAGTTAGGGAAAATCGACAAGGGTATAAGCCATTACGAGTGCTTCCCATGTCCTCAAGGAGTCATAACAAGTACTCCCCATGTCCTCAACGAGTCATAACAAGTACTCCCCATGCCCTCGAGGAGTCATAACAAGTACTCCCCATGTCCTCACATGCCTTAAAGTCCTTGTAAAACATTCATGTTCATATACGCATTTCATACCGTTTACAAAGGAGTCTCTCAAAATTTTACAAGAATACTTTATTGGTACAAGATTTGTACCACAAGAATACTTTATTTTACAAGAATACTTTATTGGTACAAGATTTGTACCACAAGAATACTTTATTTCACAAGAATACTTTATTATACAAGAATACTTTATTTGTACGAGGTTCGTACACAAGAATACTTTATTTGGTTCATACCACAAGAATACTTTATTTGTACGAGGTTCGTACACAAGAATACTTTATTTGGTTCATACCACAAGAATACTTTATTTCACAAGAATACTTTATTTTACAAGAATACTTTATTTTACAAGAATACGTTATTTCACATGAATACTTTATACAAGATACATACCATGTTTCATACAAGGTATACAAAACGCATGAACTAGCTCAACTTTTGTTGATGTTTTCCAAAATTACATGTATTTCAGGTAACAGGATGGATCTTGGGCGCGAGTGTCATAACTAGAAGTAAATTTCAAGTATTAGGTGTCATGCACTTTTGTTGGGTTGTAACCTATTCACAGGTTGTGTTTTAACACTTAAGTAACAAGTGTTTGTAACACTCAAATTTTATGAATGGATGGACATCGTTTTGATCATATAGTTGTTTATTACGATTGAATGCAATGATATTAAACCAGTCACACATCATACGCTTCCGCAAAAGACAGGGTGTGACAGTTTGGTATCAGAGCTTCGATTGTAGTGAACTAGGATTCCTTCTCGAGTCTAGACTACAATCACTAGAGTTCTCTCACGAAAACATTTTACAAAAAGGTTTTCATTGCATTCACGTAAGCGTCAAGATCCACGAGTCAAACACTTTTCAAAGAGGAGACAAGGCAAGGACATTAGTAGGAAATACCCTCAAGATAAGGTGCCAATTAGGGCATAGTCTACACGAGTTAGACTTGCCAAAGATAAAATACACTCTTGGTGATAACTAGTACCAAGTAGTGTTTTTTGTCGTGAATCGAAAACTAGAAAAAGGACCCCCCAAAAACGAGAGTTATATGTAATATGATGCATCGAAATGCCTGTTTATGCTAAGTAACATATTTGTTTATCGATACATACATACGAATAAGTGTACGGAATAAATATTGACGTGAATACATACGAATAAGTGTACGGAATAAATATTGACGTGAATACATACGAATAAGTGTACGGAATAAATATTGACGTGAATGCATACGGATAAGTGTACGGAATGATTATTGACGTGAATAAGACACTTTCGACTCCGACTCCTATTACTATACGTAACTCGCACGATGAAGCTATCGACCTCGCGTTCATTGCAAAGCTCATAGCTAGAGTGATTACCAAGCAGGATTCTGAGCTTGCTTCCTGATGCGTGTGAAGTGTCGTTAGTTTTTAATGTATATGTTAAGCCCTTTTTAACACTTTTTAGCCAAGTTTTAAATTTATAAAACACGATATTTACTAACACTAAACACACATATGGGAAAGTGCACCCATCGTGAGCGTAGTATAGTGTTGGTAAGATACCGAGGTCGTCCAAGGACACAAGAGCTTTTAGTACCGGTTATCCTCAACGTCTAATCAAATCGAAAGTTTAGAAAAATGTTTTAAACTAAGAAAATAAAAACTAACTAAAATGCTGAAAAAAATAAAAATAAAAGAAAAACAGATAGACAAGATGAATCACTTGGCTCCGACTCGTGTTTAGTGCAACCTTTGATTATTTCCGCACTTTTGCACTTTATTAAGAGATTATCTTAGTTATTGTAGTAGGCCCCTCTTTTGGATGTGACGTTACCCTCAACCCAGTAGTTTGAGTCAGCAGAGATACAATCCTAAAGGGTTGGATTATTGAAAGATAATTAATTAAGTTATTAATGCATATTGTGGTAGTCCCCTCTTTTGAAGGCGACGTTACCCTCGGCTAAGTAGTCTGAGTCAGCAGGGATACAGTCCTAAGTAGCCGGGTTAAAGTTTTAATAGTAGTTTAACTTATGGGGGGATCAAAGAGTTTGGACCCTCGCCATCCAATACCGTTAAGTATTGAAGGAGGTCCTACTAAATTTGACCCAGGTCCTTTGCAGGATCTATACACTGAACAATGGCAAGACTCTTACCAAACCGTTCCCTTAATCCCCGACCACGTAGCCAACATACCTCCATATAGACCGTGGAGATATGAATGGTGAAAATCTTTTATTTTATATAGACAGTAAAATAATGCCAAGACACCACGGACAAACGATAAGGAAGAATCACCTTCGACATAAGAAACTAGTTATTAAAGTCATTAATACATAACCAATTAAAAAGTGCGAAAAGATTAAAAATAAAAAGTATTACACTAGACACTTTGTCTTCACCAAGTGACGTAAGAGACTTAGGCAAACATGGCCTTGATTGTCAAGAACTCTTACGATCAATCTTGGATTCCGAGACGACTCACACACTCTATGATGGACAATGGATGATGGTGTTATGGTGTTATGGTGGTGGTGGGTGAAGTGTGAGAGAGGTGGTGTGCCAAGGGATGGTTTGAGCTTGAGCCAAGCACTCCTATTTATAGGCTGAACAGAAGCTCGGGCACGGCCCCGTGTCCATCCTCTTCTCTGTCTTCATTAATTGCTTTTGTCTGCATTAGTTGACCACGGCCCCGTGTCCGCTGGGCACGACCCCGTGTGCAGAAGCATATCTGTACTATCAAGATTTGTCTGGATTCTGCGAATCTTATAGTTGACCACGGCCCCGTGTCCGCTGAGCACGGCCCCGTGGTGGGCAATGGAAGCTTCTACAACTTTGTCTTTTATGCTGACACTTGGGCACGCGCCAGTGCTCATTGAGCACGGGGCGTGTTCAGCCTTCTGTTCTCTTGTTTTGCTTGGGAAGATGCTTTCGGGGAGGTCGGGCATGCCACGTTTGTTCCTTTTCTTGTATTTATGTTAGATTTAGCTGCCTTTTTGCTTCTTTTGTTAATTTGAGCTCATTTAATCCTGAAAATACAAAAGGAAGACAAAAACACACTTTTTCCAACATTAGTACTAAAAAAGGGTTAGTTTTATGCCACAATTGATGTAATTTATATGTTGCATTTTGCACACATCAAATACCCCCACACTTGAATCTTTGCTTGTCCTCAAGCAAAACTCTTTATAATGTGGCTTTACACTCCCAAATGGAATGGGTAGAAGAGGAGGTTTTTGGGCTTGTCATAGAGTGTCGGGATTTCCAAGATTCTTTATTACGTTTTATTTTTATTTATTTACAATCCTATTCGTCATGATTTATTTAAAACTTTTCATAAGATAAATTACTTATTAGGGCATAACATGCCTCTTTAAAATTCTATTTATATAAAAGTTCACATACCTCACGGTGGATCACTCAACACTCGGCCGAAGATGTATTTTAGTGAATCACTCGAGAGCGGCATGGAACTTACTCCTACCATAGGCTTTCCAAGCAATCAATCCTTCTCCTTTTTAACTATATACCTTTGTAAATATCAAGAGGACTTTTTGGGTGAAGGGTTAGGCTTGGGTTAAAGGTAGGTGGTTGGGTTAGTGGTTAGTGAAAGGGCGAAAAGCGCAACAAGCGTCGGTTTTCGTAAGACTTTTTTTTTCAACTTTTGATGAATCCATAATTCAAACAAAGTTATTTTTGATGAACTTGCTTGTTTATTTCTTTTGCTTCATCATCAACATTTTTTTTTTTTGATGAAAGTCATAAGAAAAACCGAGCTTGTTACTAAAACAAAGGGTTAAAAATAAAAAGGTTTTGGTGGGTGAAAGGGTGTTTGGTTTGGATTCAGAAATGAAAAGGTTTAGGCTCAAAGGGGTTAACTAGGGGGATTTTGGGTAGGTGGTAAAAAAAGAAAAATAATGGTGTAGAAATATAAAGGGTTAGTCCTAATGCCTCCATCATTTACTTACTCGGGTTTAAGTTGGTAAGGACCGGGAATGTATCGTCGTGGCAAGTTCTAGAGTTGTAAGAACCAAGCGGCTATTCACACAAGAAACGAAAAATGAGCATTTAATTTAAAGATATGTATTTGTATGCTCAATAAAGGCTCAAAACTCACTTTTGTGGGAATGGGTTTTTATGTGATCAAGTATATATAATTAAATTTTAACTAAGCTTGTCATGCCTTTTCATAATTTTCTTATGTCGGTTCTTTTTATCACGACGCTATAGGTTGTAAATTTGTAAAAATATAACCTTTTTAGAATTTTGAAATTCCCAAATTAAACCTAGACAAGTAAAAAAAATTGAATTAGCGGTTCCAATAGAGTTTTGTGTAAGGCTTGTATTTAGGACTTGCAAGATTCAAGGTTTTAGCATCCCCCCACACTTAAATTACACATTGTCCTCAATGTGTCCCAAAAATAAGTTTTTAGGTTGATTAAATGTGTAAAAGGTGTGAAAAAGCAAAGTTTGTGTTACTAGGCGCCTGGACACGGCCCCGTGTTTTCCGGGCACGGCCCCGTGTTCAAGTGCCAGTAACAAAATTGAAAAAGAGAAACAAAAGCCTGGACACGGGGGCGTGTTGGGTGAATACGGCCCGTGTCCAGTTTACCTGAACTGGGTCATTTCTATAGACTGTGCAGCACGGGGCCGTGTTGGGCGGACACGGCCCGTGCTGAACTTGCTGTAATGAAGAAAGCTTGTCGGATGGCCCTGTTTTCCTGCATGGGGTGCTGGTCCAAGTTTCCCTTGTATCCTTTGCCATCCTTAGTGTGTTTTACTTATTACAACATCATCCAAAAACCAAATTATCTAAAACCATCATTCATTAAGTCATAGAGAGAATTACATAATAGTCTAAAAGTTAAAATACTAGATAGTTAGGTCAAAGAAACACAAGAAATCTAAACCAAGAAGTTCTAGCCTACTACTTATTCTATTAGCAAAATTTCCGAAAAGGTAAATCCCTCGGTTAAATGTGGCTTGAAAAACTTCTTTCTTCGGGCATGGGTTCCTCATACGTCGGCGAGCCATTCTTCTATCTCCCTAGGGAGAAGAAAAGCGGGCTCATTGGCATTGGTTTGAGGAGGTGCAACCTCCACCGGGACTTCTTGTAGATCTTCAAGAGGAGGTTCCGCTGGAATGTTGTCCCAACCGGTAGGATTGTGGATTCCAAGTGCTAGGTTCCAATCCTCTTGAGGGAGGATTGGTTCCATGGGAGGTGTTACAAGAATGTTTAACCTCTGGTGCAAGAGGTTAATTTCTAGAAAACTGTTTTCCAGCCCTACCGTAAGATAATTTATACGGTCTATTAGGACCTCCTCTACCGAAGTCATCTCGTCAAGAGCTTCATGTAACGCCATTACGTATCGTACGAGAGTTGCTTCAATTGATGGCCTTCTTTCCCTTCGACTGTTTCTGGAGTGCGCAGAAGAGGTTCCACTGTTTTGGCTAGACATTCTACGAAAACAAACAGTCCATTTTAATGAAACAGTACAACGGACACGGCCACGTGCTCAATGAGCACGGCCCCGTGTTCACCTTTCTGCAGTTTTTTAGAACAAGGAATCTTGGAGTTTCAAATTATTTTCCTAACTTATGAAGCGTTTTTTGAATAGAAATAACATAAGACAATGTTGTGTAACTTATTTTTAACAAGATTCCTTGAACAAAAGTTTAACAAACATCACAATAAAGCTTGGAATCAAGCTTCAATGGAGGTGTTGTTGCAAGAAAGATGAAGAAGAAGGTAATGGATAAAAGAGGAAAGGACAAGATGTTTGTTAGAACCTTCTTTTAGAACATACCAAGGATGGTAAGTTAGAAAATCCTTTCAAATCTCTGTCCCTGGATAGTCCAAATGTGCAGGATTCTTGGCTGCATTTATAGAAAACGACAGCATGCTGGACACGGCCCCGTGTTGGCTGGACACGGCCCCGTGTGCAGGCAAGATCCTGACACGTTTTGTCCATATTTTGATAAAAAGTCAGAAGGGAATCTTTTGGTTGACACGGGGGCGTGTTGACCTGGGCACGGCCCTGTGTCGAAAGGCTGTTTATGAAGTTTTGTCTATTTTCAAGGAACTTTTTCCGGATCAGGTGGTTCCTTACTGGATGGAACAACCCCAAAGTACCTTAGATACCTTAATTGTTATAGATTAAGACGAGAACGCAAGAGGTTGTCGGTGAGGGTGATTCCTATGCTATATGAAGGTGGACAAGTCCAACCCTTTTCCGGGCTCTCGTTAAAGAAGGTGTATGTCGAATCGCTCAGGTCTATGTATGCATCGAACGAAGTCGATGGGGAGTCCTTCACGGCACAATCGACACAGAGATGACTATCGCTCAAGTCCTCACTAGAGTTAGAAGTATCGTTGGGAACAACGAAGTTGTTTGAATGCGATCCCAACACTTCTTCTTGGTTATCGTCTTGAGATAAATTATTGAAATCTATCCTAAGTTCTTTTAAACAATTAAGAATTAGATCTTCTAATTGAAATAGTTAATCAAGAAGCATTTCTCCTAGAAAATCTGGTTGGGAGCATTCGAGGGAGAGATAGGGATTATTTTTAATTTCGCCCCTCTTAAGGATACAGGAAAACGATGGGTCTATATAGTGGGGCTTATAATTTAGAAAATAACATTCTAATTCCTTATGGGAACCACCACATATTTGACACCACGTACCATAAGAGTGCCGAAAGTAAAAATTATCAGTATCACTCATGTTTATGTCGGAAATTACCAACCGTCGGGATCTTACGGTTCTGTTTTCAGTAACTGAATCTTGGGCACGGGGGCGTGTTGAGTGGGCACGGCCCCATGTTCAGCTTACTGTCTGACTTAAAACAGGATTGCCAGTTCCAATGATTGGGCACGGGGCGTGTTCAGTGGGCACGACCCGTGCTGAGTTCTGCAGAAGCTGAAAAACTAAGAAAAATCTAAAAAAATATAGAAAAATAAGAAAAAACGATTAGGCCGCTGATTCCTAACTTTCTTAAAATCCTTGTGTCCCCGGCAACGGTGCCAAAAACTTGATGCGTGTGAAGTGTCGTTAGTTTTTAATGTATATGTTAAGCCCTTTTTAACTCTTTTTAGCCAAGTTTTAAATTTATAAAACACGATATTTACTAACACTAAACACACATATGGGCAAGTGCACCCATCGTGAGCGTAGTATAGTGTTGGTAAGATACCGAGGTCGTCCAAGGACACAAGAGCTTTTAGTACCGGTTTATCCTCAACGTCTAATTAAATCGAAAGTTTAGAAAAATGTTTTAAACTAAGAAAATAAAAACTAACTAAAATGCTGAAAAAAATAAAAATAAAAGAAAAACAGATAGACAAGATGAATCACTTGGCTCCGACTCGTGTTTAGTGTAACCTTTGATTATTTCCGCACTTTTGCACTTTATTAAGAGATTATCTTAGTTATTGTAGTAGGCCCCTCTTTTGGAGGTGACGTTACCCTCAACCCAGTAGTTTGAGTCAGCAGGGATACAATCCTAAAGGGTTGGATTATTGAAAGATAATTAATTAAGTTATTAATGCATATTGTGGTAGGCCCCTATTTTGAAGGCGACGTTACCCTCGGCTAAGTAGTCTGAGTCAGCAGGGATACAGTCCTAAGTAGCCGGGTTAAAGTTTTAATAGTAGTTTAACTTATGAGGGGATCAAAGAGTTTGGACCCCCGCCATCCAATACCGTTAAGTATTGAAGGAGGTCCTACTAAATTTGACCCAGGTCCTTTGCAGGATCTATACACTGAACAATGGCAAGACTCTTACCAAACCGTTCCCTTAACCCCCGACCAGGTAGCCAACATACCTCCATATAGACCGTGGAGATATGAATGGTGAAAATATTTTATTTTATATAGACAGTAAAATAATGCCAAGACACCACGGACAAACGATAAGGAAGAATCACCTTCAACATAAGAAACTAGTTATTAAAGTCATTAATACATAACCAATTAAAAAGTGCGAAAAGATTAAAATTAAAAAGTATTACACTAGACACTTTGTCTTCACCAAGTGACGTAAGAGACTTAGGCAAACATGGTCTTGATTGTCAAGAACTCTTACGATCAATCTTGGATCCCGAGATGACTCACACACTCTATGATGGACAATGGATGATGGTGGTGGATGATGGTGTTATGGTGGTGGTGGGTGGTGGGTGGTGGGTGAAGTGTGAGAGAGGTGGTGTGCCAAGGGATGGTTTGAGCTTGAGCCAAGCACTCCTATTTATAGGCTGAACAGAAGCTCGGGCACGGCCCCGTGTCCATCCTCTTCTCTGTCTTCATTAATTGCTTTTGTCTGCATTAGTTGACCACGGCCTCGTGTCCGCTGGGCACGACCCCGTGTGCAGAAGCATATCTGTACTATCAAGATTTGCCTGGATTCTGCGAATCTTATAGTTGACCACGGCCCCGTGTCCGCTGAGCACGGCCCCGTGGTGGGCAATGGAAGCTTCTACAACTTTGTCTTTTATGCTGACACTTGGGCACGCGCCCGTGCTCATTGAGCACGGGGCGTGTTCAGCCTTCTGTTCTTTTGTTTTGCTTGGGAAGATGCTTTTGGGGACGTCAGGCATGCCACGTTTGTTCCTTTTCTTGTATTTATGTTAGATTTAGCTGCCTTTTTGCTTCTTTTGTTAATTTGAGCTCATTTAATCCTGAAAATACAAAAGTAAGACAAAAACATACTTTTTCCAACATTAGTACTAAAAAGGGGTTAGTTTTATGCCACAATTGATGTAATTTATATGTTGCATTTTGCACACATCACTTCCGTAGGAAATGGCTGCTCTTCCCTCTCGATCGTGAAGGTGCCTGACTACGGTGATGATGACGAGGCAGAGGCGGCAACCTAGAATGAATTCTTAATCAACGGGATGAGATCCCTGCGGCTTATGTGAAGCAAGATTGATGACACACATGACCAGAAAAGGAAGATGAAGTATCCATCTTAAAGGTACCCCTCCAACTACTAGGAATTCTCTTTATTCCTATTCCATTTAATCATCGTGCCTATTCGTGCGTAACGATAACGAGTGTTAGCGCATGGACCACCGCAATGGTCCTTTCCATGACAGAAGTATAAGGATAGTAGTGTCCCCTCCTTGATTGATCATCTGCTTGGACGAGAGAAAATTGGGGTAACTGTGCAAGACAATTTATTATTACGGGGGCCCACGTAATAACAACTTGTGGTGCCTGGAAATCCCGGTGGACTCTGCGGGCCAAGCTAACGATCACTGCACAAAAATAAACTCTAGGTGTTCACACCTTCAAATGGTAGAACAAAACCTAGACCAGTGCTTTAGCACTTTATAAAGTAGGAAAGTTGTCTTGCCTACTTCGTGCCTGACTTTGCCTACTTCATGTACGAGACGTTTGAGAAACGACATTTAAGTAAGTAAAGATGGGTAACATTCAAAAAGATTCAGCGGCGTCACACTCTCCATCACCTCTACACGAACAACCCCATCTCTGGGAAAATATACACATCAATAAAGCTAATATAGCAGGAAATAACTGAAACCTAAATGATCGAGGCGATGTAACCTCGAGTCCATTTTATTTTCCCCATTACAAATAATAAGCCAAGTTGCCAAGCCTATGTGAAGGCTAAGCAATTGTTTCCTCGCTCATACATTATTGATTATATATGCATGTGATATTGGGTGATTACATGTTGGCTTATGGTACTATGTGCCTCATAGAGAATTATGGAATGTTGTCTAACCCACCTCAAAGCCCCCAACCATCGCAGAGGCTATAGACTTGAGTATCACTCTTACTGAGGAAGCTCTACGCGTGGGAATTTTTTTTTTCAGAATCTAAGGATAACAAGAAAGAGACTCATGTGGAGTCATCAGACAACAAGAAGAGGAAGCCTTCAAACCAAAAGTCAAAAGCTGATGGAGCCACTAATAAGACTGGAGGTAAGATTTACTCGGGGACTAAGCCAAGGTGCGAGGAATGCACTTTCCATCATGAAGGTCGATGTCTGAGGCCTAAGTGCGGAAAGTGTGGGAAGGAAAGACACAGTAAGGAGGCCTGTTGGGCGAAGGATCCAGACAAAAGAAATAAAGGTAGAATGCCAGGTTGCTACAAATGTTGTGAAGCAGGGCACTATAGGAAAGATTGCCCTAGAAAGAAAGAAACAAGCAAGGAAGGTTTTCACGATCGAAACTCGTGAAACACGCCAGGATCCAGATGCGGTTACAGGTATGTTCCCTATTAACCAACCCTATGCATCTATTTTTAATTAATACTGACATCAACTTTTACCTTGCATGCTTAGAACTTAAGAAACTGCTTGGCCTAGTTTTGAGTTAAATAGGCGTCCCGTATTCTTTAGAAATGGGCATATAGAAGGCTAGTTTAAGCAGTCGAAGTGATTAAGGATTGTATTTAGGGACTCAGAAGGCCGGAACCTTCTGTTACCATTGACTTGCGAAGTCATAAAATGATAGTCAGCATGGATTGGATATCCAAGTATAGAGCCTAAGAACATTCCCGTGATGGAAAAAGTTCCAGAAGCCTTTTCCGAAGACTTGCCATGAACACCCCTCCGCAGCGACAAGAGAGGTTTAAGATGAGCCTCGTGCCAGAAGCGGCACCAGTGACAAGACGACGCCTTACCAACTAGTTCGTCCAAGAAGCATAATCCTCCGATATAACTGCAAGAGCTGCTAGACAGAGGGAAATTAAGGACATGACATCCTTAGTAAGGACACGAGGAGAAAGTTGACAGTTCCATTTTGCATAAATTCCAGAGAACTGGATATCAAGGATTGGTATCATCTGCCAAGAACTGATAACATGAAACAGACAAATTGTAAGATCCTAGTTACCACTCAAGGATCGACTTGAGGACAGGATGTCCTCAACTGTGAATAGAAGAAGGAATTATCCCTAAAACGACCATTAGGACTCGCTTTGAGCATTACGAGTTCCTTGTCGTACCTTTTGGCTTAACACATGCATCCACGATATTCATGGACCTCATGAACCGAACGTGTGAGCTATACCTGGATAAATTATGATTATACTTATTGACTAGATTCTTATATGGCCAACGACCAAGGAAGGTCGTGAGCAACAGCTGCAATTTACCTTGCAACTCTTAGAGAAAAGAACAGTTATGTGCTATGATGACGAAAAGCGGATTTCGAATTCGCGAAGTGAGAACTTTAAGATACATGGTGGATAAGAACGAAATTCATGCCAACCCTGCAACCAAGAGCTAAGGAGCTAGAGTTGCAATTATGTGACGCTTCTCGACAAAGTCTCGATTGTACGTCTATGCAACGAGACCACATCATTGCATACGCGGCACATTGATTAAGGAATCATAAGAAGAAACCTTGAGCTAGATACAGTAATTGCGCGCCGCAAAAAAAAAAATTACGTCATTACCTGAAGGAAAATGCCGCACGACCCCTACTAATCACAAGGGCTGCAGCACACCGTTGATCGTGAAAACTTGAGTATTAACGTAGACGGACTAAGCTACTGAACGATGCAGACTGTATGGACATGATACGTGCCTGTGTGATAAACTTTGATGAAAAGTTGGAGCACACACTTTCCCTTAGTGGAGTCTTCCTACAACAGTATTTATCACACCGCCGTTTAAACCGCTTCGAGTGAAGCTTTAGTTGAAACACAATAAGTCGACCCCCGTCATGTTCAACGGAAACTGGAGATAAACATTCTACTGGCCCGAGTTGGTTCGGGAAAATTAGAGGCAAAGTCGTTCAGATATGTGATCATATCGAGACAGCCCGCAGAATACAGAAAAGTTGCGCCGACGAGCGACAGAAATCGTAAGAATTTGAAACGAGAAGTATGGCTTTAATGAGAGCCTCGCCTAGAGAAGGCATGGTGTGGTTTGGAAAACGAAAAGTTTGGATCCCCGGTGTAGGGATCGGAACCATTGTTCACAAGATGAAATTTCCAGAAAAAGATCAGTAGTGATCGCGACACATTCTATGTGTCTAGTCTTTAAAGGAGTCTGACTCAAGGAACAGTCGTAGTTCCCACAAATAAGATTCACGTCAATGACAAACGACAAGAATTACTATAGAAACCTGTTAAGGTTTTGGACCAAGAGTCCACAATACTATAGAAACCTGTTAAGGTTACGGACCAAAAGTCCACAAGATACAGAAAAGACATGATTGATTTACTAGAGTACGATAGAATTTACAACATGACCCATAAATTACATGGGAACATGAAGACAAATCAAGAATCTAAGTGACCATATTTGATTCACAACTCCCCTGCGACCAATGGCATCGCTTGAATTTCGGGACGAAATTCTTTTAACGGAGGGAGACTGTGACAACCGTCACTTTTCCGTACATTGCGTACACTAATTAAACAGTAATTTGTGCTTAAATGAGTGTGCATGATCTAGCTTACCAGACAAATAAATTTCTGATTACGATACAAGTAAATTCATGCACGTTTTAATACTACAATAATTACTTTATGATAGCGTTGCGTCAGAAATACTAGTAAACTCATCGGTAAGACACATTGTGTCAACAATTCTGTAGAAAGCAGTTAGACAATAGAATTGGAGCCTAGGTGTAGGTCCAATGACAAGAATACATTAAAACCCAAGAGTACATACAAGGGTTTATATATAGACATTCCGAAAGCTAAAATACGCACTAAAAAGCACCCGAAACACATTAAGTGCAGAATTTTATTAAATTCAGCTATAATCAGCCATAATTCAGCATTTTAACCTTAATATATTATGCAGAATTCATGGTTTATCGTCCAGAATATTTCCCTAAGTGTCGGGAATTAAAAGGGTTACAAAAGGGGACATAAAGAACGCTAAATGATACAATTTGGCACTTTAACGAACCGGTATTTAACCGAACAACCGGACATTACCCGGAACATAAAAATATTTCTAGAAACATTGTTTCATTTTTCTGAGCTAGTTATGATTCCCGAGCACACTAATATATATTACATAATGCAAGTTACGCATAACACTAGACTTTTACCATTTAACTTCCACTAAACAACCTACTTATCATTCAATTTACAATTAACCCCCCCCCCCCCCATATGTAAGTAATCGGCCCACTTAAGGACCCCACTCAAGATTTCCCTAAATCCTCTTCAAATCCCCATGTGATCTTCCATAATCTTTTTGAAAGATTTGGTTGGTACTTTGTGTAACACAATACACAATGGACATTAGAACATAGAGATTATAAGTAACATGGTCACACACCATCTTCATCACTCTCCCCTCTTCTCCTACAAACTCGGCCGAACACCCCTCCCTTCACACCACAATTTTTTATTTCCATTCATCCATTCCAAGTTCATTTAGAGGTGTTAGAAGGTGGTTAACGAAGCTTGGAACACTCGGATCTTGAAGGACCTCAACCGTTTGTTTTTATCCACTCAATCTTTTTCATTGTTCTTCCCTAGCTTCAAGCTAGTAGTAAGATCCTTTTAACACTTGGTTACTTCTATTTTTGTTGGATAAAAGATATAACATGTTGATTTTCATATGAACACTAATGAACATACACATGAATCTTGAAACATAAAGCTTGTAACATGATGAAATAGTGTTGAAATGATATTGTTGGTGTATGAATGATAGTTGGTAGTTGATTACTAGAAATATTGATGTTGAGCATTACATGAAGCTTGCTAGATTGTGATTAAACACATGATCTAGCAAGATAGAGGATGATTATAGGTTAACACAAGCAGATCATCCTCATGTATAAACATGAACTTGATGAACAAAATGATTTTCTTGAAAAAGTAATATACAAAAGAAGCCAGTAAACTTATAAATACAAGATTTATGAATGATTTTTCCAAGAAAAACAAGTGTAAAATATGATTTTTAGAAGATCATGATTCTTACATAAACCAATATTATTTTTGGTGAAAAAACAAGTGTATGAACACTTGTGAAACAAGAGAGTTAATGAAATCAACACTTTTGTAAATTATGTTTACAAGTTGTAAACACCAAATCTTTTCAAGAATGGAATTTTTGACGAAATAAATACGCTTTAAAGAGTAACTAAGTCTACTAGAGACATTGCCAAGTTACTACAAGTTTTGAGAAAGAACAAGTTCATGTTGTCATGTAACTTACTTGATTTTAACACTTGTTAGATGAGGAATGAATTGTTGATTGTTGATGATGTTTTAAAAGAAAATAAACACATATTTTGAAAACATGGGAAACCTCCATTTTTAGGGGAAACTCTGCCAAAATTTTATAAATTTTGACACTTAGAAAAATATAAGTTTTGAGAAAGTTATTCCCTAAAAATGTATCTAAAAGCATTTACCAAGGTTTCCCAAAATTTTTGTGTTAAGAAATAATGATTTCTTCGAGATTAAAATTGATATTAAGTATGTATATTTTTGAGAAAAATATATATATTTATTTATCACCAAATTTTGTGCTAAGTGTATGTAGTATATATTACATGTAATAGTGTATTAGGACTTGAAAATACACTAAATACTCCTAAGGAGTGAAGATACCAAAAATACACATACAACATACTTAGACAAATACAAGATACTTATATTTATTTTTGAGAAAATAATATAAGTAAGACACATAGTTAAAAATATAAATTATTTTTAACACAAGAACACACATACAAAAGATAGTGACTTGTACTTGTGCGATACAAAGCTAGTGACTAACGTTAATAAACACGTTTAGGTCACGACGCTAGGTAAGCAAATCCAGTGAAGTTTACGACGCAGGAACGCAAAGTTGTGAGTTCATGCTCCCCCTTTTCTTTAACTGTTTTTGGTTTTATAACTCTCTGGGGTGAAATACATGTTACAAATGTTACAATATTTACAAATGGTATGATACAAAAACAAGAAGCACCCTTGGTGAGAACGAGTACCAAGTATGATGCGTTTTAAGAAATGCCTATGAAATACTAGATCATGTGAGCTTAGACTTAATATTGAAATGCCATAAATTCTTGGTGAAAACTAGTACCAAGTTGTAAATACATAATTAGGGACGAGGGTTAGATCTAATGGGTACGGCCGAACCCCACTCATGGTCACAACTAGTACCAATCAGTGCTTTGGAGTCCCAGTCGAGGGAAATCGACACAGTCGAGGGTAATCGACATAGTCGAGGGAAATCGACACAGTCAAGGTAAATTGACACAATCGAGGTTAATCGACACAGTTAGGGAAAATCAACAAGGGTATAAGCCATTACGAGTGCTTCCCATGTCCTCAAGGAGTCATAACAAGTACTCCCCATGTCCTCGAGGAGTCATAACAAGTACTCCCCATGTCCTCACATGCCTTAAAGTCCTTGTAAAACATTCATGTTCATATACGCATTTCATACCGTTTACAAAGGAGTCTCTCAAAATTTTACAAGAATACTTTATTGGTACAAGATTTGTACCACAAGAAGACTTTATTTTACAAGAATACTTTATTGGTACAAGATTTGTACCACAAGAATACTTTATTATACAAGAATACTTTATTTGTACGAGGTTCGTACACAAGAATACTTTATTTGGTTCATACCACAAGAATACTTTATTTCACAAGAATACTTTATTATACAAGAATACTTTATTTGTACGAGGTTCGTACACAAGAATACTTTATTTGGTTCATACCACAAGAATACTTTATTTCACAAGAATACTTTATTTTACAAGAATACTTTATTTTACAAGAATACATTATTTCACATGAATACTTTATACAAGATACATACCATGTTTCATACAAGGTATACAAAACGCATGAACTCGCTCAACTTTTGTTGATGTTTTCCAAAATTACATGTATTTCAGGTAACATGATGGATCTTGGGCGCGAGTGTCATAACTAGAAGTAAATTTCAAGTATTAGGTGTCATCCACTTTTGTTGGGTTGTAACCTATTCAGAGGTTGTGTTTTAACACTTAAGTAACAAGTGTTTGTAACACTCAAATTTTATGAATGTATGAACATCGTTTTGATCATATAGTTGTTTATTACGATTGAATGCAATGATATTAAACCAGTCACACATCATACGCTTCCGCAAAAGACAGGGTGTGACAGTTTGGTATCAGAGCTTCGATTGTAGTGAACTAGGATTCCTTCTCGAGTCTAGACTACAATCACTAGAGTTCTCTCACGAAAACATTTTACAAAAAGGTTTTCATTGCATTCACGTAAGCGTCAAGATCCACGAGTCAAACACTTTTCAAAGAGGAGACAAGGCAAGGACATTAGTAGGAAATACCCTCAAGATAAGGTGCCAATTAAGGCATAGTCTACATGAGTTAGACTTGCCAAAGATAAAATACACTCTTGGTGATAACTAGTACCAAGTAGTGTTTTTGTCGTGAATCGACAACTAGAAAAAGGACCCCCCAAAAACGAGAGTTATATGTAATATGATGCATCGAAATGCCTGTTTATGCTAAGTAACATATTTGTTTATCGATACATACATACGAATAAGTGTACGGAATAAATATTGACGTGAATACATACGAATAAGTGTACGGAATAAATATTGACGTGAATACATACGAATAAATGTACGGAATAAATATTGACGTGAATACATACGAATAAGTGTACGGAATGATTATGGACGTGAATAAGATACTTTCGACTCCGACTCCTATTACTATACGTAACTCGCACGATGAAGCTATCGACCTCACGTTCATTGCAAAGCTCATAGCTAGAGTGATTACCAAACAGGATTCTGAGCTTGCTTCTGTAGGAAATGGCTGCTCTTCCCTCTCGATCGTGAAGGTGCCTGACTATGGTGATGATGACGAGGCAGAGGCGGCAACCTAGAACGAATTCTTAATCAACGGGACAAGATCCCTGCGGCTTATGTGAAGCAAGATTGACGACACACATGACCAGAAAAGGAAGATGAAGTATCCATCTTAAAGGTTGTGACAACTGTGTTCTGTAATCATCGTATAATGTAAAACAATGTTGATTATCAATAAAACAATGTGCTTTGGTGTTATTATATATGTTATTGTGTGTGATGATTTTACAATTTGATTCGATTCCGATTTCAAGCTTTAAATCGCTTTCTGGAAGGTTATACGCAAACTGGTGCGTAAGTGCAATCAGTTTAATGCGACGTAAACTCTGGAACTGTGACGTAAGCTTAACATACCTTAAATATTCTTTACATAACTTAGAAATAAGTTTCAAAGGATTCGGTATGGCAAAAACATGTTTATTTGAACTAAAGAACTAATTACGACAAAATTGCGAAACGAACGTTGGTGACCGCCCGGATAATTTTTAAATCCCAAAAATATCCTGTTATGATTAAAATTTTATTTTAATCAGGTCTGTGTTGAAAAATAAATTAAAACACTTAAAAACGTTATTTTTCCAAGTTTAAGCGCGTACCGCGTGTTTCTGCGCGACACAGTGCTTCTACTGCAAAACGCAGACAACGCAGCCAAATCTCGGCAACTGAAATTTATCTCTGTAATATTTTGGCGGGTTTATTTTTATAGAATAATAAAAATAATTTAGAACTCCATAAACCGAGATTTAAACGCTAGATAAAATACCCGGTATCCAGTTAAACACCCGTTTTAGCCTATATATTATATATCTACATACAAGAATGCAAGAATATGAGAGTGGAGGTGGTGGCCCCATGTGCCTTCCCTTTCCACTTCTCATTCAACTTTGCCACTTGTTGATGCAAGTAATCTTTCTTAGATTTCCATATCTTTTATAATCTTGCATATCTCTTTCAATATCTTACTAAGATCACATCTTCACACAACACTCAACATCTTCACACTCTCTCCCTCCTAAAACCGTACACCCCTCTCTCTCTCCATCTTCAAACCTTCAAACTTTGTTCTAGTGAATCAAGCTCCATTTCTAGCAAACTTCAAGTTGGTGTGAAGGTCCAAAGGGTTTTCCAAGGTGCTTTCAAGAGATTTCAAGCTTCCTATCATCAAAATCTCATCCCACAACCTACTTGAATCTTGAAGGTATAACATTTATGTTTAAATCATACTTTTGATTCATGGTTGTTCTTGATGATTTGAAGTTTCTCTTGAATCTTGGAATTTTCACAAACTTGAAATCTAAAATGAAATGGGTCTCGATGCAAGAAAAAAAATGGTGGTGTATATGTATGTATATATAACCATACATATATATGTGGGTGAATGAGTTTTGAAGTTTGATATCTTGATAAGTACTTGTTTATGTTGTTGCTTGTTCTTGAATAATAGTTAAAATGCAAGTGGTTGATGATCTATGTATGATATGATAAATGTTCAAATACATCAGCAAATAAACATAAAGAAGTTGCATTTTGGATGCATTTAGTTCATGTAAAATGATGATGATATGATGGTGTGCTTTAGGCACTTGTACATGAGAATACATGTTGATTTAAAGCTCAAGGAATAATGAAAAATGGCTATATGACAAAAATGTTTTAGATCAGGTTACAAACACTAAAAATAACCTTATTTGGTATATTATAATGGCATGAAACTTTGACATAGGTTTGATAGCTTTGCATGTTGTACATATAGATTAAAAAGTGGTAAATTATGTGAAATTTGCATGATTTATGTGCTTTACTTAAGACCTGCACTATCATGAGTATAACCATTATATTATATTCAGTAAATAACATGGGTTATGTTAAAATTTCAAGTCATTTCGATTTGGGATGGTTCGGGTAATGTTTGATGCAAAACTATGCGGTAAAACGGTTAAAAATCGCCTTTTTGGATGACTTTTATAAAAACTGTTTTAGATCAGTAACCAAACTGATATTTTTGATAAAAAATAAGTATTTTAACTTATATTAAGTTTACTTGGTGTTTGGTTAGTCATACGTGACTTCCGACTCCCGAAAATGTTACCGAATCGCTAAAATAAGTGTTTTTCGACATAACTATAATGGGTTGTTCATGGGTAAATTTTATGTGTCACAATGTGCTATGTGTTTTAAAATATGTGTATGTTGACATGATAATACCTTGACAAGATTATATGTATTACGCTTGAGTACATATATACAAATACACCAAAATAATAAAAAATAATGACTTTTCCAGAAATCTCAAAGTTATGTGAAAATTTTAAGTAGCGGAGAAACTTCGGTATTTTTGTGGGTTTTTGATTATTAAATCATTCTTATTTAATTTAGGACAAATAAACAATTTGAGGGATTGTGTTAACATATAAAAACGCACCCAAAGGTGAGTACATAAATCCCCTCTTTTTACTGTTTTCGATTGTTTTGGGGTGATTCATATGTATCAAAACGATTAAGATGGTTTATACTAAACTAATAACGATTTCAATAATGTGAACAAACTTGTTTGTTGTAGTTACATAACGAATGACATTCATTAGCATTGATCAAGCCGACCAGTACTAGGTTATGGTAACATAGGATCTGACAAATCCCGTTATCAGACCGCACCCATGGTTATGTGTGGGTGAGGTGGGTAACGACTGAATCTGATGATTGTTAACTTACCATTTGGTGGTTTGTTAATACGAGTTGAACGAGCGGAACGATGAACGAGTCACAAAGGTTTGAATGTTATTAGCGAGACGACCAAAAGTAGTTTTCACAATTAAAACGAGAACGATTTGTACGAGAACGATTTGTACGAGAACGATTTGTACGAGAACGATTTTGAACGATTGAACGATTATGAACGATTTAAACAAATGAACGATGATCTATAATGATAACGAGTTAAACGATGTTACACAACGATGTTTACGAAACTATATAAACCATACGAGTTTTATTACGAGAACGATTTATGATTTGGTTTACATAAACAAATGTTTTGGGTTAAGATTCATGGCATTGAGGTTTATAAATTATGACCAATCTGTTTTGACTTGGTTATTCATTTTACAATACAAACATTTTACAAAACAAGGTTTCAAATATCAATTAACAAAGTTGTACGAGATATTTCAACGAGCCATGAATCTAACACTCACACAAAAACTATGTGTTCGCCAGCATTTCTTTGCTGACTTTGTTTTTACATATGTTTCAGGTGATGTTGCTTAATGTTGATTGCATGCTCACTTAGGACTGGACGAGGCCTTAGTGATTTAATAACGATGATAGACTATGTTTGACTTGCTTGTTTAATTTTAAAACAATGTTTAATATTTAATAAAACTAAACTCTTTTGTATCCATGGTTTCGAAACAATAATTCTGTTACAACACTCCCCGACGTTTCCGCCACGATTTGTTGTTTTACGAGGTCGGGGTGTGACAGAAGAAGTTGGTATCAGAGCCAATGGTTATAGGGAATTAGGTTATTAGTAATGTTTTGACCTAGACTATAACTTTCTAGGACCCCAACGCAAGTTGATTTGCGTTTAGATTAAAAAAAATCCGAATCTGCTTCGAAAATTAATCATCCATTCTAGGATGATTGATTACTAGGTTTTGAACCCTCTGTTGTAAGGTTTTGAACCCTTCCAGTTTGACTCATTTTTGGCTTAGTGCCATCTGAGTTTTCAAAACCTCGTCAAAGTTTGGGTCTAAATAATGTGAACACGTGCAAACTGGAAGAGTGAATGCATGTACCCTGAGTTTTCTGTCTAAGGCTAGAGTGTTCGTACAAATCCACATAATCAGACCAGTCACTCTTACCTGGGAACTCTTGGGGTTAGTGTTCACTTATAGGCGAGCATGTCTTCGCGATACATTATTTTGATTCATTACTTTGATTAGTCACTGCGTGTCGTTTGTTTGTTCGAGGTAACGAACAAATGATCGCCTTCCTTATGTTTCGTCGATATTTTCAATACCTCTTTTGTTTTTCCTAATTGTCGACCTCACTCGTTTCTCATATTTCCTTGTTAGACAATGCCTCATTGACGTGATGCACAATCTTTTACTGCTGAAGAAGTCGCAGCCCTTGTCTCTCAACAAATGGTTGTTGTGCTTCCAGGCTTTGTGACCCAAATCCACGAGCTATACAACAACAATAATAACAATGCACAACGTAATTTCAAGAGTTTCAATTCCGCTAAGCCGTTGAAGTTTTCTGGGTCGCAAGGAGCAACTGCGCTCTTCCAATGGTTCAAAAGTATCGAGAGCACATTCAGACATGTGCAATGTCCGAATGGGCGTAAGGTTGAATTTGCATCAAGTGTGTTTGAGAAGCGTGCTCTTACATGGTGGAACGGAGTGATGCGCAACAGGGGTGGCGAAGTGGCATTGACACAAACATGGGAAGAGCTTCGAGCTCTCATGATGAGAGAGTTTTGTCCCCGTCACGAAATTCGAGCTTTGGAACGAGAGTTTGACGGTCTGAAACAAGATGGGGGAGAACACCGTGCGTATACGGATCGATTTGAGGAACTCAGTCTTTGGTGTCCTACTATGGTTACCCCGTTGGAGAAAGCGATAGAGAGGTATATCAATGGATTACCCGATTCCATACAGGATATTGTGACTGGCGTTAATCCTACTACTGTTCGACAAGCGATCGAGTTATCTGCTACCCTGACTGAGTCGCAAGTCAGGAAGGGTAAACTTACCTGCAAGGGTGATAAGAAGAAGTCGACTGAATCTGCCAAGGAAAAGGGTAAGGGTAAGAAAGGTGAGTCGTCGAAGAAGTCGAGAAAGCGAAAGAGTGCTCAGAACTTTGCAGTTACTGCTCAGAACCCTCAGAACCCACCAGCTCAACCACCTGTGAAGAAAGCATATGCTGGTACCGCACCTCATTGTGCTCGCTGCAACGGTCATCATGTTGCACAACAAGCTTGTAGGCAATGCACAACGTGTGGTAAGCTTAGGCATCTGGCCAACGTCTGTCGTTTGGGCCAGAATCAGATTGCTTGGAATCAAGCTCCAGTTCAGGGGAATGCTGCTAGATTCCCACCGGGTTCATGTTTCAATTGTGGAGAGTTTGGTCACTTCCGCAACAACTGTCCGAGGTTGGTGAATGCAAATGCGAACCCGAATGCGAATGTCAACACAAATGTGAATCCCGCCCGTGGACGAGCATACAATTTGAATGCAAATGAAGCGAGGGCCAACAACGAAGTGGTTAATGGTACGTTTCTTGTTAACAATCGACCTGCATATATTCTTTTTGATTATGGTGCCGATAGAAGTTTTGTTTCATTATCTTTTGAACCTTTGCTTGCGATACCTAGAACTAAACTGAGGAAACCCTTATCTGTCAAAGTTGCTACTGGTAAACCTCTTGTTCTCGATTCTGTTATTTGTGATTGTCAGTTAAACCTTGATAACCATCTTTTTCCCATTGACCTCACGCCGATGCAACTTGGGAGCTTCGATATTATCGTGGGGATGGATTGGTTAACCAAACATCATGCTGAGGTGGTTTGTTTCGATAAGATTGTTCGTATTCCTCTTCCGTCTGGCGATGTTCTGGAAGTTCGTGGCGAGAAGCCATCTGATGGTTTGAAGCTTATGTCGTGTACAAAGGCCCAAAGTCATTTGCGAAAAGGATATGTTGCCTTCCTGGCACATGTCACCGAGGAGAAAGACAAGAGCAAGAGTATTCAGGATATTCTGATTGTTCGGGACTATCCAGAGGTGTTTCCTGATGAACTGCCTGGTTTGCCTCCACTTCGTCAAGTTGAGTTTCATATGGACCTTGTACCTAATGCCAACCCGATTGCGAAGGCACCTTATCGTCTTGCACCGTCGGAGATACAAGAGTTATCTAAACATCTTCAAGAGTTATCTGATAAAGGATTTATCCGTCCAAGCTTTTCGCCTTGGGGAGTTCCTGTCCTCTTTGTGAAAAAGAAAGATGGATCTTTTCGAATGTGTATCGATTATCGTGAGCTTAATAAGCTTACCATCAAGAATCGATATCCCCTACATAGAATTGATGATCTCTTCGACCAGCTGCAAGGTGCTTCATGTTTTTCCAAGATCGACCTGCGTTCTGGGTATCATCAACTTCGTGTTCTTGAAGAAGATATTCCCAAAACTGCTTTCCGTACAAGATATGGGCATTACGAGTTCACTGTCATGCCTTTTGGTTTGACAAATGCCCCAGCTATCTTCATGGACTTAATGAACATGGTTTATAAATCTTATTTAGATAAGTTCATCATTGTGTTCATCGACGATATTCTCATTTATTCAAAGTCTCAAGCCGAGCATGAGCAACACCTTCGTTTGACTTTGGAACTCCTAAAGAAGGAACAACTTTTTGCTAAATTCTCCAAGTGTGAATTTTGGCTTAGAGAAGTTCAGTTTTTGGGTCATATAGTCAACGAGCAGGGTATTCATGTAGATCCTTCCAAAATAGCGGCTATTAAGGATTGGAATACACCGACAACACCTACAGAGATTCGATCATTTCTTGGTCTTGCTGTTTATTATCATCGATTCATTTCTAATTTCTCAAAGATCGCGGTTCCACTCACTGCTTTGACTCAGAAAAATAAGCCTTTTGAGTGGGGACCTAAGCAAGAAGAAGCGTTCCAAACGCTGAAACGGAAGCTCTGTGATGCTCCTGTTTTATCTCTACCTGAGGGAAACAATGATTTTGTTGTCTATTGTGACGCGTCGAATCTAGGACTTGGTTGCGTTCTTATGCAACGAGGTAAAGTCATAGCTTATGCGTCTAGACAGCTGAAAATTCACGAGAAGAACTATACGACTCATGATCTTGAATTAGGAGCTGTGGTTTTTGAGCTTAAAATCTAGAGACACAAAGTGTGTGGTTTTCACAGACCACAAAAGTCTCCAGCATATTCTCAATCAGAAGGAGCTGAACATGAGGCAACGACGTTGGGTTGAACTCTTGAACGATTATGATTGTGAGATCCGCTACCATCCTGGTAAGGCGAATGTCATAGCCGATGCGCTTAGTCGAAAGGAACGAGTCAAGCTTTATTCTGTTCGAACTCTATCTGATATTCAATCTCGTGTCCTTCAAGCTCAACGATCTTGTGTGATCAAAGGCTTATTGAAAAATGAGCTACCGCTTAAACTCGAAACGAAGGACGATGGGTTGCTATATTTCAAGGATCGTTTGTGGATTCCGAAACAAGACGATCTTCACACCTTGGTAATGGACGAATCTCATAAGTCTCGATATTCTATCCATCCTGGTGCTGATAAAATGTACAAGGATCTTCGTACTCAGTTCTGGTGGCCTGGTATGAAGAAGGATGTTGCCTTGTATGTATCGAAATGCATAACTTGTCTCAAAGTCAAGGCTGAACATCAACGACCTTCTGGTTTGCTAGTACAACCAGAGATACCGGTTTGGAAGTGGGAGAACATTGCAATGGATCTCATCACTAAGTTACTGCGTACATCTAAAGGTCACGATGCTATTTGGGTTGTTATTGATCGATTAACGAAATCAGCTCATTTTATACCGATTCGCGAGGATCTATCTGCTGATAAACTTGCAAAGATTTATGTTGATGAGATTGTATCACGACATGGTGTTCCTTTGGATATCATTTCCGATCGTGATGCTCGGTTTTCATCTCATTTTTGGAAGGCCATGCAATCTGCTTTGGGAACCCAACTAAATCTAAGCACTGCTTATCATCCCCAAACAGATGGTCAATCTGAGAGGACGATTCAAACTTTGGAGGATATGCTTAGAGCATGCGTGATAGACATTGGTGGTAATTGGGACTCTCATCTTCCACTGATCGAGTTCTCTTACAACAACAGTTATCATGCTAGTATTAATATGGCACCATTCGAAGCTCTCTACGGTCGAAAATGTCGTTCACCTGTATGTTGGAATGAGATCGGTGAAGCTCAGCTTACTGGACCTGAGCTCATTCTGGAAACAACAGACAAATCAGAAAAATCCGCGATAATCTTGTGACAGCTAGAAACCGTCAAAAGAGTTATGCGGATATGCGACACAAGCCATTAGAATTTCAAGTCGGAGACCGTGTCCTACTCAAGGTGTCACCTTGGAAGGGAGTGGTGAGATTTGGAAAGAAAGGAAAACTTGCACCAAGATATGTTGGACCATTTAAGATTGTTGAAAGAATTGGAAATGTTGCCTATCGACTAGAGCTACCTCCAGAGCTTGGAAATATTCATCCGACTTTTCACGTGTCCAATTTGCGAAAGTGTTTAGCTGATGCTGATCTTCACATTCCTCTCGACGAGATTCAAATCGATGAAACAATGCACTTTGTCGAGAAACCTGTGGAGATAGTGGAACGTACATTCAAACAGTTGAAGAACAAACGGATTCGACTGGTCAAAGTTCGCTGGGAATCCAAACGTGGCCTTGAGTTTACTTGGGAACGTCAGGACCAGATGAAGACGAAATATCCGCATTTTTTTTCACAAGTTTCCTCTAAATAAAATTTCGGGACAAAATTTCCTAAACTAGGGGAGACTGTGACAACTGTGTTCTGTAATCATCGTATAATGTAAAACAATGTTGATTATCAATAAAATAATGTGCTTTGGTGTTATTATATGTGTTATTGTGTGTGATGATTTTACAATTTGATTTGATTCCGATTTCAAGCTTTAAATCGCTTTCTGGAAGGTTATACGCAAACTGGTGCGTAAGCGCAATCAGTTTAACGCGACGTAAACTCCGGAACTGTGAAGTAAGCTTAACATACCTTAAATATCCTTTACATAACTTAGAAATAAGTTTCGAAGGATTCGGTATGGCAAAAACATGTTTATTTGAACTAAAGAACTAATTACGACAAAATTGCGAAACGAACGTTGGTGACTGCCCGGATAATTTTTAAATCCCAAAAATATTCTGTTATGATTAAAATTTTATTTTAATCAGGTTCGTGTTGAAAAATAAATTAAAACGCTTAAAAACGTTATTTTTCCAAGTTTAAGCGCGTACCGCGTGTTTCTGCGCGACACAGTGCTTCTACTGCAAAACGCAGACAACGCAGCCAAATCTCGGCAACTGAAATTTATCTCAGTAATATTTTGGCGGGTTTATTTTTAAAGAATAATAAAAATAATTTAGAACGCCATAAACCGGGATTTAAACGCTAGATAAAATACCCGGTATCCAGTTAAACACCCGTTTTAGCCTATATATTATATATCTACATACAAGAATGCATGAATATGAGAGTGGAGGGTGGAGGTGGCGGCCCCATGTGCCTTCCCTTGCCACTTCTCATTCAACTTTGCCACTTGTTGATGCAAGTAATCTTTCTTAGATTTCCATATCTTTTATAATCTTGCATATCTCTTTCAATATCTTACTAAGATCACATCTTCACACAACACTCAACATCCTCACTCTCTCTCCCTCCTAAAACCGTACACCCCTCTCTCTCTCCATCTTCAAACCTTCAAACTTTGTTCTAGTGAATCAAGCTCCATTTCTAGCAAACTTCAAGTTGGTGTGAAGGTCCAAAGGGTTTTCCAAGGTGCTTTCAAGAGATTTCAAGCTTCCTAACATCAAAATCTCATCCCACAACCTAGTTGAATCTTGAAGGTATAACATTTATGTTTAAATCATACTTTTGATTCATGGTTGTTCTTGATGATTTGAAGTTTCTATTGAATCTTGGAATTTTCACAAACTTGAAATCTAAAATGAAATGGGTCTCGATGCAAGAAAAAAAAATGGTGGTGTATATGTATGTATATATAACTGTACATATATATGTGGGTGAATGAGTTTTGAAGTTTGATATCTTGATAAATACTTGTTTATGTTGTTGCTTGTTCTTGAATAATAGTTAAAATGCAAGTGGTTGATGATCTATGTATGATATGATAAATGTTCGAATACATTAGCAAATTAACATAAATAAGTTTCATTTTGGATGCATTTAGTTCATGTAAAATGATGATGATATGATGGTGTGCTTTAGGCACTTGTACATGAGAATACATGTTGATTTAAAGCTCAAGAAATAATGAAAAATGGCTATATGAAAAAAAATGTTTTAGATCAGGTTACAAACAAAAATAACCTTATTTGGTATATTATAATGGCATGAAACTTTGACATAGGTTTCATAGCTTTGCATGTTGTACATATAGCTTAAAAAGTGGTAAATTATGTGAAATTTGCATGATTTATGTGCTTTACTTAAGACCTGCACTATCATGAGTATAACCATTATATTATATTCAGTAAATAACATGGGTTATGTTAAAATTTCAAGTTGTTTCGATTTGGGATGGTTCGGGTAATGTTTGATGCAAAACTATGCGGCAAAACGGTAAAAAATCGCCTTTTCGGATGACTTTTATAAAAACTGTTTTAGATCAGTAACCAAACTGATATTTTTGATAAAAAATAAGTATTTTAACTTATATTAAGTTTACTTGGTGTTTGGTTAGTCATACGTGACTTCCGACGCCCGAAAATGCTACCGAATCGCTAAAATAAGTGTTTTTCGACATAACTATAATGGGTTGTTCATGGGTAAATTTTATGTGTCACAATGTGCTATGTGTTTTACAATATGTGAATGTTGACATGATAATACTTGACAAGATTATGTGTATTAAGCTTGAGTACATATATACAAATACACCAAAATAATAAAAAATAATGACTTTTCGAGAAATCTCAAAGTTATGTGAAAATTCTAAGCAGCGGAGAAACTTCGGTATTTTTGTGGGTCTTTTATTATTAAATCATTCTTATTTAATTTAGGACAAATAAACAATTTTAGGGATTGTGTTAACATATAAAAACGCACCCAAAGGTGAGTACATAAATCCCCTCTTTTTACTGTTTTCGATTGTTTTGGGGTGATTCATATGTATCAAAACGATTTCGATATTCTAACGATGGTTTCAAAAAGGATTAAGATGGTTTATACTAAACTAATAATGATTTCGATAATGTGAACGAACTTGTTGGTTGTAGTTACATAACGAATGACATTCATTAGCATTGATCAAGCCGACCAGTACTAGGTTATGGTACCATAGGATCTGACAAATCCCGTTATCAGACCGCACCCGTGGTTATGTGTGGGTGAGGTGGGTAACGACTGAATCTGATGATTGTTAACTTACCCTTTGGTGGTTTGTTAATACGAGTTGAACGAGTGGAACGATGAACGAGTCACAAAGGTTTGAATGTTATTAGCGAGACGACCAAAAGTAGTTTTCACAATTAAAACGAGAACGATTTGTACGAGAACGTTTTGTACGAGAACGATTTTGAACGATTGAACGATTATGAACGATTTAAGCAAATGAACGATGATCTATAATGAGAACGAGTTAAACGATGTCACACAACGATGTTTACGAAACTATATAAACCATACGAGTTTTATTACGAGAACGATTTATGATTTGGTTTACATAAACAAATGTTTTGGGTTAAGATTCATGGCATTGAGGTTTATAAATTATGACCAATCTGTTTTGAGTTGGTTATTCATTTTACAATACAAACATTTTACAAAACAAGGTTTCAAATATCAATTAACAAAGTTGTACGAGATATTTCAACGAGCCATGAATCTAACACTCACACAAAAACTATGTGCTCGCCAGCATTTTTTTGCTGACTTTGTTTTTACATATGTTTCAGGTGATGTTGCTTAATGTTGATTGCATGCTCACTTAGGACTGGACGAGGCCTTAGTGATTTAATAACGACGATAGACTATGTTTGACTTGCTTGTTTAATTTTAAGACAATGTTTAATATTTAATAAAACTTAACTCTTTTGTATCCATGGTTTCGAAACAATAATTCTGTTACAACACTCCCCGACGTTTCCGCCACGATTTGTTGTTTTACGTGGTCGGGGTGTGACAAAGGTGCCCCTCCAACTACTAGGAATTCTCTTTATTCCTATTCCGTTTAATCATCGTGCCTATTCGCGCGTAACGATAACGAGTGTTAGCGCGTGGACCACCGCAATGGTCCTTTCCATAACAGAAGTATAAGGACAGTAGTGTCCCCTCCTTGATTGATCATCTGCTTGGACGAGAGAAAATTGGGGTAACTGTGCAAGACAATTTATTATTATGGGGGCCCACGTAATAACAACTTGTGGTGCATGGAAATCCTGGTGGACTCTGTGGGCCAAGCTAACGATCACTGCACAAAAATAAACTCTAGGTGTTCACACCTTCAAATGGTAGAACAAAACCTAGACTAGTGCTTTAGCACTTTATAAAGTAGGAAAGCTGTCTTGCCTAATTCGTGCCTGACTTTGCCTACTTCATGTACGAGACGTTTGAGAAACGACATTTAAGGTATACAAAACGCATGAACTCGCTCAACTTTTTTTGATGTTTTCCATAATTACATGTATTTCAGGTAACAGGATGGATCTTGGGCGCGAGTGTCATAACTAGAAGTAAATTTCAAGTATTAGGTGCCATCCACTTTTGTTGGGTTGTAACCTATTCAGAGGTTGTGTTTTAACACTTAAGTAACAAGTGTTTGTAACACTCAAATTTTATGAATGGATGAACATCGTTTTGATCATATAGTTGTTTATTACGATTGAATGCAATGATATTAAACCAGTCACACATCATACGCTTCCGCAAAAGACAGGGTGTGACAGTTGTTACATCCTCCCCACCATATTAAAATCGTTTTAATATTTAATATATATATATATATATATATATATATATAGGGTCAGGATTTAGAGAAAACGGGAGAAAGTGTGAGAACGGTGAAAACGGTTATGGATCGTCCGATCAAAACAATCAATGGACTAGATTGGCGCGGTGGCGTTTTCGTAAATAACTTAAATTTTATTACGTGAATGCGTTTCATTATGGGTAAAAAAGGTAAAACATCCTTTCTCACATAAAACGTCGTTGAAATATAAAACGCCAGCTAAATACAAAACGCCAATTTTATCACTGCTTAGTTTTTTCTGTAAGCTCTCAGGCTACAAAAACGCCATAAAATGTAAAACGCCATAATATATAAATGCCAAGCCTTACATCCAGATAAATGTTGATTGCATTTATTGTTATAAAACAATATCCCGCCTAAACTACGCGCCAAAAAATCCTATAAATAGAAACGTCTCACCACCTTTCGTTTGTCACACAAAAAAAAACACACAAAAAACACAATGGTTCCTAAAAATACAACTCAATGTAAAACGCCAAAAAGTTGAGAGAACTGAACGATGGCAAACATCTTTTCTTTGATACTCAGTAATGTTCTGCATGAAGTTTCGTTGAATGATTTGTTAGGTGAGGGGAGTAAGATTTTGCTGCATGAGATGGACAAAATTCAAGAAAGATGGACTGATGACACCCATATGTCATTTTGTCTTCTTTGTTCTTGAAGAATGTTTGGATGAGTAGAAGAGACCTATCCCAGTGTAAATGCTACTTTGGCCTCGATGATTATAATGAAGATGGGGCAGATAGCATCCACCCACACGGAGTCGATCTATGTCTCCAACATCCACAAAGACACTTCAACACACGAACAAAGAAAATAAACCACGCCAAACCCAAAACGCCATTTATTTATGACAGTTCTTGTAGTTTCAAAAGAAGAAAGAGACTGATTACACTGAAGATTTAGATCATAAATTGCTTCTAATTGTTTTTTTTTTAATTTTCTTTTTCTGTTGTTTGTTATATAATTTTCAGCTAAGAACCACAAATACATTAATCAGGTAATGAAAAATATAATAACGCCAAATGGGCAAATGCTTGTGAAACGCCATCAAGCCATAAAACGCCCAAAAAACTACCAAACTATAATAAAATTACTTTGAACAAGTACTATTATAATAAATCTAAAAAAAAGGTTAAAACAATGTGCAAAGAGAATAAAAAAAAGTCTCATCTTTATCTAAACGCCATTGAAAAACAAAACGCCATAATTACAGCCGTCAAGATGGGACGTGTTACACCATAAAAACAGATGAATCTGAAAACAAAACACGGTAACTGCAAGCAGTAAAATGAAACGACGGAAACATAATTACTAACATTTATTATATTGAAAGCCAAATACTTGGGGAATTGAATTTATTTATCTTTTTCAAAACGCCATAATTACCTGTCATGCGCGGGAAAAAAAGACATTATAAAAGTAGACCATGAGAACACAAACTCAAACACGCCAAAAACATTGCCTAAAACGCCACATATTGTCCAAAACGTCAAAAACTTTAAAAAATGGCTAAGGTTATTGGATGGAGGTTTGAAGGGTCGGAGAGACGATTCATCATAAAGTTCTCTTATAGGAGAAGAATGAAGGTAAGGACAATCAAAGCCATACTTGGTATGGATGAAGGGGTTCAGAGGGATATTCTGGCCCTTGCGGTTCCAATGGCCAACGATTGTGAAAGAACTCGAACTGTAATAAGAAGATTGAAGAGAAAATTTCCAGCAAAAGATGCTGATGATATTGACGATACTCTTGTACCAACACTTAGCAGCTGGGTGATACATGAAGTAGCAGGAACGGTTGAAGTGACTTATCAATACAGGGTGCAATATTCATTGCCAATGAAGAAAATGATGAAGACATGGAGGCTATTTCTCATTGAACAACTCTGTGATTTAGCACCTTCGAACGATGGAAAATCCAGGGTTGCAATGATATTCAAGAATAGGCTGTAGCAAAGAAGAGACGAGCTGATGGCGTTATACGCCAGTCTAAAATTTGATGACGATGAATCTGAAGAAAGTGATGAACAAAGCGATGGGTACATCTCTGATGTAATCCCACCCATTCACAGAAGACTATTAGTTTATTTTGATTTCGTATTATTGTAATCTTATAAAATATTAATCTATGGTAACCAATTATTAACAAAGACCCCGAACGCCAAAAAAAATGACTATGTGACACAAAAAGAATTAATTCAACAAGACGAAATCGGAGAAAAACAGTAAAACGCCAAGTAATTAATGATTCTAGTTAATGCCAAAATTATCTTGCACGCCAAAAATGAAGCAACATGTCACACGAAAATCGGGAAAAAAGAAGAATATTGAAAAGACAAAAAAACCCCTCAGACCATGATCATGTCCCGCGCCACGTGTTAGCCCAGGATGCGTTCTCACCGTTCTCACACTTTTGGCCGTTTTCTCCTGATCCCGTACATATATAAATTATACATATGTGTCTTAACTAATTACATATATGTAAAAAAACTAGTTTACATATGTGTAATTATAAAATTACATATAAAAAGTGATAAAATTACTCTTAACATGTATGTAGTCGTAAAAATACACATAATAAATGATAAAATTATCCTAAACATAAAAATATATAAATAAGAAGATTGTTTATTAGGAGTTCTGCGAGTTCTGTAAATATTTATGGTTCTGAAATGATCCTAGCCCTATATATATATATATATATATATATATAGGAGAAGGATCCGTTAGGAACCACCCTTTATTGCGAGAACCAATGTGAACACAACCAAAAATACCTAAAAATAGCTAAAAACACACACAAAAAAATTATTTTTTGTTAAATGTTTTTAATAAAAAATCGCTATATTTCGTTACAAAACAAAAATTTTAAAAAAAAATTGGCTACTAAAAGTAGCGATTTTAATGTAAAAAAATAATAAAAAAAATTTGTGTGTTTTTTTTGGGGGGGGGGGGGGTGAGGTTAGGTTTTTTTGGTTGTGTTCACATTGGTTCTCGCGGTTCTCGCAATAAATGTGGTTTTCGCATGAATCTTACCCTATATATAATATTACGCTTAAGGTAAAATAGTTACGCAACATATATATATGTAATTACGCACAATAATTACGCGCTAATAAAAAATAATTATATATAAAAATTACGTAATTTATATAAATATAATTTGAGTGTGGTATTGTAATGGTCTATTTCCTTGGGATTGTTTTAGTTCATATATGGTATGTTTTTTATTATTGTGTGTATATATATATATAGGGAAAAGATCAAATATGAAGTTTATTTTGGCTAGGAAGGATAGGAAGCAATAGGATTATGACATGTGGCAAATTTTAAAATAAAGAGAAAGGGTATTTTAGTCAATCCCATTCTTTCTTCTTCCTTCTTCTCCCCAGTTACTTCAAAACCCACCATTTTCAAAACCCACCATCTTCAACCATTTCTTCACTTTCTATCTCAATAATCACTACATTATAGTGCGATTTTCATCACCAATCAATGATTCAACCACCCGATCAACGTGTTCTTCAGCTTTTTTGAAGAAAACCCAGTTTAATTTCATACAAAATCTCGTTTTTTTCCGGTGATTTTGAAGATAATCACTCGATCCATTCGATTCGAGCGCTGATAAGTGTTTCAATCATTCAAAATTCGTCAATTGTTGAAGAAATCACTTCGATCCAGGTAAGAAATTCTTTAATTTCATTTTTACGATCTAGGTTTTTGATTTAGTCATTGCGTTTTACGATCTTGGCAGGGGTTCGGGGGCAGCGCCCCTGGTAGCGGGGTCCCAGGGGCGGCAGCCCCTGGCTGGTTCATTGCGTTTCTGGCCATTGCGTTTTAGAACTAAAACATTTTTATGTGTTTTCTAGCCATTGCGTTTTAGAAAAACACATTCTTGAAGTGTTTTTTGTTCATTGCGTTTTAGGTAAAACACTTTTTTAGGTGTTTTAAGTCCATTGCGTTTTACAGATAACACTTTCTTTTGTTTTCTGGCCATTGCGTTTTACAAATAAGACATTTCTTTGTGTTTTTTGTGCATTGCGTTTTAGGTAAAACACTTTTTTATGTGTTTTCAGTCCATTGCGTTTTAGAAAACAGACATTTTAAGTGTTTTCTGGCCATTGCGTTTTAAAAATAATACATTTCTTTGTATTTTTGGTGCATTGTGTTTTAGGTAAAACACTTTTTTATGTGTTTTCAGTCCATTGCGTTTTAGAAAACAAACATTTTAAGTGTTTTCTGGCCATTGCGTTTTAGAAATAAGACATTTGTCTGTGTTTTTCGTGCATTGCGTTTTAGGTAAAACACATTTTTATGTGTTTTTAGTCCATTGCATTTTAAAAAGTACATTTTCTTTTGAGTTTTTAGGCTACTGCGTTTTAGAAATAAGACATTTCTTTGTGTTTTCTGGCCATTGCGTTTTACAAATAAGTCATTTCTTTGTGTTTTTTTTTCATTGCGTTTTACGTAACTGGGGGTTTTTCTATTGCGTTTTACGCAACTGGGTTTTAATTTTTTTTTTAAATATAGCAATAGTATACTCGTTTTAAAGATAAAAAAAACGCTCTTTTTTGTGCAATTTTTATAAAAAAATAATGTCGTATGAAAGAGTTATTAACGTTTAAAAAATGGGGGGGAATTGGAGGAGAGAGAAACTATTGGCTTGGATTGACTAGAATGCTCCTAAACAAACTCACGCGCCTCTTTTCTTCCCTTCAATTTCCCTGATTTAATCTTAGCCCTTGATTAACTAAATGGATGGTCAAGATCACTTCCTAGCGTTCCTAGCCAAATAAACTCCCTATTGTATCTCCACCCTATATATATATATATCATGTGTCTGTGTGTGTTTTTCTTAGTACATCCTTTAGAGAATAAATTTTTTAAACTTTGTAACACCCCAAAAATATTAAACATTAAACAATAAATTAGATTTATATAAATATAATTATATATATGTATATTGTTTTTATATATAAGAATTTTAAACATTAAAAATATATATATTATAAAAATTAATCATTGAACAATTTAAATATATATACTACTTTTATATATAAGAATTAACTTCCATTCTAGTCCCTAACAATTAGAGTAAATTATATTTTTATAATTTACATAATTTTTATACGTAGTTATTTTTTACGAGTGCGTAATTATTGTGTGTAATTACATGTATATAACTATTTTACCTTAAGCATAATATTATATATATATATATATATATATATATATATAACATTAAACAATTTTAAATGTACATAATATTTTTGTATATAAGAATCATCTTCTATTTTGGTCCTTGAGGGCATTCTGGTCAATTAACCCAAAAATAAGAAACTAAGTTGGCTATTTGGATGAAAAGCGTTAAAAAAATGCAAACCTCAGGGCTAGATTTGTTATAAATTAGATTTTTTAACTATACTATTTAAAAAGGACAAACCTCAGTGACGAAAACGGATATTTACTTTAATAAAAAAAGAAAAATAATAAAGAAAAAGAAAGATTTAAATAAGAGTAAAGTGCAATTTGTGTTCCTCTGGTTTGGGGTAGAAATCAACTAGCGTCCGTCGATTGAAATTTAGGAAACTTGCTTTCCTGTGGTTTGAAAAACGCTACACTTCCAGTCCTTGGAGCTAATGGAGTTAGTTTTTGACATTAAAAAGTTATACATTGGAGAGTAAAACGGTCTTTTCATGCTAACTTAAAACCCTACGTCATGTTAACACCCACACCATTTCAACCATTCAACATTTGTGTCCGCTACCTACTTACCCTTCTTCTCCTGCGATCACCACCACCACACCGACAATCACCCACCACCACTTACCACAACCACAGTCACTAATGACCCTCATGATTGCACCACCATCCCTTGCATCACCGTCTCAAGCACCCGTCACACGCCACAAAAATCCCTTGCACTCAACCGTCCCTTGCACTCGTTGCACAACGCTGATGATCGTACCACTGTCCCCTGCTCCTGTCTTCTGCTCTGACGATCACACACTGATAGGAATCCAAGGTATTCGTTTAATTTATAAAGTCTAATTTTATATTAAAACATTGATAATAATAACACTTTATTATTAATCAGATACAAAAGCCTGAATAAACATAAAAAAGATAAACTATTCCCACCAGCGACCCAGTTACAACCTACTTAGATAATTATATAAAACATAACCATAGCGGGATTAGGATTGTACATTGACGAAAACCAAAAACTCGCATGATGGATGCAATAAACGGCTCTGCTAGTAAGCCTGATCACAATCTCCAAAGCGCCATGAGATCCTACATGCAAAAACGAATTAGATTCGAATCACCAAAACGCGAGATGGCGAGGTGGTTGCGGCCGGTCGGTGGTTGGCCGGCGACAAAGTGGCGGCGTGAGGCGATGGCCGGTCGGCGACGCAAGGGAGAGATGGGAGGGGGGTTGGGTTCTGATATCTCTTGTTCAATTTATTTGATTGTGATGTGTGGCAGTTGTAATTAGGGTTTCAGGTTAAGTATCTATTTACAGAACCCCCTAATTACACTCTATCCCATCAACCTTTAACTTTCCTCCATGTAATTAATCATAGATTAATTACTTATTACTGGTCAATCCCTTGACCTTTTTTTTATTATCAAACTAGATTATAGACCCGTGAATTACACGAATTTAAAGATATAAATTATGTAATTTTATAACAAGTTGTACAGAAATTTACATAACTAAATTATTATTATTATTGTTGTTGTTGTTGTTGTTGTTGTTGTTGTTATTAAATACTTTAAACCATAGTGATTTAACTTACATATTTAAATCTATAAATATTTTTTCATGTTTTTTTCTTAAAATTATAAACTGTTAAAGATTCCAAAATGATCAATATTATTAAACATAATAATTAAAAAAATCCTTATTTCAGTGATTTAGAATTCTATATAAATATTACTTTTATAATGTTGTTACATAAATATATAATAATCTGATGAAAATAAAATACACAAGATATATATTTATTTTAATTTTGATGATAAATAAAATTATATATTTATTTTGGTGAATTTTTTTCTATATCTTGAGATTTGAAAAATTACTAATGTTATGATGCATAGGGTAGGAGTTGGCTACAAAGCCTACTTTTCCTACAAAGTGTAGGAAGCAATCTCCTTTAGACATGTGGCATTTAGTTATTTTATACAAAAGGGTATAATGGTAATTGGATAATTATTTTAATTATGGAAGATTTATTATCCTAAACAAATTCAAGAGTTATTTTAGGAAACTTCATATCTCCATTGATTTCAAAATCGACTATAATATTTTATATCATGATGATCGCAAATTCATATTCACATTCCATTCTTTCTTTATGGTGTGTTTTATCAGTTTCTTGTTCTTCACACTGTGTTATATCAGTTTTCACATCCCCTCGTTAATTTCGAAACATAAAACACAACTATAATTTTCTAGACGTTGTCTTTTATCTGTTTATGGGCTCTTCACATTGTGTTATATCAGTTTTCATAATTAAACATACCCATTACACATAAAACACACCAGCGTCTAATAGAAAACACACTAGTGTCTGAAATACACAATATAAAACACACCAATGTTTGATTGAATATAGACATACTAGGGTCTTAGATACACAATATAAAACACATCAGTGTCTTAAATACATAATATAAAACACACCAGGTTCGGAGCTGTGGAGGTTTAAAACACAGTAGTTTCCGAGGAGAGAAGATAGAAAGAGAGAGAGAGAAACTTGCGAAAATGATGGGGAAGTTATGGTATGACAATTATTTCCTTATGTAAAATGAATTAATTGACACATTTGTCCTCAATCAATTAAATTAGCATATTTTTAAGACAAATATATTACCAAAATGCCATCAATATAATCTCAACCATCAAACACACTCATCTAATGGTCAAGATCACTTCCTACACTTTGTAGGAAAAACACACTTTGTAGAGGAACCCCACCCATGATGCATAATCGTTATATATGTATTTATTTAAATGTAAATTCTTAAGATACATAAAGATTATATTTATTTAGATATATAAACACAAAATTTTGAACATCTTGAATTAAGAAAAAAGTTGAGCGGATCAGATTGTGATTAATTCATAAGAAGATGTTACAACTATCCATGAAATTATGCAACCTGAACCCATAAAATTTGCTAGACACACGAACTCGAACACGACCCGATTTTTAGCTGGTTGACCCGAACCTAACCCATGTGACCCGAAAATTTAATTATATTTATATAATCTACTCAAAATTTCTAAAACCATACTTCAAATAAAATACAATATCAAAAATCTTTCTATACTAATAAATAAAAATCTTTTTTGGACACGTGTCACTTTCTAGTGATTTCTCACCTTATTTTTTCCTATTTATCTCTCATATTAAATAATAATAATAATCTTAAACAAAAATATTAGATAAGAATAAATATTCAGATAAGGATAAACATTTGTTTTTATTACTATCATATTAAATAATAATAATAATAATAATAATTTTAAACAAAAAATTAGATAAGAATATAAATGTTTATTTTTATTATGATCGTATTAAATAATAACTAGTAAGATTTTCCCCGCGATTCGCTGCTGGATTTCGGTCAGTACCGGTTCGATTTATTATGGTACCGACACTCGCTATAGTAATCGAAATATAAAATCTTACATCGATTGAAACCATAAGAATAAATATCGATATCGGTACCGATGTTGTTTAGTTGATATCGGTTAGGTTCATTACGTTCTATGTTTATTTTTATTAACATTTTGATATAAATTTACTGAAAACGGATAATATGCCGCTAGCATACCAAACCGAACTGAAACTGACTAACAACAGCTGTACCGGTATATATTTGTTTTTGCTTAACATCGTATAGTTACCATACCGTACCCAACCGAAACGAACATCAGTACAGTTTTTGTCTGACCGTTTGCATTTTTTATAAAGGATATCGTGTCGCTACCGTATTGAACCGAAACCGAAAAAACATCGGTTTTGCTACCGGTATTTTTAATTGTTTTTTATAGACTAACCCAGTATCACTACCATATTGTACCTAACAACATGGGTACGAATACTGGGACAATATGAATCGATCGATACAGTTTAGGTGTCGATATTTGTTTTTATCGTTTTCGGTCGATGTAAAACATGTGTTGATTTCTATATTGAGTTCATGCAGTATCGTACAAGTACTGTAATGAACCGAATCGATACCAATTCAATGCTCACGGTAACGTACCATCACTATGCACATGCAAATAACTTGAAATGTTAAAAAAATGATAAAACATAGATGTGATTTTATAAATTTTAAAATATTAACAAATGCAAATTATTACTAAAAACAAATTAAGTAATAAATAAAATATAAAAAAACATGAATTATTATTCATAAGGAGTCTTAATTCATATGTATATTTAAAAATTAAAAGAATTACTTGAAAATATTAATCACTGTTCATGCCCACTTTATATTAATATGTATAATAATAGTAATAATTTTAAACAAAAAATTAGTTAAGAATGCATATTTAACAAAGTAAAATGTTATAATAAGTAAATAGTACATTAAATTTCATTTTTAAAAGATAAATCTTGACGACTGTATGTGTTAACATATGACATTATATTTTATTAAACACGTGGAATATACGAGTTTTTTTAAAGATATATCTTTTTTATTATTTATTATATAAAATTACATTTATGCAAAATAAAAAAAAGTAAGATTTTATAATAAGCAAATAGTATATCAATGTTCATTTTTAAAATATAAATCTTGATAACTGTTTGTATTAACATATGACATTATATTTTATTCAACACGTGCAATATACGAAATTTTTTAAAAATATATCTTTTTATTATTTTTTATATAAAATTATATTTATACAATCGTGTAATACACGGGGTTGTAACCTAGTTATAAATTATAAAAAAAAACACTCAGATTATCAATTTGAATTGACGTACTCTTTATAATTATTAATTTGAATTGAAGATATTCATTATTCAAAAGCCCTCATGATCCGTTTCTATTACATTCAAAAGCCCTCATGATTCGTTAGCGGTGCTGAGAATTCGTGTACACTTTTCAAGCTTGAAAAAACGTGTTGTTAGACCTTAACGAAATATATAATATAAACTAGTTTTTCATACAACCTAATGTTAATGGGCTAATTACTAATCTAAACCATAATAATAGTTTTGTAAGCGGGCCTATGTTGTTGTTTGTAAGGGTATACCCTAATAAAAAGAAAAAAAAATTACATATACATATCGAGTTTTTTTAAATAAGGTGTCATTCGAAATATCGGGCCCTGGCCGGTGGTCATCCCCGCCCACCCCTGATTACAATAGACCATTCACTATTGTTTCATATTTTTTTCACTCTACGTCATTGTCACACATAAAGTATCTGTTACCTCACCACATTATTTACATTCACTTTTTTCTTTCCACCCTTTCTTCGTTTCGAAGTTTTCACGCCCTATTAAAATAAATATTAAAATGTAAAAAAAATCCTGATGGCCCCACCAAGTCCCTTCTCCTTCACGTCGTGTTCTTCTCCACGCCTTGCCACCCGACTTGGGTATTAAGCCATAGCAAATCATCTTAGAAAACCCATCTTTAAGAAAAATATATGTAATATTTAAATGACTAAATTAAAACAAACTATGTGATAAAAAAAAAACCCTAATTCTTTCGTAAAAAGAGATTGAACTGTGATGTGGATGATTTCAAGTTCATGTCCAGCACGAATCTAAATGTCAAAGTTAGAGCAAACAGATGTATGATAAGGTTATAAAGAAAACAAAACGGGGAACAAAAACAAACCTTGTGAGCCTGTTGATGCTAGTTGAATAGTCGATTGGAAGAATTGAGGTTAAATGTGGCCCAAACCCAAACTTATTGGTACTTCTCTCGGTTGATGGATTTAAACTTAATAAAGAGATTGGCGCCCTAAGTATGACGATTCGTTCTTCTTTTGTCATCAAATTAGACAACTCTGCCTAATCACATGATTAACTTCACAGTTAACCACCCTAGATGACAACGAAATCCGCCGTCATGTATTAAAGAAAGGGTAAATTACACTTTTCGCCCTTTATGTTTGTAACGGATTGCAATGGATGTCCTTTAACTTCAATAATTATAGCCAGAATCCTTTATTTGTAAGACATGTTACACTCTATGTCCTTTTGTACTAATCAGATTAAAATTTTCAGTTAAGTCTATTGATATAGGGCAATTTAGTCTTTATATTTAATTATTTATAGTATTTAATAAACAAAAAATAGCATTTAAAAACTAACGAAAACAACTTTAAAATACCCCTTTTTCTCTCTCTCTCTCACTGTAAAAACATTTACACTCTCTCTCATCTCTGGCGAGCCAATGAGCACCACTCCGGCGAGTTCCCAGCGAGCCACCACTCTGGTTAAGGGTCACTCCGACGAGTTCCCAAGGACCCTATTCTTCAACAAACGGAAATCACCCTCTCAATGAGAAAACCATAAAGATCGCCACGAAGTTTTGTTCAAAGTTTGATGATCAAGGTCGGTTAAGGTTTGGTCAAATTAAACCCTTTAAGCCGTCAATGATTTTCCGTTCAAGATCTGTATTTGATTTCGTGAGTCGCCACCGCTCTAGATCAGGAACCTAAGACTGATCGTCGATTTGAATCGTGGGGGTCGAGTGGTTTGCCAATAGGTTCTGCCGTCAAAGTAGTCGACTAGAAAGAACCTTGAGTCGCCGGTGTTAATAAGAATCGCTGACGATTCAGATTTGTTGGTTGAAGAAGATTTTTTATAGCCGACAAGGATGATTGAAATTGGGGTTTGCTTTTGTTTCTTGGGGAGTGGGCTATTCAAAGAAATGAAATATGTGTGGTTGCTGTTGTCTCAGGAAGAAAGGAATGTATTCCTTTTTGTTTTGCATTTTGTTAACTACATGTGTTCGACAACGGCGGTGACGGGTTGTTAACGGTGGGTAGTGGTGAGTTGTTGGTGATGGGTAAAAAGACTAGATGTTTATTAAATGGGAAAATCACGAAAATAGCCAAGTCAACGCCGTTTTTTCAATTTTGGCCATGTGACACCCCTCGCTGAGCCGTTTCAGCATCTTGAAACGGCACAAGATTCCCCTTTAACGGCCAGCCATTCCTTGATAGCCACGTGTCCGACAAAGCCTGTAACGGCTTGAGGTTGCTTCTGAAGACGCCACGTGTCCGACATTGTGGAAAGACCTTAGCCAAGCCGTTACAGTCGGCTGCCGTTGAAAGATCTTAGCCGAGTTCTTTCCACGAGCCAAGCCGTGTACTTAGGTTCCAGCCGAGCCGTTACCCGCACACACGTGGACCCCAGTTCTGCATGCCAAGCCGGTTCAGCTGGTTCGAGCCGGGTCGTTTAACTGTCCAAGCCGTCTCAACTGCTCCGAGCCGGTACACCTGGCCAAGCCGGTACAGCTGTCTAACGAGCCGTTACGTTTAACTGTCCAAGCCGTGTCAACTGCTCCAAGCCGGTACAGCTGACTTCGAGCCGGTACGTTTAACTGTCCAAGCCGTCTCAACTGCTCCGAGCCGGTACAACTGTCTAACGCCGGTTCAACCTATACTTCGAGCCGGTTCAACCGTCTTTTCCCCCTATATATTTACCCACTTGTTATTTTTTTGTGTGTTTGTTAAACGAATGCCACACTTAAATCTTATAGAAAATGTTATCTTGCTTTGTTCATTTGATTGTCATAGATGTTTTCGTCTATGACCGCCAAGAAATATTTATGAAATCTCACGTATCTGATAGTGTAAAAGACTTGTTCCTGGGCTTTAGTTATCAAATTAGCTTTTGATATTGTTTCTCATATTGGAGTGTCTTTCTCTTCAGAAATGCCACCTCTACTTACGCAGTGAGTGTGGATGGAACTATCGAGCAAAAGACGCATCTTTATCATTGCTACAAGCGTTTTGACTCGATTTCCCGAAGAAGAGATTTGAATCACTCCTAACTTTCAATTTGCTCTCGGTTATCTGTCGATTCAGAAGCAGCGGTTTGGCGAAGTTATGTTGTTATCTGAAGACTGCTTGGTTTGAGACCGAGATTTTTTCTCTACTAGCCGTTTCAGCGGTTATCAGAAATTCTGTGGATGAAATTGAATCACTTTATTATGTTTGAATTTTTACATGTTATATCTTTTATGTAATTTGTATTATATAATAGTCCAGTAAATTACCTAGCAAATAATTTTAAATCTTGTTTGGGCTGTTTATGTGTTTGGGCCGTTCATTTTAAATAATTTATTTAAATTTTGTTTGGGCTGTTTATGTGTTTGGGCCGTTCCAAGTTCCCACAATAAAAAAAAAAAAAAATTACATTCAAAAAACTAAAACGGCGTTTTATATTAAATAATAACCGTTGCCGTTCCAAGTTCCCACGTATTTACTCCTCCTCATAAATAGCCTCACCACGTTCAACAACCACGCCGTCTGCAATCCAAAAAAAACTCGCCGTTTTCATAAGTTTTATCTCCGACTCCGTCAACGAATGGCAAATACCTGGACCGACGTCGACGACGTCGCATTGTGCGAAGCATGGGAAGAAGCGATGACCGATCCCCCAAGACGTGGACAGGGGGGGCTGTGGGTTAAGGTTCAACAGATCTTTGGGCAGCTTCGGGGTCCGGACCATAACCGGACCGTGGACGCCTTATCGTCCCGCTTTCGTGTGCTGCGGTTGGAGTGTGAGCGGTTTGACAGCTATTTCAAGAAGGTCGAGAGAGAAATGCCGGACCTGGTTGAGGATGACCAGAAGGAGGTGGCATTGATCAATTACCGTCATGACGAGGGTCATGAATTCAAGCACGTCGCAGAGTGGGAGGCAATTAGGATTTGGTTTTAGATATATTATGTTTTGGTTTCTTTTTTTAAGTTATGTTTAATGTTTATGTTTGCAATATTTATATATTATATATAAAAATTTTTGTCTCCATAGCAAAGAAAAATAAACTGTATCACAAAATAAAACAGTATCACAAAATAAAACAGGCCCAAGTTTTATAAATTTTATTATGCCGTTAACAAACGATTTGGGCCGTCCACTTTTAATAATTTAACAGCTACTGTTGGGCCGTCCACTTTTAATAATGTAACAGCTCATGTTGGGCCGTTAAAGGCTGTAATTTAACAGCTGTTGTTGGACCGTCCAAACGGGCCCAGTTTATTAACCAAGTTAGCTAACATTGTTAACTTTATTAACGGGTACAAAATTAATTTTATCAAATTAATTTTAATAATTAACTATTTTTATTTAACTTTTATTAACCAAGTTAGCTAACCTTGTTAACCTTATTAACTGGTACAAAATTAATTTTATCAAATTAATTTTAATATATAACTATTTTTATTTAACTTTATTAACTAGTTTAATTAATTATATTAATTTATAACTAATTAACGGGTTTAAAAAAGTTAAAAAAACTAAATTCACGGTTCACATAGACAAACGGTTAAAAGTCATACATTAAGTTGCACGATACAAGCTAAATATTACAAAATCATTTCGTGAATTACAGATAAATTTTTAAAGTTTCAAACACTGAAAGGTGTTCAAAGTCCTCGTCGTAAAGGATTGCGTAGTCGAGCATGGCCTCTTCAACGACCTCTTGTTCATCCATGTTCGGATTATTTTTTTTAACAGCTTTGCACACACATAAAAAACGGTTACATTTAAAGCGTAGAAAAGCAAGACGAGTCGTCAAGGCATCGACACTCCGGGACGTCTCTTGTAGGTGAATGCAAAAGTAGTTGAAAACCTGCCCCCAGAAAGCAGCATCGGAAACTGAATAAGTGCCCAGATCACGAGCGGCAGCGTACGAAACGACAGCAGCAATATCTTCCTCGCCGGTCCAAGACTCCATTTTTTTTAGTGGGAACTTTGAGAGGATAATGGGGTTAAATGGGAGGAGTAATGTATGTATTTATAGGTTTGAAATGAGAATGGAGTTAATATTAAATACTAAAACATATTAAAAAGAAGAGTTATTTTATTTAACAGCATTTGGGCGTGGCAAACACCGCCAAAAATACAGTTTATCAGCCATGAATCGTCTATATGACAAACATATTTTTTTACGTCTCCAGTAATGTTAATTGGTTTGTCCGTAACGAGATGCTCCATAAGCATACACAGATAGACAGCTTCATTGCCTACGATTGACCTGTTAGAAATCACGTAGTTATCGTTTAGCTCATGAGTTATGCAGCATTCTGGTTTGCCTGTCTTTTTCCAATACTGCAAATGCACCAGCAAACCAGTTAAATACACCTTAAGCTTCGTCAACCGTGGAATAATAACTGCTCTAAATTTGTCTAGTCGTCCACAAAAGTCTTCAAAAGGGTACAAAACTAATTCCTGGGATGCCAACTCTAATCGTACCAACAGCCATTCGTTATTGTCAATCGGCAGTGGGATAAACACAAAATCCACGTCAAAAAAGGAAGGAAATGGGTTTTCTTTACCATTTCCATAACCAACCACGCTCTTAGGAACGGATTGTAGTAACGTGTCATAGAATTGCGGTGGAAGAATTGTCCACCGCAAATTTAACGTGGGATCCTTTTGTAGGTTTCTGTTTCTCCAAGCCATTAGTCTTCCAGTCCATCCCTCAATATGCTTTTAATGAATATTATATTTAATACAAGTTACATGTAATAAACAATATAAATAGAAATTTTGTTAATAAAAAAAGTTCTAATGAAATTACCGTTGCTGTTAGGTAGCCATTACAACGATAGCCTAACAGAGTGCCCCAAAATTTTTGGTCCAACTCCACATAACGACTGAACACAGCTAAATAACAAAATGGGGCGTCCCCATTACTGTAAAATGTTGCAACATCTTTTGACCAATTCTCAGATTCGTCGTCTGGAATTGCCCATCTTCCGCCTCTGTTCGGGTGTAAGCTTTGACGATTAGTTACAAAGTTGTTTTCTTCCGGCACCTGCGGCACAGCCGTTTCAGACGATGAAGTTTCACCCGATTGTCTGGGTGCTCTCCATTTCTTAAGAATCCACGTTGATGATTTACTAACTGGTTGAGAGCAGTATACATCACTCTTGTTTTTGTCAGCCATTATTTGTTTGAAGGGAGTTTCAAGGGGGTTTCAAGGCTTCTCAATGGAGGTGTAACAATATTTTGCGATCTTATTTAACATGAAATGAAATTTTGAATAAATTAATGGTTAAGCCGTTTCAATATACTGCTCGAGTCGTTTCAAGGCAATAAAGTAAAAAGTCAAGTCGTTACCATGCAATGCATGTGCCGTCTCAACACTCTCCAATAAAGTTAAAAGCAACTGCCCGAGCTGTTTTCATGTAACTGCCCGAGCCGTTTCCAGCTTCTGTCGTTTCATGCTCATGCCGGTTCATGCTACTGTCCAAGCCGTTTCCGCTGCAACACGCGTTCTACAACAAAGTAAAAAGCAACTGCCGAGCCGTTTCATGTTACTGTCCAAGCCGTTTCAGTTACTTTTTATGCCGTTTCCAGTGCATGTCCAAGCGCTTTGACTGCTCGTGTTTCAATAAAGTACTGTTCCCCGTCAGACGACATTCAAGTCGGGTCAACAAGAACGGGTCAGACGACATTCAAGTCGTTTCCCCCCATGTGACAAACACCAAAACACAACACTTTGAACTCACTTTGAATCTTTTCTCCACTTTGGAGCAAAGCAAAGTACTTGAAGACCCAACGTTGAAGATCCGAAAGATCGTTGACTCGTCTGGGACCACTAATCACACTTCTTCGACATTAGTTGTGGGCCCCCCACTATGGACTTCAACCGACACGTGAACATGCCAAATGATTTCGGGAACATGCCAAACATCCAAGAGATGCAAGAAGCTTTCATGGACCCCCCTTTATGCCCGGTAAAATGTTTGCGGCTTATTGAACAAAAGATAAGATTTAAGATTTTTATTTGAATTTGTGTACTTTTTTATTTATTTTTTCTTTTTATGTAGCAAATAAACATTAAAGTACGACAAAAGTGGTTGGTTTTACAAAAATTGCGTGAAGTGATGACTCCGGCGGTTGAAACAGCTATTAGGCAGACGTGTTTCGGTCCATATTTAGACAATAGATGCACCATATGTGATAGCCTTCTTTTATATGGCGTTGCACAACTGCAAATACCGACTCCTACTCCCCGTCTCGGTATTTCATATAGATTACGAGGGGAGCTATTTACATTCACTCCTAAACAATTTTATTTAATAACGGGGCTACGTTTTGGGCACAGTTCTTGGGCACCTATAGACCATATGAACTCCTTTAGGAACAAATATTTTGAACCTGGATCAAATGTTAGTTTTTCTCGAATAATTACTTTATTCGAGAACATTAACCAGATTAACGATAATGACGCCACGAGGATATGTCTCCTCATGCTAATCGGTCAAGGTTTTTTGGGTTGGCAAAACACCAATGTTGTTGATAATTTGCTTTTAGACCTTGTGGATAATTTAGAAGCATTCAGACAGTATCCATGGGGTAATTATTTTTGGGAAAGTACTTATACTGCCATATACAATTTGCACAATCGACAAAAAGAAGACGCTAAAGGTTTTTCTTTGGCTGGATTTGTCTGGCCCTTCAAGGTACCCGTGAATGTCAATTAATATTGTTATTTCGAAAACCATATAAAATTCCAATATATTCTTTTGTGTAGATGTGGGTGTTGGAGATTTTTCCTGAATTTAAGAATTCAAGGGAATGGTTTGAAGGTGAGACGATTCCAAGATTTTTGGGATGGAAAGAAGGCAAAAAGTTTATGAGGGGCACTGTGGACCGATTGCTTAACCATGTTGCAAAGGTTAGAATTTTACCTTTAATTATTTTACTGTTTATAAATTTTTAATTTGTTGTATTTTTTTTAGTAGCTTTTCATACCCAAAGTAATAAAGATTAAAAATTAAACATAAACATTTTTATTGTTTATATTAATAAAAGTAAACTGCCATTTTGCAAAAAATATGAGTTTTGGGCTAAATTTGCAAAATTGACAAACGAACAGGGACTAAAATTGGAGAGAGAAATATTATTATTTTATTAATTTTTTTTTGTTATTTATAACATTGCAGAGACGTGAATATAGGCCGTCTTTGGTTATATTGCCCACTGAAAATGAGTTGCAAAGCGCGTGGTATTTGTCTAGTTCAGATTATTTAGACGCTGAACGTCGGATGTATGCCAGTGCAATGCCGGGCGAGAATCCGGTTCAAATGGCCACGGAACTACCCATTCAAATGCCCACAGGGTTCACGGGTCCAATTCAACCAGAAATGCAGGCTGCCCCCGGTGTAAACACACAAGAACATATAGCGTCTGCAATAAACAATTTGTTTGGTGACGATGGGGAGAATGAAGGTTATAATCGGGCATCGGATCGACAAGAGATTCCACAACAAAATTTTGTTCCCCCTATGACCCCGTTTCGAGAAAATTACGAGAATGAACTGATTTCACAATTTAGATCACTCATGGACGAGAGGCTGCTAGAGAACAACCGGAGACTGACTGATATGTTCATGTCAGAGTTTTCACAATCATATCGCTGTTCCCCAAAACAAAAAACTGTCAGGACTCCCGTACGAACGCCAAAAGAACAGGCACACACTCAGAGTGATAATGTAATGTGCTTTCTGAATAATTTTTTTTTATTTTATAATAACAATATCTACCAATAACCGTTAATTTAACTGACATGCTTTGTTGTAGGCTGTTGCAGATTCATTTATCAATTACGATAATGCCGATAATGCATACCACGTCTCTTTGAGCCCCATGGTGAACGTACATGATGTAAGTTTTTTCATTTTATATATTTTAATTACTGGTCATATTTTTATATTACCACTATAAATATATAAAATTTCAGTACGATTTAATTGTTTAAAAGAAAGTTAATTAAAATATATTTTATAAAGTGAAATTAATACGTATATACAATATTTGTAGAATGAGGATCCTGAATTAATCAAATTGAGACGATCCGAAAGGCTTGTAAAGCCCGCATCAGCTTTGCTATCCCCGTATGTGGCTTACAAAAGATTGAAAAAAAAACAAGCCCAAAGGTTAAGGAATGAGGATAGACAAATTGAGTTCATCAAGACGTGGTATCCAAATAGCGGAAGTAAACATCTTTCCCTAATAGTGGGGAATTCTGTCGGTCCAAAATTTTGGGGGTCGTTGCTGGGCCAGGAAGGTAGCGGCTGGTTAAGAGATGATGTAAGTAATGGCATCTGTATATAACAACCATAAAATAAATAAATTTATATTTTTTTGTATATTGTTTTCAAACTAACTTATCAAGTTTAACATCATATATTTGGGTGGATGATCCATTTGTATCATTCAAGAAAAGAAAGTGATCGCTGGAGTATTCTACCCCCATATTTTCAAAATTATTTTCGATCGCGGTCCGTCGACCAGAACTGTAAAGGTTACTTCACTGGGCAGGTTGAACCTTTTCCATCAATACGTACTGTTGACGAGGTAATGTGGAACGAACATATTAATTACTAGATAAATGTATTTCTTATTGAATTCATTTAATATTTTGCGTAATAATTATATAGGTTTACGTACCGTTGTTTATAGAAGGCCTTCACTGGTTTTTAGGCGTTTTCAACCTTGTACATTACAAGCTGACGATATACGACAGGTATTAACCCGATTTAACTGATTAGTACTCCAAAATACATGTTGCTAACTGTGTTAATTTGTTGCTGTTTTAGTCTTTTATATGCTATGGAAAAGGAAAGAACGGAAGTGGTGTGTCATATAAATTTTGTGTTTGACCATTGGCTACGAATTCATGGTTATAATGCCCACAGACCACTACCGTTATGTTACCCCTTCGAAGTTATTTACGCGACCGATGCTCCTCAGCAGTCCGGACCTTTGGGAGACTGTGGAGTTTGGGTTTGCATATTTATTGAAAGGTTGATAAATAAAAAACCGTTGAACGATGATGAAGATACTCAGAAAACAGCGGAACGAATGAGACGTCAACTAGCTTTACTATTTTATGATTCGGTGTTACCCGATAGTACAAGTGAAGTCTTTGATGATGATGATGAAGATCCCGTAATTGTAGGATAATTGTATTGTTTCTTTTAAAAATTAAATGAATTTGTACTGCTGCCTATGTCTATATATATGTGTGTTCCACCTATGTCTATATATATATGTGTGTTCCACCTTTATACAAAGACATATGTGTTATAAAACATTTACCAATGACAAGCATTCCTCCTTCCGTACAACACACAGTTTGGATCAATCAACATGATCGGAATCGCCAGTGGTCTCCAAATGTTCTTGAATTTTACTACGATGGGGATAATACTACTTGCTTTTCTTCATACACGGGGACAACAGCACTCGGAAAAGCTTGGTGGGGGGACTGCTTGGATTTACTGGAGCGGGTTTTATTCAAAAAACGGTACATTAATAATAAATATTTTCAGAATAAAAATCAGTTTCATTATTTTTGTATTAAATAATTTACCGTTATTTCTTAGCACGTAAAAGCATGGTGTAACAAACTCATGTATGAACGAGAGATTGAAATAAATTCAAGAACGCTGTCGTCAAACGATTATCGTTGGACAGTTCTACCTCCAAATTTCTTCGACATGTTAAATGAACAAGATATTGATGCAACCAGATACGGAGATGGTTCTACAGCAACATATCCTGCATTCTGGGAAATTGATACGGTATACTTAATCAATTTTTTTATTTTATTATATCCGTTTTTTATAAAGATTTTATATTTATTGTTCTTTTACTTTGTAAATACCTATACCATATATACCAAAGCACAAGGCTCGTTCTTACTCCACACCTATTTAAACACATGTTGCTCCACTACTCAATTGGCATCCCCCTTTTTTCTACCTCATGGCGAATCAAGAACACAACATTCATCTACACATTCATATCAACGTCAACATTTCCCAAACATTTAACCACCCAAACCCACCCTCAGATAACCCCGAACCAAACAATTCCCAAACTCGTAACCCCCCAAACCCGGTGCAACAGCCAACACGTGAAACACCAATTAGTGGTTCAGGTCAGTGTCAGGCGCTTGTGCCGTTACCTAACACCGATGAACGACAACGTCCTTTGGACCAGATTATTCCACAACAATGTTTGACGGCTACTGCTGACGAAGACTCAGAGGAGGAACTGGATTTCGAAAGACTGTACGACGAAGTGCGTTTTGAAGCTTATTTTGCGGAAATGGAAGAGTCAGACGAGTATGATTCTGAATCGGAAGACCATTCCAGTTATTAGTTAAATGTCAGTGTTTTTTTTTTTAATAAGAACTTAAACATGTGTTTAAAACGTGTTTGATGTAATATTTACAAACTAAAAGAACAATAATATTTTTTTTAATAATAATTTTATAATATTTTGTTTCCGAGGCGTTTTGAAGCCTATGCTTCCTGTTCGACTAATACAGGCATACAGCCCACGAGCCTCTATGCTTTCAGCCCACTGACAGCCCACGAGTCCACGAGTAGCCCACCAGCCTCAAGCCCACTAACAGCCCATGCTTAAATAAAACAAACCCACTAACAACCCATGCTTAAATAAAACAAACAAATATAAGTTATAAAAGACCTTGTGGCTATAAAAGTGAAAATATATGTTTATTTTTAACAAGATTATTCACTTTTTGCAGATATACATTCCTATACCGGACAAGGATCAAAATTGGTTGCTTTTTAAAATAAATCTAAAGTCACTAGAATTAAAAAAATTTTTTGCCAATAGTTGTGACACGATTAATTGCGGAGACTCATTTTGCGTACACAAAAGAGTACATCAAATTGTACTAGAATTTGAATCTCTATTTTTGTGGTTTCTCGGACGTATATCGTACTGGCAACACTCACAAATATATGAGACGCGTGCCATGCAAATAGTAGGGGATTTCGTGTGGCCTGATCAAACAGATCGTATTGGCAGAAATGCAGGAGTCATCATATGTATGCTAATGGAAAAACTTGTTCGGGATCTTTCTTTAACATGGAACGAAGGAAACCTTCAGGATGCTTGTTTTAGATACAGACGATACATGGCAGATGAACTCTACGCCGGGCGCTTCACACCTGTTAATGTTTAATGGTTCTATGTATGCATGTAATATAATAAAAAATAATAACATATTGTAATGAAATGATTTTCAATATTAATTATTTGAAACTAAATAGACTTACTACGTTATTTGAGAAATTGAAATACACAAAATAAATTAAAGTATTAAAAGTCTCCCAGGTTAAAAGACGGATACATATAATTAGACGGAGATTGTGTATTAAAAGTCTCCCAAATTAAAGTATTATCAGTTTCTAACCCTTTCCCTTTGTCTGGGCCTTTGCGAGTACGAATTTCTGACGGCATGGGCTGCCGACAGACATCCCGATGATGACCATAGGAGTTACACCGGGAACAATACAGGGGAGTAGGTTCTTCCCCGCGAGATAAGATACGGTGGTTTTCTCGAGGACGACCGGCCTGGCGTTTTGTCATATGCGGCGGTTGAAGATTGATAAGGTCTTCTGGAGTCTCCCATTCAGATCTATGAGGAAGAGGATTAATCGCTTCTTCATAAGTTTTTTTATAGACTTCGTTTGAGTAACACGGGAAGCAATACTTACTGCAGTCGGTTTCACCTAAAAATTTTGACACGGCAATAACATGCCCGCAAGGTAAACCAGAAACCTGCCAAACTCGGCAACTACAACTTCCATTAACAAAGTCAACTAAACCCCCCTTTCCACTGTCTGCGACAAAATAACTGTTTAACCCAATCCCAGCAACTGTCCAGCTTCTAGACCCTTCAATTTTTTTAAAAATTTTCTTCTGTGCCCATTGTGTAAGTAAATGTTTTTCAGAAATACCTTGCAAGCGGCGATCGTAAAACCATTTCTGTACAGATTGCCGGAAGAACTCTAAGAGTTGTGTTACCGGCATTTTACGCGAGTGTCTAGATAAAGCATTAATAGACTCCGCGCTGTTAGATGTCATATAATGATATCGATTGCCTGGGCAATGCGCCCTTGCCCATCTACCAAACCCAATACTTGTTAGAGTGCGACGTACCCTAGGAACGGCAAGACAAAGAGCATCGAATGACTCATTAAAATCAGACAATCGGTAGGATTTGCATGTCTTCCACCACAGGTTCTCGTTTTCCTTTTTTTTATCAGATGGTAAACGGAGGTTCATCATTAAACGACGACAGCATAACCCGTGATAAGCATGTGGAAAGACGTTTCTAACAGCTAGGTGTATAGAATTCGCTCTATCCGATATTATCGCCATGTCAGGTATTTCACCGATACATTCTTTAAGCTTAGACAGAAACCATGTCCAAGATTCTCCATCCTCTGATTTTCCTATTCCATAGGAAATTGGTAAAATTTGGTTGTTTCCATCCATCCCAACTGCTAAAAATAACGTCCCTTTAAATTCACCCTTTAGGTGTGCAGCATCAATGATCACCACCGGTCTTAGATTACGGATAAAGGTACGAATCTGAAACAAAATTATTTAAAAAACGTCAACAAGATGTATTTTGACGAAAAAACAGAGACTGCTGTAACTTACCGCAGCACCAATCGCGACAAAGACCATTTCAAACCGACGTTCGTCATCAGTCTTGATATGAGTGACAGAACCTGGATTTACCCGCTCTAGATTGTAACAGTAAAATGGTAGTTCTGCAAACGAATTTCTGCTTGTTCCTTGTAAAACCTCTAGCGCCAGACTTTTTCCACGCCAAGCTTGACTAGTGGTTATCTCAACTTGAAATCTTTGTCTAAAATCTTTCACTATTTCATTACAACGATATATTCTACCACTGTCTTTTAAAGGTTCTTTTAAATAGTGAGCAACAACCTTTGGGTTTGCCTGACGAAGATGTGGGTACGTTAGCGTCTTCGAGCATGTGTGTTTATCGTTAAAACTCTTAACAAAAAAACACCCCACTATCCCCAAAACTGTATGCACGAAAACGCCAAACGCATCCGTCCACCAAACATGACACTTCGTACCGTGTTTTAGAAGATCTATCTACTTTAAACTCAAAGCGTTCTAACAAACATTTTTTTCCCAACTCAAGTTTCATGTCTTCTTTGTTATTAAATACGTGCCCTTGTTCAAAAGTAATTGATGAAGATGGCAAACAATTTTCAAATGAATTATCAGGAGTTGGCTGGTAGTCGTTTAAAACATCATAGTTTTCTTCGTCAGTATATAGATTCAAATCAGGAACTGTAAATTTTTTTGGCGAAGAAAAACTAGATGACCCAGCACAAAACCCTTCAACGACATATAATTTATAAATTTCAAAAATATTTTCCATAGCAAAATTATAAAACATTTCAACATCATCATCGTTTATTATATCGATTGGATCACTAAAGGAAGACAAACGATACGATAACTTCGTAATGTTTGTAGAACTACACATGTTTGACACTTTACTTAGAAAACCAGTGTATGAAAGGTTGGGTTCAACTTCTAAACCACGTCTACTTGAATCAGCATCAGCAACATACTCCAACTTTCCGTTAACGATTTCCCACTTTCCGCCGGTGTATACAACCAAACGAATCTTCATAATTCTAAGTTGATAAGTTCCTTACAAAAGATAACATATAAATCAGACAAATATATACCAAAATATAAATAAATAAAATAATCCATTGAACCGGCTCGGACACGTTGAACCGGCTCGAACCACAGCTGTACCGGCTTGGCCAGGTGTACCGGCTCGGAGCAGTTGAGACGGCTTGGACAGTTAAACGACCCGGCTCGAACCAGCTGAACCGGCTTGGCATGCAGAACTAGGGTCCACGTGTGTGCGGGTAACGGCTCGGCTGGAACCTAAGTACACGGCTTGGCTCATGGAAAGAACTCGGCTAAGATCTTTCAACGGCAGCCGACTGTAACGGCTTGGCTAAGGTCTTTCCACAATGTCGGACACGTGGCGTCTTCAGAAGCAACCTCAAGCCGTTACAGGCTTTGTCGGACACGTGGCTATCAAGGAATGGCTGGCCGTTAAAGGGGAATCTTGTGTCGTTTCAAGATGCTGAAACGGCTCAGCGAGGGGTGTCACATGGCCAAAATTGAAAAAACGGCGTTGACTTGGCTATTTTCGTGATTTTCCCTTATTAAATTGTTAACTTCTGTTTCAAAAACTTAATCTCGTCACCGCCATGCCACGCTGCCACTGTGGCTCCGCCACCAAGGCTGGTGGCCGGCTATTTTTCTAGAGAGAAAGAGACATGAGAGAGAGGGGATAAGGTTTTGGGTTGTGTGGTTGTGAAAATGATAGGAAAGAATATACATTTTAAATACAATAGTAAAATTACTAATCTACCCTCATGTGCAAGGCACATGCTATAGTTAACTGAAAATTTTAACTTGGTTAGTGTTTGTAATGGGTTTTCAAATAAAGGACAGTGGACTATAATTATTGAAGCTTTAAGGCATCCATTACAATCTGATACAAACATAAAGGACGAAATTGTAATTTACTCTTAAAGAAAACTTTACTTTAACCTAAAATCCACAACTATATGTACATTCACGGAAGCCACCCATTTTTTATTTTTATAAATTAAACGGGTTAACCTGCAAACCAGACGGGTAACTATTACAATCAAAAGTTTAATATATATATGTTTTATTATGAATTATTAGAGAAAGTGGCAGACATAGACCCCACCAGTTTTGTTTTATTTCTTTTTCTTTTCTATATAACGAATGTAATAGATTTGATAGAAAGAGAAATTTTGAAAAGAAGAGAGGAATATAGAGAAAGATATATTGAGAAAGTTTTAATCAATCTCTTTATTTTATAACACGTTATCAGCACGAGTGTTCTCTACCAAGCAAATCAACAAAAGCAAAGGAGCTATTACCATACTCAATGTAAGAATTTCATACATTTAAATACATACATATGTGTGTGTACATATATATATATATATATAGGTTGAAAGCCTAAGGGTGCACCAGTGGATTGTAAAACCATACACCTTTAGGATGATCTTTTAGATTTCGTTTCTCCTTTATATATATGTATATTTATAATATAGTTCTTTGATAAATAAAAATGAGTACAGGGTACCTATTGCTATGGGAATATAATAATAATGGGACTACTAACCATCTAACATTTATGAATTTAACATTTATACATCTAACGTTTATTTACGTATCTAACATTCATTTATGCAAGCTAACATTTATTTATGCAACTAACATTTTAATTATGTGTATTGTTATATTTTATCTCATTTTAATAAGTATGTAATCCTAATATTTATATATTTGTATTTAGTAACAAAATGGCAAACATCGCGAAACTTGAATTTCCAGCATTGAATATCTCCGGAGAAAATTATATGACTTGGACAGCAAATGTCAAAAGACACCTAAAAGCAATGGGTGTAATAGAAGTCATAAATGAAGAGAATAATTGTTCGGATCAGGAAAAGGCCAAAGCTGATGTGTTTATTCATAAACACATTGATAATTTACCACAACATGAATATTTCAATTCTGATGATCCATATGAATTATGGATGGATTTAAAGAACAGATTTGATAATCAAAAGGAAGTTTTACTTCCTACAGCTAAAAATGAATGGAACAATCTGAGGTTCCAAGATTTTACAAAAGTAAATGATTACACATCTGCTTTATTTAAAATATGCTCAAAATTAGAGTTTTGTGGGCATCCTGTTACCGAGGAAGAAAAATTGGAGAAAACTTACTCCACATTTCATGCATCACATATAAGTTTAGCACAACAATATCGATTGTTGAGATTTTACAGATACTCTGATTTGAATGCACATCTCCTCGTAGCAGAACAACATAACATACTTCTGATGAAAAATCATGAAGCCCGTCTCACGGGATCATTAACTATACCTGAAGCAAATGTTGTTAATAATTATCAAAATAAAAGGGAACAAGGTCGTGGGCGAGGCCAAGGACGAGGCCGTGGCCGTGGTCATGGGTATTTTGGTAAAGGTCATTATAATTGTCACAACCATACTTTCAAAGGTAATAAAAATTACCGAGGTCGTGGACGCGGTCGTGGCCGTAACCGAAATCAAAGAACTACAAATTATCATGCTCCACAAGATAATACTTCCAATTTCATAATCAAAGGAATGAAGCCGGTGTGTCCGAAAAAAATGATAATTCTTGTTATAGATGTGGAAGTACAAATCACTGGTCAAAAACTTGTAGAACAGATCCACATCTATGTGAGCTTTACAAAGCCTCTCTTAAAGGAAAAGAGAAGGAAGCAAACTATTTAGATAAATTCGATAAAAATGTTGAGCTAAACGCCGCAGATTTTGATGAAGACATTTAAACAAAATGTTGCTTGATCTCAATTGTCACACCCCCAAAATCCACCTGCGGAGTTCCACCGCTTGGAGGCGTGACTGACCAGGATCCAGCCACCAATCATATTGAACAAGCATATAAGTAGTTATAAAATCCAACCAATACAATTGGTGTTCAAACAAAACATAGTTAAGTTGCAAGCGGAAGCATAAGTCTTAAATCATAACATGAGTTTAATTGTTTCAAAGTTTAACATGGCACACAGTCGTCCATGTCCCACAACGATCCTTCTCCATGCAAGCTCCAGCTAAGAATCTAAGGACCTGCAAAGCATGTAGTAACGAGTCAACAACAAGTTGAGTGAGTTCACGGTTGGGTGTTCGTTTTACGTTGTTACGAAAACAATTTCCTTTATCTGGCATCCTGCCGTGGGGGTTACCCCATAGTTAAAAAACGTGACTTGTTTATTCCCAATTATTCTGGCAATCCAGCCGTGGGGGCTACCCCGTGTTAGTTATCTGGCATTTCGGCCGTGGGGGCTACCCCATGTATATACTAGACTCGTTACCATATCGACTGCTGACTGTAGTCATGTTTATGTGCCCTGAACTGTCAATGTCTATCATCATTGACGTGCCAGTAGTCCATTAGTTCACGCCCGTCCTCTGCGGCACGGTGTGAGGTTTGTCAAACCTAAATAGCGCTATCTAACTAATGACCCGCTCGCCATTGGCCTCGGCGATTAAGTCGATACAAAGATGAGGGACTTCGTGATAGAGTTTTGGTCTAGTACGAGTTATCTGTCCGTGAGGACGAGGAATTACATTCCTGAACCATTGCTGTCCTACCCAAGGAGGACGAGGAACCCATGTTCCTTAACCCCAATTCCCGACCCCTGGGAATCCCATGCTTTGTAGAGGGTGTGAACTCACCTTGGTTTGCTCGGTAGAAACACAGAAAAGTCAAACAAGCAATGTTGTGGCTACTCACGTCCTATCATAGTTGTATCATACAATCAGGTTCGTATTCAAGTAGTGCACGTATGGGTTACATGTTTAATCATGGCAGTTCATCAACATTCACATCCAACGGTAACATATAAGGTCTGCACATTAGGCCCAAGAGTCCGGCCCAAACAATTAAGTCCGAAAGTGAATTGCAAGCCCAAACAGCGTGTATCTGTGTAGAGTCTCGAGTCGCAACTAGGCGTTTGCGACTCGCAACCTGAGTCGCAATCATGGTTTCGGTTCGTGTTGGTTTGGTTACGAGTCGCAACTGGACTCGCAACCGTGGTTTCGAGTCACAAGGTTGGTGTGCTGATCATGTGTGGTTTCGAGTCGCAACTAGGTGTTTGCGACTCGCAACTGATGTCGCAACCGGGGATTTCGACTCATTAAGCAGTGGTTTCGAGTCGCAACTGATGGTTTCGGTTGGACAACTGCTGATCCGGAACAGTGTACTATCCAATGAGAATTTGATTTCAGAAAATGGTTTGTACTATCCACTTAAACATGTTTGTTTGTCTAACTTTTACCCTAAATGGATCAAACATATCAGATTTCAAATATTCAAGCATGCTCATATGATATTCAAGTTGTTCTTCACACATTCATCATGTTCATCAATATCCAAGTAGTTCATCATATCATAACTTGAAACAACAATCCGAAATATTCAAACAACTAATCCGATTACCACATAAGTGCAGCCATTTAACAAGCATTTTGATTTGTAACCTAAGAGCATGCAATCCGATTTCATAACATGAATAACAATCGAGCATTCCAACAACAAATCCGAATAATATGAGCATTATACACACCGATTTCATAAACACCAACCATTTATGGTTTAAATCACATTAAATCACAAACATCATTAACTCATCATGCAATCAATCCGGAATCTAAGTATGATAGTTTATTAACATCATCATGTATAAATCTAACAAACCAACATATTACCAAGTCACACAAGATATATCATCATTAACAAAATATCACATCATCATCATCAACAACAACCGAAATCTAAACACACAATGGGAATCACTAACCGGTTAGAGGAATAGTGGTGAAGGATGGAGCTTTGTTTGGTGTGAACAAGCAAAATCCGAGAATCCTTTTGTGGTCGGTTGGTTGGATCCGAGAAGAAGGAGGAGAGTGTGATGCTTGGTGTCTAGGGTTTTAGTGAGAGTGGAGAGTATGTGTGTAGAGGAGAGTATGAGTGTTGTTGCCCAAAAATGACAAGTATGGCTAACATGAGGATTATATACTAGTCCTAAGTAGTGCACCCTAATGGACTCGGATGAGGTGCACGGCCCAACCGGCCCATATGTCACACTAGTTCACTCGAGACCACATGGTCTCGAGTCGGGTTCATGGCTTTCGGCTCATATACATACTCGAATACATACACACAAGCATACATGTAACATAACACAAAATCATATAAAGGTTCACTTATCATTCATTAAATCATCAAATTAGTTAGTCATTTAGTGTTCAACGTACAACGAAAGGTTCTAAATTTCGAGTTGTCACATCAATGATTTTATGTAACAATTAAATGTGTATTTTTATTATGTCTTTCTTTCATATAATGTTTTTTTAATAAAGTTATTATTAATAATTATAATATTTTAATCATACTCTTATTATTTTTCTTTTTATAATTGTAAGATTAAAATGGATATCACTGGAGCTCAAGATCGAATGAATGAAGCGAATATTTGTATAGCGGATAGTGGAGCCACACACACTATATTTAAATCTAAAAAATATTTTTATGAATTGAAACCAACAAGGGGAACTGTCAATACAATATCAGGTCTTAAGAACTTGATAGAAGGAGTGAGAAAAGCTAATATAGCACTACCAAATGGAACAACACTTGAAATAGAAAATGCTTTATTTTCCCCCAAATCAACAAGAAATTTGTTAAGTTTCAAAAACATATATCATAATGGATATGATACTCAGTCAAAGACTGTTGATAATGAAAAATATTTGTATATCATGAGCAAAGATCAGATATTGGAAAAACTGCCAATGTTTCAATCTGGTTTGCATTATACATATATTGATGTGCCTCAAGCACCTATGGCAGTAAAAGAAAAAATTTTGTGATCCTGAAACATTTAACTTATGGCATGACAGATTAGGCCATCCAGGATCTACAATGATGAAAAGAGTGATTGAAAATACTCATGGACATCCATTGAAGTATAAAAAGATCCCAAAATCTGATAAAATTCCTTTATGTGTATCTTGTTCTCTGGGAAAATTAATGTTAGGATCGGAGGCTCTCATGATTGTGTTTGTTTGTAATAAATGAATAGTTAATAAACCTGATTCAATGAGTTATGCAGCGGAAATGAAACACAAACTTTGTAAACACAATTAAGGAAGAAAATAGTTTTAATAAACATATGTTTTTCATCAATCGAAAGGTTACAAAGCAGATCAAAATATTACAAAGCAAGCTTACAAACTAAACTCCCCCTCAGCCTGATACTCCATGGTTGATTGCACACAAGATGAAAGGATTGAACTAGAGGAGAAGAACTCGCTCAGTCAATCAAATGTAACAGTACAGAGTACTGCTCCATTTATAGGCACACCAAACCACAGAGGCATCTCAGCTGATGTTACCATGAAAGCGACGTCTAACAGCCTAACAACCTGTAACCACTGTTCCTATACAAACACTGCTAATCTAAGCCACTGACTTATACAATACAAGTGACTCGTTAAACTACTGCTATATTCTTTCATCAGTGCTTTCCTCAAAGTTGATTAGTCCTTGAGTGGGCAGTGATTGGTCATCAGGAGATTGAACCAGCAGTGTTTACTTCTTAACAGTCTTTAGGGCTTCATCAGCAGTTTGAAAAACAGCAGCTGTTGTATACGGACAGTGGATAGAGGACCATCAGTTGTTATAATCACCTTCAAGGGGAAAGTCTAATGTAAACAGCTGCTTATTGCGAATCCACTGTTGTGATCCGGTTTTGGCTTTAATTATCTGTTCCTCTGGTAGGGTTCAATCCCAACAATCTCTCCCTGGAACAGATAATGCCAAAACCCTTCATTATTCTGGATCTTTATTTACTCATCAGTAGTTCCTTAGCTTGTCTTTTAAATTCTACTTCAAAGTCCTTGGAACTTGAGTCATCCTCATCCCTGCACAGTGTAAGTTCAAGGAGATCTTGTAGATCTTCAAAACCAAGGCTTAGTGCTTGTTTCCTTGATATGTACTTCACTTCTCCATTGGATCTGAACAGGGTCAATACATGGGTCTTTTGATCAGACATCCATTTTAGTATTTTTGAACCCAATGGGTTTCTTGGGAGAGATTTATTTACTGATGAGTTGGGAGATTTTGGCCTTGTAAAGATTTGTAGAGCAGTATCCTGAGCTTCAAACATTTGTTTGAAAGCCTTTTCTATGACTTCATTTGCTGCAGCTATGTCTTCTGCAACTTCTTTGTCGATCTGTTCTTGTTTCTTTTGTTGATCTACCTCAATGTCTGAGATATCTGCTGATGTGTTAGATGATGATGATTTGTTCAGAACCTTTTTGGCAAGGTCTTGAAGCTTTGCTGATCTGTCTTTATTCAAAGCCATTTTATTGATGGCTTCTTTAAAGTACTCAGCTTCTTTTTCCTTTTCTTCTTCAGTAGTCAACAGTTTCTTTTTTTCTTGGTTTTTCACAATGATTGAGGTATCTGCTGATGTGATCAGTGATTCAGAGGTTTTGATCTGCTGCTTTGGCTTTTTGTAGTCAGGCTTCTTTGGAGTGTCAGAAACTGTTATCCTCCTTTTCTTAAGACTTTCATAAGCCTCATCTGTATACTGCTTCGTCCATTTTGCTATGGCTTTAGCATCTCAAACATTTGCATCCACCAGCTCTTGTTTCTTTCTTTTGTATTCAGAAGTAAGATCGGCAATGAACTTTTTGTATTTGCTCCAGTTTGGAGCAGTCCTTTTCTTGCCTGGATCATTTTTGATTCTTTCAATTCTGTTTGCCTCATGCTTTAATGCAACTATTGGCCATTCTTCGAATTGTTTTTCTTCAGCTGGATAGAATTTTTCTTTCATAATGTATGCAATATATTCTTTTCTCATTTCTTTTCGTAGATCTGCTTTGGCTGGTAAGTTTGACATTTCTTTGCTCAGATCTCTTGCATAGTCTTCCATCTGTTTTACTTTAGTGAGCAAGAATTCCATTTTTTCTGAAATGGCTTCGTCACCTTGGTCTTTGCATTCAATTTTGGCTCTTATCTTAGCCTGCCTTGCTTTGAACTCGAGATATTCATCCATATTTTCTGGGATTATGAAGCCTATGAGAGAAGGAAATCTTCTTTTTGAAGGATCATCCCCAATGTAGAATTGTCTCATCTGATTTTTTACAGCTTCAGGTTCCATTGGATATTTTGCAGCAATAGGATCATATTTTTCATCACCTGCCTGAGTTGTTTGTCTTTTTCTGGTGTAAATTTTTACCAGTGAAGGAGTGCTTTTGGGTGATTTGTTTATTGGAGTGAAGATGGTTTGAAGTGAAGTGATGGTAGTGGTGGATGGTGACTGACTAACAGTTGTTGAAGCAACTGGTGTTTCAACTGCTGTTGTCATTACAACAGATGTTGTAACATCTGATGTCTTCTGCTTTTTCGCAGGAGGTGATGGTGGTGATGTGACATTGATGAGAGCAGTGGTGGATGATTGGCAAACAGGTGTTGAAACAACTGGTATTTCAACCTCTGTTTTCATTACAACTACTGATGTGTCAGTAGATGTCTTCTGCTTTTGAGCAGGTGGTAATTTGGTGGGTAGTGGTGTAGTTTTAGGTTGTGATGATAGGGCAGTGGTTGTAGTGTGTGTTGTAGTGGTGTGTGTTGAAGAAATGGCGGCTGTTTGGCTAGCAGTTTTTGAAACTACTAACATATCAACTGTTTGGATGGAAGTTTGAGATTTTATGATTTGAGGTTTGGAGCCTTTGGGAGGTGGTTTAGATGTCTGTTTTTCTTGTTCTGTTTCAACATACAGGCCATCTTCAATTCCCTTCTTCTTCAACTGCTTGATTTTCTCCCCCATTTTGGCATTATCTGGAAGGGGGTTATCCATGAAGAGGATAGTGGGAGGAACTTTTCCAGTGGTGCTTTGGATATGAGCCTTGATAGCTTTGATGTCTGCTTGAGTATCTTTAAATCTTGACTCCACCATGTTTGTCAGCATTTTTACATGTATTGCATACTGCTGATCAGCCATTTGTTTTTGTTTTTCAAGTAGGGGTTGAAATATACTCCATAGCTCATTTGCAGCAGGTGCAGGTTGTGCAGGTGCTTGAGCTGGAACAACAGTGGATTGTGCTTTTTGAGCTTTTAACAGCTGTTGCACCATATCCTTTATTTCAGCAACCGGTGTTTCAAGTTTCTCAACTCTGCCCGTCAATTCCTGATATTTTAAATCATCACCCACGTTAGGCTTCCTGTTGACTTTTTAAGAATAGGTTTGACCCGACTTTTGACCTGGTTAGAGTGGTGATCAGGGGAAACCCTTTTGAGGTTTTATTACCCACATAAATACCAACCTATAACTACTTTCAATTCGAGATATGACTGAGCCATTATTGACTAATCTCGAAGTCAAACCGTAATTACGACGGTTTGACTTTTAGCTAATTAACCTAGCTAAACTTAATTAGAGAAGGACAAGAACACTTACTGAAGTCCTATGCACGAGATATGATCACTTGAGGCTGCTTGATAGCTCCAGAAATGATCCAAGAGTGCAGGAGAAGTTGTGAGGAATGTTTGCAACATGAAGGCCCTTATATAGCAAGTTCAATCACCACAACATGTTGACAACAAAGTCTAGGACTGCCCACAACTGATCAACACTTGTTACTAGTGCTTAGGGGTGCCTAGGGGCCGTCCACATGTGAGAAAAACCGGCTAAATGGGTTAAAATCGCGCATAACAGGCAACAGCCCGTTTTCTGGTTGCTGGGCATTTGTTGCGCACCGTAACAAATATTTGTTGCGGTGCGCAACAAATAGGCAGAATGAAAAACTTTGGCCTTTCAAGCATTCGAAAGGGCAACCGACTTATTTCTTGCAATTTGACCCCTTCTTATTTACCTACAAAGGCTTTAGGACTTATACCCACTTTGCCAAGTCCCTGGGCATTTCCGGTTAACCCGAAAAGTCATAACTTTCAACGTTAACGCTTTAACCCTCGCATACGGATTTGATCATAACTTTTTCATACGGTAACGAAACTTTATGAAATTTATGTCGTGCATTCTAGTGAGCATAATTAACAGTTACAAAGCTTCGGGTTTGTCAAAAGGTCACTCAGAGGTATATCTTTAACATGTTGACTCATTTGACCCCTGTAGTTTGTAATCTCTCACTTTTAGCTTCGTATGATCCATGATTTATTCGTTTGATGTTATAAACATCATGTAGGGTTATTATGAAGTATATTTATTCACTGTTGACACTTAGAACCCGTATAAACACATACTTTCCATGTTTGTCAACTTTAGTCCTTTTATAACATTCTTTCACACGTTCAAACTTTATGACACGTGTCAACACATTATAGGACGTGAATTTTCGAGGTGTTACATCCTCACCCCCTTAAAATAAATCTCGACCCAAGATTTACTGAAATAAGTAAGGGTACTTTTCTTTCATCGTGGATTCAACCTCCCACGTGAATTCGGGACCTCTACGGGCATCCCATTTGACCTTAACAATAGGTATATGCTTTCTCCGAAACTTCTTTACCCGTCGATCTTTAATCGACACAGGTTTTTCCACAAAATTTAAGCTCTCATCTATATGCACATCTGTATACGGTATAACCAGTGATTCGTCAGCGAAGCACTTCTTCAGATTGCAGATGTGGAACACATTGTGAATTCCACTGAGCTCTTCTGGTAAGTTTAACTTATAGGCAACTGACCCGACACGTTCGATAACCTCGAAAGGTCCTATGTATCTCGGACTTAGCTTGCCTTTCTTACCAAATCGCATCACTCCCTTCCAGGGTGACACTTTAACTAGGACTTTGTCACCTACTTCGAAGTGAAAATCCTTACGCTTAGGATCAGCGTAACTCTTCTGCCTATCACGGGCAGCTTTGAGACGGTCACGAATCTGGACCATCTTGTCCGTCGTTTCGAACACGATCTCTGGTCCTGATAACTGGACATCTCCAACTTCCGCCCAACAAACTGGCGTTCCACACTTTCTACCGTATAACGCCTCGAAAGGCGCAGCCTTAATGCTGGTATGGTAGCTATTGTTGTAGGAGAATTCGATTAATGGTAGGTTCTTATCCCAACTACCACCCAAATCGATCTCATATGCACGTAGCATGTCTTCCAACGTTTGAATAGTACGCTCACTCTGGCCGTCTGTCTGAGGATGGTAAGCCGTACTAAAGTTCAAACGTGTGCCCAAGGATTGCTGGAAGCTTTTCCAAAAATGTGACGTGTACCTAGTATTTCTATCAGAGATAATAGCTACAGGTATGCCATGTAAGGCTACAATCTTATCTACGTATAACTGGGCTAGTATATCGGAGCTATAAGTCTCCTTGATGGGTAGGAAATGTGCTGACTTAGTCAGTCTGTCAACTATAACTCATATCGTATCATTTCCTTTCCTTGTCTTGGGTAACTTGGTAATAAAATCCATAGTTACCATTTCCCACTTCCACGTAGGAAGTTCAGGCTGTTGTAGCAAGCCTGACGGCTTTTGATGCTCGGCTTTGACTTGCGCACGTGTCAAGCATTTAGCTACATGGGTGGCTACAGACTTTTCCAAGCCTATCCACCAATAATTTGCCCTTAGATCCGGGGTAGCTGATGGCAAATTCTTAATCGTTGCCTAATTAGGGTTGCGGCATTTAATACGTAAGCAATATGAACCGTCTTTCTTATTTAATAATATAAAACCCTCAGAAGATTGAGTCAGGCTATATGTGCCTATGTCTTAAAACCTACTTAATCCGGGTTCGTTTATTCCATAATCAATATGGAGTTTTCCCAATACTCCAGCCCACGGCGGGATACAAATCTTAATTCTACCTGCCTTCCAGGAGGTAAGCAGGGAAAACTTTTGAGAAGATAATTAAGGTACAAGGAGGCTACAGAGATTTCCCATATCTCAGGCTCCAGTTCATCCATCATTGTTCGTGTCAAATGAGTGACACCTTTATGTTATAAGTCCACGAATTCCTTAATCGGGAACATTTACTTGAATTTTTTTTTCCATTTTTGGATATCTTCTTTGAATACTACTAGTCGACTTTAGTACAATATGATCATTGGGATATCTTAGGGTTCCATGTATTTAACCTCCATACTGATCAGGCATGGAAGTAATCTATGGGACACACTAGGATACGCCAATCCTCATAAGGTACTTTTATCAAACATAGTTTGGCATTCGCAGGCGATAGAAAAACAATGAGAAAATAATTAAAATAACATATGTTGTCGTACTCTATGCGAAGAAAGAGTACTTTTAGATTTTTCGGAAGAATTCCTTGCCGATACTAGAAGAATCGGTTACTATGGTTTCCTTGGTAAGTTATACCTTGTGGATAATATAAAAGTTTGCTAAGCTTATGGTTTATGAAGATTTATTATTGCCTGTATTAAATCAGGACACTTAGCAGAAATTATCATTGGTAAATGATAAGGGATGTACTCGATGACATCATAAACTGCCTTTCGGCATTCATCAGGTGAGTTCAGGCATTTCTTCCTTTAGCCTTTTCGGGCTTAGCTGCACCTTCCTTGGCAGCTTTATGAAATCTAGTCCTGATGCGGCCTTACTCACCACGGCCGTGATAGACTGCATTCTTATTAGATCAAGAGTTTTAAGGCTTGAACATAGTTCTTCACCTTTGGACAGGGAGTCATAGACTACAACTGTCATCGTCTTGAAAGGCGATTCTTTTGACAGAATGGTAAACCAATTAACATCACTAATGGATGTCTATCTATAATTTTCGTATCTAATGATATTAGTCATGATCACATCGATCATATTGACTATTAGGTTTGGGTATCATCCCACCATTTTGAATAGGGAATCATAAAGATCACCACTATTTTGTCTTATCGACAGTGGAATAAAGTATAGCCCGTAGGCCAAACATCTTTTCTTGACAGGGAGTTGTAGGCTACCACTGTCTTTAGCCTCGGAGGGCGTTAATTATAGCCCGTAGGCATTTCCCTTCTAAGGGATATTTATGGTATGATCATCTTTTCAGATGATATTAGTCGAGATCATACGGACCCTACCGACTATTATGCTTGGAAGTATTCCAACATCTTTAGACAGGGTCAAAGACCACTACTGTCGTTGTCTTATCGGACAACAAATTTAGCCCGTAGGCACTTCATCACTCACGGATGTTTATAATATGATCATCTTATAAGATGATATAAGCCATGATTTCTAAATCATAAGGCAAATTAGGAAATTTAAAATTTCCGACGTAGGGATGACTGTTGTGATTTTATCGAATCACATTTGTCAGTAGTGCTAACACGTTCTTAGGTGTTAACAAGGATCTGAATCTCTTGAGTAGGTTTCACCATCTTGGCCGCGTAGGCTAGGTTTCACCTTTAAGATTCTTTTTAAAATGCATACAGGCAGGAAAGGAGGGATATTTATTTTATTCAGGATTTTTATCATAAATCCTAATTCATAAGTTAATAATAGCACAAATGGCCTAGTCGCGTAGACAAGTTTAATTTATAAGCCATGATTTCAAAGAATCGCGGCATTAAGGTTTGAATCAAAGTTCATTACCTTTTCCTGACAGGGAGCTATAGGCTACCACTGTCTTTAGTCTCAGAGGACATCAACTATAGCCCGTAGGCACTTCCCTTCTAAGGGATGTTTATTACGGAATTGCCCCTTAGGGAAATTTATTAACCATGGTAAGCAGAGACCATATTTGGTTAATTTATTAATCATATTTGTTTAGGATTTCTATTTTAATTTATCCTAATTATAAAACATTAACAGTTTTATTAGTGGCACCCATTGGCCTGGTCACATGGACATTTTTAATTTATAAGCCATGATTTCAGAGAATCAACGCCTTTAAGTATATTAGCACAACAGGCTTAGTCACAAGGACATATATAAATTATAAACTAGGATTTCAGAGAATCAAAGCCTTGAGGTTTGAACCTAGTTCATTACCTTTTTCTGACAGGGAGTCATTGCTACCACTGTCTTCTGGCTAATATGGAAATGAGTAGGGCCCGTAGGCGTTATATTACCACGTATGGTTAAAATATGATCATCTTATTGATGATGTAAACCCAGGATTCAGAGATCATTAAACTGGGTTAGGAATCTTTTGAAGAATCCTATATAAAAATTGACGTGTGTGATTTCCAACGAATCACATCTGCCAGGAATGTTAACATATTTACAGATGTTAACAGGGATTCGAATCTTTTAAACAGGTCTTACCATCATGGCCCGGCCTTAAAATGACCCGAAGGCTAGGTTTCACTCTTAAGATTCTTATTAATATTTAACGCAGAACAATCCTAAATTGAGGTGTTAAATATGGACCTGAACCTAAATTGAGGAACTGCCATCTTGGCCGGTCTTAATATGACCCGAAGCTAGGTCTTGTCCTTTTAGATTTTGCCATTTTATTATAATGGTAGGTCTTGCAAAAGGAATGTTAATAAGGATCTGAATCTAAATTGAGGAACTGCCATCTTGGCCGGTCTTAATATGACCCGAGGCTAGGTCTTGTCCTTTTTAGATTTTGCCATCTTATTATAATGGTAGATCTTATAATATAGGAATGATATTTAAATATAATCGTTCCTTTAAAATTTAAACAAGTATATGGTTGCCCTAAATGGGACTTTTTAATAAAATGACTTGCCCATGCAAGGGCTAATCAGAAAAATAATCAAGGAAATAATTAAAAGACAATGAAACAATTTGGAATTTGTCCTATGTTCTTGTCTAGACTCAAGAATGTGCAACTGTGTAACTGAGATTAAACGCAAAAGGCTGGAGTTTAATTCACTCAGTGTTGGCTCTGATACCAACCTGTCACACCCCGACTTTCCACGTGTCACCGGTGGGCCCGGTGGGGAGTATCGTGACGTAGTTGGCAACACAATAGTCAAACAACACAATTATATAAATGCACAGCGGAAGCAAAAGATAAATTATATATTACAATCCGAATTTTAGAGTAATATCCAGTATTACAACGGAAAGTAAAGGATCCACAGGCGGATCTTAAACATATCATTTGTTCAACAGACTTTAGACGCCTAGAACTTGCAAGATTCCTTATTAGCGCCCTGAGCTTCCAGCCAATTACGTTCAGTACCTGTCACTTAACCTTTTTGGAAAATACTTCAGTTTTCACTGGTAAATACACTCAACCGACTCATTTGAAAAGAGTTTAAGAAAATTGATTTGGATGCACGTGGCACAAAAATCTTTTATAATTTGATTAAAATGCACAGAGGCAAAATTAACCTTTTTAACTTGGAACAATTATAGTTATAACCTTGTATACATATTTACATGTTCGTTATACGTTCAGGGCCCGATGTAGAAACCGAGTCAAGATTAACAGACACGCCACAAGTATAGGCCCACAAGAGAGTGAGATACCGTTATTACGTAGTAACTGTCAGGTGTATGCCTACACCCCGTACCTAAGACGTGGCCATTTTATAATACAATGATGTCAAGGATATCCGGGACATGGTCATTAACCCCTAAAGGCTTTTATTTCAAACAATACAGATTAAACCGGGTTACCTCAATAATTTAATCACAATCCGATTAAACATTCAATACCCGACCAAGCGGTATCATTATACCGTATCCCAAGCCCGTATAGGGAAAATAAGTTAAGAGTATTTACCTGAGCTAGCTCCTGTCTTAAATAGCAAGAATCTAATAACTCAGCCGTATTCACTTAAGTAAGCGTAGGTACCATTTACCGAAATGCTCTAGTCTGGAATGATGGTATAAATAACCAATTAGAATGCTAACGGGTCTTTAATTTAGCTTAAGCTTAGACCGGTTAGTCTTAAGGGAATATACGGTTCAGGCGCGTGATTAAGCGAAGACCGGAATAGAATGTCTTTTAGACCCGACAAGTTTGAAGACTTGTCTTAAATGGGTATTTCATACACATTCTGGATTTTGGGATAAAACCAATAAGGTTTGACCCGTTTCGGCTAATTTATGTAAATTTGTTACATAAACCGAACCGTACGCGTAATAAGCGTGACGGGTATTCATGAGAGCCATATACAGGTTTCCTAAGTTAATTATGCCTCAAATATGTTGTGACATCAGTAAGATGCCTTTCATTATGCCCGAAACGTATATAAACACAAACTAGGCCCCGTAGAGGTAGTTTGGTCATTTAAAAGGTTATAAAAGAGTTTAAGTATTTACCTGAGTTACAGGTCTGATATAATCAGCAAAAATACTTATTTTGATAAGTTATAACAGTAGGTTAAAGTATATATGTGAATTTACCAAGTATAACCAAACTATGCCCCGTAGGGGTATTTTGGTAATTTCACATAAGCCGAAAAGCTCAAAACTGAGGTCTGAGTTTATCAACCTTTGCTTACTGTTAAAATATCATAATTCGCCTCATATATCAGTAGGTATCAACCCGGGTATGTCTAATATAATTTTAATACATACTATGCGTTAAAAACGCTAAATAAGGCGATTAAAGGCCATTTCCGGGTTTGATACTTAAATCTGATATTTTTATATTTCCAGAAGGCTTAAAATAATTTATTTATCATATGTGATCAGTAGCAAAAGGTTTGGAGTCGTTTAGATAAGTAAACTCATTTTATGGCCCGTAAGGGCAAAACCGACAATTACCGGATTAAGCCTACGACTACTAGTTATGCTCAGCCTAAAATTAATTAAAAATCTTTAAAAATCCCAAAATAATATATTATATCAGTGGGTATTAAGTTTGATACCAAAAAGTAGGCTTGACTAGGCTATACGCTAATTACGCCGTTTTATTAACATAAAGCTTTAATTTTGCGATATTGAGCATAACTTTTAATCTATAAGTCAAACTGATGTCAAACTTTGCATACAAGTTTATATATCAGTAACTAAGGTTTCTACACTTTTACATTTTCATAAATCATGTTTTAAGGTAATAAGGGCATAACGGTCAACATATGAGCAATTAACGGAAATATGCATATTAATTGGATAACTAGTGAACCAAGGTGTATAATCATAGAGGGTTGTTCTAACATGTAACCTAATCCAATTTAAGCTCTGAGGCATTTCTAAAACATGCCTAAACGGGTCAGAACTGAAAGTCAAAGTGAAAGTCAAACTATGCGACTTTCGGTTCCGAACCGAGTCTAAACAGGAAATAGTCGGGTTGAACATGTTTGGACATGTTCTTACACTAATTACTAAGTTATAACAATGATCAAACAGGTTGTATATGTTCTAGATAGCTAATTATGCATAAATAGCATTTTAGGCTTCCTGTTGACTTTTTAAGAATAGGTTTGACCCGACTTTTGACCTGGTTAGAGTGGTGATCAGGGGAAACCCTTTTGAGGTTTTATTACCCACATAAATACCAACCTATAACTACTTTCAATTCGAGATATGACTGAGCCATTATTGACTAATCTCGAAGTCAAACCGTAATTACGACGGTTTGACTTTTAGCTAATTAACCTAGCTAAACTTAATTAGAGAAGGACAAGAACACTTACTGAAGTCCTATGCACGAGATATGATCACTTGAGGCTGCTTGATAGCTCCAGAAATGATCCAAGAGTGCAGGAGAAGTTGTGAGGAATGTTTGCAACATGAAGGCCCTTATATAGCAAGTTCAATCACCACAACATGTTGACAACAAAGTCTAGGACTGCCCACAACTGATCAACACTTGTTACTAGTGCTTAGGGGTGCCTAGGGGCCGTCCACATGTGAGAAAAACCGGCTAAATGGGTTAAAATCGCGCATAACAGGCAACAGCCCGTTTTCTGGTTGCTGGGCATTTGTTGCGCACCGTAACAAATATTTGTTGCGGTGCGCAACAAATAGGCAGAATGAAAAACTTTGGCCTTTCAAGCATTCGAAAGGGCAACCGACTTATTTCTTGCAATTTGACCCCTTCTTATTTACCTACAAAGGCTTTAGGACTTATACCCACTTTGCCAAGTCCCTGGGCATTTCCGGTTAACCCGAAAAGTCATAACTTTCAACGTTAACGCTTTAACCCTCGCATACGGATTTGATCATAACTTTCTCATACGGTAACGAAACTTTATGAAATTTATGTCGTGCATTCTAGTGAGCATAATTAACAGTTACAAAGCTTCGGGTTTGTCAAAAGGTCACTCAGAGGTATATCTTTAACATGTTGACTCATTTGACCCCTGTAGTTTGTAATCTCTCACTTTTAGCTTCGTATGATCCATGATTTATTCGTTTGATGTTATAAACATCATGTAGGGTTATTATGAAGTATATTTATTCACTGTTGACACTTAGAACCCGTATAAACACATACTTTCCATGTTTGTCAACTTTAGTCCTTTTATAACATTCTTTCACACGTTCAAACTTTATGACACGTGTCAACACATTATAGGACGTGAATTTTCGAGGTGTTACATCCTCACCCCCTTAAAATAAATCTCGACCCAAGATTTACTGAAATAAGTAAGGGTACTTTTCTTTCATCGTGGATTCAACCTCCCACGTGAATTCGGGACCTCTACGGGCATCCCATTTGACCTTAACAATAGGTATATGCTTTCTCCGAAACTTCTTTACCCGTCGATCTTTAATCGACACAGGTTTTTCCACAAAATTTAAGCTCTCATCTATATGCACATCTGTATACGGTATAACCAGTGATTCGTCAGCGAAGCACTTCTTCAGATTGCAGATGTGGAACACATTGTGAATTCCACTGAGCTCTTCTGGTAAGTTTAACTTATAGGCAACTGACCCGACACGTTCGATAACCTCGAAAGGTCCTATGTATCTCGGACTTAGCTTGCCTTTCTTACCAAATCGCATCACTCCCTTCCAGGGTGACACTTTAACTAGGACTTTGTCACCTACTTCGAAGTGAAAATCCTTACGCTTAGGATCAGCGTAACTCTTCTGCCTATCACGGGCAGCTTTGAGACGGTCACGAATCTGGACCATCTTGTCCGTCGTTTCGAACACGATCTCTGGTCCTGATAACTGGACATCTCCAACTTCCGCCCAACAAACTGGCGTTCCACACTTTCTACCGTATAACGCCTCGAAAGGCGCAGCCTTAATGCTGGTATGGTAGCTATTGTTGTAGGAGAATTCGATTAATGGTAGGTTCTTATCCCAACTACCACCCAAATCGATCTCATATGCACGTAGCATGTCTTCCAACGTTTGAATAGTACGCTCACTCTGGCCGTCTGTCTGAGGATGGTAAGCCGTACTAAAGTTCAAACGTGTGCCCAAGGATTGCTGGAAGCTTTTCCAAAAATGTGACGTGTACCTAGTATTTCTATCAGAGATAATAGCTACAGGTATGCCATGTAAGGCTACAATCTTATCTACGTATAACTGGGCTAGTATATCGGAGCTATAAGTCTCCTTGATGGGTAGGAAATGTGCTGACTTAGTCAGTCTGTCAACTATAACTCATATCGTATCATTTCCTTTCCTTGTCTTGGGTAACTTGGTAATAAAATCCATAGTTACCATTTCCCACTTCCACGTAGGAAGTTCAGGCTGTTGTAGCAAGCCTGACGGCTTTTGATGCTCGGCTTTGACTTGCGCACGTGTCAAGCATTTAGCTACATGGGTGGCTACAGACTTTTCCAAGCCTATCCACCAATAATTTGCCCTTAGATCCGGGGTAGCTGATGGCAAATTCTTAATCGTTGCCTAATTAGGGTTGCGGCATTTAATACGTAAGCAATATGAACCGTCTTTCTTATTTAATAATATAAAACCCTCAGAAGATTGAGTCAGGATATATGTGCCTATGTCTTAAAACCTACTTAATCCGGGTTCGTTTATTCCATAATCAATATGGAGTTTTCCCAATACTCCAGCCCACGGCGGGATACAAATCTTAATTCTACCTGCCTTCCAGGAGGTAAGCAGGGAAAACTTTTGAGAAGATAATTAAGGTACAAGGAGGCTACAGAGATTTCCCATATCTCAGGCTCCAGTTCATCCATCATTGTTCGTGTCAAATGAGTGACACCTTTATGTTATAAGTCCACGAATTCCTTAATCGGGAACATTTACTTGAATTTTTTTTTCCATTTTTGGATATCTTCTTTGAATACTACTAGTCGACTTTAGTACAATATGATCATTGGGATATCTTAGGGTTCCATGTATTTAACCTCCATACTGATCAGGCATGGAAGTAATCTATGGGACACACTAGGATACGCCAATCCTCATAAGGTACTTTTATCAAACATAGTTTGGCATTCGCAGGCGATAGAAAAACAATGAGAAAATAATTAAAATAACATATGTTGTCGTACTCTATGCGAAGAAAGAGTACTTTTAGATTTTTCGGAAGAATTCCTTGCCGATACTAGAAGAATCGGTTACTATGGTTTCCTTGGTAAGTTATACCTTGTGGATAATATAAAAGTTTGCTAAGCTTATGGTTTATGAAGATTTATTATTGCCTGTATTAAATCAGGACACTTAGCAGAAATTATCATTGGTAAATGATAAGGGATGTACTCGATGACATCATAAACTGCCTTTCGGCATTCATCAGGTGAGTTCAGGCATTTCTTCCTTTAGCCTTTTCGGGCTTAGCTGCACCTTCCTTGGCAGCTTTATGAAATCTAGTCCTGATGCGGCCTTACTCACCACGGCCGTGATAGACTGCATTCTTATTAGATCAAGAGTTTTAAGGCTTGAACATAGTTCTTCACCTTTGGACAGGGAGTCATAGACTACAACTGTCATCGTCTTGAAAGGCGATTCTTTTGACAGAATGGTAAACCAATTAACATCACTAATGGATGTCTATCTATAATTTTCGTATCTAATGATATTAGTCATGATCACATCGATCATATTGACTATTAGGTTTGGGTATCATCCCACCATTTTGAATAGGGAATCATAAAGATCACCACTATTTTGTCTTATCGACAGTGGAATAAAGTATAGCCCGTAGGCCAAACATCTTTTCTTGACAGGGAGTTGTAGGCTACCACTGTCTTTAGCCTCGGAGGGCGTTAATTATAGCCCGTAGGCATTTCCCTTCTAAGGGATATTTATGGTATGATCATCTTTTCAGATGATATTAGTCGAGATCATACGGACCCTACCGACTATTATGCTTGGAAGTATTCCAACATCTTTAGACAGGGTCAAAGACCACTACTGTCGTTGTCTTATCGGACAACAAATTTAGCCCGTAGGCACTTCATCACTCACGGATGTTTATAATATGATCATCTTATAAGATGATATAAGCCATGATTTCTAAATCATAAGGCAAATTAGGAAATTTAAAATTTCCGACGTAGGGATGACTGTTGTGATTTTATCGAATCACATTTGTCAGTAGTGCTAACACGTTCTTAGGTGTTAACAAGGATCTGAATCTCTTGAGTAGGTTTCACCATCTTGGCCGCGTAGGCTAGGTTTCACCTTTAAGATTCTTTTTAAAATGCATACAGGCAGGAAAGGAGGGATATTTATTTTATTCAGGATTTTTATCATAAATCCTAATTCATAAGTTAATAATAGCACAAATGGCCTAGTCGCGTAGACAAGTTTAATTTATAAGCCATGATTTCAAAGAATCGCGGCATTAAGGTTTGAATCAAAGTTCATTACCTTTTCCTGACAGGGAGCTATAGGCTACCACTGTCTTTAGTCTCAGAGGACATCAACTATAGCCCGTAGGCACTTCCCTTCTAAGGGATGTTTATTACGGAATTGCCCCTTAGGGAAATTTATTAACCATGGTAAGCAGAGACCATATTTGGTTAATTTATTAATCATATTTGTTTAGGATTTCTATTTTAATTTATCCTAATTATAAAACATTAACAGTTTTATTAGTGGCACCCATTGGCCTGGTCACATGGACATTTTTAATTTATAAGCCATGATTTCAGAGAATCAACGCCTTTAAGTATATTAGCACAACAGGCTTAGTCACAAGGACATATATAAATTATAAACTAGGATTTCAGAGAATCAAAGCCTTGAGGTTTGAACCTAGTTCATTACCTTTTTCTGACAGGGAGTCATTGCTACCACTGTCTTCTGGCTAATATGGAAATGAGTAGGGCCCGTAGGCGTTATATTACCACGTATGGTTAAAATATGATCATCTTATTGATGATGTAAACCCAGGATTCAGAGATCATTAAACTGGGTTAGGAATCTTTTGAAGAATCCTATATAAAAATTGACGTGTGTGATTTCCAACGAATCACATCTGCCAGGAATGTTAACATATTTACAGATGTTAACAGGGATTCGAATCTTTTAAACAGGTCTTACCATCATGGCCCGGCCTTAAAATGACCCGAAGGCTAGGTTTCACTCTTAAGATTCTTATTAATATTTAACGCAGAACAATCCTAAATTGAGGTGTTAAATATGGACCTGAACCTAAATTGAGGAACTGCCATCTTGGCCGGTCTTAATATGACCCGAAGCTAGGTCTTGTCCTTTTAGATTTTGCCATTTTATTATAATGGTAGGTCTTGCAAAAGGAATGTTAATAAGGATCTGAATCTAAATTGAGGAACTGCCATCTTGGCCGGTCTTAATATGACCCGAGGCTAGGTCTTGTCCTTTTTAGATTTTGCCATCTTATTATAATGGTAGATCTTATAATATAGGAATGATATTTAAATATAATCGTTCCTTTAAAATTTAAACAAGTATATGGTTGCCCTAAATGGGACTTTTTAATAAAATGACTTGCCCATGCAAGGGCTAATCAGAAAAATAATCAAGGAAATAATTAAAAGACAATGAAACAATTTGGAATTTGTCCTATGTTCTTGTCTAGACTCAAGAATGTGCAACTGTGTAACTGAGATTAAACGCAAAAGGCTGGAGTTTAATTCACTCAGTGTTGGCTCTGATACCAACCTGTCACACCCCGACTTTCCACGTGTCACCGGTGGGCCCGGTGGGGAGTATCGTGACGTAGTTGGCAACACAATAGTCAAACAACACAATTATATAAATGCACAGCGGAAGCAAAAGATAAATTATATATTACAATCCGAATTTTAGAGTAATATCCAGTATTACAACGGAAAGTAAAGGATCCACAGGCGGATCTTAAACATATCATTTGTTCAACAGACTTTAGACGCCTAGAACTTGCAAGATTCCTTATTAGCGCCCTGAGCTTCCAGCCAATTACGTTCAGTACCTGTCACTTAACCTTTTTGGAAAATACGTCAGTTTTCACTGGTAAATACACTCAACCGACTCATTTGAAAAGAGTTTAAGAAAATTGATTTGGATGCACGTGGCACAAAAATCTTTTATAATTTGATTAAAATGCACAGAGGCAAAATTAACCTTTTTAACTTGGAACAATTATAGTTATAACCTTGTATACATATTTACATGTTCGTTATACGTTCAGGGCCCGATGTAGAAACCGAGTCAAGATTAATAGACACGCCACAAGTATAGGCCCACAAGAGAGTGAGATACCGTTATTACGTAGTAACTGTCAGGTGTATGCCTACACCCCGTACCTAAGACGTGGCCATTTTATAATACAATGATGTCAAGGATATCCGGGACATGGTCATTAACCCCTAAAGGCTTTTATTTCAAACAATACAGATTAAACCGGGTTACCTCAATAATTTAATCACAATCCGATTAAACATTCAATACCCGACCAAGCGGTATCATTATACCGTATCCCAAGCTCGTATAGGGAAAATAAGTTAAGAGTATTTACCTGAGCTAGCTCCTGTCTTAAATAGCAAGAATCTAATAACTCAGCCGTATTCACTTAAGTAAGCGTAGGTACCATTTACCGAAATGCTCTAGTCTGGAATGATGGTATAAATAACCAATTAGAATGCTAACGGGTCTTTAATTTAGCTTAAGCTTAGACCGGTTAGTCTTAAGGGAATATACGGTTCAGGCGCGTGATTAAGCGAAGACCGGAATAGAATGTCTTTTAGACCCGACAAGTTTGAAGACTTGTCTTAAATGGGTATTTCATACACATTCTGGATTTTGGGATAAAACCAATAAGGTTTGACCCGTTTCGGCTAATTTATGTAAATTTGTTACATAAACCGAACCGTACGCGTAATAAGCGTGACGGGTATTCATGAGAGCCATATACAGGTTTCCTAAGTTAATTATGCCTCAAATATGTTGTGACATCAGTAAGATGCCTTTCATTATGCCCGAAACGTATATAAACACAAACTAGGCCCCGTAGAGGTAGTTTGGTCATTTAAAAGGTTATAAAAGAGTTTAAGTATTTACCTGAGTTACAGGTCTGATATAATCAGCAAAAATACTTATTTTGATAAGTTATAACAGTAGGTTAAAGTATATATGTGAATTTACCAAGTATAACCAAACTATGCCCCGTAGGGGTATTTTGGTAATTTCACATAAGCCGAAAAGCTCAAAACTGAGGTCTGAGTTTATCAACCTTTGCTTACTGTTAAAATATCATAATTCGCCTCATATATCAGTAGGTATCAACCCGGGTATGTCTAATATAATTTTAATACATACTATGCGTTAAAAACGCTAAATAAGGCGATTAAAGGCCATTTCCGGGTTTGATACTTAAATCTGATATTTTTATATTTCCAGAAGGCTTAAAATAATTTATTTATCATATGTGATCAGTAGCAAAAGGTTTGGAGTCGTTTAGATAAGTAAACTCATTTTATGGCCCGTAAGGGCAAAACCGACAATTACCGGATTAAGCCTACGACTACTAGTTATGCTCAGCCTAAAATTAATTAAAAATCTTTAAAAATCCCAAAATAATATATTATATCAGTGGGTATTAAGTTTGATACCAAAAAGTAGGCTTGACTAGGCTATACGCTAATTACGCCGTTTTATTAACATAAAGCTTTAATTTTGCGATATTGAGCATAACTCTTAATCTATAAGTCAAACTGATGTCAAACTTTGCATACAAGTTTATATATCAGTAACTAAGGTTTCTACACTTTTACATTTTCATAAATCATGTTTTAAGGTAATAAGGGCATAACGGTCAACATATGAGCAATTAACGGAAATATGCATATTAATTGGATAACTAGTGAACCAAGGTGTATAATCATAGAGGGTTGTTCTAACATGTAACCTAATCCAATTTAAGCTCTGAGGCATTTCTAAAACATGCCTAAACGGGTCAGAACTGAAAGTCAAAGTGAAAGTCAAACTATGCGACTTTCGGTTCCGAACCGAGTCTAAACAGGAAATAGTCGGGTTGAACATGTTTGGACATGTTCTTACACTAATTACTAAGTTATAACAATGATCAAACAGGTTGTATATGTTCTAGATAGCTAATTATGCATAAATAGCATTTTAGGCTTCCTGTTGACTTTTTAAGAATAGGTTTGACCCGACTTTTGACCTGGTTAGAGTGGTGATCAGGGGAAACCCTTTTGAGGTTTTATTACCCACATAAATACCAACCTATAACTACTTTCAATTCGAGATATGACTGAGCCATTATTGACTAATCTCGAAGTCAAACCGTAATTACGACGGTTTGACTTTTAGCTAATTAACCTAGCTAAACTTAATTAGAGAAGGACAAGAACACTTACTGAAGTCCTATGCACGAGATATGATCACTTGAGGCTGCTTGATAGCTCCAGAAATGATCCAAGAGTGCAGGAGAAGTTGTGAGGAATGTTTGCAACATGAAGGCCCTTATATAGCAAGTTCAATCACCACAACATGTTGACAACAAAGTCTAGGACTGCCCACAACTGATCAACACTTGTTACTAGTGCTTAGGGGTGCCTAGGGGCCGTCCACATGTGAGAAAAACCGGCTAAATGGGTTAAAATCGCGCATAACAGGCAACAGCCCGTTTTCTGGTTGCTGGGCATTTGTTGCGCACCGTAACAAATATTTGTTGCGGTGCGCAACAAATAGGCAGAATGAAAAACTTTGGCCTTTCAAGCATTCGAAAGGGCAACCGACTTATTTCTTGCAATTTGACCCCTTCTTATTTACCTACAAAGGCTTTAGGACTTATACCCACTTTGCCAAGTCCCTGGGCATTTCCGGTTAACCCGAAAAGTCATAACTTTCAACGTTAACGCTTTAACCCTCGCATACGGATTTGATCATAACTTTCTCATACGGTAACGAAACTTTATGAAATTTATGTCGTGCATTCTAGTGAGCATAATTAACAGTTACAAAGCTTCGGGTTTGTCAAAAGGTCACTCAGAGGTATATCTTTAACATGTTGACTCATTTGACCCCTGTAGTTTGTAATCTCTCACTTTTAGCTTCGTATGATCCATGATTTATTCGTTTGATGTTATAAACATCATGTAGGGTTATTATGAAGTATATTTATTCACTGTTGACACTTAGAACCCGTATAAACACATACTTTCCATGTTTGTCAACTTTAGTCCTTTTATAACATTCTTTCACACGTTCAAACTTTATGACACGTGTCAACACATTATAGGACGTGAATTTTCGAGGTGTTACATCCTCACCCCCTTAAAATAAATCTCGACCCGAGATTTACTGAAATAAGTAAGGGTACTTTTCTTTCATCGTGGATTCAACCTCCCACGTGAATTCGGGACCTCTACGGGCATCCCATTTGACCTTAACAATAGGTATATGCTTTCTCCGAAACTTCTTTACCCGTCGATCTTTAATCGACACAGGTTTTTCCACAAAATTTAAGCTCTCATCTATATGCACATCTGTATACGGTATAACCAGTGATTCGTCAGCGAAGCACTTCTTCAGATTGCAGATGTGGAACACATTGTGAATTCCACTGAGCTCTTCTGGTAAGTTTAACTTATAGGCAACTGACCCGACACGTTCGATAACCTCGAAAGGTCCTATGTATCTCGGACTTAGCTTGCCTTTCTTACCAAATCGCATCACTCCCTTCCAGGGTGACACTTTAACTAGGACTTTGTCACCTACTTCGAAGTGAAAATCCTTACGCTTAGGATCAGCGTAACTCTTCTGCCTATCACGGGCAGCTTTGAGACGGTCACGAATCTGGACCATCTTGTCCGTCGTTTCGAACACGATCTCTGGTCCTGATAACTGGACATCTCCAACTTCCGCCCAACAAACTGGCGTTCCACACTTTCTACCGTATAACGCCTCGAAAGGCGCAGCCTTAATGCTGGTATGGTAGCTATTGTTGTAGGAGAATTCGATTAATGGTAGGTTCTTATCCCAACTACCACCCAAATCGATCGCATATGCACGTAGCATGTCTTCCAACGTTTGAATAGTACGCTCACTCTGGCCGTCTGTCTGAGGATGGTAAGCCGTACTAAAGTTCAAACGTGTGCCCAAGGATTGCTGGAAGCTTTTCCAAAAATGTGACGTGTACCTAGTATTTCTATCAGAGATAATAGCTACAGGTATGCCATGTAAGGCTACAATCTTATCTACGTATAACTGGGCTAGTATATCGGAGCTATAAGTCTCCTTGATGGGTAGGAAATGTGCTGACTTAGTCAGTCTGTCAACTATAACTCATATCGTATCATTTCCTTTCCTTGTCTTGGGTAACTTGGTAATAAAATCCATAGTTACCATTTCCCACTTCCACGTAGGAAGTTCAGGCTGTTGTAGCAAGCCTGACGGCTTTTGATGTTCGGCTTTGACTTGCGCACGTGTCAAGCATTTAGCTACATGGGTGGCTACAGACTTTTCCAAGCCTATCCACCAATAATTTGCCCTTAGATCCGGGGTAGCTGATGGCAAATTCTTAATCGTTGCCTAATTAGGGTTGCGGCATTTAATACGTAAGCAATATGAACCGTCTTTCTTATTTAATAATATAAAACCCTCAGAAGATTGAGTCAGGCTATATGTGCCTATGTCTTAAAACCTACTTAATCCGGGTTCGTTTATTCCATAATCAATATGGAGTTTTCCCAATACTCCAGCCCACGGCGGGATACAAATCTTAATTCTACCTGCCTTCCAGGAGGTAAGCAGGGAAAACTTTTGAGAAGATAATTAAGGTACAAGGAGGCTACAGAGATTTCCCATATCTCAGGCTCCAGTTCATCCATCATTGTTCGTGTCAAATGAGTGACACCTTTATGTTATAAGTCCACGAATTCCTTAATCGGGAACATTTACTTGAATTTTTTTTTCCATTTTTGGATATCTTCTTTGAATACTACTAGTCGACTTTAGTACAATATGATCATTGGGATATCTTAGGGTTCCATGTATTTAACCTCCATACTGATCAGGCATGGAAGTAATCTATGGGACACACTAGGATACGCCAATCCTCATAAGGTACTTTTATCAAACATAGTTTGGCATTCGCAGGCGATAGAAAAACAATGAGAAAATAATTAAAATAACATATGTTGTCGTACTCTATGCGAAGAAAGAGTACTTTTAGATTTTTCGGAAGAATTCCTTGCCGATACTAGAAGAATCGGTTACTATGGTTTCCTTGGTAAGTTATACCTTGTGGATAATATAAAAGTTTGCTAAGCTTATGGTTTATGAAGATTTATTATTGCCTGTATTAAATCAGGACACTTAGCAGAAATTATCATTGGTAAATGATAAGGATGTACTCGATGACATCATAAAACTGCCTTTCGGCATTCATCAGGTGAGTTCAGGCATTTCTTCCTTTAGCCTTTTCGGGCTTAGCTGCACCTTCCTTGGCAGCTTTATGAAATCTAGTCCTGATGCGGCCTTACTCACCACGGCCGTGGTAGACTGCATTCTTATTAGATCAAGAGTTTTAAGGCTTGAACATAGTTCTTCACCTTTGGACAGGAGTCATAGACTACAACTGTCATCGTCTTGAAAGGCGATTCTTTTGACAGAATGGTAAACCAATTAACATCACTAATGGATGTCTATCTATAATTTTCGTATCTAATGATATTAGTCATGATCACATCGATCATATTGACTATTAGGTTTGGGTATCATCCCACCATTTTGAATAGGGAATCATAAAGATCACCACTATTTTGTCTTATCGACAGTGGAATAAAGTATAGCCCGTAGGCCAAACATCTTTTCTTGACAGGGAGTTGTAGGCTACCACTGTCTTTAGCCTCGGAGGGCGTTAATTATAGCCCGTAGGCATTTCCCTTCTAAGGGATATTTATGGTATGATCATCTTTTCAGATGATATTAGTCGAGATCATACGGACCCTACCGACTATTATGCTTGGAAGTATTCCAACATCTTTAGACAGGGTCAAAGACCACTACTGTCGTTGTCTTATCGGACAACAAATTTAGCCCGTAGGCACTTCATCACTCACGGATGTTTATAATATGATCATCTTATAAGATGATATAAGCCATGATTTCTAAATCATAAGGCAAATTAGGAAATTTAAAATTTCCGACGTAGGGATGACTGTTGTGATTTTATCGAATCACATTTGTCAGTAGTGCTAACACGTTCTTAGGTGTTAACAAGGATCTGAATCTCTTGAGTAGGTTTCACCATCTTGGCCGCGTAGGCTAGGTTTCACCTTTAAGATTCTTTTTAAAATGCATACAGGCAGGAAAGGAGGGATATTTATTTTATTCAGGATTTTTATCATAAATCCTAATTCATAAGTTAATAATAGCACAAATGGCCTAGTCGCGTAGACAAGTTTAATTTATAAGCCATGATTTCAAAGAATCGCGGCATTAAGGTTTGAATCAAAGTTCATTACCTTTTCCTGACAGGGAGCTATAGGCTACCACTGTCTTTAGTCTCAGAGGACATCAACTATAGCCCGTAGGCACTTCCTTCTAAGGGATGTTTATTACGGAATTGCCCCTTAGGGAAATTTATTAACCATGGTAAGCAGAGACCATATTTGGTTAATTTATTAATCATATTGTTTAGGATTTCTATTTTAATTTATCCTAATTATAAAACATTAACAGTTTATTAGTAGCACCCATTGGCCTGGTCACATGGACATTTTTAATTTATAAGCCATGATTTCAGAGAATCAACGCCTTTAAGTATATTAGCAGCACAACAGGCTTAGTCACAAGGACATATATAAATTATAAACTAGGATTTCAGAGAATCAAAGCCTTGAGGTTTGAACCTAGTTCATTACCTTTTTCTGACAGGGAGTCATTGCTACCACTGTCTTCTGGCTCATATGGAAATGAGTAGGGCCCGTAGGCGTTATATTACCACGTATGGTTAAAATATGATCATCTTATTGATGATGTAAACCCAGGATTCAGAGATCATTAAACTGGGTTAGGAATCTTTTGAAGAATCCTATATAAAAATTGACGTGTGTGATTTCCAACGAATCACATCTGCCAGGAGTGTTAACATATTTACAGATGTTAACAGGGATTCGAATCTTTTAAACAGGTCTTACCATCATGGCCCGGCCTTAAAATGACCCGAAGGCTAGGTTTCACTCTTAAGATTCTTATTAATATTTAACGCAGAACAATCCTAAATTGAGGTGTTAAATATGGACCTGAACCTAAATTGAGGAACTGCCATCTTGGCCGGTCTTAATATGACCCGAAGCTAGGTCTTGTCCTTTTAGATTTTGCCATTTTATTATAATGGTAGGTCTTGCAAAAGGAATGTTAATAAGGATCTGAATCTAAATTGAGGAACTGCCATCTTGGCCGGTCTTAATATGACCCGAGGCTAGGTCTTGTCCTTTTTAGATTTTGCCATCTTATTATAATGGTAGATCTTATAATATAGGAATGATATTTAAATATAATCGTTCCTTTAAAATTTAAACAAGTATATGGTTGCCCTAAATGGGACTTTTTAATAAAATGACTTGCCCATGCAAGGACTAATCAGAAAAATAATCAAGGAAATAATTAAAAGACAATGAAACAATTTGGAATTTGTCCTATGTTCTTGTCTAGACTCAAGAATGTGCAACTGTGTAACTGAGATTAAACGCAAAAGGCTGGAGTTTAATTCACTCAGTGTTGGCTCTGATACCAACCTGTCACACCCCGACTTTCCACGTGTCACCGGTGGGCCCGGTGGGGAGTATCGTGACGTAGTTGGCAACACAATAGTCAAACAACACAATTATATAAATGCACAGCGGAAGCAAAAGATAAATTATATATTACAATCCGAATTTTAGAGTAATATCCAGTATTACAACGGAAAGTAAAGGATCCACAGGCGGATCTTAAACATATCATTTGTTCAACAGACTTTAGACGCCTAGAACTTGCAAGATTCCTTATTAGCGCCCTGAGCTTCCAGCTAATTACGTTCAGTACCTGTCACTTAACCTTTTTGGAAAATACGTCAGTTTTCACTGGTAAATACACTCAACCGACTCATTTGAAAAGAGTTTAAGAAAATTGATTTGGATGCACGTGGCACAAAAATCTTTTATAATTTGATTAAAATGCACAGAGGCAAAATTAACCTTTTTAACTTGGAACAATTATAGTTATAACCTTGTATACATATTTACATGTTCGTTATACGTTCAGGGCCCGATGTAGAAACCGAGTCAAGATTAACAGACACGCCACAAGTATAGGCCCACAAGAGAGTGAGATACCGTTATTACGTAGTAACTGTCAGGTGTATGCCTACACCCCGTACCTAAGACGTGGCCATTTTATAATACAATGATGTCAAGGATATCCGGGACATGGTCATTAACCCCTAAAGGCTTTTATTTCAAACAATACAGATTAAACCGGGTTACCTCAATAATTTAATCACAATCCGATTAAACATTCAATACCCGACCAAGCGGTATCATTATACCGTATCCCAAGCCCGTATAGGGAAAATAAGTTAAGAGTATTTACCTGAGCTAGCTCCTGTCTTAAATAGCAAGAATCTAATAACTCAGCCGTATTCACTTAAGTAAGCATAGGTACCATTTACCGAAATGCTCTAGTCTGGAATGATGGTATAAATAACCAATTAGAATGCTAACGGGTCTTTAATTTAGCTTAAGCTTAGACCGGTTAGTCTTAAGGGAATATACGGTTCAGGCGCGTGATTAAGCGAAGACCGGAATAGAATGTCTTTTAGACCCGACAAGTTTGAAGACTTGTCTTAAATGGGTATTTCATACACATTCTGGATTTTGGGATAAAACCAATAAGGTTTGACCCGTTTCGGCTAATTTATGTAAATTTGTTACATAAACCGAACCGTACGCGTAATAAGCGTGACGGGTATTCATGAGAGCCATATACAGGTTTCCTAAGTTAATTATGCCTCAAATATGTTGTGACATCAGTAAGATGCCTTTCATTATGCCCGAAACGTATATAAACACAAACTAGGCCCCGTAGAGGTAGTTTGGTCATTTAAAAGGTTATAAAAGAGTTTAAGTATTTACCTGAGTTACAGGTCTGATATAATCAGCAAAAATACTTATTTTGATAAGTTATAACAGTAGGTTAAAGTATATATGTGAATTTACCAAGTATAACCAAACTATGCCCCGTAGGGGTATTTTGGTAATTTCACATAAGCCGAAAAGCTCAAAACTGAGGTCTGAGTTTATCAACCTTTGCTTACTGTTAAAATATCATAATTCGCCTCATATATCAGTAGGTATCAACCCGGGTATGTCTAATATAATTTTAATACATACTATGCGTTAAAAACGCTAAATAAGGCGATTAAAGGCCATTTCCGGGTTTGATACTTAAATCTGATATTTTTATATTTCCAGAAGGCTTAAAATAATTTATTTATCATATGTGATCAGTAGCAAAAGGTTTGGAGTCGTTTAGATAAGTAAACTCATTTTATGGCCCGTAAGGGCAAAACCGACAATTACCGGATTAAGCCTACGACTACTAGTTATGCTCAGCCTAAAATTAATTAAAAATCTTTAAAAATCCCAAAATAATATATTATATCAGTGGGTATTAAGTTTGATACCAAAAAGTAGGCTTGACTAGGCTATACGCTAATTACGCCGTTTTATTAACATAAAGCTTTAATTTTGCGATATTGAGCATAACTCTTAATCTATAAGTCAAACTGATGTCAAACTTTGCATACAAGTTTATATATCAGTAACTAAGGTTTCTACACTTTTACATTTTCATAAATCATGTTTTAAGGTAATAAGGGCATAACGGTCAACATATGAGCAATTAACGGAAATATGCATATTAATTGGATAACTAGTGAACCAAGGTGTATAATCATAGAGGGTTGTTCTAACATGTAACCTAATCCAATTTAAGCTCTGAGGCATTTCTAAAACATGCCTAAACGGGTCAGAACTGAAAGTCAAAGTGAAAGTCAAACTATGCGACTTTCGGTTCCGAACCGAGTCTAAACAGGAAATAGTCGGGTTGAACATGTTTGGACATGTTCTTACACTAATTACTAAGTTATAACAATGATCAAACAGGTTGTATATGTTCTAGATAGCTAATTATGCATAAATAGCATTTTAGGCTTCCTGTTGACTTTTTAAGAATAGGTTTGACCCGACTTTTGACCTGGTTAGAGTGGTGATCAGGGGAAACCCTTTTGAGGTTTTATTACCCACATAAATACCAACCTATAACTACTTTCAATTCGAGATATGACTGAGCCATTATTGACTAATCTCGAAGTCAAACCGTAATTACGACGGTTTGACTTTTAGCTAATTAACCTAGCTAAACTTAATTAGAGAAGGACAAGAACACTTACTGAAGTCCTATGCACGAGATATGATCACTTGAGGCTGCTTGATAGCTCCAGAAATGATCCAAGAGTGCAGGAGAAGTTGTGAGGAATGTTTGCAACATGAAGGCCCTTATATAGCAAGTTCAATCACCACAACATGTTGACAACAAAGTCTAGGACTGCCCACAACTGATCAACACTTGTTACTAGTGCTTAGGGGTGCCTAGGGGCCGTCCACATGTGAGAAAAACCGGCTAAATGGGTTAAAATCGCGCATAACAGGCAACAGCCCGTTTTCTGGTTGCTGGGCATTTGTTGCGCACCGTAACAAATATTTGTTGCGGTGCGCAACAAATAGGCAGAATGAAAAACTTTGGCCTTTCAAGCATTCGAAAGGGCAACCGACTTATTTCTTGCAATTTGACCCCTTCTTATTTACCTACAAAGGCTTTAGGACTTATACCCACTTTGCCAAGTCCCTGGGCATTTCCGGTTAACCCGAAAAGTCATAACTTTCAACGTTAACGCTTTAACCCTCGCATACGGATTTGATCATAACTTTCTCATACGGTAACGAAACTTTATGAAATTTATGTCGTGCATTCTAGTGAGCATAATTAACAGTTACAAAGCTTCGGGTTTGTCAAAAGGTCACTCAGAGGTATATCTTTAACATGTTGACTCATTTGACCCCTGTAGTTTGTAATCTCTCACTTTTAGCTTCGTATGATCCATGATTTATTCGTTTGATGTTATAAACATCATGTAGGGTTATTATGAAGTATATTTATTCACTGTTGACACTTAGAACCCGTATAAACACATACTTTCCATGTTTGTCAACTTTAGTCCTTTTATAACATTCTTTCACACGTTCAAACTTTATGACACGTGTCAACACATTATAGGACGTGAATTTTCGAGGTGTTACAGTGAATTTATATCACATGCTTTTAATGATTATTGCATGTCTGTAGGAATTATTGTTGAGCACCCTGTTGCTCATGTGCACACACAAAATGGTTTAGCTGAATCATTTATTAAACGTCTACAACTAATAGCTCGACCATTAATAATGAGGACAAAACTTCTTGTATCCGTTTGGGGTCATGCAATCTTACATGCTGAATCATTAGTTCGCATAAGACCAAGTGCAAATCATGAATACTCTCCCCAACAAATTGCATCTGGCCAACAGCCAAATATTTCCAATATAAGAATTTTTGGATGTGCAGTTTATGTCCCAATTGCACCACCACAACGCACAAAAATGGGACCTCAAAGAAGATTGGGAATATATGTTGGATATGATTCACCTTCTATAATAAGATATCTTGAACCTTTAACAGGTGATGTCTTTACAGCACGGTTTGCTGATTGTAAATTTAATGAAACATCTTTCCCTGTATTAGGGGGAGAGAATAAAGATAAAAAAAATAAGGAAAAAGGATGTCACATGGTGTGAACCTTCATTATTATATCTGGATCCAAGAACTAAACAATGGATCCAAGAAATTGCAAATCAATTGCCTGATGCATTTACTGATATAAATAGGGTTACTAAATCTCATATACCAGCTGCTAATGCTCCAGCTCGAGTTGAGATCCCTAATAAGGCAATAGATAATAATATGACTTATGAGTCTCAGAAACGTTTAAAACGTGGAAGGCCAATTGGTTCGAAGGATAAAAATCCTCGAAAAAGAAAAACGCTTATAAATGAAATTGACCAAAAAGAGAAAAATCTTGATCAAGCGATAAATACCGAAACCTCTCATGAGGAAGATGTTGATGATACTAACAAAGAGATATCAATCAACTATGGTCATACACATATAATATGGAACCGAGATGAAATGGAAAATATGGGTAAAATATTTTCATATTCGGTTTCCAGAGAGATTATGAGCGGAGAAGATGCTCCTGAACCAAAGTCTGTCAATGATTGTAAAAATAGACATGACTGGGGAAAATGGAAAGATGCTATTGTAACACCCTTTTATTATTTTAAAGTTTTTCGTTTATATAACGAAAATAAACATGTATTTACGATTAAGGATCCGTAGAAAATACGAGTAATTTTAATCTTTTGCAACTTAAAAGTTTACAACATAAAAAAAATAAGTTCGTCGTTTAAAATGACAACGGAATGCCGTGCGGAAGCTTGTATCTTGATTGTGTTCGGTCCTACAACGAGCTTGATCTTCATCCGTAAGCTTACTAAAGTTTACATGTAATCAAAACCAACACCAATGTTAGTTTTGATACTATTATAACTAGTTTTATCAAGTCCCTTTATCAAACAAATGAAAATAAAATAATTTTTTCCAAATCGTGCCTCCCGCGACACGCGGAAGGAGTCCTTTGTTCTGTCGCGTGTCGCGACAATCGTCGCGTGTCGCGCCCCAATTACTGGATCCCGTCGCGTGGCGCGGGGGAAGCTAATTTCCAGCAGGTCCGTTTCTGGATCTGCATTTTCTGCCCAGCTCAAGTTTTTAACAAAAACTAAACTTTGAATGACCCTAACTTTTTATCTAAATGTCCGTTTTCCACGATTCTTTTTCCTACGCGTTAGTAATTTAATTCTCCATCTTATGGAGTTAAAACATGATATTCAACTACTTTAAAAATTCATATTTCAAGCTCTGGGCTTGAAATTCCCTTTTTTTTATGCCTATACTTCAACACTTAACTAAACTTTACTTTAACATAATACATGTTTCTAAACGACTCATAAGGGTCGTTTATCCGATTTACTCAACAAGGGCGTTTTGGTCAGTTTTAGTCCCTCTTTTACTACGAAGGACCTATACTACTTATTTGACCAAAATCACACTTTTCACTATAACTTATTCATGCGTACCTGGCTCGGGTCATAATATTGACCCGTTTCAATACCTTTCACTATTAATCACTAGTTAATAGTAACGCGAACCTTATGTTAATTCCTGTGAACACAAAACTCAACAAGCGATTATCAATGTTATTGTCAAATGGTGTTAACAACACCATTCTAAATTCCTTTTGTCTTATATGTAGTGATGCAATGATGACATCACTATTATGATGTCACCATTAAAGATGATGACATCACCCTCTTTCAGATCCGAAACGAGACTGAGACTCGACATAAGACGAAGACGACAGATGTATGCACTAACAGACTCCCCCTCAGATGTTGACGAGTCTTAAGTGTCGAGTCTTTACAATCTTCAGTCTTTGTGCTTCACTCTTTCAATCAGCATCAACAGACTCCCTTTAACAATGTGCTGGCATTTCTTCAGATCTTCAGCATCATTTGCTTCAGAATCGTAGTCTAGCTTTCACAGGTTCAAGATCTTTGCCTTGCTCATGCTTTGTCTTCAGAGCCTTCAAATATCGGAACCTGGCTTTTCAAACATAAGCTTCTCAAAATCGATCAACCTGGCTCACATCCAGCTTTTCCTCAAACCTGCACCATCTCTACCTCAAAGTAAATTTTACAATTTTAAACATTAACATGTATACATCAACTCAAAACCTTCCTCAAATCAAACATTTTATCAATAATAATCCTGATGAACCACTTGAAAAATAGATTAAAACATATTTGATTTTCAAACACATAGACTCCCCCTCACAACATTGTCATCATGTCTAGCACTTGGAATTTTGAAAATCAGCTCTCCAACACCAGTTGTCGAAAATCTTTTTGATTTTTTTTTAAATTATGCTAAAACACACTGAAAATCTTTTTGGAATTTTGAATGTAAAGAAATGCAGTAAAGAAATATTTACAGACAATATTTTTGTGAGTTCGTGTAAGAGGATCATATCAGTTTTTGAGACAAATCACCAACACCGTTAAGCTTCATTTCATTTTAAGTTCTAAACAATTCACCTAGATTGTCAGTATACTGGTCCACTTAAATTTTCACACAAATTTCAATTGTTCCGAGATACGATATTAATGTTTTAAGCACTTAAACTTATTCGCGTGTCCCACTACTTGAATATACTCCCGTATCCAGATCCCAATATTCAGTCTTACAGGTGAGTATACCACAGATGATATCTGTAAAGGGGTTATATTGCAAGGGCCGTGAGAGCTCAGGTCGATACTTCCGTATACGCAGAGAGATGATGGCTTCGACTTTTGGTGTGTCCCCTTTAGAGGATCTTTTTTACAACAACAATGACTATCAATTTTATTGTTTCATCAATTTGCTGAGGGCGGCGCTATGTTTCAAGCAAGCGAAAAGTATTCTCCGGGGACTAGGCCATTGCTTCCGCAAAATCAGAAGTCCCGGGATAATACCCCAGATATCACTGAGCATAAAGACCTAGTATCTCAGAAAGAGGGACCTTTCAAACAAGATTTCGGGGGTTACCCATATATCCAAGAAGTTGTTCCCCACGATATAAGCAAGTTTGATTTTAGGTTTATATCTCGTCACAATCTACTAAATGTGCAAAAACCTACTGGCATATCCGCAGTGAGATTGTTTATCACACTTTAACTTTTCATTTCTTTAGCATGTTGTGACAGTCTACTGATGTACTATCATTTCCTCTTCTTTGACACAAAAACTCATTTTTGATTTTATCATGTTTTTGTCTTTTTCAAATTTTCTAATGTTTTTGGATTTTCTGAAAAAAAAAACTTACTCCCCCTAAAATGCAAACACATTTCAGGAAATTTGAAAACAAACTGTACAGAAACATGACAACTGATATCGAATCACTTCAAATCGCCATCCACTTGGCATAAACAATCAGAACTCCCCCTTTCACAAAACTATTTTCTCATTATGATTTCAAAACACTTAAGTTTGTTTTAACCAAAATGATTTTTCCGGAAAATAAGTTTTGTTAATTTTACCACTTTGTAGGTTAGGGGTTTGGTTCATCATATTGTCCATTCAATCACTTGTATGAGGATTACATCAAGTTCAAACTAATGACCTTGAGTAATCACTTTGTCAGAATCAACCTCTTACCACTTGTAAGTATATCCAAAACATTTAATCACATGTAGGAATAAATCATCTACACAAACCATTTTACCAATCAAAATGCCGATTCCTGCTTCGCACTTACCAACCTGGAAGCTCCGGCAATTCCTCAATCTGTAAGAATTTAGACAATTTTAAAAATTTTCACAAAAAAACAAGTTTAACAAGAATGATGCCGATTCCTGATCCACGATTACAAACTTGGGATCTCCGGCAAGTCAGGTTTTTCAAGCAAAGAAAATGTCCACCCAAGCCTTACCAGCCTTGAGTGTTTTCAATTCAGATTCAGTTGGGGTGTAAGTTGCTTTCTTTGTAGCATATAAATCTTTTACCCCTTTAACTTTCCCATCGACCATCTTTCCGAAAATTTTCTTCACATTTCCATTAAATGCTTTCTCAACATCAAAATTATCCTTCTCAGAATAAAACTGATTTGAGATTTCAACCTTCCCAATCTTTTGTTTAAAATTCTCAGTTCTCAATGGTGGAAAGTTCTCATCATTCATTGACGGAACTGAGTTTTCATCAATATTAATCTCAGACTGTGGCTCGTCTGACTTTGTGGAATCAGATTCATCGCCAGATTTTACCTCTGATTTCTTAACAACCCATTTTTGGTTGTCAAGTTTCACACTTCTTCTGTAAAATCTTTTTGAACATTCACCAACTTCATATGTAGAATTTTTAAACACTTTAAATTTCTCAGTTGGTGGTTCGGTTTTATCAACAACTACTTCTTTTAGTTTTTCTGAGACTCCCTGTTTTGTCTTAGTTGCTCTGGGACAGTTCCATGCAATGTGACCAACTTCATTGCATCTAAAACAGGTTCTGGTTTCTTTCTTCTGAGAAGTTCCAATCTTCTTTTCAGCAAAAAATTCTTGATTTGTTTGTCTCTAAAATGAGCTATTCTTTTCTTCTTCAGCAGACGGACCTGAAACAAATTTTGTATTTTTAGAAATTTTCTCATTTTTATAATTTTCTGGTGGTATAAAACCTAAACCTTTCCTTTTGAAATTACCGTTACGGTTTGGTTTCTTTTGACAACCAGAACCGGAACCATAATTCTTTTTCTTGTTTAAACGCTGTTGAACTCTTGAAGTGTATTTATTAGGTTTTCCAGTAAGATTTAAATCTTTTATTTCAGAAATATTAATTTCTGTTATTTTGAAAACCTTTTTGATCATGTCAAACCAAACACTTCTTATTGGAAATTCTTTATCAAAATATAATTTGTCAGAACCATTCAAAGTATATGCAACTTCAAATGTTTCGTCATTCAAATTAGATTTTGACAACAAAAATTCTTTACTATACACCCGTTTTCCCGACGACTTTGAACTCTTTTCAGACGAACTCGAACTTCCGACAGACTGACACGAACTTTCGGACTCGGACTTTGACTCTGACTCCTCATCCTTATCCAACACCTGATCGACCATTCTTTTTATTAATTTGGACTCATGATCTGTGTCGGACGCTGTGAACGTGACGTCAATGTTGTCTGGTAATACATCGGTTAACTCGGACTCCAACTTTATATTGACTGCCTTTTTTACTTGTTCCTCATTCGGTTTTCTAGGCGAATACCCTTCCCAAATTGGAGGCGGACACTTGTTATAACATACACTCTGTTTCTTACCAGTATCCGTTTTCTTCTTTGACTTCTTATCTTCGTCTTTAAACGCCTCAAAACCTGCAACAGTAGGATAAATTCTATCAATTATGTAATCACAACTTGTATAACTTCGCAGCAATCGTCTAATTCTTTCATTCTCGGCTGCTTCACTATCCAATTCTTTCTTCCATTTCGCACATTCTTCAATGTAAAAATTTATCTCTTTCTGCTTCGACATCATTGTTGCATTCAACATCTTCAAAGCTTTCTCTCTTTCAGAGTTAGTCTTTTCCAGACTATTCACAGTTCTGTTCAATACATCATATGACTCTTTCAAATTTTTTACATCAAACAACAACTTTTCTTTCAACTTTTCTAACTCACTAAACCTCTCATCTTTTTCTATACATTGTTTACATGACTCTAAACAAGTAAGACAAGGTTTTGTGATTTCAACTATCTTTTCTATCTCCACCATCTTTTCAACTTCAACTATCTTTTCCACTTCCACTATTTTCTCAATCACTTTGACTTCCTTCAATTCTTTTGCAGCTTTTCTCTCTTTGAGTTTCTTCAATTTATCTGCAAAATAAAATTCAAAACTGTTAGAAGATAAATGAGATTTTCCAATGTTTATCTGTTCAACTTCTTCATCATCATCACTGCTTTCAGAAGAAACAGATTTTCCATCTTGACTCTCCTCATTATCCGACATCACATCCATCCACTCCTTCATCAACTCTGGCTTTTGCACAATCTGAGCAATAAAAGCTTTAACAATAGGATCAGCTGGAATAAACTTGTCCCAGCTAAAACCATCAGCCACTTTCTCGTCATCTTGTTTACATCTTCGATCATTTTCCCATGTGCCGTTTGTGAATCTTTTTGTTGATGTGGTAGATGAGTGATTTGTTGATATATGGACTTCTTATAATAATCATCTTTTCCAAAAGAATCCTTTGCTCCTCTTGGCTCCTGATTCTTGCACTCTCTTTTAAAATGGCCTTTCTCCCTGCAACGAAAACAGACAACTTTAGATTTATCAAAACCTAAATTAGAAAGATTTGCATCCAAGAAATCACTTCTTCCTGTAATCATTCTAAATTTTTCTGCTCTCTTCAACACACTAGCTAATGCCCATTTAATGTCCATCAGTTCCAACTCCTCTGCATCGATCTGGTCATAATCTTCCTTTTTGAGCATCGGATTACCAATTTTTCCGGCAATCAACCCTTCATAAGATTCTAATGCAGTGACCAGTAATCCCATATGACTTTTCACAACTTCTTCAGAATAATTTTGTCCATTTTGAAGATGTATAGCCACATTACACTAAATCAGATGCCCATTTCCAACACTAGCACTTTGAACACTTGGAGGATTAACACTTGAAAATCCACTAGTGTTAACTGAACTTTGAATGCTTGTTCCAGATTGATTTCCTGCACTAAACGCAGTTTGGATCTTTGGACTTGCTTCAACTGTCTGAACATTTCCTTTATAATACAGTTTGATATCTTGCTGATTACTTGAACTGTTCATTCTGGCAATTTTCTGCTGTTCAAGATCCTGTGCCTCTAGCTTTTCAATAAACTGAGCAATTGATAATCTGCTAAACTGTCCAGAATTTTTCAAAATCATCAGATATGTACCCCATTCCTTTTGTGGTAATGCATCAGCAAGCTTTTCTACCCATTCTGCTGGAGTTTTTGTAATCTTCAACTGTGACATGGTGCGTACAAGATGACAATATCTCTCAATGAGAGTCTTTGTTGTCTCACCAGGCATACAAGTAAACAATTCAAACTCTTTTTTCAACAAAGCTGCTTTACTCTGTAGCATTTCTGTACTTCCTTCAAATTTCTTTTTAAGAGCTTCCCAGATAGAATAAGCAATGTCATCATGTTGAAGCAACACAAATATATCCTCTTTAACAGCTTGTTGTAATAGATTGATCATCATTTTCTCTCCTTTATAACTTTCTCTCTCTTGCTATGTGAATTCTGAAATGATTTTACCAACTCCCACTGAGTTTTGTGGCCTCTCATATTCAGTTTCAATGCTTTCCCAAGCTTTTAAATGGTTCGCTTGAACCCAATTCTCGAAACGTTTCTTCCATCCATGATAGTCTTCAATTCCCATAAGTTTTGGGGGTTTTTGCATTGTTCCGGTTTCATTCTCCATGTTCATGTTCTTAGCAATGTCAGCCGGAGTAGTCGATGTTGAAGCAAACGCGTTGTAGAATTCAGAATCCATGTTTCTCAAACAAGCTTTCAAACTAACTAGTTCACCTAGTAAAAACACCTGAACGAAACAAACAAACAAAACACAATCAGTTTATAGACTTATCAATTAACAGAATAAGACTGATACTCGAACTAGTGATTATTCTATGCGGACTGAGGTTTAAAATTGCAAACCGTGTAAACTGCTATGACCCAGATCAAAATCGAATGACCTGACCCTTTTACATGCAAACTGACGGACTTTCAAAACGACCTGATGAACCTTTAAACACTTTGAACTCTAAACCGGGTGACCTGAACTTAAGTCCAAATGACCTGGACTTCTTGATTGTAAGCACTATACAACAAAAATGACTTGATCACCTTTAACAATAACACATGGGCCGATGATTCTCAAAATAAACTGCAATCGTGAACTGCCATCAAGTTGAACTTTGATTGTTTGATTATCACAATGGCCAACAACTTTGATTATTACTTTATTATCTGCCCAAGATCACATGCAACATTTATAGAACAGTGTGTAAACTTTTTACATGCAATCCATTTAATAGCTGACAACTACACAAGCAAGCAATGAGTTGATGGTCGACAACCTTTAAATGTTCATGGGCTCTTTTAATGAATGATATTGATTGGGCCGTCCAATATGACTTTAATGTTACACATGCAAATTTTAAAATTTCAACAACACATACAAATCGATATCATCATGCATATAGCCACTTAAACCGGTAATTTGATATGATTCACATGGGCCTGACTAATCACGTGAATTTATATTTTCAAGACAATATTCAACAGACAAAAATTACTCTTCACAATTCAATAACTGGCAAGTTTTATCAAACCAAGCAATCTGAACTTCAATTTACGAGACCCTAAATGAAAACATCACATGCACAGACACAAAAACATGTTAAATCACACAACTCGATGCACTTTCAAACAATTCACACGTTAAAGTTTTGGAGCGGAATCAGACTATGTATCTCAGGAGCGAAAACAGCAAGTTATCAGGAGCGAAATCAGAAAGTTATTAGGAGCGAAATTAGAAAGTTTGTATCCCAATAGCGAAATCAGAAATATCCATTACGAGCGAAATCAGCCCGGAGTCCATTTTGGTCCATTTTTAGCCCGATTTTAGCTATGAAACTTTCTAGGATTTGTCTAAGTCCAATTATCTATAAACTGTGAAATTTTGAATTGATTTTGACCGATAAAACTTCTTGAACTGATGAAAGAAGGTGTAGAAACAAGAATTTTCAATCAAATACGGCTGTAAACTTCAGAACTCCTCCAACTGGCTCTGATACCACTTGTAGGATCGTATACGGACCTTAATGAGTCTTTCAGAGGAGTTTTTATCAGTTTCAGGTGCGGAAAACAAGTAACTGATGTAGAAACAGCTAGCAATTCACTTTTAACACCTTTTGTATTGATTTATAACAGATTACATGCAAACGTCACACCGGCAGCACCTCGGTATGGAAATTCAGGAAAGATACAACTGATTTCGCTCATGGCCTATTTATACTAGTCTTGATTTCGCTCAAAGAAGAACACAACCAATAGGAGTGGAATCAAGTTTCGGGCGGAATCACAAACATGTGATTACGAGCGGAATCTCTGAACATATATAAATCTGATTCTAAATTCCTATTGTCTTATATGTAGTGATGCAATGATGACAACACTATTATGATGTCATCATTAAAGATGATGACATCACCCTCTTTCAGATCCGAAACGAGACTGAGACTCGACATAAGACGAAGACGACAGATGTATGCACTAACACTAAAAGCATCACATACACGAATTTAGTCAAAACTCACTTAGCACATGCAAGAGTAATCATCAAATCCCTAGTCTTTAATACTAATTCATCAAGTTTTTCAACTAGGGTTTGTTTCTAAACATGAATTCATCCTAGTTTCACCCAAACATCAATCATTCAAGCTTGAATTTCGATTTTTCATAAGTTGATAAAAAATCTCAACTTCATAAATATCAAAAATTTGACATAACTTACAATCCCCACGACTAGGTGATCGTTTCTACGTGTTCATGCATTTGATTCGAGCTAATCTTGGCCTTCAATTTGATGAATTTGGGTGAGCTAGGGTTTCACCCCTCTTTCTCCTGCTCCTGCGATCGACCACACACCCATGTGTATGTTTTGTATTTTTTTTTTAAACCTTTAAATTAAACATCATTCCTATTGCCCACTTTTAGTCCCTCAAAGTTTAAGGGTTTTATAAATGGGTTAGTTACTACAAGCTCCTCATTTGTTTTACCAACCATAAATAACTAGGTTAATTATTCCTAGTAAATATAGCGGGTTTCGGGAGTTATTAACCAAGTTTATTCTAAGTCCCGTTAACTCGGGCCTTTCATAACTTTATTTTCTCAAGCATTTATTTTCCTTTTTAATTAATATTAGGATTATTTGTTTAAGTCCTAATATTCACCGGGTTAATTTTACCATTAACGGTATTTTATCCGTCTTTTAGTATTAACGTGGTTTGATTACCAAACCCGTTTTCGGGATGTTACAAGTCTACCCCCCTTAAAGAGGTTTCGTCCCCGAAACCTTTCTTACATATTTCCTTAGGTTCAACTCTACGTACTTAGTTTCAGCAACTGCTTGAGCATTGCTCGCATATAATAATCTTACCAAAAGTATGGTAATGCGTTCTTGGTTTTAAGGCGTATGTGCTTCTCACGTGTAAGGCCATTACTTTCAGCTTGTATTTCTTATTCTGATCACTTGTTTGGCCGAGTTGTCATCAGATCACTCGGTTATATTTATTTTCAACATGCTTACTTCAAGCTAATCTTATATTGACAAGTGCTTTGTATAAGTCGTAACACTAACCTGACTTTAAAAGGTTTTTACCGGCTAGACTGATTAGTCGTCGTCATCTTTTTTTTCCGTCATTAGGGTATATCTTATTGCCAACCCGGCCTTTTACGTGTTTTCTGATTTTCATATCTCGTAACTCACGTTACGACTTGACTGTATTCTATATCATTTTCGATATTTCTTTTCTTGTCTGTGAGCGTGCCACGTCACGTTTAAGTCTAATTCGACTTTTCTTTATCATGCTTCTTCTTTTCGAACGTATCGTCTCGCACCCATCGGTGTTAAGACCCATATTCTTTGATTTATTCATTTCCGAATTCATCTCATAGTATTCATATGTGTTAAAACGTTGTTTCTTACCAAAAATTGAATTTTTTTTTGCTTTTTAACGCTGCCGTTACCCCGTTTGCGTTTACTCATGCCATCTGGCATTATATTATATTTGACCCGTTCAACTTTAAAATAAGTGAACATAATTTATCAAAATTTCTATTTACATCATCTTGTCGCCTTTTAGTCACGACTCAAAACCCGAGTCTTTTAACTTTCCATCCGAGTTCCGTTTCTCGGTCTACGCATGTGTTTAAATCCTTACCCATCAACCAGGTGTTTTACCGAAGTCGTTATTATTGCAACCCTCCCGATATGCATTAAGACTTCGCTTCACTTTTATATTCCGACTTTGTCCTCAAGTTGGACGTTTTACAAAAACGGCCCGTTAAGAGACTTATTTGCATTCTCCGGGTTCGAGTGTAAGTACACCCCCTCCCAATGCATGTCTTAATCATTTTACATGAATTTTTTTTAGTTTAACGTTTTCTTTTTGGCTCATGTCAATTCCAAGGAATTTACATCCAAGTATTTATCCCCTTCCGTTGTCATTTCGGTAATGACTTTACCCACTTTTGTGACGTAACACAATTTATATAATTGTGAACTCTTTTGTCATTTTTGCCCGTTTAAATATTTTAGTGAAATTTTTCACTTTTGTCCACCAGACCTTTCACAATCCCTTCGCTTTTAACCCATTTAATTAACTTAGCGAAACCTATTTCTTTTATACTAACTTTATCTCCCGTTATTAGTTTACGCGGGGAGTTACAACCAGTTTCCTTGTTTCATTCTATTGACCCGTAGGTTCTTTCATTTAGCCGCGTAGGCTATTTCTTTATATTTTCACCTTTTTACCTTATTAAGGTGAGACCTCAACAATTCGTTTCTTTCTATTTGTGACCCGAAGGTCTTTTTGGTCCCGTGACCTTAGCATCATTTATAATCTCGTAGAGTATAATAATCCCGTAGATCATCTTTTATTCAAGTCTTTATTCAAATGTATATACATTTATATATGTATATGGCATTAAGTCACCCTTTTATGTTCGAAATCATTTATTTTCGCCTTGATATTTCCTTTGACCTTGACCGTAGTCTAAGGCTACATTTGTTTTCTTTCGGACAAATTTTTTTTTCTTTTTGTTTTGTCCCTTCACTCGGGCTCATTATCCTAGTGTAATACGCTTCCGTCACACGGCTGTGCGTTTACTTTATTATCAATTATTCTGCTCATTCGATTCATTTGGGTACTTTTTAATTTGTCCCACTCACCCCCGTCCTTACTACATCGGATGTAAGCATGTCCATCATAAAAAGTTCATGACATCATGTGTTCACTACTTACTTGGCCAGAGTAAGCGATCAACACCTGACACTCATGACCTTTTTATAACTTTCACATTACACCCCATGTAAGTAACGCCTCTATTTAGATTTCTTGGAAATAATATCCTTGATAGGTATTCTATTCAGGTTTTTCCAAGTTTTTAATCTACATATGCAACGGTCAGTCTCTATGTATTTGTTGCATATTACTATTCGTGCAAAAATTTATAACGTGCACCTGTAATGCTTGCCCTAACGGGCTTTCCTTGCTGTTCACCTTACTCGCGACTGTTACGCGATTTGGGTCCTTGGAGAGTACGCTTTGCTCGTCATACTTCGGACCGTTCCTTCGTCATATCCTAGATTTGTTACACTCCCGCTATCTTCAGATGCGAGTGCCCTTCGACTAAACATTTACAAAAGTTAGTAATTTCGACATTAATAAACGCCCGTATTGTAATATAATGCTTTTTACTGTACGTACTAACGCACGTAATTTCGTCAACTATGTTTATCATTTAATTGAGGTAACGTGAATTACACGCTAACCCTATGTGTTGTCCACAACACTTTAATCATGTTAATCATTAATATACATGTACTTACCAGATTTGCGATCAAGCCTCGAACCGAACACACTTACTCTTTTAACCTTGAGCTCTGATACCAACTTGTAACACCCTTTTATTATTTTAAAGTTTTTCATTTATATAACGAAAATAAACATGTATTTACGATTAAGGATCCGTAGAAAATACGAGTAATTTTAATCTTTTGCAACTTAAAAGTTTACAACATAAAAAAAATAAGTTCGTCGTTTAAAATGACAATGAAACGCCGTGCGGAAGCTTGTATCTTGATTGTGTTCGGTCCTACAACGAGCTTGATCTTCATCCGTAAGCTTACTAAAGTTTACCTGTAATCAAAACCAACACTAATGTTAGTTTTGATACTAATATAACTAGTTTTATCAAGCCCCTTTATCAAACAAATGAAAATAAAATAAAATTTTCCAAATCGTGCCTCCCGCGACACGCGGGAGGAGTCCTTTGTTCTGTCGCGTGTCGCGACAATCGTCGTGTGTCGCGCCCCAATTACTGGATCCCGTCGCGTGGCGCGGGGGAAGCTAATTTCCAGCAGGTCCGTTTCTGGATCTGCATTTTCTGCCCAGCTCAAGTTTTTAACAAAAACTAAACTTTGAATGACCCTAACTTTTTATCTAAATGTCCGTTTTCCATGATTCTTTTTCCTACGCGTTAGTAATTTAATTCTCCATCTTATGGAGTTAAAACCTGATATTCAACTACTTTAAAATTTTATATTTCAAGCTCTGGGCTTGAAATTCCCTTTTTTTATGCCTATACTTCAACACTTAACTAAACTTTACTTTAACATAATACATGTTTCTAAACGACTCATAAGGGTCGTTTATCCTATTTACTCAACAAGGGCGTTTTGGTCAGTTTTAGTCCCTCTTTTACTACGATGGACCTATACTACTTATTTGACCAAAATCACACTTTTCACTATAACTTATTCATGCGTACCTGGCTCGGGTCATAATATCGACCCGTTTCAATACCTTTCACTATTAATCACTAGTTAATAGTAACGCGAACCTTATGTTAATTCCTGTGAACACAAAACTCAACAAGCGATTATCAATGTTATTGTCAAATGGTGTTAACAACACCATTCGACCCATTTAGTCTAATTGACCATTCGTCCGTATGAAATGGTGTTTAATTACCATTTCACCCCTTTAAACCTATCCCGGTTTTCTCCTTGAACTCTTTTTACTTAAAACTGTTTCTTATTTGTTCGTCATTACATGACTAATTTACCATTTTACCTCTTTACCATAGTTCATGATTTCTTACCATTTTCCTTTGTTCCGACTCGCATTAAATCGTGTCGGACCATCATATTCCAATCACTTAATAGAATTTATATACAATACTTGCAATTAAGTAAATTGTAAATAATGTAAAGGGGCGTAAGCTTTACTTACCTTGAATTCCGATTATGCTTTTCCACGCATATTAGTTCCGTTTGACCCGCTTCTACCCAAGCTTCCACCTAGCTTTTTGAGCGTCAATCTACCTTTTATCATTCGCAAGGTGATTAGATTAGTCATTAATATCAAGACTATCTCACCTTACGGACTTTATATCAAAATCACCAAATTGATTTCATTATTGGTCAGTTTGACTTTTAAAAGTCAAACGGCCTATAACACGAGCAATTACACAATCAAGTTCAACAATTCATTTAAGCAATTTGTCAAATATCCGATAGGCATTATTCTTACACTACCGTTTTAACTAGTTTTCTAATCAAATTCATTATACTTCTAATTTCTTTAACTAGTTCAAACGATTATCGTGACTAGTTTCTTTATTCATTTTTGCAAGAACCAAGGGTTCCCTTTTATAACGAGACCCGTTTCATCATACTATTTAGCATTCATCCGAATACCTATTATAATCAAGTTTCATAACTTGTTGTTTAGCCAAGCTTTAACATTAATTAGGCAAGTTCATATCACTGAAAATGGGCTGTTTTTGGTGACTTGTTTAACCTGTTTACAAGTCTTCAAAAATTGTGATTTTTTATGTGGCGTACCTCTCGGAGGGTTAGGCCTTGTGTTAAAATTTCAAGTTCTAACTCTTTACCAAAAATTCGTAAAAATTCATTTACTAAGCTGCAATCAGATTCGTCACTTCTGACTGCAGCTTACGGAAAAATTCATTAAAAATTACTCGTTTATCCGATTGAAAAAATTCCAATTGGCGATTCTTTTAATCGCTTAAAACTGTCTACAGTAAAAATTTGAGATCATAACTAAATCCCTAAATTGAGTTATGACATTCGTAATGGGCTGCAAATTCTGCCAGAAAACGCAGCTTGAACGTTTGATACGGAAAAATTCATAAAACGCTCAATTTTCGTCGAAAAAATGCGATTTCAGTGGGGTTTTAAAGATATTTCCTGGAATTACATTTTAGACTCAAGAAACACATGTTTTTGTCACGTTTTGTTCAGGTTACAGCCAATACAAGTTGGCTGTAAATTCTGATCAGAAGCTGTTTGAATTCAGCTTTCAATTTGAACATGTTTATGACATTATAACACTTATTCTTAGCAATCAAAACCCCTAAAAGCATCACATACACGAATTTAGTCAAAACCCACTTAGCACATGCAAGAGTAATCATCAAATCCCTAGTCTTTAATACTAATTCATCAAGTTTTTCAACTAGGGTTTGTTTCTAAACATGAATTCATCCTAGTTTCACCCAAACATCAATCATTCAAGCTTGAATTTCGATTTTTCATAAGTTTATCAAAAATCTCAACTTCATAAGTATCAAAAATTTGACATAACTTACAATCCCCACGACTAGGTGATCGTTTCTACGTGTTCATGCATTTGATTCGAGCTAATCTTGGCCTTCAATTTGATGAATTTGGGTGAGCTAGGGTTTCACCCCTCTTTCTCCTGCTCCTGCGATCGACCACACACCCATGTGTATGTTTTGTATTTTTTTTAAAACCTTTAAATTAAACATCATTCCTATTGCCCACTTTTAGTCCCTCAAAGTTTAAGGGTTTTATAAATGGGTTAGTTACTACAAGCTCCTCATTTGTTTTACCAACCATAAATAACTAGGTTAATTATTCCTAGTAAATATAGCGGGTTTCGGGAGTTATTAACCAAGTTTATTCTAAGTCCCGTTAACTCGGGCCTTTCATAACTTTATTTTCTCAAGCATTTATTTTCCTTTTTAATTAATATTAGGATTATTTGTTTAAGTCCTAATATTCACCGGGTTAATTTTACCATTAACGGTATTTTATCCGTCTTTTAGTATTAACGTGGTTTGATTACCAAATCCGTTTTCGGGGTGTTACAGCTATGCAAACTGAATTAAATTCATTAAACAAACGAAAGGTTTTTGGGCCTATTGTTATCACACCTAAGGCAATAAAGCCTGTAGGGTATAAATGGGTTTTCGTACGGAAAATGAAATGAGAAAAATGAGATTACAAGGTATAAAGCGAGACTTGTAGCTCAAGATTATTCGCAAAGGCCAGGGATTGACTATGAAGAAACATATTCTCCCGTGATGGACGCGATAACCTTTCGATACTTAATCAGCTTAGCAATATCTAAAAAGTTAGAAATCTATCTTATGGATGTTGTTACAGCTTACTTATATGGATCACTTGATAGTGACATATATATGAAAATTCCTGAAGGATTTAAACTCCCTGAAGCGTTAAGTTCAAAACCCAAAGAAATGTATTCGATCAAATTACAAAGGTCTTTATATGGGTTGAAACAATCTGGGAGGATGTGGTACAATCGTTTGAGCGATTACTTGATAAGTAAAGGTTATACAAATAATCTTATCTGTCCATGTGTCTTTATTAAGAAGACAACGTCAGGATATGTGATCATAGCTGTATACGTTGATGATCTAAATATAATTGGGACTAAAAAAGAAATTCATGAAGCAATTATTATTTTAAAGAAAGAATTTGAAATGAAAGACCTTGGAAAAACCAAATATTGTCTTGGTTTACAAATTGAACATATGAACAATGGAATACTTGTTCATCAGATGAATTATACTGAAAAGCTATCGAAACGTTTCAATATGGACAAGGCAAATCCTTTGAGCACCCCAATGGTCGTTAGATCACTTAATGTTGAAAATGATCATTTTCGTCCTTGTGAGGACAACGAAGAAGTTCTTGGTCCAGAGACACCATACCTTAGTGCAATTGGAGCACTTATGTATCTTACTAACTGTACGAGACCTGACATTTCTTTTGTAGTTAATTTGTTAGCAAGATTTAGTTCAGCTCCCACTAAAAGACACTGGAATGGGATTAAACATATTTTTCGATATCTTCGAGGTACTGTTGATTTAGGCTTGTTTTATCCTAATGATTCAAAAGAAGGGTTAGTTGGTTATGCAGATGCAGGTTATTTATTTGATCCCCATAAAGCAAAATCTCAAACTGGATACATATTCAAGACTGGAGGAACTGCAATTTCATGGCGTTCTCAGAAACAAACACTCGTTGCAACATTTTCAAATCATGCCGAAGTCATTGCACTACATGAAGCTTCAAGAGAATGTGTATGGTTAAGATCTATGACACAACACATACTAATATCTTGTGGACTAGAGAAAAACATAAATCTAACTCCAATCTATGAAGATAATGCAGCTTGTGTCGCGCAAATGAAGGAAGGGTATATCAAAAGTGATAGAACAAAGCATATACCACCAAGATTCTTTGAATATACTCGAGACCTTATTAAAGACAATCAAGTCGAGATGAGATATGTCCAATCCAGCAACAATTCAGCCGATCTTTTCACAAAAGCACTACCTACAGCAACTTTCAGGAAACACGTTCATGATATTGGGATGCGACATGTACGGAAAATGTGATAATCCACACATGACAATTTGAGGGGGAGCATTATACACGTTGCACATTTTTTTTTCCTTAGCTATGGTTTTATCCCACCGGGTTTTTCTTAGCAAGGTTTTTAATGAGGCAACATATCTGATCCACTGTGTATAATGCAAGCTGCACTCTTTTTCCCTTAGCTATGGTTTTGTCTCACTGGATTTTCCTAGCAAGGTTTTTAACGAGGTAGTATTTCAAAGCTAAGCACCAAAACGGAAGAACAACATAAAACAAAGAGCTAATGATTTATTCATCAAATAAATAAATGGGCATATGTCTGAGGGGGAGTATTATGAATTATTAGAGAAAGTGGCAGACATAGACCCCACCAGTTTTGTTTTATTTCCTTTTCTTTTCTATATAACGAATGTAATAGATTCGATAGAAAGAGAAATTGTGAAAAGAAGAGAGGAATATAGAGAAAGATATATTGAGAAAGTTTTAATCTCAATCTCTTTGTTTTATAACATGTTTGTTATATTTCTCAACTTTGTTTTTTGAACGGCAAATGTTACCAATAATTTTTAATTATTCTTCTTTGTTCAATTTTAAACCTAGACTTTCGTTTTAAGAGACATATGACTTCACCATTTTTTTTTTTACTTTTTTTTTTGAACGGCATGTTATATTTCTCAACTTAAAATCAATTATTCAAATTCCGTATTTTGTTCCCAAAAGTATCTTTCTTTGTCTTCCCGCAAGCCATGACTTTATAATCTTTTTTTTTTTTTTTGAATGGTTTTATAAATGCTTGTCCTCATTTTTCTTCTTCCCACATGATCCATCTTGCTCCCTCTCTTCTCACTCAAAACACACACAACAACACCACAAACTACACACAGTAAACTAGCAAGCATGGTGCTATCGCGGATGATATCGGACAGCGATGCCTCTGTATCCTCAACCTTCGCTTCTCGATACGTCCGCACTAGTCTCCCAAAGTCCGATTAACAAGATCTACACGTTTTCCGACAAACTTTCGACGTGAAATTTAATTTAAATTTTTGTGTTTGCAGGTTTAAGATGGCGGAGGACTCGATCCCTAAGGAAGCTGCGTTCCAGATCATAAATGATGAGTTGATGTTGGACGGAAATCCGAGGCTGAATCTAGCTTCGTTCGTGACAACGTGGATGGAACCCGAATGCGATAAGCTGATCATGTCTTCGATTAATAAGAATTACGTTGATATGGATGAGTATCCGGTCACTACTGAACTCCAGGTATATATATGCTTTCATTTGTTACGTTAGGCTCAACTTATTATTTGTATGCTGGTCGCACCCTCTCTCGTGAGTAAAAATAAAGAGATGATGTGACTGATTTAGTATAGACAGGATGGCGTTTAAAAAAGAAAAATAGTAAAGCGAGTACTCTTTAGCTAAAGCATAAAAGACTATTTTCTCTAAGATCGGGGTTTTAGTGATAACTTTGTTTGTTGGTTACGCGACATAAGATCATAACGTTTTTAGGTATATACAATTTTATAGAAGTTTTTGGGTATATATGTTTTCGACCACTTGGTTGAAATCTCAAGCTTCGCCGAGTTATTGTCTTTGGACAACAAATAAGTTGATAAGATCATCTTTTTAGATTTTACATCCCCATGGTACCACTTATGGGATTGCGATTGGGTATCTATCGCATAGTGGGCCCTCGGTGTGGGTTGGCACGATGGGCATTGATCTAGTGATTCTTTTACATATCCTATTATTATTGTTAAAAATATTGGAAATTATTTGATACCCCCTGTATGCAATCTTGGTTGGTAACTTAACGATAAGAAAGAAATAAATCTGATTTATGTATTTTTTTTAAACGATTCTTATTGTTTAATACTTAAAATATAAAATCATACATTAAATAATATTCTTTTTCCTGGTTAGTGTTTGATTTAGAACCGGCCATGCTTCGCGAAACACAAGGACTGATTCATTGATATCGTTATGGCCAATTAAAACCGGCCATTTTATTTTTTCCACATTAATTTAATATTTCAAAATATTAAAGTAAAATTTTATTATGTCCTTCCAAACTTTAATCATATTAAACTAAATCATTACCATCTGTTACAAAAGAGTCCAAATCAAATGTGTGGTTGACATACTGCCACTGCATAGATCATTTGATTTGATTTGCTTTTTCTAATAATTACCACTCAATAATATTCTCTATCTTTAAATATTATAAAAATAATGAATCTTTTAAAAGCATTTTCATTCCAAGTCTTTCTCATCTTTTACCCTTTATTCTAAAGATAATTGATTTAAAAAATACAAAGTTACTTAATTTGTCTAACTTTTTTAAGTAAGAGGGTATAACAAATATGATATATGAAATTTATTTTATTGTACAATATCAGTGAGTAATAAGAATAAAAAAAAAAAAACAGTTTAACACAATATGCTAGTTAAGTTAATACATAAACACAGCACTATAATACAAAAGTATGCTCTTATGGTTGAGAGGAGTGGTGTTAACATGAACTTGAAATTAAATTTACAGGTGTTACTTTAAAATTTTCCAACTAAATTTTAGGTTGAATATGTTTATTTAAATATGTCCAAAGCTTATGTACAAGGCTTGATGCAAAACTACTATCGAGCTGGGTGTCTCACTGGAAGCAGCCTCTCTATTCCTATGGGGTAGAGGTAAGGCTGTCTACATCTTACCCTTCTCAGACCCTACCTTTGCTTTGCTATTGGTGGAATTTATCGAGTATGATGATGATGTTTATTTAAATAGGTCAAGTACAAGTTAACCCATTTATTCTTATAATTTTTTGAGTGAACTGTCAAAATGGTCCCTGAGTTTTGGTCACTTTTAACACTTTAGTTCAAAACTCAAACCTTTTGAATCCGAGTCCCTATGGTTTCAATTTTGTTGTCATTTTCATCCAAAATCAAAATCTGGTCAGATTTTGAAGTTAACATCCAGTTTTTTTGTCTTTTTCCTCTCTTTCAATGAAGGGCAAAATTGTCAGATTTTTTTAGTTTGTTATAATAAAACGTTAAAAGATCATTTTCCCCTTCATTAAAAGGGTAGAAAAACACAAAAAAAAAAAAAAAACCCCTCGATTTTAACTGAAAAATCTTACTAAATTTTGATTTTGGATGAAAATGACAATAAAATTGAAACCACAGGGACTTAAAATCAAAAGTTTGAGTTTTGGACTAAAGTAACCAAACCTCAAGGACTATTTTGGCAGTTTACTCTAATAATTTTAATTACTTGTTTTATGTTATAACTTAAACTAAGAGTCTTTTATGTCAGAATTTAGTAGTGTTTTAAGAATCGCTAGGCGCTAGTTGGGCGGTAGGGTACCGACTGGCTATTAATAGGGATTAGTTGGAATTAATCGTGTCGAGATTTTTATATGTAATTTTTAGTTATATATATACACACACAATTTTATATGTAGTTTTCTGAAGTAGACATGTTTTAACCTCTTATTGACTCATTTTTTAAGTAACTGGAAAGAATTTATAAGGTTTGGGCAAATTTGGCTAGAATAGACCCGTCATTGACTGCCTAGGGATTAATCGGCCATTATAGGTGAAACTCTGATTAGTGATTAATTAACGACTAATCAAAAACCAGTCAGGATTTTTACAACCATAGAATTTAGAAACACAAGCAAAACGAGCATCGTGTATTCTATTTTAAACGTAATTGTTTTATTCACATTCGTATCTATTGTTGCGATTTGTAATTTTTATTTGTCTAATCAGAAAAACAAAAAAAAAAAAAAAACTTTCTTTTTCGGATTAAACGTATATTTGTCTAATCAGAAAAAAAAAACTTTCTTTTTTAGGATTCATTTCTTTGTGACAATTTTCAAACTTGTATCATGTTTGTACTTATGTCGGTTCAACCCATCACCCTTCGAAAACAACCCTTGTAATTAACAATTCCATGTTAAAGGATATAATTTAATCACTTATTAAAAATACAATAATTTAATATATGGCTAACTTTTAGGCAGATATGAAATCATAGTATTTTAATAGTTAGACGGGTATTATTATAATGCAACTCCTAAGGGTATGAAACAACATATGGCCTTTGGGGGCATTATGGATGTGAATTTAAAAATAGTGTATTGGTATAATTCCTCATTCAATTATTACCTCATTATTTATTTTTATTTATTTTTTCTTTTTTTTAGAAAAATTAAAACAAATGATATTTCATTAAGTAAAAAAAATACATTAAAAGTAATTAAAACACTAAACAATAAAGACATGCGAAAAATACCAAGAAAACATACGAATGATAAAAAAAATACTAAAAATAAAGCTCTAAAGTCCGTATTTGTCGCGGATTTGTTGCCTACGCATTTGTGTTAGGATCAAGGCGTCTCTTTGAAGGTGATCGATCGGTTTAGACAAATACTCGATGTCTCTCTCCTCGTCTTTAGTCCAAGGTCGGTAGTGTTTTTTCATACGAGGAGCGGTAGCCTCTTTTTTATGTGATTGTTTTCCACGTTGAGGTGCTTCGGGTTCGTGCTCGACTTGTGTCTCCGGCACCGTCTCGATCTCGGGCTCTGCTTCTTCTTGGGAACCATATGTCTCATATCGCCCGGTTGGGTGGTGTGGGCAATACGAATTTGGTTGCTTGGGCGAGACGGAACACCAAAAGGGAGCAAAATGGTTGCATGGTATTATTTTTATAAAGAAAATGTATAGAGAGTTTATAAGTAGAGGGGAAGAGTGTATTTGCATGGTATATTTTTTATAAAGAAAAAGTATAGAGTTTATAAGAAGAGGTGGAGAGTGTATAAAAAATGGGTTGAGGTGGGGTTTAAATAGGTAGATAAATGTAATTTAAAAAATTGAAAATTATATTTTTTTTATTTTACCGTTACCATACAACGGTAACATCTCAAACAATTCAAACAAACCGGTGTTTTAAGGGAAACACCCAGCCCAAATTTCAAAAGAAAACGTCACAGGGGGCGGTACTCTAAGCGTTTTTGGGACGTTTTAGCTCAATTTCACGCCTAATAATACTCCCACGGTGGTGCTACATGCGTCCAGCAAATACATTACTTTAGAGAATCATTCTTGATTTCTTTCCTTTTCTTGATTTTTTTTCGATTTTTTATTGATATCATGTGTCCTTGTCCTTTTTCTACTTATATTGTCTTTCAACTTGTCAAACAATTTTTATTGTTATCATGTCTCCTTCAAGAGTTAAATGCTTGGTTGGTCCATGTGGTTTGTAAAAATTGCAGATTTGGTCCTAGTGGTTTACTAATTACACGTGTGGTCTCAAAAGTTGTCAAAAATGCACTTGTTGGTCCCCTGACCTAACCTCTGTTAAATTTCTCAGTTAACTATGTGTGAAATGACTATATTATCCCTGAACAATTAAAAGAAATAAAAAAAAATATATAAACCTTCTTCTCTCTTTTCTCTAAGAAAAACCCAAACCCACACTCCCCTAATGTGCGGCCGCACCCCCTGTACCCCTCTCTTCCGACGACGACCGGAGCCGGCACTCCGGCGACCTTCTCCGGCAAGCAAACCACACCCCAAACACAGCTCTCTTGTAGCACCATATACGCATACACACCTGAACCCGAGAGAGAGGGAGAGTAACAGAGAGATGAGAGACAGCGATGATGGCAGATGGCGGCGCCGTCAGTACCGGTGATCGGAGGGGCCGTGACTGATGGCTGAGACACCTATGTTTCGCGTCACACTCGAGATACGAAGCTCCGGCAATGAATCGGGTTTCTGATAGAACTCCGATCAACCGCAAAACATTGGAGGTAACACCGGTATGTTTAATCTTCTTCTCATCTTCAAACCTGCACATTTTCTTCGGTGCAAGTTAGCCTAGAGAGCTAGTACAGCACGGGGAATTTTTGGGATGGGGAAGTGGAGGGAGGGAAGTAAATGTGGAAGTTCATGGAGCAATTCAAGGTGGGAGAATGATGTTTGTATCTTTTGTTGAATCCTTCGAACATTTTGGTGCTGCTGATTTCAGTGGGTTTTGTGTTCTCCATTTCTCTTTCTGCGTTTTCGATTTCTTGTTTTGATTTTGAGGGATGATGATGTTTTTTATATATTTTTTATTGATTTTAATTGTTCAAGGGTAATATAGTCATTTCACACATAGTTAACTGAGAAATTTAACAGAGGTTAGGTCAGGGGACCAACCGAGTTCATTTTTGACAACTTTTGAGACCACGCATGTAATTAGTAAACCACTAGGACCAAGTATGAAATTTTTGCAAACCACAGGGACCAACCAAGCATTTAACTCTCTCCTTTAGTCCTTTTCTACTAATCTTCTTTCCACTGTCAAACAATTTTAAAATCATAATTAAATTAGTGGGAAAAGATCAAATAAGAAGTTTATTTTGGCTAGGAAGTGTAGGAAGCAATAGGTTTAGGACATGTGGCAACATTTAAAATAAAAAAAAGGGTATTTTAGTCAATCCAACCCTTTCTTCTTCCTTTTCAAAACCCAGTAACTTCAAAACCCATCATTTTCAAAACCCACCATCTTCAACCATTTCTTCACTTTCTATCTCAATAATCACTATATTATAGTGCGATTTTCATCACCAATCAATGATTCAAACACTCGATCAACGTGTTCTTCAGCTTTTTTGAAGAAAACCCAGTTTAATTTCATAAAAAATCTCGTTTTTTCTGGTGATTTTGGAGATAATCACTCGATTCGAGCGCTGATAAGTGTTTCAATCATTCAAAATTCGTCAATTGTTGAAGAAATCACTTCGATCCATGTAAGAAATTCTTTAATTTCATTTTTACGATCTGGGTTTTTGATTTACTCATTGCGTTTTACGATCATGGCGGGGGTCCGGGGGCAGCGCCCCTGGTAGCGGGGTCCTAGGGGCGGCAGCCCCTGGCGGGGTCCAAGGGGCAGAGCCCCTGGCTGGGGTTGAGCTGCAATAAAAATTGCTGTAATAAAAATCATCAGAAAAATTATTTTTCCAGAAATTGGCTCATTTCGAAGACAGTAATTCGTAGACAATTCAGACAGTTCACAGTCACAGACAGTTCCCAGACAGTTTTATATGTCCATTGCGTTTTAGAAATAAGAGAGTTTTATGTGTTTTCTGGCTATTGCGTTTTAGAAAAAAACACATTTTTAAGTGTTTTTAGTCATTGCGTTTTAGGTAAAACACATTTTTGAAGTGTTTTTAGTCATTGGGTTTTAGGTAAAACACATTTTTTAAGTGTTTTCAGTCCATTGCGTTTTAGAATGAGTCATTTTTAAGTGTTTTCGAGCCACCAATGGCTCTGATACCACTTGTTATGAAAAACAACCCAGAAATTAACCCAGAGAATTGAACCAACGATTAACGATTGAATCTTATTGAATCGAAAACGAATTACAAGAAAGAAAGAAATTACAAAGAAATTGAAAGTAATTAACTATCTACAAACTACTACAAACCCCTATTTATACTAAACACTCAAAATTCAGTTACAACTATCCGTTGTAAGAATTTTCATAAACACCCTCTGAACTTACAAGAATGTAAGTATCAGACCTTATATCTAAGCAACTACTCTTCATCACCTCAACCACTGACTCAACACACAACATGTAAAACCACTGATTCACTATATACTGCTTATGACAGCAGCAGCTGTTTACTGTCATCAGTTGTTGCTATCAGCTGTTAACCACCATCAGTGTTTGAACACAAGCAGTGCTTAGAATGCCATCAGCTGTTTATCTTGTTTAGTCTCAAACAGTGGTTTGCTTATTTATTCATACTCATCAGTGGTTACAACTGAAATGTTACTTTTCTCAACATATATATTTTACCATTAACTTGTATTGAAATCATCTTTGTGAATAATTATTTGTTGTACCAAATGCAGAACCGTTGCGTTAACATGATAGCTCATCTTTTCAACGCACCGCTTGGGGAGGCCGAGACCGCTGTCGGGGTTGGGACCGTGGGCTCATCCGAAGCCATCATGTTGGCCGGACTGGCTTTCAAAAGAAAATGGCAAAACAAAATGAAAGCTCTTGGCAAACCTTGGGACAAACCTAACATTGTAACCGGGGCCAACGTTCAGGTAGTAACAATATTATTATAATTTTAATTGTATTTAATTACTTGAGTTTTTGAGTTAAGTTCAGGTACAAAGTGCCTTATCGTACAAAATGTACGAAAGGCATGAAAATGCAAAAAAACGCGGTGACATTTCTGTAACTATTTGATCGTAGGATAATTATCAAAATTACTCTACAAATAATCTTGTAGGGTTATTATCAAAATTACTCTAAAAGTGTATCAAAATTACTCTGCAAATTTATCAATTAACAGCATACAATTCAAAATTACTCTAAAGATCATTTGTAGAGTCATTTTGATACTCTACAAAATTACCCTACAATATCAAAAATATCTTACAAGATTATTTTACAAAATTACCCTACAAGATCATTTATAGGGTAATTTTGATAATTGTTCTACGAGTAAATAATTACGAAAATACCACCGTGTTTTTTTACCTTTTCACTCTATTCAGACGTTTTGTATGATAAAGGGTATTTATATTAGACCTTTTGTCTTATTTAATATGTATAGGTTTGTTGGGAGAAATTTGCTCGGTATTTTGAAGTGGAGTTGAAGGAAGTGAAGTTGAGGGAAGGTTACTACGTGATGGATCCTGAGAAAGCTGTGGAGATGGTTGATGAAAACACTATTTGTGTGGCTGCTATCTTGGGTTCCACCCTCAATGGTGAATTTGAAGATGTTAAGCGTTTAAATGACCTCTTGATTGAGAAAAATGCCAAGACTGGGTACGTATCAAAATCTAACGTTATTTAGCGTTCGATACAGAACTAATTTTAAATAAATAATAATTTATATATATTGCTTTAAGTATGATACATAGTTTTCTAGTTGCCTCTTTCTCTCTCCCACCATATGTGGTTGTCATGCATATATGGTTTTTACGGTTCTTTACTTAAAGTTGGTTTGGTATTGAACACTCCCACAAGTGTGTAGACACACATATAGGGGCATGCTCGTGTCGTTTTAAATAATAAGTTGAGAACTGCATAATACAAGATAATCAGGAGTAGTGGGAGAGATTTATAGGCGGTTACATAACCTCTTTGTAAATCATAGTCAAAACAATAACCTATGCAGTTAATATCGGTGATATATTGGTTATATCTGTCATATCGGTCACTTAGTAAAATATCGACGTCAAATATCGGTCAAAATATCGGTACCGATATTATCGGCGATATTGACCGATATAACCGATACATCACCGATATTTGACCGATATATCACCGATATTTGACTGATATAATTGATATATCACTGATACATAACTGAATTATTGGTGTTAAATTGCTATATATATATATATATATATAAATTCTGCATTATATTAAAATTACCAATATCCCACCGATATCTCACCAAGATAACCTATATTTCAAATATCGGTCCTTGACCGATATCCGATATTTTACCGCATTAACTACATGGACAATAACTATAAATGCATTATGTGGGCCTTAATATATTATTGGTTCTAAACGACTAAAATTAAACGCTCATATATGTATCGTCTTTACTTAAAATTTGTTTATGTATTGAATGTGCGTGTACATATAAAGACACACAAGTTCAATTCATAATCAAATTTTAAGCAAAGAATTAGAAGAAAGGCATAGACACATGTAGGTAGGTAGTGCTTGTTGATATAATGGTGGACCATAAGATAGGCAGTTCCGTCTTATCTATCAAAATTTAAGCAACATGCATAAGGGTGTCTGGAGTGGGCGGCAAACCCACTCGGCAAAGTGGTTTACCGTGCGGTAACACCGTCGCCGGTGGGTTTTGCCGATCGGTGGTAAAGGCTTACCTATGCGGGGTTTTGTCCGGAGTGGGTTTTGAGAGATGAATTGTTAGCTTTTTTATGTTTTTTTTAAGTAATAGTTTACCTAATCCAAGTGTCTAACCACCAACATTTTTTAGCATAGTTTAAACTCTTAAGGTTGAAAGACATGGCACACTCTCATTGGTTGATTTTAAAGTTTACCACTCTCAAGTGTTTAACCACTCCTTGTACCCTAAGTATTTATACATTTTATTTACTTAAAATTGGTTATGCGTTGAGCATCTATATATACGAGTCTAATATTTGTATATGATATACATGGGTTATAGATGGGATACACCTATTCATGTGGACGCTGCAAGTGGAGGTTTTATTGCACCATTTATTTACCCGGAACTTGAATGGGATTTCCGGTTGCCTTTGGTTAAGAGTATAAATGTTAGTGGTCACAAATATGGGCTTGTTTACGCCGGAATTGGGTGGGTCATTTGGAGGAACAAAGATGACTTGCCTGATGAACTCATCTTTCACATCAACTATCTTGGTGCTGATCAACCAACTTTCACTCTCAACTTCTCCAAAGGTAAACTAATAAATAAATGGCGCAACCACAACCTTTCAATCGGGAGGGGTCATCATAAGGTTTACTCTACCGGTTACAGTTAGAGGGTCCTACTCATTTTTTTTGTTAAAGAAAAACTCAGATTTTGTATTTAAAAATCTCACAAATTCAGGTGGTCGGTGGTCAGCGGACCCTCTTGAGCCCCTTTGGTTTTGGTTCCGCCCCTTATAAATTAATCAAAATTTTGCACCAACATTTTTGTATTTCGTAGTAGAACGGAAGCTAGAATACACAACGTATCATTTATCAAGTTTTGTTGATTGTTTTCTAGGTTCTAGTCAAATAATTGCTCAATACTATCAGCTCATTCGCTTGGGTTTCGAGGTTAGTTTTCATCCTTAGATCAGTCTTTGATTTAATTTAACATCTGCACTACTCCAGAATCGACTGTTTGCTACGGTTAAAACAGTTGCAAATACGTCATCGCTAGAAAAATGACTTTTGTGACAAATTAGCAACGGAAAAGAGTGTCACTGTTAGCAACAGTTTTGCGACTGAATTTTTGCTACGGTTTTACAAAAGATTTTGCTACTAGATTTCCCATTTTTTGCAGAATTTTGAAAAATAAAATTGTTTTTTTTTTTCTATTTACAAAAATTTATCCATCATCACATCAATATTTACAAACACAAAATTTCTACAACTAAGGTTCACATTAGTACAATTAATATTTATAAAAGTACCTTCTTTAAGCATATACTTCATCACAAGTTTAATTTGTACTTAGATTTGAAAAATTACACTAAATCTCCTTTAGGTTCAACGTTTGTCACACGTTTCGCCGTTTTCACCATCTGGGTGTCAGTGGCGGATCCAGAAATTTTTTCCGGGGGGTTACTTTAAGTAGATTCTCACTAATTTTTCTCAAATCATCCAAGGTTTCCACTACTTTTTTTCCAAACCGAGGGGGTTCCTGTATCCGCCCCTATGAGTGGTTAGTTTTTCAGTTAGTTTTTAGAAAAAAAAATGACTATTTGCTTTTATCATTAGGGATACAAGAGCATCATGGAAAACTGTCAAGAAAATGCAACTGTTCTAAAGGAAGGTTTGGAGAAAACCGGACGGTTCAACATCGTCTCTAAAGACAACGGCGTCCCACTTGTAGCCTTCTCGCTAAAAGACCACAGTGTGCACAACGAGTTTGAGATATCAGACATGTTGAGGCGGTTCGGGTGGATTGTGCCAGCTTACACAATGCCACCTGATGCACAACATATTACGGTTTTGAGAGTGGTGATAAGGGAAGACTTTTCAAGGACATTGGCAGACCGGCTCGTGAACGACATCGTGAAGGTGCTTAATGAGCTCGACACGTTGCCGGCGAAGGTGACTGCTAAGACAGAGTTATGTGAAGAGAAGGGAATAGAGAATAAAACCGACCTTGAAGTCCAAAGGAAGATTGCAGATGATTGGAAGAAGTTTGTAGCTAATAAGAAGAAAAGAAACGGTGTGTGTTAGATTTGGTTAATAATATTGTTAAGTGTTGTGTTCGAGAATTTTAATAAAGGATTTTTAGTGTTTGTGAGTGTTGTATTTGTATGAACTCAAACGATGTGTTATTTTCTGTGTGGATTCATGGATATGTACGCTTTGTTGTTCAAGTAAAATTACAATATCCTTGATATCTTTAAGTTCTTATAACCTTTTCTCTAATTATATTTTATAATATGTATTAGTGTTACTAAAAGTTAAAGTAATCTGTCCTTTTTCTCTCTTTTGAATATAGTTCAAGTAAATATATGTATTAGTGTTACTAAAAGTTAAAGTAATCTGTCCTTTTTCTCTCTTTTGAATATAGTTCAAGTAAAATTTACAATATCTTTGGCCATTTAATTTTTTTTTTTTGTTTTATATGCTTTTGAAATATTAATTTTTTAATGGCAAATAGAATTTAAATAATTCTAACTTTCTCAATTTGGCCGATAATAATCCTGACTCAGATATTGGCCGATAATAGTCCGCCGTTAAAAATAGTTTAACGGAGTTAAGTTTTTTTCTGAATTACAAACTGATGTTTTATGGATTTTGATTAGAACGATGATACGAGTCGATTTATGTAAAACTTACCTCAAAACGATGCTTCAAACAGCTTGACTTTTGTTAATTGGAAGTTTAAACACTCGAATTGAAGCACCGTTTTCGTCGTTTGAGGAAGTATTCCGAGGTAAATTTTACATCAATCGACTCGTATTCTCGTTCTAATCAAAAGCCTTAAAACATCAGTTTGTAATTCCGAAAAGAAAAACTTAACTCCGTTAAGCTATATTTAACGCAGACTATTATCGGCCAAAAGTGGATCAGTTCGAATTATTATCGGCCAATAACTGAGTTGGGATTATTATCGGCCAAACTGAAAGTTTGGATTATTTAAATCCAATTTGCCTTTTTTAATTTAAGAGTATGTGTAATGGGGCGGTATATCACTGTCACACCCCAACCGGTGGCGGAAACATCGGGGCGGGACGAACAAATCGCTCAAAGCATCATAACGCTAAGTGTTTCAATATAGATTAATCAAAATTTCATAATGATAACTAAATTGTCATACAACCCAAAACATTGTCAAAATTGTATCAAACATCATAAAATCCAGACATTTTACGAAATATTGTTTTTCTAAGGTGTGTATCTAAAGGCACCCTAGCTTGATTCTTGATTCACTACGACTATCAACCTGCAACATTTATTAAAATAAAATCAACAATAATGTTGGCGAGTATACAAGTGTGACAACTATCAAATTTGCATGCATCCGTACAATTATTAAATAATGATTAGTGCTTAATGACTATGCTAAATTGCAATTAATTACTTTAATTGCTTTCTGATTAGTACCATATACATACATGTGCATTATATATTGCAAATGACATACCATTACTGCATACAAACTTTGTTGATTCGAATGATGCACAAAACTCCGGCAGCACTGTTATCAGACAAATCAGAAAAATGCTGACAGAGTTCAGTAGATAGACAGACATTGTATTGAGACACAGAATGAGCCAGAAACCAAGTATTACACTAGTATAGTGTGTAGGAAAGTAAGGATCACAAAAGTGCCTTCCTAGTGATAGTTTAAGTGCCGGAAAGTGACTAAAACTCACATAAACTGCAGAATTCTGCATAAAATCAGCAAAATGCAAGTGGCCACGACCTATGCACGGGGTGTAGGCATACACCTGACAGATGCAAAATGCTAAATATATTTTACCCACAAGGTTGGGGATAACTCCTCTGTGGGTTCATAAAAGTGGTGTGTCGTTTAATCATGTCTCGGTTTCTATACTGGGCCCCATATGTATTGAAAAACATGTAAAACTGTGTACAAGATTAAAAAGTTTAATTGTCCCAAGATATAAAATATTTTTTGTGCCTTGTGCACCTAAATCAATTTTTGAAATGTTTTCAAAACGTGTTAGTTAATTGTATTTACCAGTGTAAACTGACATACTTTCAAAAGACTAAGTGACAGGTACTATACGCAAATAGGCTGGGAACTGCTTGGTATCAATAAGAGGATCTTGCAAATCCTTAGGATGCCCTAAAGTCTGTTAAACACCATTTTGTACATTTTATAATGATCCGCCTGTGGATTTGATATTACAAGGTCGTTTGTAATTATCACTTTGGTATTTTCAGACAATTGGGTTTGTAATAAAATTTTATATTCCAAGACTTCCGCTGTGCTATAACTGTGTTTAATTGTCTATGATGATATCAACTACGTCACGATACTCCCCACCAGGCTGAGCTGTAAATATCGGGGTGTGACAACATATCACCTGCTCTCTACACCACACCTGAACCCACTCCAATCTTGGATTATCCTGCATCCCTGTCTCCCTACGTGTTCAATCGCAAGGGACGGGGTGGTGGTAAGTCGGCGAATAGGCGAATCGACGGGTTTGAGGTTCAGATTCGTGGAAATGGAGAAGATGAATTGGTGGAGAGTGGTTTGTTTAATGGAGGGGGTGAAAGTGAAAATTGTTTGGTGGCTGAAGATGATGATGATGATTTTGCGGATCCTAGATGTGATTCTTTTAGTGTTGCCAACTCCAATGATTCTGGGAGGCTGGGGATTGAGAGTATGAGTGTGGTGTCTAATTAGATTGGGGAGTTTTATGATGCTACTAAAGGTAATTTTTCTTTAAATATGTTTGTTTGTTTGTTTGTTTCTGTTTTGTGTTAAAATTAGGGTTCAAAAAAATTTAAGGTCTGAAGAAACTGTGAAAGGTTTACTTAGATAAATACTTTTATATGGCTTTACTTATATGTGTGCATGCTGCTTGTAGTTTTTAAGATTTGGTGCACCTCATTGATAGCATATTTGGAATCTCAGGCCTCTTTTCCACTGTTTGTGTAAACTAATCTACATTTGTAAACACCCTGCAAATTTCGATCGAAAATCAGATGTTGGCATGCTAGGATCCAGAATAATAAATTCGGATGAGCTACCGGATTGGATCACTGAGGATCCGAAAGTTAAGAATGCTTATTTGCAGAAGTTCAGACTCTAGAGGACGTTAGGTGATGGTGTGGTGGTGGTGCGACGGTGACGGTGGTGGTGGTGTGGTTGAGAGAGAGATAAGGAAGAAATAGTGAGAGAGAAATGAGGAAGGGAGATAAAGAGAAATTAGTGTTTGAGGGTGTGTTTCTCTCTATATATAATAATAATAATAATAATATAATACAGGGGCATTTTAGTCTTTTAATGAAAAACCAACTAAAAATTTAAATGGAGTTAGAAATTTGGACTCAAATGGTTAAGAAAAGTGGCTATAGGGACTCAGGTCGTTAAACATTTTGATTTTGAACTCAAGTGGTTAAAATCACTAAAACACATGACTCAAAAAGTAATTTACACTTTCATTTTTAAGTGTTTGAACTGAAATGAGAAAAAGTAACCGAACATCATAATGTTGACTCTTTTAAAATAGAGTTAAATGCCATTTTAGTCCATGTGGTAGTGTGGTTTGGGCCATTTTGGCAGTTTAGTCCAAAAGTTTTATTTTTCGTCTGTGAGTCCAAAAAGGTTTCACTGTTGTCATTTTAGTCCACTGGGTTAACTTCATATATTATTTCTGTTAACGAGAAGAGCGATTCGGTCATTTTATATGGTCGCATTGCCTTTCTAGCTAACAGAATTACATATAAAATAACCGAATTACCCTTCTGGTTAATAGAAAAAATGGATGAAGTTAACCCAGTGGACTAAAATGGCAACGGTGAAACTTTTTAAACACACAAGAGAAAAATTAAATCTTTAAACTAAACTAACAAAATGACAGAAAATGACATTTAACTCTTTAAAATATATATCTTACTAGCTTAAGACCCCGTGTGTTACACGGGTGGCCTCAAAAAAATATATTATTTAACGGTGTTTTCATAAATCTTTTAATGAAAGATTTCTTTCGTATTAGTACTAAAGTAAATATAAAATTACACTTAATTAAAATAAATGAATATGAAATGTGACTTGGACGTTATGGCTTCGGCTCATCGGGTTTGTTTCTTTTTATGACCCATTACATGACCAAGCCCATTTGCCACAGATCGGTATCTATAGACCACAACCACCGTAACTCGGAACCCATAACCCCACTGTACGTGTGTTATATACAATATGTGTACAAAGTAGACCAAACATGTACGCACGGTTTGATCACGACCCGAATTACAACACAACATTCATAGACTGCCACAACAAAAGAAAAAAAAAAGTTGACATTTAAATGATTCAAAACGATAACTCATCAAATGTAATTATAAATAGGTGTGATGAAAAAGAATAATTATAAATATAAATTTTAAAATAAAAAAAATGTTTCACTATTTATGTAAAGATTAAATTATAATGAATTAATAGTTATGTAAATTCAATCTTGACTTTGTTTATCAATAATTGGTGCATAAAGGGGGTTGCCCAACTAACTTATCAAGTAACTCATGCAAAGAAACATTTATAAATTCACATGAACTTTAAGGTCTTCAGAATCATTGGCCATTTGAACCAACAGAGAGGTTGCCCATCTATTTGTCTTCCAAACAAATGTCTCAATGTTCTCCTAAGCACCCTGAATCGTGTTAGTTTTTCAAGGCTTCGGTTCTAAATCTACTAAGCATTGGGACCTGAAACCATTGACAGTTACATGTTATGAAAACCAAGAATTATGAGGGATATCCTCAGTTACATGTTAGCATTCTCACCTAACCATTGAGGTTAACTGGTACTATCTGGGCCTCATCTGTCCCTCAAAAAATATATAAGAAAAAGAAACTCGTTTATATAATCAAGCATGTTCTACTTGCTATTGTAATAATTTGTATTTAATTTAATTAAAGTTTTTTTTATTATGTGAAAAAAAGGAATTACCTTTCGTCTTCAATTCATGTCTAGTTAACACACCACTGGTCAACACCAGTTTTCAAAACAGGAAGGACCTGCAGAGTATAACTCAATTATAAAAAAAAAAAAACTGAGTTAAAAAACAGGAAGGGCCATAAGATACTTTTTCATAATGGTTAAAACATGCAGTTTAAGTGGGCATGATACACTGTATTTACCAATCAAATAATCTTACAATATCTTACAATATTAAAATACAAATACAACAATAATTAGAGAGAATGCAAAGTATATACACTGTAAGGGTTATCATGCAAATCAAAAGAGTTAAGACATATACTACAACTTGGAAACTAAATTCTTACAGGCTTACAGTGTTGTATCTTCTTTTCCCTGCCCCTGGCCACGAACAATTATAACTTATAAGTGACCTTCAGTGTAATAAAACAAAAACAAACTAATTAATTAAAAAAACAAAGAGACAGATGTGAAGGCTCTAGAAAACAAAAGGAGTAACTTCAAGAATTATAGATAAGCGGATAATTGATCAAATGCTTAAAGTTAGGCGTAATTACGTAACTTACCTCTTTACTCACGTGAGAGTCAAGGGCATTGAAAAGGTCGTCAAATACATCAAACACACTGAACCAAAAGTTTTAGCTTTTGCCCCACGCAAAAGTTTGAAATATGCAATGATTCGCCATGACCTACCAATGGAACAATATATTGGTAGTTGCATAGTCGTGTAGTACCACCACCTCAATTAGCTGGTCTCTCAACCTGCATAATTGACTCTTTTTTCTCTTTCTTTTGTTTTTTTCATAGTTCTATTGACATGTGTGTTGTCCTAATAGTTAATGTTATATTTTATAATAAAAGAAAAAAATAAACTGGTATAAACCTTTAACTTTAATGTAAATAAAGTGAGGACGTGGGTGGACCCAATTAATGTTAGTTTTAACTCGTTTTATTTAGATTCGATGTGTTTTATTTAGATTTTCATAAAACTCCCCGTTTCATATTTTTTTGCTATATGTTAAGTCATTTGACCCGTTTTTTTTAAAAGGCAATGTTTCTCCCAAGCTCGAACCACTGACCTTCAAGAAAAGCTCCACTTAAACTCCAAAGGCTTTGCCATTAAACCCAACCCCCTACCCATCTTTTTAATTTTAATGCTAATACTTTACCCATCTAATATTTATAAAGAAAGCAAGAAAAGAGAATCCATGATTTTAGAAAGATTAAAACAGTAACAATATAAATTCATTCAAAGATTCCAAAATACTCACCTTGTACCGGAACATTCCAAGAAGCATTACTTAGCTTTTGAAGACGCTCTTCGGCTTTATCTACAATGGGCATCTTGGTAGCCATGTTTAACAAATGTTTAATTCTTCATATTAAGCACTAAGATGTGTAAAATAAGAATGAGGCTTATTTAGATAGCAACTAAATTGTCAAACACAAAAATAAAAAAAGCTGATGCTTTTGTACAAATTTGAATTAGTTTTGTTAATATTAGATAACTGTTCTAAAAAATGAAATGATCAAGATTAGGAACCTTTTCAAATAAAAAAAACATGTTACTTATATAATATGTCAAAATTCATACATTATGTGACAGAGGGACTTCTAGATTATACCAAAGGGTGTAACTGAGTCAAATTTTCAGTCAATACAAAAACATCAAGAGATAAAAATCTAGAATCGTGCAAAGAAAAGATTTTTTTATTATAATATTGAAGTGAAGGGACTTCTCCCTCAAGCTTTTAAAGTTTAAGGGATTTAATCACACATAAATAAACGTGCTTATTGACAATTGTCGTTTCTGTAATAATCTAACTTTGTTAATATGATGATTTAGGATGTTTTATGCCTTAAAACACAAATTATCTCTAGACAAAATCTGGAAAATTCAAATAAACAGTAATGCATATCAATTAAAATTCAATTTAAAGTATGGGAAACTCTGTCGCTTGTAATAAGTGATTCTTCAAAACCAAATATAAAGCTAACGAAGTAATACTCTCATGAAGAATTCTTACCTGTATATTTGAGATCTTGTCACTTATTTGAAGACATTTTAGAACACCAACTCTTTTCCCAAATAATGATCAATATGGTAAATCTGTGATTCATCAAACAGTTCTCCGATCTGAGAACTGAGTTCTTCATCAGAAGCCAAGTCCTTACCAAATGACTTCTCAACAATAATTCGAGTCCAACCATCAAGGTCCGCTGCAAAAATAACAACTTAATTTAAATTAAATCCAGTTGACACTTATATATAACATGCACAAAAGCTTGAGTATCATTTAAATTTGACAATTAGTATATATTTTCTCATACGATATCTTGAAAAAGGCCGATTAAAAGAACCGTCACACAATAATTCTACTTTTTTCATTGAAATGTATCAAAATTCAACCTTTTTAGATGATTGGTAAGACCCGAATTGCAATTTCAATAGTCATAAGATAAACTGTAAGATCATTTTACTTTTTACATCTTGAAGAAAAAGGCTATATTGTAGGCTAGTACTTACCAACTGGTTTCAACTTCCAATACACATACAAAATGATATGTGCATGATGATGTGTAAGTTAGAAGACTTGCTTATACCTGCATCTGCCATGGTTGATGTGGAGTGCGCCCACTTGACCGGAAAGTTTATTCTATATGCTTCTTTCAGAATACCTATTGCGGCAACAAAAGTATACGAAATCCCTTTAATAATTGGTCCGAGTGGTAAATCGCCTAAACATAACGCTGCTATATGGTTACAGGAGAAATTTACCTATATTGGCATAATCAACATTGTTGTTGATTATCATCAAGGTTAGTATCTGCTTTGAATTCTTTTTTTTCCTTTTTAGAGAATTTATGAATCAACACCAAAGCACCCATGGAAGACACCAACAGATGTATTTTGTCCTGCTTTTACCAATGTTGTTGATGGTGGAATCCGAGTCTGGAACGTACAATCTGAACACAGTTAAAAAGGACCAGCAGAAGAATCAAAGTATTAGGACTTTGTGATAGCTTTTCATGAAGAAGTTGTATGATTTCTTAGTATATTAATTAATTATATTTTGTATCTATAGTGTGCATTGGGAATCTGATTAAATCTGAATGACATTCTAACAAACTTAAAATTTGATCTTATTCAAGATATATATAATATATATATGCACAGATAAATTTGACAAAAGAACCTAAAATAAAGCTATGTTATTATCTAATCGCTGGTCAAGAATACCTTTACATCGCCTTGCTTCCAATCTCTTTAAGATCCTGAAATTTCAAAACCTGAAAATTCCCAAACAATAATCTTGCAATTTCAATTTTAAGCTAACAATCAAAACCCTTAACACAACCCAACGGATGCATAAACGAAAAGATGAAAGACAAAGGAACAAAAATTCAAGTAGTAAAGGAGGAAATTGAAGAAATAACGGGATTATACAAATATCCAAAATACACACAGGAAAAACATTACCAGTTCACTTCACCAGAACCCTAATTCATCAATACCGTCTTTCCAACAGCATGCCAATTCTGAATTGGGGAGAACTTTATACAATGGAGAAAGAAAACAGCGGTATGGAAGAATTAGGGTTTAGATGCTTGAGTGAAAGAGAATCGTACGATGATGATTGGAGATTAAAAGTGTTAATAAAAGTTTAGGCGAGATTTGCAAGTGGCGTGGAACAAATTAGGGTTTGCAAAGAGAGAGAATTCGTGTTAAAGAAGACAGATGATTGATTGAAGTTTCCATACGAACACATACGATGGTTTCATAAATGACCCCGCTCATCACAAGTGAAGGATAATAGAGGAAATTCATTTTACCGCTCAAAACACAATTATCAGCCTAAGTAGCTATGCCACATAAGCAGTTGATGTGGCAAAAATGAATTCTTTTAGTATAATATATAGATGGTATGGGCTTATAGGGATTTTCTATGGAGACGTGCCCTCGACAGCCTGGCAGTTCTCCGGTCTCAGCTTTTGGGGTCAAAAGTTTTTCTGAACTTGATCTAATTCTTTAAAAATTCGAAGGCCTTAACTACCTTGATTTTAGACCCATGAGGATCATAGTTTGTAGTTTTTGACATACCTTTGATCTTGAAGTCTTATTCTAGTCAGCCCTTGGTTGGTTTGGGTGAGTACGCCCGGAATCTTATCTTCTTTTCCAACATAATATGAGAACGGTGTCGTAATTTTTTAAGTGTACCTGAGTATTTTCAATTCCCGAAGCCAATGAATAAGGACACACCTAGTAAATATAAAACAATGAACAAAGAAAAGCTAACAAAACAATGTGTAGAGTTGAATGCTACTTACATGTTTATCAACCAAAAGATAGCAGTATTCATTATTATTTCGATCATAAGAAAACCATATCTTCATGGGTCGCGCGTCAAGAAGATCAGTGTCATTGCAGGCATTAATTTCAGAAATCTTTGCACGGGTCATTGTACCTTACCTTTAACGAAATGCAACCAATGCATGCATATGGGTCAGTTTAAATTGTATTTAATCCATGATGGAACTAATGGGTAGTTTAATGTTTTTAATAGATAAACAGAAATAATCAAAAACACACTTTAACTTTTATCATAACGTTTAAAAATAAACCGTGTATATAAAAATATCAAACTTTGCCACATGAGAGTAACTACTGAATCAAACACATTATCCACAACACATAATCCTACTTCTCTAAAAGAACTTACTTTTGATATATATAATTGGAAACACAACTATAGCTCCAACCACTACCGCTTATTCACCTTTTAGCCCTCATCTTTGTTATAAAAAATATTAACAAACATAATAATAGCTTAGGAGCGCACATTCAAAGTTGAACATAAGCACCACAAAAGATAATTGATAATTAAGAACTCTAAAAAGGAAGTAATAAACTTATAACAAATTTAAAAACAACTTTGTGTGCACCTAGAGCAAGTTTCTCGCCTTGCGTTAACCTAGGATATAATGTCCTCGCCTTGCATTAACCTAAGATGCAATGGCCTCGCCTAAACACGTGCAAGACAACTGCAACATATAGATTTGATAATCTTTAAGATATCTAACACATGCAAGACAACATTCAGGTTAAATAATCTTTAAGATGTCTTTCAGTTGTAGTAAAGAAAACCCAACCGTTGTTCTTCAAAATCTTAAAACCATTAGCGTTTTATGCTAAATAATTCATGATCAAGAAGAAAAGTGAAAAAAGTCTTTTTTTTTGACAAAATGGCTGATTCCATCTAAAATTAAAATTTTAACCAGAGAGATTAATTATGAGTGAACTTACAGTCGGTTTCAAGTGTGAAGCCTCAATGTTCATTAAGAATGGGTATTGAGGCCATGATTGTGTTAAGCGATCAAACAGGATGCTAGCCCTCCTTTACTAGCAGACTTGTCGCCTGAGAAAGGAAGCAAAAATTGTTTAAAAAAACGTGGTCTTAATCAAATCTAATGCTTTTTGTATGCTTGATTACTTCATAAATGTAAAAATATATATTTTCTAAAAAAATTACATATGGCAGATCTGGTTGTATTCTTACAGCAAAATATGGTATGGGCTTATAGGGATTCTCTATGGAGACGTGTCCTCGACAACCTGGCAGTTCTCCGGTCTCAGCTTTTGGGGCGGGGGTGCTTGATCGCTTGGCTTTCCTTTTCCTTTAATGATTAGAAAACAACCATTAAAGGGTCCCTACCTGCAAATAAATTTGCTTTAAAAGTTAGAACCCTAAAATGTACCTGCCACATCCTATCTACACATCAAACATCAGCAAAAATAGCTTTCAATAAGCAAATTATTTAAAAATCAATCTATCAATCAATAAGAAATTAAAAAGGCGAAAACTTGAACCTTGAACAGGATACCATCAAGTAGTTCCTAAACATAGGGTAAAAGCCAATCGAACTACCCAGCTAGCTAGCTAACTGGTGCGTACCCTGAACCAAATATTGAAGATCAATACAACAGATATCAGAAGTGGATCTAAAATTCAGATTCTTAAACTGGTCGAAAAAAAAAACAAAACCAAACATTGAAAACATATTGAATCAAGAGTCATACTAAAACTCGATTTTGCCTAAATAAAAAGCTGTTGAAAGTGGTCGAAAAAAAACAAAACCAAACATGGAAAACATATTGAATCAAGAGTCATACTAAAACTCGATTTTGCCTAAATAAAAAGCTGTTGAAAGATTGAGAGAGGGTCATGTCGCCGTAAGAACCCATACTTAGACTCTCATCGTTCTCAGATTCAATAACAAACAAACATCCACGAGCAATCCGATGGGAGTTTAGAAGAGCCAAAAAGGTTATCGGATACACCATAAAACTACTAAGTAAATATAATTTTACTATCAGCATATAAACATGGAATAATATGATGAACAACACAATTATTAAAAAACCGCGTTAGCAACATGATGATGATTGAATCTGGTTATATGATTCATTAGACACCTTCCAGTAACATTTAAAAACCAAACAAACAATTTTTTCCTAAAAATTAGGGTTTACAATATCATATTACAAAAAATTAACGGATGAAAGAAGAGATCAAAAGATCCTACAAAAACATTCATAATAACAAACCAAAATCGTTGAAAATCTAACCGATTGAAGAACATAAAATACAAAAAACACTTACCGATTGAACATGATAATCCTGTTCGGATTCGGAAGAAACAACAAACGTATTTAGTCATCGCCATCGAAAACAACCCAATAATTATTCCCTAAAAATTAGGGTTTACGATATTAAATAACAAATAAGAAACAACTTATATAGGAGATCAAAACATTCATAACAAATAACCGAAAACGTTGATAATCAAAACGACTGAAGAACATAAAATCATTTAAACACTTACCCAACGAAGATGATGTTCTGCCTGGGATATGTGAATAACATAAAACGAAGGAAGTAATACTGATTGAAGAAACATGTTATAGATAGATGATTCTGATTCAAAATAGCGAAAGAAAAAGGAGAGGAGAAGAATTCGTGACTGATTGAGGGCCAGGGTTAAAGAAAAATGGGGAAAGAAGAGAGAGATGTAGTGGGAAGAAACGTACGTGAGAAGTAGATTAGGAAAAGAGATTGGCGCCCAAGAGGAATTCTCTGGTTTAAGAGGGTGTCCACATCATCAAACTGATTGGCTAAAAATAGCCCATGTAGTCTAAGAGAATTCATTTAGTATAATAGATAGATATATTTTGCTGCGGGTCCCAAAAGCTTGATGGAAATACCTAAAAAGCTGTTCAATAAACTTCAATAGAGTATATACTTTTTTCAGAAAGCCCTTCGATAAACTTTATACAATTATACATACTACAAAGCAGCTAGCATATACATTTTACCCAACATCTATACCCACAGTAGCAGACACCAAACATGTTAACGAAACCGACCGTGATCCGGTGGTTGCTTGTGGCGTTACTGGTGGTTTACCGCATCGAAGAAGCTGAATCAGATGGCTCCGATCACAAGTACAAACCTAACGATGAAGTCCCTATTTACGCCAACAAAGTCGGCCCCTTTCATAACCCTAGGTACGCCTTTATGTTCTATATCTCTGTTACATGCTTTATATATTGTATTTCATGTTTCTTCTGTTCTAAATTGTTATTTTGTGTTGCTTATTTTGCTGTTTGCTTGGTTCATTTAGAGGTAATTTAGGTTTATGTTTGTGATTTGTTGGGTCGAAGTCTAATTATGTTAATTTAACGATGAGCATTTGGTACCGGGTAGATTCGGTACGGTACTGGTTCCCATTTTTCCCGTTTTGCGGTACCGGTACTGGTATTTACGGGCTAAACACCGGTACCACTTTTCCATGTTTTTCGGTACCGGTTCGGTACCGTGCTCATCCCTATGTTAATTTAGGGATGAACATTTTTTATTGAATACTGGTACCGTACTGAATTGATACCGGCTGAATAAAATATGCACGGTACCTGTATTCATTTTTAGGGTTTTTGGTTTTGGTACTAATTGTGTTTTCAGTATTTTTGCACTACTGATACCGAAAAGGTACGGTACCACTGTAATAGGTACTGTATTTGGTTTATATATTTACTCGTTTTTGGTATTGGTACTTTTCGGTACGGTACCGATCTCATTTCTAGTTATAATTATTGAGCGCATTGGATTTTAGAAGGGTTGGCGATTGGTTTAGCTTCAATTTTGTTAGTTAGGGGTTTACGCTGTCGTAGTTGTAGTTATTGAGCGAATGAGCGCATTGGATCTCTAAATGTTTGGTGATTATTTCAGCTTCGATAATGTTAATTAGGTTTTTTGGTGTTGTAGCTGTAATAATTGAGTTTGTTGGGTCTCAGACTGTTTGGTGAATGTTTCAGCTTCAATTGTGTTAATTAGGGTTATGTGTTGTGCCTCTCACGGCCCCGCTTGCGGTGTGCACATATAATGTATATATGTGTCGGCCCGCGGGGGTAAAAGTGAAATTACACTAATTTTAACGTTATTTTACTAATTTTGTGAAAATAACGTTAAAAGCGAGGACGCTTAGTCATGCATCATGCAGTGGCGTTGATAGCCGAAAGACAAGAGGGTACATGCACTAATCGGCCTTTTTGCCGAGAGTTAGCGCCTTATGTCCAAGGCTTGATGCAAAACTACTATGGAGCCGGGGGTCTCACTAGAAGCAGCCTCTCTATTCCTTCGGGGTAGAGGTAAGACTGTCTACATCTTACCCTCCTCAGACCCTATCTTAGCTTTACTACTGGTGGGATTTACTGAGTATGATGATGATGATGATGATGTTGTGCCTCTCATTACTGAAATTATAACTTGCCTGATTATTTGAAATTTCATTAGCAAAGGGAATCTATGCTGTAATTGAAGATTAAGGAAAAGTAGAGGTGCACATGCCGGATAACTGGTTATTAACCAAACAGGTTATTGGTTGATTTGGTCAAAACTGGTTAGGCCAAGAACCGGTTTGAGCATGCCTAAAAGGCCAACTGTTATAACCGATAAGGTTAATAACGGAACCGCTTAATCAATTAGGTTATATCCATATAAGATTGGGAGCATTGATCCTTTTTTTTCTTTTGAAAAGGGACGGTGAAAGTTGAAACGTACAAATATTTTGATCTTGATTTTTTGCTTCTTATTTTTAAAGTACAATATATTCATAAGATTAATTACAAGTTTTGTTCTTTATGTTTAACACCAAATTGCAGGCGTTGTCCTTTAGCGCAAAAGTTGACAAGTTTTGTACTTAATGTTCCAAAATCTTGCACGTTATGTCCTTTAGGCCAAACCCAGTTAGATTTTTTGGTTAAATCTGGCCACCCAAGGGCATTTTAGTCTTTTTACCCCATTTATTTAATAGTATTTAAAAAATAAAACAAAATACTTTAAAATATTATTATTATTTTAACTATATAATCTCCATCACCACCACCCTTCATCACCACCACCACCACCCTTCATCACCACCACCACCACCACCCTCCACCTCCACATTCACTGCTCACTGCTACTTGCATCCCAAACCCCCAATCAAAAACCTAAATACCAAATCAAAAACCCCCAAAACTCCCCAAAACCAAAAATATGAAAAACCCCAAAAAACAATTCCGGCATCGAGTCTCCGGCCACCACCACCTGTAATCGGCTAATCGCCCATAACATCTCCTCCACCGCCACACCTAACCCACCACCACAAACCACCCCTTCACCGTCGCACCTAACCCACCACCACAACCACCCCCTTCACCCACCAAATGCTTCCTGTTCAGGTGGTATTAATCCTCTGTCGCACCTAACCCACCACAACCACCCCTTCACCCACCGTCGCACCTAACCCACCGTCTTTATCCTTCCTGTTCCTCTCCAAATGCTTCCTGATAGCAACCTTGGTTTTAAATTGCGTAATGCGCTCTGATGCGTTTTGGTCCAAAAATCTGATGCGTGATGCGCAATGCGTGATGCGCACGCATCACGTATACTGGACGTCTCTTAGTATAAAAGTACCATAAAATAATCATACATATAAAAACTACTTATAACAAACTTATAAAACATACTTAATCGTTAAAATAACAAAACATTAATAAACATACTTAGTCTGTAAAATAACAAAACATTAATAAAACATACTTAGTCTTAGACATAACAAAACACTTAAAAGGTAAACATACTCTTAACTACTAGTTTCTAATCAATTATCATTAAATCATCAGAAGTACCACCCAAACGTCCATCTCTTTCATCATCATACTCCCCGATGTCTTCTTCAATCTCATTTTCATCATATAGAGCATGCCGTTAATAGCCATTTTATTACCTAACATAACTCAAAAAGTCAAAATTCCAATTTCCAAGGCTTATTTTCCAGAAAAGTATCTTTTTCCAGCTGTGTAAAGCTGTGTAAAATAAAAAAAATAAAAAAAGGGTGACTCTTCATTTTCCCTCCAAAGCCAAAATAAAAAATCCCTTCATTTTACATGTTGCACGCATCAGACCGCATATTGCAATGCCTCGCATCATGCGATATCACCGCATCACTGCCGCATCACGTAATAGTCTCGCATCGTTACACCTGATGCGCTATTTCCACCGCAACGTGCGCATTTTAAAACCAAGATAGCAACAGCCTTCTTGATCAGGTGGTATAAATCCTCTGGGATTTCAGGAGCAACATAAATTAGTCGATTAACAGAATACAATGGTTGCCAACAAGGTACGCAGCTAGAAAAGAGAGAGAGAATAGAGAGAACTTTCTGATGATCAGAGAAAGAAAAGAGAATTTTTTATTTTTAAGTTTTGTACAAAATAGTCCCTGAATAAAAGTTTTTTACAAAATAGCCCCTAGGAATGTGAAATGACAAGAATGCCCTCATGTGCAATGCACATGACCAAATTTAACCAAAAAATCTAACTGGGTTTGGCCTAAAGGACATAACGTGCAAGATTTTGGAACATTAAGTACAAAACTTGTCAACTTTTGCGCTAAAGGACAACGCCTGCAATTTGGTGTAAACATAAAGGACAAAACTTGTAATTTACTCTATTCATAATTTAAACATATTTAAGTTTTTATGCCTGCATATACCCTCAAATCAATTATTTGATTTCTGTTTTTTTTACAGTGAAACATACCGATTCTTTGACCTACCATTCTGTTTACCAGGTATGTGTTTCTCGTTCTACTACCTATTACATTTTATTTGTTTAATCAGCTATTATTGATCTTCACCAGCATATACGATTAATGCAAATGTTGTCTGCAGCTCATATAAAGGAGAAACCAGAAGCTCTTGGCGAAATACTGGGTGGAGATCGTTTAGTCAGTGCTCCTTATAAGCTTCCGTTCATGGTCGAAAAGGACTCAGAAATCGTTTGCAGAAAAAGATTAACGAAAAAGGACGTATCCAAATTCCGAAGTGCGGTTGCCAAAGATTACTATTTCCAAATGTACTATGACGACTTGCCTTTCTGGGGATTTCTCGGGAAGGTTGAAAAGGACAAAACCGACCCTAGTGAAGAAAAGTATTACTTGTTTAAGCATCTTCACTTTGAGATCCGTTACAATAAAGATCACGTGATAGAGATTAACGCAAAAGCCGATCCTAGTGCTGTCGTGGATCTTACTGAAGATAAGGAAGTTGAGGTGGAGTTTATGTATTCGGTGAAGTGGAAAGAAACGGATGTTCCGTTTGAGACTAGGTTGGAGAAATATTCGCAGTCTCTTTCGCAACCGCATCACCTCGAGATTCATTGGTTTTCGATTATTAACTCGTGTGTGACGGTTCTTCTCTTAACTGGTTTCCTTGCCACTATTCTTATGCGGGTCCTCAAGAATGATTTTGTCAAGTAAGAAATTAAACCTATTTGTTATCTACACGTGTTTTTTTGCCTCTTGTGGTGGTCATTACACTTAGGGGTGTTCAAGATCGGATTGTCCGGTTTTCGGTTATCCGAAAATTTCAGATAGTGAAAATTAATACACGAAATTCCAATACGGATTCGGATATTTAAACGGATATCTGAATTTATAAAAAAAATTAAAAAATCTGTTTCATACGTGAATTAAAACTAAACCTTTTTTTAATTTTCCAAAATCCAAATTTAAAAAACAAATAAATATTCATACATATATATCCGAATCTGATTATTTAGTTAATTACTATTTTTACTATATTTAAACTAAACACAGTACTCATATAATATGCGTATTTGGTATTTACTATTTTTTTAGTTTTCAGATAATCCAATTATCCGAACTTTTTAGAAATCCACATCAGAATTTGAATCCGAAAAATCGGATTATCTGATTTTCAGATATCTGAATTTTCGGATATTTCGGATTTGGATTTTTTTGAACACTCCTAATTATACTTGTGGTTATGTGCAAAAGGTATGCTCATGATGAAGAGGCGGCTGATGACCTAGAGGAAACTGGATGGAAGTACATTCACGGTGATGTTTTCCGGTACCCGAAGTACAAGTCCCTGTTTGCTGCTGCCCTTGGTTCTGGTACCCAGCTGTTTTCCCTGTAAGTAGATATTAATGAATTGATTTACTAGTAATTTTACCCTGCACGTTGCGGTGAGAATTTGATTATCAGTATAGTATTGACACTCGGTATACCAACCGATAGAAACAACATAGAACCATGGGGAAAAGAACATTCAAACATACGTGTGAAAACCGGTCAGTTAAAAAAATGATGTTGCAAAAATTAATGTCAAAACGTAGAACAAAAAAATAAATAAAAGTGTGTATTATTATAAAGTTAAAAAGAAAAACAATCGAATTCGAAAACTTCATTAAAGTAGAGGGACTAAACATGTTATCAGCGAAGTTGAGGGACTAAAATTGTGTTGATTAAAATTTATGTAGAGGGGCTAAACATGTATATTAGTATATATTAGTTTGTAAAGTTAAAAATGAAAACAAATAAATTTGAAAACTTTATTAAAGTAGAGGGGCGGCTAAACATGTTATTAGCAAAGTTGAGGGATTAATTAAGCTAAAAATATTACAAGAGAATTTCAAATCTTTATTAAAGTAGCGGGGCTAAACATTTTATTAGTAAAGTTGAGGGATTAAAATGATAAAAGAGGCTGACACGTGGTAGCGTGTGTGATTGGGTAGGAATCTAGGATGAACGGTGAGACAAAGTGGGTTGGTTTTTCTATATAGAGGAAGGTTAACGTACATTACGGCTTAACGTACATCACGTACGACAGGTAATTACGCACGTTCATTTTAAAATCACGCACGTTATAACTCAATAATCCAAACTCACGCATGTTGAAACACAATAATCACGCATATTGAAAATATTAATCACGCATGTTATATAACAAATCACGCACGTTGTTGTACGTGAAGTACGTTAAGCCGTAATGTACTATATATATATATAATATAATTCACACTTTTTATCTTCCACTATTGGTTAACATTGACTACTTGTTGGTTTTATCAGGGCACTTTTTATTTTCGGGCTGGCTCTTGTTGGTGTGTTTTATCCATATAACCGAGGAGCTCTGTTTACAGCACTGGTTGTCATATACGCTCTTACTTCTGGCATCGCAGGCTACACTGCAGCCTCCTTTTATCACCAACTAGAAGGAACTAACTGGGTATGTATTGTGTTATATGTATTACGAATTTTATCACATTTTCAATTGGTCTACGTTCTGATGTGAATTTTGTTTTGGAAACGAGTCGGGTCAGATATAATACGTTTGCATTAGACAATATCAGTTCGCGTTACTTAACGTTTCGACGCCGCTGCAACGCGCGGGAGAAGTTTACTAGTTTTAAATTTTTAATATTAATCAACAGGTGAGGAACTTACTGTTGACTGGCTGCTTGTTTTGTGGACCCCTCTTTCTCACTTTCTGCTTTCTAAACACTGTTGCAATCGCGTATACCGCTACTGCTGCACTCCCCTTCGGTACAATTGTTGTGATTGTTTTAATATGGACATTGGTGACATCACCATTGCTAGTATTGGGTGGTATCGCTGGAAAGAACAGCAAGGCTGAGTTTCAGGCACCGGTTCGCACTACAAAGTTTCCGAGAGAGATCCCGCCTTTGCCTTGGTACCGCAAAACTGTCCCTCAGATGGCCATGGCTGGTTTTCTTCCGTTCAGTGCAATCTACATCGAGCTTTACTACATCTTTGCTAGCGTGTGGGGCCACAGGATTTACACCATTTACAGTATTTTATTTATCGTTTTTATCATCCTCCTCATCGTTACCGCCTTTATCACTGTCGCGTTGACTTATTTCCAGCTTGCTGCTGAAGACCATGAATGGTGGTGGAGGTATATTATATTATAACTTATTGTGTTTTCTTGTTTTGACTGTGTAACACTTTGACTTTATTTGTTTGTTGTTATCAGGTCTTTCCTTTGTGGTGGGTCAACGGGTGTTTTCATCTACGGGTATTGCTTGTATTACTATTATGAACGGTCTGACATGTCGGGATTCATGCAAACATCGTTTTTCTTTGGTTACATGGCTTGCATCTGTTATGGTTTCTTTCTCATGCTTGGGATGGTTGGTTTTCGTGCGGCTTTGTTTTTTGTTCGCCACATGTACCGTTCAATCAAGTGTGAATAGAAGTTTAATGTTTAATTATAAATGCTCAAGAAGGTAAGTCTTGTTATTTTTTAGGAATTCCAAGTTACTAAATTTATTATATACATGCATTAGGTCTAAAAGATAACATACACTTGCATGTATGTGTGTATACATAAAACCATGTGTATACTATAGGAATCTTTTATATCCATTTTCCGGCTACTAATACTACTATATTAACCGTTTCTGTATTTTCACAATTATTTATGTTGACCGTTCCTGATTTGTGACTCTCAGGAGTTGCTGCCGCCAAGCTGATCTTGTTGTTTCGTTGTCCAGGGTGAAGCGCCGATGAAATTTGTGAAAACTAGTTTACATGTTGATCGATGTTTTTGTATACCGGTTTATGTTTGTTTGTTTGTTTGTTTTTTTGAGTTAATAGGAAGTAAATTCTAACATACCTAGTCAATTTTGAGCATAAATACATTGTCTTTTAATTTATAACATGTAGCTTGTCATTAAAGCATGTGTAAATCCGTTACTCACCACCTGGAAGCAGGGGGGGGGGGGGGGGGGGGGGGGGGGGATTAACTGGCTGAAACGCTTGAAGTCAGCAACTAGGGCATTCGGACGGTTCAAGATTTATATGCTCTGGTTTACGCTTTACCGTTAAAAATTGGGTTTATTGGGTTCAGTTTATGGTTTGGAACTTTGAATAAGCTGTTATTGAAAGTATCGATCCCGAAAATCGTCCAAAATTGCTACCATTATTGGTACCGAAAGTGCTTGGTACGGTATTTGAAGGTAAAAAGTGGATAAAATATCATACCGAACCGGTACCGAATTGAAAGTACCGACGTTGAAAAACGCCAAAACTGGTACTGAGTTGGTACCAAAATTTGATCGGTACGGTATGCTATTGTACTGGTATGTTTTTGTACCCGATACAGATTGCCTTTCGCTAATGATATTAAATGAAAAATTGTGATGTTCCAATATATAATTTTTTTAAACTTGTTTATACTTTAAAACTGTAGATGTTGATATTATTATATTTTTCATATCATTTATGTCTACCTTTTATTTTCATTTTTCCTACTTTGAAAAGATACCTTCACATGCCTTACCTATTTCTTTAATGCATGTTGTGGAACATTAAAAGGAATTAAAATTCTTTTACTTTCAACTCAAACCAAAATAACTAAGGCTGTAATCGAATCAAACGAATAAGATCATGTTCGTGTTTGTTCGTTAAGGAAGTTAACATGTTCGCGAACTATTCACGAACGCACACCGAACATAAGTTTATGTCCGTGTTCGTTCGTTAAGGAAATTCATTTCTTCGCGAAAAGTTCATGATAAATTAAAACACAAGAAAATTAAAAAATAAAACATTGTTAACCTTAAACATTGGACATAAGTAGTTAAATACAACCATCAAATGATAAATTAAAACACATGAAATTTACTACAATCACCAAACAATGAATCAAGTTTAATTAACTTAAACATAATTATTCAAAGTTTAACTAACTTAGACATAATTGTCCCAAAATATGTCTTGAATGTCCAAATTTTAGGTAACTTAGAAAAAAACAGGGTTCAAGTTTTTAGTATGTTTAAATAAAAGGTTTTATTATCTATTATCTATACATATAATAAAAGAAACCATGTTAGGGACACATGGCGTTCTATGAGGTAGTCTTAATTATTTTCTAAATATTTATTATGGAAAATCAATTATTGATAATAATAAATTTAAAATTTTAGAAGAGATTTTAATGATAAAGACAAAGATAACTGATAATAATATATTAATTGTTATAATCATATATTAATTATTAAAATCTAAAAAAATATATATTAGTGTTTTAAATATTTATAAAGATAAAGCACTTATTTAATTGGTAGTTTTAATTGTTTTTGTATTTTGATGATAAGGACAATGATAACTGATAATCATATATTAAAATAAAAATATTTATTTTAATCAACTGTTTCGTTAAAAGGATTTATTCAATACATGTAGAACATATATATTTTTTATACATGGTATATTTAGAATCCTATTTCTAATAAAGGATCCCACTATCCCGTTTTACACTCTAATGAAATAATAATATTAAATTATAATATCCAGCTATCTTTTATATATTTAATATTTTTTACTAAAATATTTTTTTTTTCTGTTGATTATCCAACTTCGGGTAATACGTAAGTTTCTAACCTAATAAGTAAAATGTTATAAACCATGTAATACACAATTCTCTAACCTAATAAAAAATAAAGTGAGATGTTACAATAAGTAAATAGTACCTCAAAGTTTCTTTTGTTAGAAAACACATCTTGATGACTAAATGTTTTAACGGATTACATTATTCGTGTAAGACATGTGTTTATTCAAACCGTACAATACACGAGTTTTTAAAAGATGTAACTATTTTATTACTTAGTATATAAAATTATATTTATTCAACCCGTATAATACACGGGGTTCTAACCTAGTTTTTTTAATATAATCAAACGAATACGAACGAACATGAATGAACGTAACCAAACATATTACCAAACGTTCACGAAAACAGTCGAACGAACGAGACCTTTGTTTGTGTTCGTTCGCTAAGCTAACCGAACGAAGTTTTTTTCGTGTTCGTTCATTAAGCTTATCGAACGAACATAAACGAACTTCCAGCCGAACGGTTCACGAACTGGTCGCTGAACATTCAGTTCGTTTACAACCCTAAAAATAAACCATAACTTACGAGTTAAGACAATATGGTTAAGACCTTGTACCATACAAATATATCCTATTTATTTCTATGAAAGAAAATTACGAGTCTAGATGTCCTATACCTCTATGAACAATATAGGTATAGGTGAAAGCTTAATCATGTATGACTCTTTTCGATTACTACAAACTTAAACGCTAATGCTGCACGACAGTGTATTGGATATTAGCATTTCACACGTGAATCATCATCAAATGTCTCTATCTTTCTATATCAGTGTAGTATGCTGCAACAAATCGCATAATATCTACTATTTTGTGCACTCGCGTCATACTTTTTTATTGTATTTTTTGTCAACATATTATTCATGTTTATAGTTTTTTACCTTTGACTTTTAGTATCATCGTGTTAACACATAATGTAAAACTTCTATAATTGATGTTCTACATCCAAATCAATAGCCACGTATCCAGGGGCGTAGCCTAGTTAATACTCGGGGGTGCAACCCCCCCCCCCCCAATGTTTCGGTTAGAAGTATAAAATTTCTGATTTTTCGTCCAAAAAATATAAAATTATAAAGGATCCCCCCGCCCCCCGAACGAACATAAACGAACTTCCCGCCGAACGGTTCACTAACTGTTCGCTGAACATTCAGTTTGTTTACAACCCTAAAAATAAGCCATAACCTACGAGTTAAGACACTATGGTTAAGACGTTGTACCATACAAATAAATCCTATTTATTTCTAGGAAAGAAAATTACGAGTCTAGATGTCTTATACCTCTGTGAACAATATAGGTATAGGTGAAAACTTAATCATGTATGATTCTTTTCGATTAATACAAACCTAAACGCTAATGCTGCACGACAGTGTATTGGATATTAGCTTTTCACACGTGAATCATCATCAAACGTCTCTATTTTTCTAAATCAGTGTAGTACACTGCAACAAATCACATAATATCTACTATTTCGTGCATTCCCGTCATACTTTTTTATTGTATTTTTTTTTATCAACATATTATTCATGTTTATAGTTTTTTTACCTTCGACTTTTTAGTATCATCGTGTTAACACACAATGTAAGACTTTAATAATTGATGTTCTACATCCAAATCAATAGCCACGTTTTGAGGGGCGTAGCTTAGTTGATACCCTGGGGTGCACCCCCCCCCCCATTGTTTCCATTAGAAGTATAAAATTTCTGTTTTTTCGTCTAAAAATTTTAAAATTATAAAGGATCCCCCCCCCCCCTAGACGAACTTCCCGTTGAACGGTTCACGAACTGTTCGCTGAACATTCAGTTCATTTACAACCCTAAAAATAAGCCATAACCTACGAGTTAAGACAATATGGTTAAGGCCTTGTACCATACAAATAAATCCTATTTATTTCTAGGAAAGAAAATTACGAGTCTATATGTCTTATACCTTGGTGAACAATATATGTATAGGTGAAAACTTAATCATGTATGAATCTTTTCTATTAATACAAACTTAAACGCTAATGCTGCACGACATTGTATTGGATATTAGCTTTTCACACGTGAATCATCATCAAACGTCTGTATTTTTCTAAATCAGTGTATTACGCTGCAACAAATCGCATAAGATCTACTATTTCGTGCATTCGCGTCATATTTTTTTATTGTATTTTTTATCAACATATTATTCATGTTTATAGTTTTTTTACCTTCGACTTTTTAGTATCATCGTGTTAACACACAATGTAAGACTTCTATAATTGATGTTCTACAACCAAATCAATAGCAACGTATTTAGAGGCATAGCTTAGTTGATACCCGGGGGTGCACACCCCCCCCCCCCAATGTTTCGGTTAAAAGTATAAATTTTTTGATTTTTCGTCCAAAAAATTTAAAATTATAAAGGATCGCCCCCCCCCCCCCCCCGAACGAACATAAACGAACTTTCCACCGAACGCTTCACGAACTGTTCGCTGAACATTCAGTTCGTTTACAACCCTAAAAATAAGCCATAACCTACGAGTTATATAACAACCCTATAGAAAACCGACACCCTCGAAATATTTCAGACACCCTAATATATTTTAAAATATCCAAATATATCTAAAAATACACCCCATACGTGAAAACGGACCCCGAATACCTTAAATATCATTAAAAATAATTAAAAATGGGATTTTTTGGTTTGAGGCGGGCCGCGTAAGCCTCACCTCAACCCCTACGCGGGCCGCGTGAAGGTGAAAGCTGGCTGAACCCTGGGCCGCCACATGGCCCAACACATGTCGAGCCTACTAAGCTGATCAGGATCACCTATGCGTTTACCAGAGTTGACGCGGGCCGCGTAGGCCTTTGTCTACTCTTACGCGGGCCGCGTAAAAGTCAGAAACATGCCCTATAAGTAGAGGCCATCGGATCTTCAGTCTGTTCGCTCACTTTCTTTTCTCAATCACGAAAATCTGATAGTAGGCATAATATACAGGTCTAATACCCCCCCCTAAATAGCGACGTTCTGCTCCGTTGTAAGTATCATAACCCCTGGATACGTATTAGATACTCTGCCCGATTGATCTAGGGTTCCGTAACGACTGTCGTGGTTCTACCCGACGTAGTCGTTGGAATGCCGTCTCGGGGAGGGTATTACTAATGTTAAAATGGGTTATTATACTAACACGTGTGCATTTGTGTAATTTATAGATAATTTCCAGGGAACCCTTACAGAAAATCTAAGACAACAATGTGAGTTTATCCGCTTTTTGTAAACCTTTTGTTAACTGTTTTTACAAAACCTCATACAATTAAATGTATATTAAGCAGTTATTGAGTATTTGTAAGAATACAATTATCACGAGTATGTTGGGGTTTTGTATACAAAATTTGTTACCACCTGGTCAAGGAGTAACATTTCCACAAGTCGGGTCTGACAGTACCATGGATGTTAATTGGTATAACTTGGAAACAAATATAATTGCGAGATCGCCCTCAATACTGTACAATGGTTTTTATTAACCTTGATTAAACTGGGATTCACTCACCAGTATTTCCCACTGACAAAATGTTTTTAAACGCGTTTCAGGTAACAAAATGTGAAAGCCAAATAGAAGCCAGCTGGACAGCAGTGAAGGCTTGGAAAAGTGGCAATAAAGTTACCTAAAAAGAAATAGATGTTTTTATTAAATAAAAATATGATTTATTCCTATGAAAATGTGTGTATTGCAAACTTGGGTTTTATCCCATGTGTTTAATATTATGAAAATGTGGTATTTTACTCTGATCCAATATTTCCTAACTATGGTCCTGATGAAAATTCCGCTGCCAAATTAGACAATACGTGATACCACCGAAACTGGCTCGCGGCCGCCCGTTCCCGGGGATTTGGGATCGGGGGTTGTGACAAGTTAGGACAATATTGTTAAGACCTTGTACCATACAAATACATCATATTTATTTCTAGGAAAGAAAATTACGAGTCTAGATGTCTTATACCTCTATGAACAATATAGGTATAGGTGAAAATTTAATCATGTATGACTCTTTTTTATTAATACAAACTTAAACGCTAATGTTGCACGACAGTGTATTGGATATTAGCTTTTCACACGTGAATCATCATCAAACGTCTCTATTTTTCGAAATCAGTGTTGTACGCTGCAACAAATCTCATAATATCTACTATTTTGTGCATTCGCGTCATACTTTTTATTGTATTTTTTATCAACATATTTTCCATGTTTATAGTTTTTTTACCTTCGACTTTTTAGTATCATCGTGTTAACACACAATGTAAGACTTCTATAACTGATGTTCTACATCCAAATCAATAGCCACGTATTCAGGGGCGTAGCTTAGTTAATACCCGAGGGTGCACCCCCCAATGTTTCGGTTAGAAGTATAAAATTTCTGATTTTTTCTCCAAAAATTTTAAAATTATAAAGGATCGCCCCCCGAACAAACATAAACGAACTTCCCGCCGAACTGTTCACAAACTGCCCCCTGAACATTCAGTTTGTTTACAACCCTAAAAATAAGCCATAACCTATGAGTTAAGACATTATGGTTAAGACCTTGTACCATATAAATAAATCCTATTTATTTCTAGGAAAGAAAATTACGAGTCTAGATGTCTTATACCTCTGTGAACAATATAGGTATAGGTGAAAACTTAATCATGTACGACTCTTTTTGATTAATACAAACTTAAACGCTAATGCTGCACGACAGTGTATTGGATATTAGCTTTTCACACGTGAATCATCATCAAACGTATCTATTTTTCTAAATTAGTGTAGTACGCTGCAACAAATCGCTTAATATCTACTATTTCGTGCATTCGCGTCATACTTTTTTATTGTATTTTTATCAACATATTTTCCATGTTTATAGTTTTTTACCTTCGACTTTTTAGTATCATCGTGTTAACACACAATGTAAGACTTTTATAATTGATGTTCTACATCCAAATGAATAGCCACGTATTCAGGGGCGTAACTTAGTTGATACTCGGGGATGCACCCCCCCCCCCAATGTTTCGATTAGAAGTATAAATTTTTTTATTTTTCGTCCAAAAATTTTAAAGTTATAAAGGATCCCCCCGAACGAACATAAACGAACTTCCGCCGAACGGTACACAAACTGTTCGCTTAACATTCAGTTTGTTTACAACCCTAAAAATAACCATGACGTACGAGTTAAGACAATATGGTTAAGACCTTGTACCATACAAATAAATCCTATTTATTTCAGGAAAGAAAATTACGAGTCTAGATGTCTTATACCTCTGTGAACAATATAGGTATAGGTGAAAATTTAATCATGTATGACTCTTTTCGATTAATACAAACTTAAACGCTATTGCTGCACGACAGTGTATTGGATATTAGCTTTTCACACGTGAATCATCATCAAACGTCTGTATTTTTCTAAATCAGTGTAGTACGCTGCAACAAATCGCATAATATATACTATTTCGTGCATTCACATCATACTTTTTTATTGTCTTTTTTATCAACATATTATTCATGTTTATAGTTTTTTTACCTTCGACTTTTTAGTATCATCGTGTTAACACACAATGTAAGACTTCTATAATTGATGTTCTACATCCAAAACAATAGCAACGTATTCAGGGGCGTAGCTTAGTTGATACCCGGGGGTGCACACCCCCCTCCCCCCCAATGTTTCGGTTAGAAGTATAAAATTTATGATTTTTGTCCGAAAATTTTAAAATTATAAAGGATTGCCCCCCGAACAAACATAAACGAACTTCCTGCCGAACGGTTCACGAACTGTTTGCTGAACATTTAGTTCGTTTACAACCCTAAAAATAAGCCATAACCTACGAGTTAAGACATTATTGTTAAGACCTTGTACCATACAAATAAATCCTATTTATTTCTAGGAAAGAAAATTACGAGTCTAGATTTCTTATACCTTTGTGAACAATATAGGTATAGGTGAAAATTTAATCATGTATGACTCTTTTCGATTAATACAAACTTAAACGCCAATGCTGCACGATAGTGTATTGGATATTAGCTTTTCACACGTGAATCATCATCAAACGTCTCTATTTTTCTAAATCAGTGTAGTACGCTGCAACAAATTGCATAATATCTACTATTTCGTGCATTCACGTCTTACTTTTTATTGTTTTTTTTATCAACATATTTTTCATGATTATAGTTTTTTTACCTTCGACTTTTTAGTATCATCGTGGTAACACACAATGTAAGACTTCTATAATTGATGTTCTACATCCAAATCAATAGCCACGTATTCAGGGGCGTAGCTTAGTTTATACCCGGGGGTGCAACCCCCCCCCCCCCCCCCCCAATGTTTCGATTAGAAGTATAAAATTTCTGATTTTTCGTCTAAAAATTTTAAAATTGTAAAGGATTCCCCCCCCCTCCCCCCCCCAATTATTTTTCCTAAATAATTTATATAAATTGGGTCCCATGACTTTTCGCCCCCAAAACTTTTAATCAATCTCCGTCACTACACATATTGCTTCTCTAAAGTAATTACATATGAATTTGTTTGTTTAAATCATGATAAATGTATCATCGTGTTCACACACAACATAAGACTTTATTCGTACAAGATGTGATTTTCAATGTAACATGGCCATGATCTTGTGTTTAATGTTGCATGTCCATGATCTCACATAATGATCTTTAACATGACTATAATAGAGAGAAATATCACACATACGTTAGTTCCTCTTTAAGTTTTTACATTGTCATTTTAATCGCTATTCTGTTGTAAATTTTGTTTATGGTTAATTTGTTTTTACTATATCAAGGATTTTGTATAAGTTTTTATGCTTAACTCATGCATGTTATGCATTTATGTGATATCTATGTCACGGTTAGGCCTGTAAACGAACCGAACGAACACGAACACATTCGTGTTCGTTCATTTAACTTTAACCGAACACGAACACGAACATATAATCGAACACATTTTTTTGGTCGTGTTCATTCATTAAGAAATCGAGCATGTTCGTGTTCGTTTATGTTCGTTCGTTTAAAGCCTAAACGAACAGTTCACGAACACAAATGAACATAAAAATATTAATTTAATATATTTGAATAAACATAAATTAACATGATTCAAGAAACAAGTCTAATATATTACATTTCATCCGAAAACACATCTAAATAAGGGTTCATATATGGGGAAATACCATAAAAAACCAACATACTTTCTGTTTTTGCGCATAAAAGTCCCTCCACTTTTTTTTGCACTCAGAAAACCAACATACTTTTCTTTTTGTTTCATAAAAGTCCCTCCACTTTTTTTTGTACATAAAAAACCAACATACTTTCTGTTTTGCTTATAAAAGTCCCTCCACTTTTTTTTGCACTCAGAAAACCAACATTATTGTCAAATTATGAACGCAGAGGTTGGTGACCCGAGACTCTGTCGCTTCCATCATCGACGATTAGGTTGCAGACAGCTCATCGGCGAGACGGGGCCGATTCGTTCTCGCTGGTGGGTCGGGATTATCTACCAACGGGTCAGGTCCACCCTGTCCACGCCCACGTCCCCTACCACCAGCCCCTGCCGGCGCTCGCCTGATACCGCCAGCTCTACCACGTCCTCCACCAACACGACCGCCACCTACACGTCCGCCACCGCCCCCACGACCTACACGTCCGCCGCCGCCCCCTCCACCTACGCGTCCGCCGCCGCCCCCTTCACCTACACGTCCTCCACCTCCACCGCCTCGGCCCCGCCCACGCCCGACAACATCAGCCATATCAAACTAAACAAAAAAAGTGGAGGGACTTTTATGAGCAAAACAGAAAGTATGTTGGTTTTTTATGTACAAAAAAAAGTGGAGGGACTTTTATGAAACAAAAAGAAAAGTATGTTGGTTTTCTGAGTGCAAAAAAAAGTGGAGGGACTTTTATGCGCAAAAACAGAAAGTATGTTGGTTTTTTATGGTATTTCCCCTTCATATATATACTAATTGGTTATATTTATATAAGTAGTTAGAAAACCTAATATTTATATAAATATAACTATTTATTTATTAAAATTTAAACGAACATAAATGAACGAACATAAAAATTTAAACGAACATAAATGAACGTTCACGAACATAAATGAACGAACATAAAAGAATGTTCCCGAACATAAATGAACAAACACAAGGTGTGTTCATGTTCTTTCATTTAATTAAACGAACAGATATTTTTGTTCATGTTCGTTCGTTTATTAAATAAACGAACATAAACGAACTTCCCGCCGAACAAGTTCATGAACGTTCGATTCGTTTACAGGCCTAGTCACGGTCACATGACATTCTTTTTTTTTTGGCATATACGTTTTAATTCATTTATATTTTTACATTATGAATAAAACTTATAAACTTATATTATATTGATTTTATTTATGTTTTTGTATTAACATTTTATGTCTTTTGTTTAATATCATTTCTGCCTTTACATATACTTGCCTATTTCTTTGCTGCACTCAAACCAAAATTACTCATAATGTACAAGCTTGGACAATACGGTTAAAACCTTGTCCCATACAATAAAATAGACTTGTTATACCGTTTAATGGTGGCCTTGAAATACATATAAAGAACTTTCAAGGAACCACAAAGATAAGTTGAATATTACTTACTTGTATAAAATGTTACATTCGTAAAATATAACAAAAAATGTAAAAAATGATATAAAAGTATAAGAACGACATTTTGAAAAACTTGTTATATACATCATAATTAGATACTGTAATAATATAACACACATAGATATATCTTAAACACACACATACGGGTGCAAACAAGCCGAGCGGCTCAGGAGCTACTCGAGATCGCTCGAGAAAAAGCTCAAAATGAGCGGAGCCTTATCGAGCCCGAGCCAAGCTTGAGCCTAAAATAAAGCTCGTTTACTTATCGAGCCCAGGCTCGAGCCTGGCATGTGAAGCTCGGCAGGCTCGTCAAGCCTTATCAAGCTTTAGCATAATATTAGTTTTTATTATATTTAACAACATTTACCCCTAATGTAAAGTTGTCTAGTAAACGAGCCGAGCCGATCTTAACTAAAATTGTTTATGAGTCGAGCCCAAAGGTAAAAATAAGCTTGTTTAGTAAACAAGCCCGAGCTTCACTTATCGAGCTCGCAAGCCTCAACGAGTCTATTATTTATATTATTTATATTTAATATATTAATTAATAGGTAATAAACGAGCCGAGCCCGAGCTTCACTAATCGAGCGGTCCATTGTGAGGAATATATGTTTGGTCTCCCCTGGCAGGACAACGACAATTGCTGGATTTGGGCTGACGTGACGTGTCACACCCAAACCGATGGCGGAAACATCGGGGCGCGGCACTGAGCGAAACTGATTGTCCAAGAGAAATTCATAACAACTAAAATTACCGGATATTAAATATTATGTCCCATACCACAATGTATCAGATAAAAGCAGTTATTATAGACATTGTATCTCAAAAACAAATATTGTTCCGACAACTCAGATTTATAGATTGTTCGTTTCTAGACTCATCCTATCTTGATTCCACAAAAGATAGCAAGCAAAGCATGGCATCCTAAACACTTGTCACATACGTTAAAATAGAGGTCAATACACACAGTGTAAAGGTGAGCATACAAGTTTAATAGTATAGATAGATAGCGAAAGCGAATTTACGCATAACCAGCATGTAACATGTATCAAGCGAAGCAAGTAGGTTATCGACAATAAAATATGCACAGACGCGACTGCGAGTTGTAGAATGCGCAACACATATCACCACTATGACACGTGAAGAAAGGCCCTTAACAACCCCTGTCCACGACAGGTGCTGAGTCCAAACTATAGTAATATCGTTGCTAAGGTATCAGGCAACAATCACTGTGTAAACATAACATACAAGCATTCATCGAATAACACATAAACATGCAAAGTGGTCAGCATATAAAAGTGTTTGCGTTGTGTGATCGTTGTGATTTGATATAAGTAACGTATGTAACACCCAAAAGTGCTTAAAGCAAAAGGGATCGAGTATACTCACAGCGATGGGAGTGACTAAACACAATCTGTGGTTGGATTGAAGGGAGCACTAGAGTAAGTCTGATTACAGATAATAACATAAGTGATAAGCGACGCGTAAAACGATGCGATGAGACAGAGTAACGAATGGACATCCGAACGGATGGCAATCCGGTCGGATGGCCATTCGGTCGGTTTGCCACTCGTTTGGGATGGATGTGTTTGTGTATGATGGCTTTGAAGTTTTCGTTGTAGCATTTTGAAAACAGAGAAGTATCTCTACCCTTCAGGTCGTTCGGTCGGACGGTCGTTCGGTCAGATGGCGATCCATCGGTTAGACATTTCTCAGAGAACGAGTTCACAGCAGAGTTGCCATTCGTTCGGATGGTCATCCGAACGGGTGACTATCCGTTTGGAACTGATGATCTTTGAAAATTGATAAAAATGTTTAAGTGTTGAGTAAAGATGTCATCCGATCGGATTGTCGTTCGATCGAATGGCAATCCGATCGGAGGGTAGTCCGTTTGATGACTTGCTCGTTTTGAAATTCGTTAAGTTTGGAAGTTTTGCGGTTTGATCGAGACGGTATGACAACGTGTTAAACAACGGAAAATCCCTCAAGTCCAAGTTATCCGATCGGACGGGAATCACACCATACTGATCAGTTCACTGTTCTTGACGGTTGTTCATGTTCAACCCGTGAATCGGTCGCCCCTTCCGATGAGAATCCATTCTCAGTCCAACCCTTCACTATAGGTGAGTAGAAGCCCGAACGAGTTCTGATTCTATCGGTTTTGAGCTAAAGAGTGTAAAAGAGTTGAAAGAAAGTTATGAAACATCTTTCAATCCTTCTATTCTTGAAAATGTTTAGATTTAAGATGAAATCAGTGCTAAAACATGTGGAAATCTCTTAGATCTGAGTTGTTCTTGGTGGAATGAGATCAAATCTTGAAGTTCATAAGAACCCCATGATGAAATCATCCTAGAACACCTCAAATTGGGCAGATTTCATGGTTAAAAGTGAAGATTCAAAGGTGAAAATGATGAAGAAGTGTGTGAAGATCAAAGATGTACAAGATTTGAGGAAGAAACTTACAAGACTCGCGAGAAATCGAAGGAGAAAGGCTTGAGAAGTTGAAGAGTCGCACCAGAGCTGTCACATCATTTGTTTGTGATGTGACAGGTGTTATTTATAGGATTCCAAAAAGGGAAAGGCGGTGCACATGTGACGGATCGGATGGCAACCCGATCGGATGCCCATCTGGTCGGATGTTCATCCATGCGGATGACCATTCGATCGAATGGTCATTCGATCGAAGGGCTGCCGCGAGTTGGTTTTCGTGTTTCCGTTTCGTGCGTTGAGTGTTGCGATGCGTTTCGAGTAATCGATGCGATAGTATTACCCATTAGTTACACAAATAACCTAACTACTGAATAACACAAAAGTAACTCGTAATCTCGAGTTTGCGATGAGATTGCGTTGCGATAGAGTTGCGATTGCGTTGCGATTAATCACCTCAACATAAATATAACATGCACAAGTAACACATAATAGCACACACACGTAAAACAATATCCAGAACACATAATTCGAGTTGCGATGCGATAGCGATAAGTCGATTAGCGATTTATTAACATGTACTCCACATAATACAACTAAAGTAAATTAAAATAGAATCTCGATTACAAGTCAAAAAGTACAATTTAATAATCAAGCAAGGAGTGACAGATCGCAATTAGCAATCTTTTCTTCCTTTGACTTTGACTTGTACTTTGACTTCAAAAACGCGGGTTGTTACAGCCTCCCCTACTTTAGGAAATTTCGTCCTGAAATTGAAGGCACAGGCGTAACAAACAGTTGTGGGTAGTTAGCCTTCATGTCACTTTCGAGTTCCCAGGTGAACTCGTCGCCGAGTTTGCTTCCCTGCGAACTTTCACAATGGGAATGCGTGAGCTTCGGAGTACCTTGGTTTCTCAGCCCATGATCTCGATAGGCTTCTCCACGAAGTGTAATGTTTCGTCCACTTGTAGATCCTCAAGAGGGACATGAAATTCCTGGTCGGCTAGACACTTTTTGAGGTTCGAAACGTGGAAAGTCGGGTGGACATTACTAAGTTCCTCCGGTAGTTCGAGTCTGTAGGCCACCTTGTCAATCCTTTCCAGAATTTTAAAGGGTCCAACATATCGAGGCGCGAGCTTTCCTTTCTTGCCGAATCTGATCACCCCCTTCGAAGGTGCAAACTTTAGGAGTACGTGATCGCCAACGTCAAATTCAAGGGGCTTGCGGCGTCTATCGGCGTAACTTTTCTGACGACTCCGAGCTTTTAGGAGATTGTCTCGAATTTGGAGGATTTTGTCAGTCGTTTCTTGCAACAGCTCAGGACCGGTAATTTGCGCGTCCCGATCTCGTGCCATACAATAGGCGATCGACATTTTCTTCCGTATAATGCCTCAAATGGTGCCATTTGGATGCTAGAGTGATAACTGCTATTTTACGAGAATTCGACTAAAGGTAAATGCGAGTCCCAATTACCACCGAAATCTATAACACACGAGTGAAGCATGTCTTCAAGGGTACGAATCATGCGTTCAGTCTGACCGTCGGTCTGGGGATGGAAAGTGGTACTAAGATTGAGAGTAGTACCGAGAGCAGATTGAAACGCTTCCCAGAGACGTGAAGTGAATCGACCATCGCGGTCAAAAATGATATCACGGGGTGTCCCATGTCGACAAATAACCTCGTCGATGTAGATTCGTGCTAATCGTTCTACCTTATAGCCTTCCCGTATCCGTAGAAAGTGCGCGAATTTGGTGAGATGGTCAACGATAACCCAGATGTTGTCGTGGCCTTATGGCGTGCGTGGGAGTTTCGTTATAAAGTCCATAGCTATACTCTCCTATTTCCACATAGGGATCTCGGGTTGTACGAGTAAGCCAGAGGGGCGTTGATGTTCAGCCTTAACTTTTGAACAAGTCAGGCATTTTGAAACGTAGATAACGATATACTTCTTCATGCCCGGCCACCAGTACTTGTAGCGCATGTCCTGGTACATCTTGTCAGCACCGGGATGAACGGAGTATCGAGATTTGTGGGCTTCGTCTAGCAGAATTTGTCGCAAATTGGTGCGCTTAGGAATCCAAATTCGGTCTAGATAATGGAATATACCATTCGATTTATTCACCAGTTTCTCGCCGTTATTGATAATCCTTTCTTTTTTCAAAGTTCGTTCGATAAAACAAGCATGTTGAGCGTCGCGGATAAGAGCTTCGAGATTGTGCTGGGCTTGAGTATTACGAACGCTGTGCAAATAGCTTCGTCGACTGAGAGCATCAGCGACAACGTTTGCTTTGCCAGGATGGTAACGAATCTCGCAGTCGTAATCGTTGAGTAGTTCTACCCACCAGCGTTGGCGCATGTTCAGCTCTTTCTGGCTAAAGATGTGTTGTAGGCTCTTATGGTCGGTGAAGACCGTACACTTGGTACCCGTATAGGTAGTGTCGCCAAATATTTAGCCCAAAAACAACTACACCAAGCTCGAGATCGTGGGTGGTATAATTCTTCTCGTGGATCTTGAGCTGACGAGATGCGTACGCGATAACCTTGTCTCGTTGCATGAGAACACAACCGAGGCCGAGGTTAGAGGCATCGTAGTAGACTACGAAGTAGTCGTTTCCGTCGGGTAAAGAGAGCACAGGAGCATTTAAGAGCATAAGTTTAAGCATTTGAAAGGCCTCCTCTTGCTTGGTTCCCCAAACAAAAGATTTTTCCTTGTGCGTAAGAGAGGTGAGCGGTACAGCGATCTTCGAGAAATCAGCGATGAATCGGCGATAGTAACCCGCCAATCCGAGAAAAGAACCAACTTCGGACGGGTTCTTTGGTGTAACCCAACTCTTAACAGCTTCGATCTTCGCATGATCGACATGAATACCTTGACTATTAATGATGTGACCTAGGAATTGAACCTCTTCAAGCCAGAATTCACACTTGGAGAATTTGGCATAGAGACGGTTTCCCTGGAGTAACTCAAGAACCAAACGTAGATGTTGCACGTGTTCGGTCTCTGACTTGAAATAGATCAGGATATCATCGATGAACACGATGACGAAGCGGTCGAGAAAGGGTTTACACACGCGATTCATTAGATCCATAATGACTGCGGGAGCGTTGGTAAAACCAAAAGGCATAACCACAAACTCGTAATGACCGTATCGGGTTCGAAAAGCGGTTTTGGGTATATCTTCTTCTTGGATTCGTAACTGGTGATAGCCTGAGCGTAGATCGATCTTCGAAAAACATGTAGCACCTTGTAACTGATCAAACAAATCATCGATTCGAGGCAAGGGATAACGATTCTTGATGGTAAGCTTATTCAATTCCCTGTAGTCGATGCGCATCCGAAACGATCCGTCCTTCTTTTTGACGAAAAGGACATGAGCGCCCCACGGAGAGGTGCTAGGGCGAATGAAGCCTTTATCGAGTAGTTCCTGGAGCTGACTCGAGAGTTCACGCATTTCAGAGGGAGCGAGACGATAAGGCGCTCTAGCAATAGGATTTGCTCCAGGAATGAGGTCGATTCGGAAATCGATATCACGAGTAGGAGGTAAACCAGGTAAGTTATTAGGAAAGACATTAGGAAACTCACGAACCACAGGCACCTTGTCTATTGCCTTAACTTCCTTTTCCTCCGCTACTACGATGTGAGCCAAGAAAGCTTGGTATTCCTTGCGGAGATACTTGCTAGCTTGGATACATGACATGAGTTGTAACTTCTTCGAAGCGACTTTGCCATAAACCCACAATTGATCACAATTCGCGAGAGAGAAACGAATCATCTTATCGAAGCAAACAATTTCAGCATGATTTTCCCGAAGGAAATCCATGCCTACTATGACATCGAAACTACCGAGTTGCATCAGGATGAGATTAATCGGGAAAACGTGACCGTTGAGATCAAGAGTACAGTCACGTAGAACGGAACTGCCGGTGACGGTTCTTCCAGTGGCAACTTCTACGTCGAAGGTTGATGGGAGGTTAACGCATTTATGGTTTAGGAGCCTTTCGAATTCAAACGATACAAAACAGTTATCGGCTCCAGTATCAAAAAAACACGAAGCATATATACCATTTACGAGAAACATACCATTAATCACGTTGTTGTCTGCTGCTGGTGGTGTTGTTGCGGTGCTGGCTGCTGCTGCTGTGGCTCTTGCTTCACTACTCGGTTTGGGCAGATGTTTACAAAGTGGTTGGGATCACCACACGCAAAGAAGGCTCTTGCCTGTGTGACAACTGGCACAAAACCGGTAATTTCCGTACAGTTTAATTATTATTTAATATATGCAATTATGTGCTTAAATGTCAACATTGTCTGATTACATGCTATATATGTGAATTCATGCATGTTTTATACTTCAAATATTGCTTTATGCATTACTTTAAGCGTTGCGTCAAAAAGACTAGAAAACTCACCGGTAAGACACGCTGTGTCAGCAATTCTGCAGAAAGCAGTCAGATAATAGAATTAGGGTCTAGGAATAGGTCCAACATCTAAAATACATTAAAACCCAAGTATGAATACAAGGGTTAACTTATAAACTTTCCGGAAGCTAAACTATGCACTAAAAAAACACCCGAAACTCACTTTAAATGCAGAATTCTGCATAAATAAGCACAATTCAGCCATAATTTAGCTTTTAATACCAAAATATCATGCAGAATTTATGAATTAGTGTCCAGAATAACTTACAAAGTGTCAGGAATTGAAACTGTCACAAAAGGTGCTTCATACTTAGTGAAACTACGCAATTTAGCACTTTAACGAACCGTAACGAAACGAACAACCAGACACTACCCGAAACACCAAATTTTCACTAGAAACATTGTTTTAGTGTTACGAAGCTAGTTATGGTCACCGAACATCTTACTACATCTCCCAAACACTAAATACCTAAAAATACCTAACTAATACCAATACATTCCAACTAAATCATGTAACTAGTAGTTGAAAAGTTACACTTTACCCCCCTCTCTTTGGACGGTTGGGACAAGGGTCCCACATAGGGATTTTATTTGATTAATTTTGATCTTATGTTGGAGTATATTCCAACAAATATACCATAAAAAGATTTGGAGAATTTATAAAATCCTAAACTAATAACACACCTTCATTCACTTCATCTTCAACCTCTTTCTCCCCCTCTAACTCTCGGCTCATATACACACTCCCACACACATCATTTTCAAGCTTCAAACAACCATTCCAAGGTCACTTGAAGGACCACCTTTTGGAGCTTTTAACCTCTCATTTTCTTCCTTGATCATCATCTTCATTCTTGTGCCACTTCCCTAGCCATTAGAGCTAGTAGTAAGCTCCTTGATCACTAAAATAGTTCATGTTTATGTTATGTACAAGTTTCACCATCTAAACAACTTAACTTCTAAAGAATAAAATGAAAAGATCTAACATACTCATGAAGAAAATAAGTGATTACATGAAATTTTAGTGTATGTAATGAAGTTGTTGATGTTATATCTTGTGTTTATGTTTAGATCAAGTATGTTAAAGCTTGGATCTAACAAGTTTAAGCATGGATCTTGAAGGATCCATGGTTAAACTTGAAGATGAACATATGAAGCATTATGTGAACATGAAAAATGGATTTTTACACATAAACTTGTAAACTTGAAGTAATAAAGTGTGTGCTAAACTAATTTTTGAAACTAAAATATATGGAAAGCTTGTTAAAAATTTAACATAAAGCTTATTTTTGAAAGATCTAAAGTTATTAAGCATGGATCTTGAAAGATCCATGGTTAAACATGATGTTAAAAATAATGATCTTTCTAATAAACATAAAAGTGGTTTTAGAACATGATTTACAAACTTTAAAGATCATTAAACTCATGGATGAGTTGGTTAATGAAATAAAGTTTCATAAAAGTTTGTCAAAATACTCAAGAACACTTATTTTTAGAAAGATCATAATATGTTAAGTGTAGATCTAAAAGACTACACATTTTTAACAAGAAACAAGTTCACCATGATGTTTCATATGGAAAAATTAGTGTATGTTGTTGATGATTATTGTTGAAAAATTGTTTTGATGTTGAAAAGAAAATAAACACATGTTTTGAAAACACAAGAAACCTCCATTTTTAGGGGAAACTATGTCAAAAATTTTATAAAATTTTGACACTTAGAAAAATATAAGTTTTGGTGAAACTTATTCCCTAAAAATTCACCTAAAAATATTTACCAAGGTTTCCCTAATTTTTGTGTAAAATTTCAAGTTAAGAAATAGTGCTTTCTTCAAGTTAAAATTTATATTAAGTATGTATGTTTTTAGGGAAAATATATATATTTAGTGATCAACAAATTTTGTGCTAAGTGTATATTGTGTGTATTATATGTAGTAGTGTATTAGGGACTTGAAAATACACTAAATACTCCCATGGAGTATGAATACAAAAATACACATACAAATACATGAGAATACATAAGTATACAAGTATACAAATTTTCCTCACAAGGAAATACATGGTCAAACACAAGAAAATATATTTATGAAAATATATTTCTTAGCATATTATTAAACTTGGACAATATATGGACACTATGGAATTAAATATATATTTTTGGACAAATATATAACCTATACCAAGTATTGAAATTTATACAAAAATCGGGTGTATATCAAGGATAACTATATATATATTTTATAGCATGACAAAAGATATATATTTCATGCAAGTCTTAAAAATACGTTATTTTTAAGAAATATAATTCCGGAAAGTAATAAAAATCAAAGTATTGATTTTTGGTAAATAATACAAAATACACAAGTATTTACATAAAATACAAGTACACTTTCCTAAGTATACTTGCACAAAAATAATATTGAAAATATTATTTCACAAAATACTTATATTTATTTTTGGATAAATAATATAAGTAACTTACACGAAAAGTTAAAAATATAAATTATTTTTAACAACTTATTACCTTGACAAAAAAACTTATAAACAAATATATATTTTTAGAATGAAATATATATTTACAAAATCACAATACATACTCAAAGTGCAAGAACATATACATGAACAAAGATGATGACTTGTACTTGTGTGATACAAGTCTAGTGACTAACATTAATAGAACACATATAGGTCACGACGCTAAGAAACCAACTGGTGAAGTTTACGGCGCAGGATACGCAAAGTTGTGAGTTCATGTCCCCACTTTTAAACTTTTACTTGTTTTCTAAATTTGGGGAAAATACATGTACTATGGTATGTTTATTTCAAAAACTAAGGAATGATACTATAGATCATGTGACGTATAGGGTGCCATAAGCACCATTAATCAGTTACATACCAAGACCGCGAAACAAAAGGTTAGATCTAATGGGTTTCAGGCAACCACACTCTTGGCCACTCTTTTACCAAGCAGTGCTTTTGTGTCTCTAGTCGTGAATCGACAAGTAAAAATGCCTATGGTTTGGATGCTTCCTATGTCGTTACACATGTTAATGGCCTAGCTAACCATTGGCGATCTCGTATTCCTTACATTTACAGAAATACTTGTTTTATACAATTACATACCATGTTTTCTACAACGAATGCTTAAATGTTTTACACAAAAACTGCATGAATTCACACCAACATTATGTTGACGATTTTCCAAAACTCACATGTATTTCACGTAACTAAAGTGGATGTACGTGCGGTCTTACTCTTGCTTCTGGATGTCGTTCTGTTTATAGTTACTATGTGTTAAGACTCCTATGCCCATTTTGCGGGATTTGGTTGTTATGTCCCATCCTGTGTGGTGATATAAGAATCAAAACCTTTATGGTTGTCATTTAAATAAAGTTGTAAACTTTTCAGACAATATTTTGTTCGGTATTGTAAACTCTCAACTTAACTTATGTTTTCGATTATGTAATGTTAATGGCATTTAGAGTTATTTTATGATCATGTAGTATGTTTACCATTCGTATGCAATGAGAACCTTTCAGGATCACACCTCGTGCTTCCGCTTTAGAAAGGGGTGTGACAGCATGAGCGGCGGGAGCAGGAGCTGCTTGCTGGCCTTGCGGAGCTGGTAGAGCAGGAGCTTGAACTGGGGCTTGGCGAGGACCGGTATGACAGTTAGTAGTGAAGTGGCCGTACAGGTTGCAGTGAACACAGAACCGGCATGCGATACCAACCGGGTGATGATAAGTACAAGTAGGGCAGAGCGGGTGTGGGCCAGTATATGCACGCTTTGCTGGTGGTGCATTGGCCACAGGAGCCGCTACTTGGCGGTGTTGAGGTTGCGGTTGAGCAGGTACAGCTTGGAGCGTAGCGGCAGTTACTGCATAGTTCTTGTTGTTGGAGTTGCTGTTCTTTCTCTTGCGACGTGAGAGCTTTGAAGACTGCGGTGTGACAGTTTCAGCGATGGGAGCAGCAGTGACTTGATGAAGACTTTTGGCAGCTTTATCGAAATAACCAGCCCTGACTCGCTTGTCGTTAATCTCGGCAGCGAGCATGTAGGTTTCCTCAATAGTTGTTGTTTTAGCGGCCTGCAAAAAGTCTGCAACACAATCCGGCAGAGCACGAATGTATTTCTTGATCGTTATTTCAGGGGTAGTAACTTGACCCGGACAGATGAGACTCAGCTGCTTGAAGCGAGCAGTTAAACCAGCATTGTTGCCACCCTCCTGTTTGATATGCCAGAACTCGTCCTCCAACTTTTGGAGCTCGTGGGGAGGGCAGAACTCTCGCATCATGATGTCCTTCAACTCGTCCCATGTAAGCCCGTAAGCTGCATCATTTCCTCGTTCGTTTCTCTCGGTAGTCCACCAATCTAGAGCCCGGGATTGGAAGACGCCGGTGGCGTTAACAGTGCGATGGTTTTCCGGACAGCCACTCTGGCGCAGGGTGACTTCGATCGAATCAAACCATTGAAACATGGCGTATGCCCGTCTTCTCCGGTAAATTCTTTCGGACCATAGCCTTTGAACTACTTGAAGGTAAAAGTCGCTTTAGGAGAATCTGTCCTGGACTCTTCTAAAGACTTGCTAGCTTTTTCGTTCAGCTCGCTAACAATTTGCGGTATGACTTTCGCCATCTGCTTTGCAACGAGTGCAGCGATACATTTTTCCTCATGATTACGACGAGTAGAGCGAGCAGTGTGAGATCCGAATGACGACATTGTTTGCAATAGACATCGTCACAGGACTCAGACACAATTTCGATTAACCCTCGTATAGTCTAGCGATTCGACCAAAGCTACTTTATATAAAACACAGGAACACGTCTAACCACATAAACACATAGTCACGTAAGCACATAAACCATAGAATCACATAAGCACAAAACACATAAGCACGTAGGGCACCGAAACACATGAGGACACATTATATTTTGTACGTATTGACCTACATATATTGCACGTATTCAGCTTTCTTTCTGTCACACCCTGACTTTTGCGGAAGCGTGATTATGGTGTGACTTTCTTAATGTCATTGCATTCAATCATAACAACAACTATATGATAAAACCATAGGTTTGTCATCCATCGAATAAGTTTAAAACATAACAACATTGTTTAAAAACATAGACTTCAAATTCAAGTTTTACAATCATACCAAAATGTTTATGAGTTCACTAAGGACTCATCGAAAGATATTAGATAGCACCAAGGGTTGGGAGACGTGTCTCGTCCAGGAATAAGACACACCGACCAAACCCAAAGACCATGGATGACATCTTTATTTCAAACGCAGCATAAAAACTTCCAACGCCCGCCAGATCCACTTACTAGTTCCCTGAAATACATGTAGTTTGAAAACATCAACAAAAGTTGAGCGAGTTCATGTGTTTAGTATGTGTGCACGAATCATCCTTGAAAACCTTTGTATGTATGTATGTATGTACTTGTAAACTGGTAAGAAGCAATAAGGAAAAATAGATCAATTAATGTGTAGCTAATACATTAATGTAAGTGACATGGCATAGGAAGCACTCAAACCTGTATGCGTATTTCGTACCGGCCCCTCCGGCGGAACGACAAAGTCACCACATGCGGCCAACTCGCAGGCCCATGGGTGGGGCTCGCAACACCCAATAGATCTATCACTCATGTCCCTCGGTCCTACAACGAGGATTGATGGCCTTAAGCGTTGTACCCACCACTCACATGATCTAAGTGTACCCTTCCTTAGCTATCCATACCAAATAATAACGTTTGTAAACAGTTGTAACATGTATTTCACCCCTGAAGTTATAAACTGAAAACAGTTAAAGTAAAAGGGGGAACACGAAACTCACGGGATTGTCTCGTTTTACGTACGCAAACCAACCCAGCCCCATTATTATAACTAGGATAAACCCGTCCCTAATCATGAAAATCATTCACGTTTCAAAAATACGCATTTGTTTTGTAGAACCGGTATCTTTAGTAAGAATCATTCGTAAACCATATGAGTTCCTTGAAATCCATTCGTAACATGATTTAGAAATATGAGTTTTCATTCGTTCAAAATCTTTGTATGTTCTTGCAAAACGTGCATGTCTTTCCACTCTGAAAACCTTTATAACAATGTAAAACCGTAAAAAGGTGGGGTTATGAACTCACTGTATTGCGTCTTCGGTACTCGTAACTCAAATCTCCTCAGCAAACACGACTACCTACAATGTTCTAACGTCTATTAGACGAACGGGTCGTGCCTTGTCTTAGTATTTACGTTTTTGAGTTACGTTTCTGAGATTATTCCAAGTTGTAATTACTTGTTAAAATAACGATTATTTTAACTTTAAATTATGTTTAATTTTGGAATAATTGTTTAAACAGTACTTTCGTAATAACACTTCTCAAGTATTTCCTTCCTAAGGATGGGGGTATCTCATACATGTATATCCGTATTCTTGTATTGGTATATCTTGCCATGTGTTGGTGTCGTATTCCGGTGTGTACGTATTTTCTTAATAAATATCCAATATATTCCCAAAACAATATATTTTCAAGTCTTACTTAGAAAATATATATAAACTTATTTTGTCCAAAAATACTGTATTTCCAGAAAATATATATTTACCCATTTTTATTTACAAAAACCAACCTCCAATACTTGTATTTTTGTAACAAAAATTATGGCAACGTTTTTATTGAAAACTTATGACCAAAATACGCTTGTAAATATTTGTTAGAAAATATTTCTTTAAGTGTTTATATTTTTAGAAATTTTTTGCCATAGTTTCCCCTAAAAATGGAGGTTCCCATGCTTTCAAAGCATGTCATTTTCTTTTAGAATCATCATAAACAATCAACAATCCAATCAACACTTCCCAAGTGCCAAAATCATGCAATTTATGCAACAACACGAACTTGAACTTTTATATAAACTTGTAGTAACTTACTATGTTGTTAAGTAAGCCTTGTTACCCTTAAAAATATGGTTATTTGTTTGTAAATCTAATTCTTGTAAAATTTAGTCCTTTACAACTTGTATGGTGATTTTCTAAAAATCAAACTTCTTGTATTTTTCTTGTTAACAATGTATTCCTATACTTGATTCACCACCAAAACATAGTTACTTTCTTTAAAATCCATGATTATGTAAATCTTGTGTATAACTTTAGTTTCTTGAGAAAATATTTCTTGAAGTCATCCATTTACAAGACTTGTATTGTGTTTAAATCATCATCACATATGAAAACAAATTTTATTATTCAAGTTCATGTCTTCATAAAGTATGACCATCTTGGTCTTTCACAAGATCATCACTTTAACTTACTAGTTCATGTGTTTAATCACAATCTAGTAGGTTTCATATGATGTCTAACATCATAAACACAAACAATCAATCATCAAGTAGCAAAACAACACTAAACAATATGTTTTCTTATGGTTTTAAGCTTTATGTGAAAGATTATGTTCTTATTCTCTAGTGTTCTTCATAATAATCAACATGAATTTTCTTTTAACCACAAATATAAGATGAACAATGGTGTGTATGAAGTTCTTACCACTAGCTCAAGGCTAGGGATGATTCAAGAGGATAAATGAAGTGGATAAAAGCAAACGGTGAGGGTCCTTCAACTTCCAAAAGCTCCAAGCTTCCTAACTTAGCTCCTTACACCACTAGATCACCTTGGAATGCATGGAAAGTGGTTAAAAATGAAGTTGATGGTGAGGGATGTTGGGCCGTAAACTTTAGAGGGAGGAAGAGGGAGTTTTTTTTTGTTGTGAAGATGATGAAGAAATCATGGTCTCTTATATCCATCATGTAGCTTTGTCCATTGGTTTATGTGTTTTGTAAGTACACTACAAGGATCTAAACAAATCTAGGAAGATTTAAGCAATATCTAGAGAAGATTATATAGTATCATGCAAGATAATGGAAGATTATGGTGGGGTCACCTATGTGACCGTCCACTTACATGGGGGGGGGGGGGTCTTGTGTAAGTTTAAATCATAAGTTAGATAACTAAGTTAGATGTTAAGTGTATTGGTTAGTGTTTATGTGTATTAGATGTTATATAGTGTGCTAGGGTGTTCGGGGATCATAACTAGTTTAGAAACACTAAAACAATGTTTCTAGTATAATTTTTGTGTTCCGGGTAGTGTCCGGTTGTTTGGTTAGATACCGGTTCATTAAAGTGTCAAACTATTCCGTTTAGTGTTCTTTAAGTACCCTTTTGCGACACTTTTAATTCTCGACACTTAGGAAAGCATTCAGGACCATTTAGTCATATTTTTGTATATAACTAGCTTGTTAAAAAGCTGAATTTTGCTGAAATATGCAGAATTCTGCACTTTTAGTGGGTTTTAGGCACCTTCCGGCACTTAAACTATCACCTAGTGACGCAGTTTTATGGTCCTTACTTCCCTACACACCATACTAGTGTAGTACCTTGTCTCTGGCCCTTACGGGGTTTCAAAACACTGTCTGTCTATGTACTGAACTCCGTCAGTATTTTCTGAATTATCCGCTAACTGTGCTAACCGTGCTTTGTGCATCGTTTATGTCACTAAAGTTTGCATGCAAAAATGATGTGACAATATGTAATGTGATGCACATGTAAGTATGATACAGAAATCAGAAAGCAGTTATTTGTAATTCAGCACAGTCATTAAGCACTAATCATCATTTAATAATTATACGGATGCATGCAAATTTGACAGTTGTCACATTCTCCCCCTGTTAAGAAAATTTCGTCCTCGAAATTTGTACTACCTTAACTCCTTAGGGTTTCATTATGTGTGTAAGTATACGAATAAACTGAGGTAGGTAATCACAAAACCGAGTCAAATCTTTATTCACATCAGGTGATTCCAAGGATATATTACAACAACAAGAACCCCATGGTTAAAAGGTATGTGTTCTAGCTTTTGATGTCAAAGGACACGAGATGTATAGATGTATTATCTAGCGTAACTTAGTTAATGGGGTGTAACAAAGGAGTTTTGACCAATGGATTCTCAAACAATCGGTCACAACATGCCAACGAGTTTTCACAAACCATAGCATCCGCTATATGAACTCAAAATCAACATCTTGAATATGAAAATGTTCTGTCAACTTTCGAATAAATTAAATGGTAAGGATTAGTGTGTTGACATTCTTGAATTGCGAAAATACACCGAATGAAATACAAGCGAATCTGGTGTATCATTGTCTTAATTCGTAGTTGCATTAGGAATGTTTAAATGACAAGTCAAACAAAAGCATGTGTAGTTTCGTGTGAGACGGTTGACCCTGATTAGCACAAGCTACAACTTTGCAATGACACCACAAGGTGTCGTAATGACATGATTCAAATATAGTGGTGACTGAACGAGTTCACCGTGTTTGAAATCAAATGAAAGTATAATGAAACAATCTGAAGTTTTGATTTACACAATGTCATAGAGTTTTCAGTTGAATACGGAACATCAAAGAGCCACTGTTTTTTGATCGAAGATGAAAAAGTATTAAGTACCGCAAGGCATTCGATTGACAATGAAAGAATTGTTAGGAGGTACACCGTGATATGAAACGAATTTATGTACCATTGTCTTAACACACAACTGTGTTGGGACCGCTTTAATTGTGATAAACGAAACGGATTTAGAGCAAATAAATAGACAATTAACTTCGTGTATGAGGTGCGTAACCAAATTAGCGCAAGCTTCAATTTTGTGAAAGTATCACCGCAAGGTATCAAAACCAATAAACGATTTAGTGGAGTCGTAGACCAACCAAGTCTACTACGACTCGAAACAAGAGAACCTTTGCAAAAATATTTGAATATGATGCTCTCAATACATCGTATGGCGTCTTAAATTGAATATGCGAAATGGATAAGTTCAAGCAATTGAGCTTGGTTTCAGCGCAATATGACAATAAACGTATGTATCAACAAGGGAATCTCAGCATGGTTACAAAGATAAATCATGAATGTGACTTGAAATAAGAGAAGTTTCAAGAAAGTGTGTTGACTTGGTACAAAAAGCCAACAATTACAATGATGTAGGTTATTCGAATCATAAACCAATTGTTAGCTTTAGCAAAATAATATTTGAATTTCAATGAAGCGTTTATTCGAAATGAAACCGCATGCGTAGCAAAAGGTGCATGCGTGACATATAAGTTTCCAAGTAATGAAGCAATGAGTATCTGTTAAAATGAAGAAATGACCAAGTATTCGAAGCAAATGTGTGTTCGCTCTCAGCGAAGAAAATTAACGCGATGCAACTACCATTAAGGGGAGTAGAGATGCAAATATCTACTCGCTAGAAGCAAAGGTGAAGATTTCAACAAAATAAATTTGAGTACTCTCTGTTTGGTTAACTAAAATAGCATATATGTCAGGATAATGGGGTTTGTTTGAGTTATCAGGTGTGGTTCCTAAGTAACCTTTACGAGTTTGGTCCTGGGTTCCCAAAGGTCCTAAGTACATGTTTTCTAGATTCTCAAAGTTTCGTATCCTGTGTAAAACTGTTTTGTGCATCATGTAGGAAACACCATTTTTGTTTAAGTTTAAAACAAGTTATTGTCCCACAATTTCCCCGGTATACTTTCTTCCTGAATTCACAGCTAATGACACTCGATCATCGATCAGTCGTGAAATAGTAGTTGGATCCTCACAGTTAGTTAAATAAGTAATTCGTTAATCCGTAGCAAGAGTCACCGACTCTTGTTGGTTAACTCGTTCGGCTCCTGGTAGTTGATGCTCATTTGGTAATCATCGTCCTTTTTCTTGACGAGCTAAACTAGGGTTACCCAAAACGGGAAACTTGGTCTGTTATCTTCCTTTTCTATCAACTACCAAAGTTGCACTGACAATCCTTGCATCTCTAAAGGTGTAAGTCACCAAGGTGCATTAACAGCAGGCGCGACGCCCAGAATCAAATCAATGCGAAATTCGACTTGTCGTCGAGGAGATAATTCTGGCAAGTCTTCGGGGAAGACTTCAGGATATTCCCTTATCACAGGGATATCTTCGAGTTTAGGTTCTTCGGTTCCCTTGTCCGCGACATGAGCCCCGAAAACAACACATCCATTACGCAACAACTTTCGTGCCTTCAAGCAACTTGGAAGCTGTAGGGGCGTAGTCTGCTTACCTCCATGAATTATGATTGTTTCTTCATTTGCCATCGGGGTGCGGGTAGTAATCTCCGTTCGATTGCTCGACAACCAATCCACTCTAATTACCACATCGAAGCTTCCCTTAAGCTAGTTCTATCGAGTACTGGATATCTATCTTACTTACTACTAAAACAAGTATATTCTGAAGTTAAATTCGACAACAATGTCAAATAGCACAGACGCACAATATTGACTACTATGAGATGTACCGATGGCCATGTTTGGATCCTGGCGTGCTTCCCTAGCTCCGGTGTTAGACATTTTTCCCACGATCTTGTTTAATCTCCCTTGGGCAATCCTTCCTAAAGTGCCCCATGTCACCGCAGTTATAACATCCTTGACCTCAATTTTCCACGTTTCGTCTCATGCCAACACGTCTCTTTGCAGTGCCCCACTTTGCCGCAGTCTCACACTTTCCATTTTTACATCACCTGGTATGATGTCATCGACAATTGTCGCATTTAGGTAGTTTACCCATGTACTATTTTCCCTTTTTGGCCTTGTTGTTGTTATTCGTCTGAGTACCCTGCTTGAAGTTTCTGAACTTTCTCTTGTTATCTCCTGATGACTCCACATGAGTCTCCTTTTTCTCCTTAGAGATTGAAAATTTGTTCAACCTAATTGCCTCTTCAGTCAAGGCCACACTTAGATCAATGGCCTCAGCGATCGTTGCAGGCTTTGATGTCATCACCATGCTCATGATTTGGGGTGCTAATCCCCAAATAAAATGCTCAATGCGCTTGAATTCTGGATCAACCATGTAAGGAACGACGTGAGATAGGTCGTTAAATCTCTGCACGTATTCAGCAATCTTTGGACCATCCATCTTGAGATTCCAGAATTCAGTCTCCAATTTCTGGATTTCTGCTCTCGAGCAGAACTTCTTACGCATTAGTTCTTTCAGTTCATCCCATGTCAAAGCATACGCAGCAGTCTCGCCCAACGTCTGAACCTGGAGGTTCCACCATGACAGAGCCCCATCTTGAAGTAGTCCAGAAATGTACGCGACCTGATGCTCTGGGGCGCATCTGCTCACCCGCAAAATAGAATCGGTCTTCTCAAACCAGCGCACGAAGGCTAAGGCACCCCCAGTGCCATCGAAATTTAGGGGCTTGCAGCCCAAGAACTATTTGTAGGTGCAGTCGCTGGGTGGGTTATTTCCTGAGGTACCTCCGCTGTACTCGGAGCGAAGGGCCTCGTACTGTGCGATGGCCTGTAAGATGCGCTCTTGTATTTCTGCCTCTGTTGTCAGAAGAGGGGTGTTGGTATCGGTGTTCCTTTGAGTCGACATCTTCCTAGAAAAAGATCGGTTAGGTCAGATCTTATTAAGGACACGAGCACAAAAGCCTCTACTTAACGAATAAGACCCAGGAGGTGTGTATATATACGTATATAAGCAATCATTATATCAATCAATCACATAACATCATAACTATAGCACCACTTATAGATAGGAACATGTTTAATGAGAACATAACAAGCAAGCACTTAGCATCACAATTATAGCGCACACATGCAGGTCATCAACGTGCTTAGTGAGGACATGGCGACTGAGCTTTCATTGTTTATCAACCACAATCACATTGTTTACAAAATGCCTTACTTCAAAAGGGACACAGGGCCACCCTACCCTCGTCCAATAATTCTATCAGTGTACCAAAATCACATGGTCGAAAGTGGTCTTCAAAAGTCCCCACAATCTCGGCTTATGAGTAGTGTCTTTTCCCCAAAAGTAATGCAATCCGCATAAAACCAAAAGCTAACTATACTGGTGTCTGAGGTGGGGGGTGAAGAAAACCAAACTACTAACGTGAGCGAGCTCCTCCCCGAGCTCGTATATACGGCGAGATAAGTAACTGATCTGTTGCTTAATAATAAAGAAACGGGCATCAAAACCTAAGAGGGTGCAATAGCAGCAGGTGAGTGTGCCAAAGGAGACCGTGATGAATCTGGAGGATCAAAGTATACTGGCATAGACAGGGTGGAGGACGTGGTGTCAGCTCAAGCTCCAAAACTTTACGACTCAAAACTTCAAATTGTAGTTGAAGTGGCATGTGCAACTCATTCCGCATGTAGTCTCCATAATGCGAAGAATGACAGGGGTACAAAATTAACATAGGGCATGATAGGAACCATCGGAATGGCTCATCCAGCGGTGAAGCAATGAACAGTACAGCCTGAAGGATCTGTGAAAAAACTGCTGATACAAAAAGATCGTCACGCAGGTGCTGGCCAAAGGTACCTTCCCGGGGTGTGGGTATGTCCTGAAAGAAAGCAATAGGCAAACCGGTGCGATGGACGTCGGACTCCTCAGGAGGAAAGGAGCAACATCAGCGGGTGCGAGTGCAGTAGCAATTATCCCAACAAAAGGAAGATCAACAGGTGTAGGTACTGGTTCAGGTACAAGGGGCGCAATGTCTGGTAATTCAAATGGAACATAGTCAGGATCAGAAATTGGCTCAAGATCAATAGGTGCAACATCAGGCTGTCCCAAAAGGAACTGGAGCTGGCTCAGGAGCAGGCTCTGGGTTGTGTGAAGGTGTGGGATCTCGAGCAGGTGATAGTGCAGTAGTCATAGCGGTGTTGTCATCTGAGTCAGTTGTAGAAAGTTGCAGTCTGGCCGTTTGTAAGGCTGCAAATGTCACAGACTCAAAGGAGTATGAAATCGTGTGCAAAATGGAAGCAGGGGATACTTCAATGGCGGGATCTCAGGAGGTAGCATAGCAATGACATCCTCAGCTATCTTTCCATCACCCTGGGCGTCAACAGGAGGGTCATCAACAAATAAATCAACGTCATCATCAAACAAATCATCAAAAAGCATATCCTCGGAAGGAATGACCACGAAAGGTACGGCGTCGAGGATCGGAGCCATGATGTGCTCGCCATCGGGGTGTCCAAATGATAAGGTGGTCACGGACTGGAACAGGAATGACGAAAGGATTCTTGTCAGGGAAACCATCTGCAAGGGTAAATCATCACCAAAATCTGGCAGCGCGGATGGTTGGAAGTCGTCCTCGTCCTCGGTCATCATATCAGGATCACTCTCAGTGTCTGACGCAAATATCCCCGGCGCAGGTGCAATCTCATTATATGTGGCGGTGGCCATAGGGTCGTCAACATCTGACAACTTACTCTCTGAGGAAGGCGACATGTGTGTCGATACATAATAGTCATAGCATGTATATCCATAGTAATCACTAACACTTAGTGTATGCGAACAAAGGTAATTTATCATGTAATCATGTATTCACATTATTCTTCATGAAACTTTCTATCCTTCTAGTTTCCCAGACTAACCCACCTAGTCTCCCAGACTAAACCAACCAATCTCCCAGACTAAACACCCAGTCTCCTAGACTAAACTACCTAGCCTCCCAGACTAAACACCCAGTCTCTCAGACAGAAACACCCAGTCTCTCAGACTGAAACACCCAGTCTCTCAGACTTAACCACCTAGCCTCTCAGACTAAAATACCCAGCCTCTCAGACTGAACCACCCAGACTCTCAGACTGAAACACCCAGCCTCTCAGACTGCCCCAGCTAGTCTCTCAGACTAACTCCCCAGTCTCTCAGACTATCCCAACTAGTCTCTCAGACTACCCAATCTCTCAGACTGCCCCAGCTAGTCTCTTAGACTAACCCCCCAGTCTCTCAGACTGAATTATAAGCATAAACTTTGAATGTGTTTCGTGTCTTTTGTTTGTAAAAATGTTTGTTTCCTGGATCTGGGCGTTTCGTGTATGCAATGAAAACATGTTATGAAAACATTTTCGTGAGAGCCCTAATGATCATAGTCTAGACTCGAGAAAGAAGCCTAGTTCGCTACGATCGAAGCTCTGATACCAAGCTGTCACACCCTGACTTTTGCGGAAGCGTGATTATGGCGTGACTTTCTTAATATCATTGCATTCAATCATAACAACAACTATATGATAAAACCATAGGTTTGTCATCCATCGAATAAGTTTAAAACATAACAACATTGTTTAAAAACGTAGACTTCAAATTCAAGTTTTACAATCATACCAAAATGTTTATGAGTTCACTAAGGACTCATCGAAAGATATTAGATAGCACAAAGGGTTGGGAGACGTGTCTCGTCCAGGAATAAGACACACCGACCAAACCCAAAGACCATGGATGACATCTTTATTTCAAACGCAGTATAAAAACTTCCAACGCCCGCCAGATCCACTTACTAGTTCCCTGAAATACATGTAGTTTGAAAACATCAACAAAAGTTGTCATCCATGGGTGGGGCTCGTAACACCCAATAGATCTATAACTCATGTCCCTCGGTCCTACAACGAGGATTGATGGCCTTAAGCGTTGTACCCACCACTCACATGATCTAAGTGTACCCTTCCTTAGCTAACCATACCAAATAATAACGTTTGTAAACAGTTGTAACATGTATTTCACCCCCGAAGTTATAAACTGAAAACAGTTAAAGTAAAAGGGGGAACACGAAACTCACGGGATTGTCTCGTTTTACGTATGCAAACCAACCCAGCCCCATTATTATAACTAGGACAAACCCGTCCCTAATCATGAAAATCATTCACGTTTCAAAAATACGCATTTGTTTTGTAGAACCGATATCTTTAGTAAGAATCATTCGTAAACCATCTGAGTTCCTCGAAATCCATTCGTAACATGATTTAGAAATATGAGTTTTCGTTTGTTCAAAAACTTTGTATGTTCTTGCAAAACGTGCATGTCTTTCCACCCCGAAAACCTTTATAAAAATGTAAAACCGTAAAAAGGTGGGGTTATGAACTCACTGTATTGCGTCTTCGGTACTCGTAACTCAAATCTCCTCAGCAAACACGATTACCTACAATGTTCTAACGTCTATTAGACGAACGGGTCGTGCCTTGTCTTAGTATTTACATTTTTGAGTTACGTTTTTGAGATTATTCCAAGTTGTAATTACATGTTAAAATAACGATTATTTTAACTTTAAATTATGTTTAATTTTGGAATAATTGTTTAAACAGTACTTTCGTAATAATACTTCTCAAGTATTTCCTTCCCAAGGATGGGGGTATCTCATACATGTATATCCGTATTCTTGTATTGGTATATCTTGCCATGTGTTGGTGTCGTATTCCGGTGTGTACGTATTTTCTTAATAAATATCCAATATATTCCCAAAACAATATATTTTCAATTCTTACTTAGAAAATATATATAAACTTATTTTGTCCAAAAATACTGTATTTGTTGTGTCTAAAATTGAGACTGAAGCTTGCCAAATTGAAGATCACATCATGCATGATGTTGACGGTTCTAAAGATGATGTAAGAGTTTGATAACATTAGCCTAAGGGGGAGATTGTTGGGTCTAAATCGTGTAGTCTAATGTTATTAACGAATCAAGTCAAAAAGTCAACGCCAACAAGTCAAAGACAACGCGCATGTCGACATGAGAAGTTCGAAGAATGATATGGCGTGTGGAAGTTCGAGAAATGATAATTATATTGCTTTGAATAATTAAATATATTTTGTTTAGACAAAATATATTTATTATCTTATTTAATTTGTTTTCATGTTTATTACTAGTTTTGGCAAGTAATGATCTCTAGGGACTTAAATTTAATTAGCCTAAAGTAGAATAGGCTATAAATAGAATGAGATGATTAGGGTTTTGGGAACACACACTTTCTAGAGATTTGAGGGGCTAATTGTATCATTTTTTTTGTAACATAGAAAGTTTCATTGATTGGATAAGAACAATACAAACGATAATGATCCACCCCGGGTGAGCTCCCCCGGGGTGGTGGCTCACAAATGAGGTCTAGTAATCTATATATATAGTCCCAGAGCCTTGTTCTCCAAGCAAGCCGCCCCTTGCTTGGAAAACGCACTAAACTCACTAAAACGCCCAACTAAAATAACTAAAAAGCGCCATCCTATACAACGCAATAAATATGCTAAATGACGTCGGCTCCATCTTGTTTGCGGCCCAAAAGAAATGTATAATAAATCCCAGCCAATGAATAAACTTTTAAGACCCAGCCCATCTACTAAAAATAATAGTCACATGCCTCATTTAATTTAGCTAGCCCATTTTTTTTTACATCTGACCAGCCCACGCAAATCTAGCAGCCCAAGCAAACTTCACAAGACCAATATGCAATCATCGGATTTTTGCAATGTTTGTCTAAAAAAAATTGTAGGATCAAATCGAGCCAAAAATCTGATTTTGAATAATAATCAAGATGAACACACCAAAAATATAGCAATAAAACCCACTAGATTGATTTGCAAAATAATGATACAATTAGCCCCTCAAATCTCTAGAAAGTGTGTATTCCCAAAACCCTAATCATCTCATTCTATTTATAGCCTATTCTACTTTAGGCTAATTACATTTAAGTCCCTAGAGATAATTACTTGCCAAAATAGTAATAAACATGAAAACAAATTAAATAAGATAATAAATATATTTTGTCTAAACAAAATATATTTAATTATTCAAAGCAATATAATTATCATTTCTCGAACTTCCACACACCATATCATTCTTCGAACTTCTCATGTCGACATGCGCGTTGTCTTTGACTTGTTGGAGTTGACTTTGTTGACTTGATTCGTTGATAACATTAGACTACACGATTTAGACCCAACAATCTCCCCCTTAGGCTAATGTTATCAAACTCTTACATCATCTTTAGAACCCGTCAACATCATGCATGATGTGATCTTCAATTTGGCAAGCTTCAGTCTCAATTTTAGACCCAACAATCTCCCCCTAGGCTGATGCTTTCCAAATTTTCTTCATTGAAGATCTTCTTTTGACACTTTGCTCTTTGAGTACTTTAAACTGACAAGCTCCCCCTTTTTGCATGCATCATCTTTGACAATCAGGAACAACCTTTTTTTTTCAACTCTCTTTAGCTTGAGTGAATCAGAAGACGTTGGAGGAGGATTCCTAGCTCGGTATCTTCTGCAATCTTCAGGAACTATGTGCTTTAGTCTGGTATCTTGCTCAATTAATGATCGGCCATCATTGCAGCAAATAGTCAAAGTAACCTGTTCACAATCACAAACACAACTCCGAATTTTCTTTTAGACTAATTCAAAGTACAAACAAAACCGTATTCATCTGTAGTGTGCAATGGAAAGAGTATCTCAAGCGGTTTGAGACATGATTGATGTGATATGAAAGACTTAGAAAAACAACTGAACACAAATCAAAATATTTTTGGATTTTTTTTAAATTTCAACCTTTGAGATATAGAGCTGATCAAATACGAGATTATACCAACTTGAAAAGCCTAGCCACACTTCAACTTTCTTTAGGATAGCTACGACTCAAGAACGATTGTTAGTATGTTTGTCCGCTTAAATCCATGCACCATTCTTTCGACATACATCCGGTGAAATTTTATCATGTTTGGTAAATATTGACAAAAATTCGATGGCCCCCACATAGGCTATTTAGAATAGAAAACATTACGCCCGTGAGTCCCACATCAGGACATACTCCCGCGATCAAGGTATGCACAAAGGTTCCTCATAACAGGTGAGTATATTGAATTCATTCTTTTCAACGATAGAGTGGAGATCAGGTCAGTACTTTCGTACTGCAGAGATCCCGAAAAATACCAAGGGCGGAGACATATACCAGATTTGGTACGATTTGATGATAGATAGTTTGGTGAACAGGTCAGTACTTTCGTACAGCAGAGAGACCAAACTAATCCATCTTAAGGTTTTGGCCATTTTTGGCACTTATTATGAAAGGTTTTGGCCATTTTTGGCACTTATTATGAAAAGATATCATAGCGTCTAGGTCAGCATGTATCTGGATGCAGCAGAAGAACAACTATGATATCCCTGAATGAAAAACCAACATAAAGACCCGAGATCTCAGACTTTGGCAATCTATCAATGCAAGATTTAAGACCATTAAGCCATATGCCGCAACGTGTTACCCACAAGAATGCATAATGCCGTGGAAATCCAGAATTTTTGTGTAGACTTTATCTTTATCACCAAGATGCGGTTTACTTGTCTGAAATGCTGAACCTACCGACATATCGTTAACTTGGAGCCGTATCTTCCATCAGATCCTATTCATGCGAAGACATAATCAAGTTAGTTCCTATCATTTCTCATATAAGATCATGATTATTTTGCAATAATCACATCTCATGGTCTATGAAGTATTTTAATACTCCCCCTTAAAATTTTATTTTTGTACAACCATTTACTGAAAAAATGTATTTACAAAATAAAGTCTTCCACACCAAGCACACAAAAGCATATGTCAGCCAGAAAATGAGTGTGTTACAGTGCAGTTAAGTGTGCAACCAGGTTAGATACCATAACCAAACCTGTGATTATCGCTAACTTGTATCTAGAACAACCACTGATAATAACCGGTGTTACTAACAGTCCTCCTTGGATGTTCCTACACTCATAAGCAATTTAGTTAGAGAGTGGAACCCAAGCCATCGTAGTCTTGGGTTGTCCCCTTTCATCAAAATAATAAACCTCCTGATATGCCAAATCTTTTCCCTCATTGATTTCTTTTACAACCACTTGTTTGACACGCCAAACCTGTGTTGGTTTAAGAATTTTGTTTGTAAAAGATTTAAAGTTTGAAATAATTTTATGTTTAAAACCCGGAGGGAAAGATTGTGGTCTTGATGGGCTGGTCCTTTTCATCTTTGAATCATGTGAAACCGGCTTCACATGTGGAGATCTGGATTGAAAGTTTTTCATCTGATCTTTCAAAGATGTGTGTTTTTTACCTTTTGATCCAGAGAAGCAATACTGGTTGCCTTTACCGTCTGGATCGTGTCGTTCTGGGCATTTTTTGAGCACATGACCTTCTTTTCCACACCTAAAACAAGCCTTGAATGGCTTTTGAGACTTTACAGTTCCGTGTGGTGCAACTAGGGGCGGGGATTGCTTTGAACTTGTCTCAGCATGTTGACAAACTTGAGGTTCGACAACTTCAGATGATCTTTTGATATTTGACTCCCCAAGACTTTCATTTGTCTTTGATTCATCATCTGAACTTGTACAGTCTTCAAGAACTAAGTGTTCTTCTAGTGGATCTTGATTGACTAGACTTGCAGAGTCATTTGGAGTTGTTGGTTCTTGAACACCTGATGGTTCAAGATTTTCAACCTTTTTACCAACATCTGTTACTGAAGTTTCCGATTCATTTGAGCTTTCCCATTCTTGATATGACTCATGATCCTTACTTGAGCTTCCTTCGCCACCTTCTGAAGTTGTGGTGCTTGAGTCTTCCCTGCTGCTTTCTTCATTTGGCTCCTTATCAGACTCTGGCATACCTGTATGAGATGGAACAAATTCTGGAATTTCCTCGGTGAGGAATTTTCCGAATCTGTTTTGTTTCAATTCTGGAACAAACACGGGAGGTTCACACACAACTTTTTCATCACAAAAAGCAGAATTTAAATCATGACATTCAATCACCCCATTGTCATGGTTGTGGTTTTTAAATGTAGGCACACGGCCATTACGGTCATCCCGAATGTTAAATTTAGGCACATGGCCATTACAGTCATTTTGAATCGAAGTATTGTTTTCCTTATTACAATTCCAGGCGAACCAGTTAACGGTGGAATAACTGTCGCCTGAATAGCCTATGCCTATCTTCGAACCACCACATTCGTCATCGCATCCATCTTCATCACGTTCTATTACATCTGTATAATTTTCAGAAAGATTAGAAGCCTTTTCATTTTCACAAGAAACATCTTCAGCCACAAGATCATTCTCATCAATCAGATCGTTATCAGGATGAGGTGATGGCATGGGTACATAGTTTTTGCTATGTGGTGGAAAGAAGAGTTTTCTTTCGTTTCCAAGCTTGTCCTTGTACCCAATCCCATCCTTCACATATGTCGTTGGCAATTTTTAATGTCAACCAGTGCCTTTTTACTGACGTTCCATTTATCAATTATGATTTGCAATCTATTGTTTTCATTTTGAGATTTTTCTAATCCTTCAGTTAAGTCATTTATGACAAAATCTTTTCTGAAAACAAATTCTTTTAAAGTCTGCATTTCAGCTAAAGTCGAATTCAACTTTCTCTGGTATGCAGCTTCATTTTCTTTCAACTCTTTGTTAAATTGCAAAACTTTTTTTTTGTCTCTAATTAGGTCACGGTTGAGGGATTTGTAATGTGCCACGACGTTCACACATGGTTGGGAACATAATTTGACTTTAAACTCGTAAGGAATGTTGTTTGCCAAGTCTTCCTCATCCCTTTCTTTGTTGGATTCCATTTTCATCGCCTCTTCAGGAATCTTTTCTTCTATCTTTTCACTTGCTTCACTACTCCCTTCTTCCTTCTTCACAGCTTGAGCATCATCGACCACAGTATTCTTTTCATCACATTGTGGAGCCTTTTCAGAGTTTGCGAAAGCATTGTTGAAGTTTGACGCGTTTGCAGCTTGTGAGCTAGAGTTGTTGGAGGTTGTTGGGGGTACAGATGTCATGTTCTTGTGCGCATCAGTAGATTGGACAGATTTATGAGGATGTTCGGCTTGATATCTTTCGAAAGATTCTAGAGCATTGATCACATCTGATAACGTGATTGGATTCCAGTTGTTTAAGAAGCTTTGTTTAATTTTCATACATTTTAAGTTCCACTCTTTTGGAAGTGAGTTCAAAAGTTTACTGATTGCAGCGCGGTTGGTGATGGGATTACCTGCCTTTTTCATTTTTGCCATCATGTTTAAAAATCGCCTGATGTAATCTGATTGGCTTTCCCCCCGTATACCGTCGAACATGTCATATTCCTTTTGGACCATGTCTCTCTTTTTCTGAATCATTTCTCCGTTCCCTTCATAGAAATCAATCAACGCCAACTATAGTTCATTTGCTGTCGTGTATTCTTCAAACATGTTGTAGTTGTTCGTTGATAAGGCCATTTTCAAAGCAGCGTGAGCCCGGCAGTCACGTTGAATCAACTCCTTGTCTTTATTTGTATAGGTCGACGGATCATTGTTGACCACCCGCATATCATCACGAACTGTCATTGGGACGTGAGGTCCGACAGTGATTGAGATCCATTGGTTATAGTCTGTGTACTCCAAAAAGGACTTGATTTGGTTTTTCCAACTTCTGAAATTGGCTGATTCTTTCAACTTTGGAGGTCGGGTTGCGATTCCTGTTTCATATTCAACTTGTGTAATGCGAGTGAACTGATTTTGAAACATTTTTTTTAATCCAAAAAAAATTGTATCAGCTCAAAACCCGGGTTTAATTACTTTGAAAATAACCCCGTATCAACCCGAAAAGTATCAACTCGAAAAGGCCCAAAAATAGCTTAAAACTCCCGGCCCAACTCAATTATATGAATAAAAATTGATTTTAAAAAGGCCTAAATAAAATAAAATTAAAACCCGGCACAAAACTTATCAAAAATCTAGGCCCACGAATAAAATTTTTAAGACCCGACCCATTTCCAAAGTTACTAATAGAAACTCATAAATCTAATGTTAAACCTATTGCATAAAAGTCCTAAACCCTTTGTAGGAGACCAGCTTCTTAAAAAAAACTTGCTTAATTTAAGATGAATTTCCAATTGCTTAATTGTAAATTTGTGAAATTTTGACTTTCAATGAAAATTGGATGAACGTTATTTTCTTAAAACATAAAATTCAATTTTAAAAGATTTAGGAATTAGGAATGGGAATTTCCAAGACTCTGCTGTCTTTTCAGGCTGGCTTCGCTTTTACCCTATCAAAATCAATTTAACCTTTGAATCCAAAATATTTTAAATACAATTTCAACAAAAGTTTTGAAAGTTAAAAAAAAAACGGTCTGGACGTCAGAGATATTATTAAATGGAGTTTTGAAATTTGCTTGAAGACAAAACCAACAATACCCTAAATATTCTAACCCTCAGTGGACACCCTTTGTGTTTCTCTCTCTCACTTGAAGATGCAAACCTTCTTCTCCTCCTTTCTCTCTCTACACAATACCAACATAACACAAACCCTAAAGTTCAAACACAGCCGCCACCTGCTAAAAGTCGATCTCTCTCACTCTACCACAAACAAATACGCAGGCCCGTCAATGGTGGTGACAGGGTGGATTCACGGCGGTGACGAGCGGCCTGAGGCGGAGGTGGTGGTGACAGGAGTTGCTGTGTGACGGTGGTTATGCGTGGTGACTGACCGGTGAACAAAAAGAGTGGAGTTGACGGTTAGGGTTTGAGTGGCGGTGGTGACGGCGGTGAATTGGAGGAGACGGTGGTTATAGAAATGGAGCGGTTCTCCGGTGGGGCTCCGGGTTGGGGTTTTCGGGTCTTCGATTTCTGCAGTTTGATGGTGGAGGTGTAAGGTGATGATGGTACGGTGGTTAAGGGTGAACGACGGTGAAGTTCGGTGGTGGTGACCGGAGTCGCTGTGGAATGCGAAGATATTTGTTGGTAATTTGCCGAATGATGTGGACAGTGAGCAGTTAGCTCAGTTGTTGTTGTTGTTTTTAAAGAATATTTCAGATTCTACTCTTTCTACGAACACTAAATACGCCGGCTGGAATAAAACCGCCGGAATAACGAGTGATACGTGTGAAGTGTTATATATATTAGGTGTATATTTTAATCCCCTTTAACACTTATTATTAGCCAAGTTTTAAATTTATAAAACACAATATTTTACTAACACTAAACACACATATGGGCAAGTGCACCCATCGTGAGCGTAGTATAGTGTTGGCAAGATACCGAGGTTGTCCAAGGACACAAGAGCTTTTAGTACCGGTTTATCCTCAACGTCTAATCAAAATAAAAAGTTTAGAAAAATGTTTTAAACTAAGAAAAATAAAAACTAACTAAAATGCTGAAAATAAAATAAAAAAGAAAAACAGATAGACAAGATGAATCACTTGGTTCCGACTAGTATCTAGTGTAACCTTTGATTATTTCCGCACTTTTGCACTATTTTAAGAGATTATCTTAGTTATTGTAGTAGGCCCCTCTTTTGAAGGTGACATTACCCTCACCCCAGTAGTTTGAGTCAGCAAGGATACAATCCTAAAAGGGTGGATTATTGGAAGATAATTAATTAAGTTATTAATGCAAATTATGGTAGGCCCCTCTTTTGGAGGTGACGTTACCCTCGACTAAGTAGTCTGAGTCAGCAGGGATACAGTCCTAAATAGCCGGGTTATAGTATTAATAGTAGTTAACTTATGAGGGGATCAAAGAGTTTGGACCCCCGCCATCCAATACCGTTAAGTATTGAAGGAGGTCCTACTAAATTTGACTCAGGTCCATTGCAGGACCTCTAAACGCTGAACAATGGCAAGACCTTTACCAAACCGTTCCCTTAACCCCCGACCAGGTAGCCAACATACCTCCATATAGACCGTGGAGATATGAATGGTGAAAATCTTTTATTTTATATAGACAGTAAAATAATGCCAAGACACCACGGACAAACGATAAGGAAAGATCACCTTCAACATAAGCAACTAGTTATTAAAGTCATTAATACAAAACCAAGTAAAAAGTGCGAAAAGATTAAAAATAAAAAGTATTACACTAGACACTTTGTCTTCACCAAGTGATGTAAGAGACTTAGGCAAACATGGCCTTGATTGTCAAGAACTCTTACGATCAATCTTGGATCCCGAGACGACTCACACACTCTACGATGGACAATGGATGATGGTGGTGGATGATGGTGTTATGGTGGTGGGTGAGGTGTGAGAGAGGTGGTGTGCCAAGGGATGGTTTGAGCTTGAGCCAAGCACTCCTATTTATAGGCTGAACAGAAGCTCGGGCACGGCCCCGTGTCCACATCCTCTCTTTCTTCATTTAATGCAGCTTTGTCTTATTAGTTGGCCACGCCCCCATGTCCGCTGAGCACGACCCCGTGTGCAGAAGAATCTTTGTACTATGAAGATTTGCCTGGATTGTGCGAATCTTATAGTTGACCACGGCCCCGGGGCGTGTTCAGTCTTCTGTTGTCTTGTTTTGCTTGGGAGGATGCTGTCGTGGGGTCGGGCATGTTACGTCTTGTTCCTTTTCTTGTATTTATGTCAGATTTTGATGTCTTTTTGCTTCTTTTGTTAATTTGAGCTCATTTAATCCTGAAAATACAAAAGGAAGACAAAAGCACACTTTTTCCAACATTAGTACTAAAAAAGGGTTAGTTTTATGCCACAATTGATGTAATTTATATGTTGCATTTTGCACACATCAACGAGCCCGGAAAACGTCGACTTACCGGCGTATTTACCAAATACGCCGGAGGACTTGAACTCGCGTTCAAGATTTAATTTCGCCGGAAAAGTCGCCGAAATTTTTAACTTCGCCGGAAAGTCGTCGGAAAACACAAATACGCCGGAAATTCAATAAAAACGCTATATTCAAAATAAAATCGCTGTATTCATAAAAAAAATCGCCCAGAAACTTCAAAAACTCATCTAAAACCTACTGATTTGAGCTGAAACCACTTTAAATGATACGAAATCACTTTAAATATTTCAACTAATGCTAGTTTCAACTCCCAATCAGCAAACACATAATTTAAACCTTTTTAAAAACAAGATTTTTGAAGAAAATTTTGAATAAAATCAAAAACCCTAAAAGTTTCAAATAAAAATCAGATTTTTTATGATGAATTTGGAGATTGTTGAATCCCAAATTCGAGTACCAAGCTCTGATACCAAATTGTAGGATCAAATCGAGCCAAAAATCTGATTTTGAATAATAATCAAGATGAACACACCAAAAATATAGCAATAAAACCCACTAGATTGATTTGCAAAATAATGATACAACTAGCCCCTCAAATCTCTAGAAAGTGTGTGTTCCCAAAACCCTAATCATCTCATTCTATTTATAGCCTATTCTACTTTAGGCTAATTACATTTAAGTCCCTAGAGATAATTACTTGCCAAAACTAGTAATAAACATGAAAACAAATTAAATAAGAAAATAAATATATTTTGTCTAAACAAAATATATTTAAATATTCAAAGCAATATAATTAGCATTTCTCGAACTTCCACACGCCATATCATTCTTCGAACTTCTCATGTCGATATGCGCGTTGTCTTTGACTTGTTGGCGTTGACTTTGTTGACTTGATTCTTTGATAACATTAGATACACGATTTAGACCCAACAATATTTCCAGAAAATATATATTTACCCATTTTTATTTACAAAAACCAACCTCCAATACTTGTATTTTTGTAACAAAAATTATGGCAACGTTTTATATTGAAAACTTATGACCAAAATACGCTTGTAAATATTTGTTAGAAAATATTTCTTTAAGTGTTTATATTTTTAGAAAATTTTTGCCATAGTTTCCCCTAAAAATGGAGCTTCCCATGCTTTCAAAGCATGTCATTTTCTTTTAAAATCATCATAAACAATCAACACTTCCCAAGTGCCAAAATCATGCAATTTATGCAACAACACGAACTTGAACTTTTATATAAACTTGTAGTAACTTACTATGTTGTTAAGTAAGCCTTGTTACCCTTAAAAATATGGTTATTTGTTTGTAAATCTAATTCTTGTAAAATTTAGTCCTTTACAACTTGTATGGTGATTTTCTAAAAATCAAACTTCTTGTATTTTTCTTGTTAACAATGTATTCCTATACTTGATTCACCACCAAAACATAGTTACTTTCTTTAAAATCCATGATTATGTAAATCTTGTGTATAACTTTAGTTTCTTGAGAAAATATTTCTTGAAGTCATCCATTTACAAGACTTGTATTGTGTTTAAATCATCATCACATATGAAAACAAATTTTATTATTCAAGTTCATGTCTTCATAAAGTATGATCATCTTGATCTTTCACAAGATCATCACTTTAACTTATTAGTTCATGTGTTTAATCACAATCTAGTAGGTTTCATATGATGTCTAACATCATAAACACAAACAATCAATCATCAAGTAGCAAAACAACACTAAACAATATGTATTCTTATGGTTTTAAGCTTTATGTGAAAGATTATGTTCTTATTCTCTAGTGTTCTTCATATTAATCAACATGAATTTTCTTTTAACCACAAATATAAGATGAACAATGGTGTGTATGAAGTTCTTACCACTAGCTCAAGGCTAGGGATGATTCAAGAGGATAAATGAAGTGGATAAAAGCAAACGGTGAGGGTCCTTCAACTTCCGAATGGTCCAAGCTTCCTAACTTAGCTCCTTACACCACAAGATCACCTTGGAATGCATGGAAAGTGGTTGAAAAATGAAGTTGATGGTGAGGGATGTTGGGCCGTAAACTTTAGAGGGAGGAAGAGGGAGTTTTTGTGTTGTGAAGATGATGAAGAAATCATGGTCTCTTATATCCATCATGAAGGTCCACTGGTTTATGTGTTTTGTAAGTACACTACAAGGATCTAAACAGATCTAGGAAGATTTAAGCAATATCTAGAGAAGATTATATAGTATCTTACAAGATCATGGAAGATTATGGTGGGGTCACCTATGTGACCGTCCACTTACATGGGGGGGGGGGGTCTTGTGTAAGTTTAAGTGTATTGGTTAGTGTTTATGTGTATTAGATGTTATATAGTGTGCTAGGGTGTTCGGGGATCATAACGAGTTTAGAAACACTAAAATAATGTTTCTAGTATAATTTTTGTGTTCCGGGTAGTGTCTGGTTGTTTGGTTAGATACCGGTTCGTTAAAGTGTCAAACTATTCCGTTTAGTGTTCTTTAAGTACCCTTTTGTGACACTTTTAATTCCCGACACTTAGGAAAGCATTCAGGACCATTTTGTCATATTTTTGTATATAACTAGCTTGTTAAAAAGCTGAATTTTGCTGAAATATGCAGAATTCTGCACTTTTAGTGGGTTTTAGGCACCTTCCGGCACTTAAACTATCACCTAGTGACACAGTTTTATGGTCCTTACTTCCCTACACACCATACTAGTGTAGTACCTTGTCTCTGGCCCTTACGGGGTTTCAAAACACTGTCTGTCTATGTACTGAACTCTGTCAGTATTTTCTGAATTATCCGCTAACTGTGCTAACCGTGCTTTGTGCATCGTTTATGTCACTAAAGTTTGCATGTAAAAATGATGTGACAATATGTAATGTGATGCACATGTAAGTATGATACAGAAATCAGAAAGCAGTTATTTGTAATTCGGCACAGTCATTAAGCACTAATCATCATTTAATAATTGTACGGATACATGCAAATTTGACAGTTGTCACACTTTCACAGCGTCGAGTAAGCGATCGAGTATTGCGAGTACGATTAGCGAGTACACATCGAGTATCATGCGATTTGTTAGCGTTTTGAGATAAATGTGCAGTGCGAGTCGTGTGTGTTGATCAAAGCGAACAACGAAAAGCGAGTAAATCACCAAAAATCGAAACACATAAACACATAAATCACATAAAATTCACATAAAATCGATAAATCTCAGAGTTGGCGGCGTCGAGTTCCAGAATCGAAACACATAAAATTGAAAGGAGATCGTCTCGGCTTGGTAGACGTTGACTTCCCAAAGTGTTTCGACTGCTCTCAAGGACTTTGGGTGCACATTTTGGCTTAGTAGACTGTGCTCTCGCCTCAGTCCGGGAGTGCAGCACGCATCCGTTTGGCCATTACGTGACCCTAGTCGTTGGAACCCATCGAGACTTTGGTGAGAGTTTTGTAAAACCAAAATAGAGAGCGGATCAAGTCACCAAGATTCGGGTTTCACCCCTAACTTAACGACTCAATTCCTGTTTGTGTGATAGAATTATGAGATAGATAGAGAGTACTGCGTCGAAGTATGGATTTCACTCCTGATTCAATGCAAATTCTCGTATTCATAATGAAAAATGCGTGTCGAACGAGCGATTTGATCGAGAGTTGTGGTTTTCACACCTAGTCTCAAACAGTTCATTCGTTTGTGTGTGTTGTCAGCCTTAGGAAAGGCTGATCCTCCACGGAACGGTAGTATGCGATGTTCGCGTAGGAGTGTAGTGTACAGCGAGTTCGAGCGAGAATATCAAGTAAGCTCGTGCAAGCCCATACCGGGTATGCACAAGTCGGTCTGTTGGTACTTAGACTATAGACTAGGTCGATTCTAAGACATCGACCCGGACTAGGTCGAGTCTTGCCTAATTCCCTATAGTTATGGCTCTGATACCAATCTGTCTCACCCCAACCGATGGCGGAAACATCGGGGCGCGACACTGAGCGGAACAGATTGTCCAAGAGAAATTCTTAACAACTAAAATTACCGGATATTAAATATTATGTCCCATACCACAATGTATCAGATAAAAGCAGTTATTACAGACATTGTATCTCAAAAACAAATATTGTTCCGACAACTCAGATTTATAGATTGTTCATTTCTAGACTCATCCTATCTTGATTCCACAAAAGATAGCAAGCAAAGCACGACATCCTAAACACCTGTCACATATGTTAAAATAGAGGCCAATACACATAGTGTAAAGGTGAGCATACAAGTTTAATAGTATAGATAGATAGTGTAACAACCCTCGGTAAAACCAATGTTCTCAAAATATTTCCGACACCTCAGTATATCTTAAAATGTCCCCATATGTATTATATTACACCCCGTATGTGAAAACCGAGCCCGAAATACGTTATAGTTTATAAAAATAAAATAAAAACCTGAATTATAAGCTGAGGCGGGCCGCATAAGACCTCACCTCAACCTTACGCGGGCCGTATTAGAGTGTTGACCGGACTCCGCTGATTTCTTAAGTTCAAGCGGGCCGTGTAAGATGCTTCCTAAGTTCATGCGGGCCGCGCGTGTTCCAAATGGTGGCAGATCCCTGAGCCGACACGTGTCGATATCGTGTCGAACCTAGTTGATGACCCAGCTAAGCTACTGCGTTGACTGGTGTTGACGCGGGCCGCGTAAGGGTCCATTGTCTTTTACGCGGGCCGCGACAGGACTCAATATCACAACTATAAATAGCAAGCATCAGTTTTCGAATTCCGTCGCTCGTTTCTTTCTTTCAATCTCGAAATTCTGTAGAGAAGTTATAATATTTCGGGTATTATACCCCTAATTAGCGAGGTTCTGCTCCGTTGTAAGTATTATAACCCCGGTTTCATAATAGTTACGCTGCCCGATTGATTTAGGGTTCCGTAACAACTGTCGTGGTTCTGCCCGACGTGGTTGTTGGAATACCGTCTCGGGGAGGGTATCATTTATATTCTTTAAAGGGTTATGATACTAACCAATATATATTTGTATAAATTATAGATTATATCCAGGAAACCCTCACGCGAAGTCTAAGATAGCAATGTGAGTAATCCTTCTTTTTGTGTAAACCTTTTTGTGAGTTGATCCACTTTTTGTAAACCTTTTTGTGAACTGTTTTACAAAACCTTACATATCTTTCCATGCGAATAAACATATTGAGTATTTGTAAGAATACAATTATAGTGGGTATGTTGGGGTTTTGTATATAAAATTTGTTACCACCTGGTCAAGGAGTAACATTTCCACAAGTTGAGTATGACAGTACCACTGATGTTAATTGTGATGTCTTGTAAACAAATATAATTGCGGGATCGCCCTCAATACTGTTCACTGTGACTTTTTATTTAAACTTTATTAAACTGGGATTCACTCACCAGTATTTCTTGCTGATAAAATGTTTTAAACACGTGTTACAGGTAACTTAGTGTGAAGCCAATAAAAGCCAGCTGGACAGCACTGAAGGCTTGGAAAAGTGGCAATAAAGTTACCTAAAATAAAATAGATGTTTTTATTAAATAAAATAGGGTTTATTCCTATGAAAACGTGTGTACTATGAACTTGGGTTTCATCCCATTTGTTTAATATTATAAAATATGGTGGTTTTACTCTGATAAACATTTCCTAACTACGGTCCTGATGTAAATTCCGCTGCAAGACTAAACAACCTGATACCACCAAACTCTGAGCTCACGTTCGCCCGTTCCCGGGAAACAGGGATCGGGGGTTGTGACAGATAGCGAAAGTGAATTTACGCATAACCAGCATGTAACATGTATCAAGTGAAGCAAGTAGGTTATCGACAATGAAATATGCATAGACGCGACTGCGAGTTGTAGAATGCCCAACACATATCACCACTGTGACAAGTGAAAAAAGGCCCTTAACAACCCCTGTCCACGTCAGGTGCTGAGTCCAAACTATAGTACTATCTTTGCTAAGGTGTCAGGCAACAATCACTGTGTAAACATAACATACAAGCATTCATGGAATAACACGTAAACATGCAAAGTGGCCAGCGTATAAAAGTGTTTGCGTTGTGTGATCGTTGTGATTTGATATAAGTAACGTATGTAACACCTAAAAGTGCTAAAAGCAAAAAAGGGATCGAGTATACTCACAGCGATAGCAGTGACTAAACACCATCTGTGGTTGGATTAAAGGGAGCACTAGAGTAAGCCTGATTACAAATGATAGCATAAGTGATAAGCGACGCGTAAAATGATGCGATGAGATAGAGTAACGAATGGACATTCGAACGGATGGCAATCCGGTCGGTTTACCACTCGTTTGGGATGGATGTGTTTGTGTATGATGGCTTTGACGTTTACGTTGTAGCATTTTAAAAACAGAGAAGTATCTCTACCCTTCAGGTCGTTCGGTCGGACGGTCGTTTGGTCGGATGGCGATCCGTCGGTTAGACATTTCTCAGAGAACGAGTTCACAGCAGAGTTGCCATTCGTTCGGATGGTCATCTGAACGGGTGACTATCCATTTGGAACTGATGATCTTTGAAAATTGATAAAAATGTTTAAGTGTTGAGTAAATATATCATCCGATCGGATAGCAATCCGATCGGACGGCAGTCCGTTTGGTGACTTGCTCGTTTTGAAATTCGTTAAGTTTGAAAGTTTTGCAGTTTGATCGAGACGGTATGACAACGTGTTAAACAATGGAAAATCCCTCAAGTCCAAGTTATCCGATCAGACGGGAATCACCTCATTCTGACCAGTTAATTGTTTTTTATGGTTGTTCAAGTTCAACCTGTGAATCGGTCGCTCATTCCGATGAGAATCCATTCTCAGTCCAACCCTTCACTATAGGTGAGTAGAAGGCCCAAACGAGTTCTGATTATATCGGTTTTGAGCTAAAGAGTGTAAAAGAGTTGATAGAAAGTTTTGAAACATCTTTCAATCCTTCTATTCTTGAAAATGTTTAGATTTAAGATGAAATCAGTGCTAAAACATGTGGAAATCTCTTAGATCTGAGTTGTTCTTGGTGGAATGAGATCAAATCTTGAAGTTCATAAGAACCCCATGATGACATCATCCTAGAACAGTAAGAATGATGAAGAAGTGAGTGAAGATCAAAGATGTACAAGATTTGAGGAAGAAACTTACAAGAATCGCGAGAAGTCGAAGGAGAAAGGCTTGAGAAGTTGAAGAGTCGCACCAGAGCTGTCACATCACTGTTTGTGATGTGACAGGTGCTATTTATAGGATTCCAAAAAGGGAAAGGCGGTGCACAAGTGACGGATCGGATGGCAACCCGATCGGATGGCCATCCGATCGGATGGTCATCCGTGCGGATGACCATTCGATCGAATGGTCATTCGATCGAAGGGCTGCCGCGAGTTGGTTTTCGTGTTTCTGTTTCGTGCGTTGAGTGTTGTGATGCATTTCGAGTAAGCGATGCGATAGTATTACCCATTAGTTACACAAATAACCTAAATACTGAATAACACAAAAGTAACTCGTAATCTAGAGTTTGCGATGAGATTGCGTTGCGATAGAGTTGCGATTAATCACCTCAACATAAATATAACATGCACAAGTAACACATAATAGCACACACACGTAAAACAATATCCAGAACACATAATTCGAGTTATGATGCGATAGCGATAAGTCGATTAGCGATTAAACTGCGATTAAATAACGATTTATTAACATGTACTCTACATAATTCAACTAAAGCAAATTAAAATAGAATCTCGATTACAAGTCAAGAAGTACAATTTAATAATCAAGCAAGGAGTGACAGATCGCAATTAGCAATCTTTTCTTCCTTTGACTTTGACTTGTACTTTGACTTCAAAAACGCGGGTTGTTACATGACGCGTCCTTTTTGGTTCCACGTTAGTGTCTCCTTATACTTGGGTCGGGCCTGTCGTCATCCATTTTTATGATAACGTGGGGCAATGTCTGGGGATCTGTGATTGGTGCCTCGTGGTATCCTTTCGTACAATTTGTTCCCTGCACCATTTCTCCATCATGACGAGTGTTGGGACAAGGTTTGTCATGACCTGATTGGTCACATGGATCTGGGTGTAGCTTCTCTTAAGAGTTTTGTTTTATTGTATGGTCTCGTGTGTTTGCATACCCGCGCAAGTCGTTCAGGACCATACCCCTTCATATACCATATCTTTATCCTCACAAAAGTGTTGCAATTTTGAGTCTCATAAAGTTAGTAATATATAAATTTTAGGAGTAAATTATAAGTTTTGTCCTTTATGTTAACTACATTTTTCGAGCGGTGTCCTTTGGCCCAAAACTTGACGAGTTTTGTACTTAATGTTTCAAAATCTTGCAATGTATGTCCTTTGAGCCTAACCTAGTTAATTTTTTTGGTTAAATCTGGTCACCCAAGGGTATTATTGTCTTTTCCCTTCCTAATTTATAGCTATTTTTTTAGAAAACAAATAACCACAATCACCATCCTCACACCACCAGTGCAACCTACACCACTGCTCGCCACCCACCGTCTCCACCATCACCGTCCACACAAAATATATATTCATTCCAATCTTTCTCTAAAAAACCCATTTCCTTCTCTCTCTACCACTTCTCTATCATTTTTACGAACAATCATAATTTGGTTCATGAAACTCAAACTCAAAGCTATTGGGTCAAAGAAAGAAAAGTAATACTAAGAAGCTATTTTTAAAGTTACATGTCTGTAAACTTATTCAAAAGAAAAAGAGCCAATGATGCCCTTTTATGACATTCCACCCCTTATTTCCCTTTGCATAAGCCTTTGAAGATGATTAGACCAGAGAAGCCCGACTCTTGCGCTTTGAAGATGACCCCCGACCACCACTTGCCACCAACCTTACCTGACAACCTCCAAAATCCGCCACTACCAGCCCCAATTGACCCCATGCCATTCCCCCCACTTTCCGACCACCACCAACCCCTAGCGCTGGACCACCCCCGACCCCTAGCCCCACCTGTCACACCCTCAATTTCCATATGCGGCGTACCACCACGAGGCGTGTGACTGACCAGGATCAAGCCACCAATCATATTGAACAATATAATAATGAACAGTTTATCATCAAAACAAATACAATCGGTGACTCAAACCTAAAGTTACAGTTTAAAAGCAGTAATTAAAGTAAACAACGAAAGTAAAAGTTTAATAGTTTAAAACATCAGTTTAAAGTTCATAATTTATTAAAAGGAAACCCAACACGGGTTCATGCGACCACTACACTCCCCGCTAAAAGCTCCTGCTATCACTGAGTACCTGCAAAGCATGCAATAGGGTATCAACATAAAGTTGGCATCACGAGTTGTTCAGTTTTAATTCCATAAAACTTATGTTTGTGTTAAGTTACTCATTTATACCATGCCATGGGGAGCTACCCCATATGTAAGTTACTAAACTGCGTAATACCAAATACTTTACGACTTGTTGTTTTGTTGTTGCTCCGTTTGTCAATGTCTATCATCATTGACGGTTTGCCAAGGTCTATTAGTTCACGACCGATCCTCTCCAGGCACGGTGTGAGGTTGGTGAAACCTAAATAGCGCTATCAACTAATAACCCATTCGCGAGGCACCAACGACTAATCGGTATAGAAAGTAGGGACTTCGTGATAGAGTTTTGTTTAGTACACTTGTTGCATCTATTATAAATAGTAATTAACCGTATTCCAAACCAGGAATAGTAAGCAATCCCAAACCTGGGAAAGTGTTATTTGTTCTGTTTCCCAACCACCGGGAACGCATGCTTTTAGTAAAGTGTGTGAACTCACCTTTGTTTTGCTCGAAAGGTAATTTACTTGTCAAAACAATTTTGGTCAACCACGTCCTATTATGGTTACCAAGTCTAATTAGATTCGTATACAATCATGTATTCATGCACGTAGTCTAGCAAGTAGCACACTGTTATTACATAAATACATATACGGCCATATACGGATCCATATAACAGATGAATCAATAATAAAGACATTTCACAAATATGACACATTAGTGTGCGGTCCAGTTAACTGGCAGTTTAATGAGAGTGTGAGGTCCATATAAGACTTGTGGCCCAGTACATGATTATGCGGCTGATCATAAGTGTGCGGTCCAATCTATAGAGTCCAAGCAATCAGTGTGTGGCCCACCATTAAATCAGCCTACACGGAGTGTGCGGTCCAAATAATTAGTGGCCCAATGAGAGTGTGCGGTCTCTAGGCAGTGTGCGGTCATGCAATTGATTGTTGTACCACGTCGTGTATGTACGAGACTGTGTGGTTCCCTTACTTGTACGTTGAGCATTGATGCGTGTGTAGCGTTATATATATTTAAGTATATTTTTAGCCCTTTTTACACTTTAGTCAAGTTTTAAATTTATAAAACACAATATTTTACTAACACTAAACACACATATGGGCAAGTGCACCCATCGTGAGCGTAGTATAGCGTTGGTAAGATACTGAGGTCGTCCAAGGACACAAGAGCTTTTACTACCGGTTTATCCTCAACGTCTAATCAAATCTTAATTTTAGAAAAAGGTTTAAACATAAAAATAAAAACTAAGAATGCTGAAAATAAAATAAAATAAAAATAAAACAGATAGACAAGATGAATCACTTGGATCCGACTCGCCTTTAGTGTAACCTTTGATTATTTCCGCACTTTTGCACTTTTTAAGAGATTATCTTAGTTATAGTAGTAGACCCCTCTTTTGAAGGTGACGTTACCCTCAACCCAGTAGTTTGAGTCAGCAAGGATACAATCCTAAAGGTTTGGATTATTGAAAGATAATTAATTAAGTTATTAATGCGTAATGTGGTAGGCCCCTCTTTTGAAGGTGACGTTACCCTCGGCTAAGTAGTTTGAGTCAGTAGGGATACAATCCTAAGTAGTCGGGTTAATGTTTTAATAGTAGTTTACATATGAGGGGATCAAGAAGTTCGAATCCCCGCCATCCAATACCATTGGGTATTGAAGGAGGTCCTACTAAGCTTGACCCAGGTCCTTGTAGGATCTATACACTGAACAAGGCAAGACGCTTACCAAACCATTCCCTTAACCCCCGACCAGGTAGCCAACATATCTCCATATAGACCGTGGAGATATGAATGGTGTAAATCTTTTATTTTATATAGACAGTAAAATAACGCCAAGACACCACGGACAAATGATAAGGAAGTTTCACTTTCAACATAAGAAACTAGTTATTAAAGTCATTAATACATAACCAAATAAAAAGTGCGAAAAGATTAAAAATAAAAAGTATTACACTAAATGCTTTTCTTCACCAAGTGATGTAAGAGACTTAGGCAAACATGGACTTTGATTGTCAAGAACTCTTACGATCAATCTTAGATCCCGAGACTACTACACACACTCTATGATGGATGATGGATGATGGTGGTGGATGTGTGTTGTGATGGTGGTAGTGGGTGGGTGAAGTGTGAGAGAGGTGGTTTGCCAAGGGATGATATGCAAGTGAGCCAAGCACCCCTATTTATAGCCTGCACAGAAGCCCAGATACGGCCCCGTGTCCATCCATCTTCTCTTTTTTCATTAAATGCAGTTTGTCTGCATTAGTTAACCACGCCCCCCGTGTCCGCTGGGCATGGCTCCATGTGCAGAAGCGTATCTGTACTATTAAGATTTTCCTAGATTCTGCGAATCTTAGCGTTGACCACGACCCCGTGTCCGCTGGCCACACCCCGTGTTGGGAAATAGAAGCTTCTACTGCTTTGTCTTTTCTGCAGACACTTGGGCACGCCCCCGTGTCCGCTCGACACGAGGCGTGTTCAGCCTTCTGTTGTCTTGTTTTTGCTTGGGAAGATGTTGTCGAGGGGTCGGGCATGCCACGTTTATTCCTTTTCTTGTATTATTGTTAGATTTGGTTGCATTTTTGCTTCTTTTGTTCATTTAAGCTCTTTTATCCCTGAAAATACAAAAGGAAGACAAAAGCACACTTTTTCCAACATTAGTACTAAAAAAAGGTTAGTTTTATGCCACGTTTGATGTAATTTATATGTTGCATTTTACACACATCAAATACCCCCACACTTTAATCTTTGCTTGTCCTCAAGCAAAACTCTTTATAATGTGGCTTACACTCCCAAATGGAATGGGCAGAAGAGAAGGTTTTTGGGCTTGTCATAGAGTGTCGGGATTCCAAGATTCTTTATTAGGTTTTATTTTTATGTTATTTACAATCCTATTCGTTATGATTTATTTAGAACATTTCATAAGATAAATTACTTATACAAGTTCACATACCTCACGGGAGATCACTCAACACTCGGCCGAAGATGTATTTTTGTGAAACACTCGAGAGCGGCATGGAACTTACTTCTACCATATGCTTGCCAAGCAATCAATCCTCCTCCTTTTTAACTATAAACCTTTGTAAATATCAAGAGGACTTTGGGGAAGGGTTAGGCTTGGGATAAAGGTGGGTGGTTTTGGGTTAGTGGTTAGTAGAAAAGGGCGAAAGGCGTAAAAAACGTCGGTTTTCGTGAGACTTTTTATTTTTATGACTTTTTATTCTAATGAAGCAATTCTTCAAACAAAGTTCTTTTTGATGAACGTGTTTGTTTATTTCTTGACTTCATCATCATTTTTTTTATAAGGAATGTCACATGAAAAACCGAGTTTTTTACTAAAATAAAGGGTTTAAAATGAAAAAGGGTTTTGGTGGGTAAAGGGGTGTTTGTTTTGTGGGTTTAGAAATGAAAAGATTTAGGCTCAAAGGGGTTAACTAGGGGGATTTTGGGTAGGTGGTAAAAAAAAAGAAAAATAATGGTGTTGAAAGAAAAAGGGTTAGTCCTAATGCCTCCATCATTTACTTACTTGGGTTTAAGTTGGTAAGGACTGGGAATGTATCGTCATGGCAAGTTCTAGAGTCGTAAGAAACCAAGCAGCTATTCACACAAGAAACGAAAAATGAGCATTTAGTTTAAAGATGTGTATTTGTATGCTTAATAAAGGCTCAAAACTCACTTTTTATGGGAATGAGTTTTTATGTGATCAAGTATATATATCAAATTTTAACTAGATTTGTCATGTCGTTTCATAATTTTCTTATGTTGGTTCTTTTTATCACGACGCTATCGGTTGTAAATTTGTAAAAATATAATCTTTTTAGAACTTGTAATTCCCAAATTAAACCATGACAAGTAAAAAAATGATTTTTTTTTTTGAAAAATTTGGGGTGTTTAGCGGTTCCAATAGAGTTTTGTGTAAGGCTTGTAATTAGGACTTGCAAAATTCAAGGTTTTAGCATCCCCCCCCCCCCCACTTAAATTACACATTGTCCTCAATGTGTCCCAAAAATAAGTTTTTAAGTTGATTGAATGTGTAAAAGGTGTGTTAAAAATAAAATTTTATGTTACTGGGCATCTGGACACGGCCCCGTGTCGGATGAACACGACCCCGTGGTCAGATTGCCAGTAACAACGACTTACAGAAGGTGGACACGGGGGCGTGTCTGGTGAGCATGACCCCGTGTTGGCACAAGTTAAATAGCAATCTACAGAATTAAACAAACAGCAGGTCTGAGCGATGGGCACGAGGGCGTGTCGGATGGGCACGACCCCGTGTAGACAAACTGCAAAAGTGTAAAACAGGTTTCTGGCTTCGGTTTTGCTGCCCCGGCTTTAGTAGCACTAATGTTTAGTGCTCTAAGCCTCGTATGTACCTGTTTAACTAATAAATACAACACCAAACACTAACCAATATCCTAAATTACCAAAGTTCATCATCCACGTCACAAGTTAAAAAGAAAAAAGAAAAGCAGAAATTAAAAGAGTTAAGGAAAGTAAATTGTTCAACAAGTGGCACGCAGGCCAGAAATTGTCCATGAGATAAAGGGTTAATCTGTGAGACCTTCAACCGTGTGATGCTACCTCCAACTCCTCCTGCTCAATCCATGTCCTCGTCGTCATCATCATCACCTCCTCCGTGGCCCGCCATATACTCCCGGATGTTTCCAATGTCATCCTGTATGTCGGAGATGTTTCTCTCTATCACTTCGACCCGGGCGTATGTGTTGCTAGCCATGTTGTAGGTGTTCCTGGTGCACATAAGGTTTTCCTGCAATAAATCATGTAAGCTGTGAAAGTTAGGAAAACCGCCTCCTTGTGAGGAGGATTGACCCGGATCACCCTGGTGCTGGTAGTGGTACTGAGGAGGAGGACGGATGTGTGGAGCGTGTAAGACGAGAGCTTCTTGAGGGTCCCATGCATGCCCTTGAACCGTTTGGAATCTGACCGTCCCGTCATCCACTTTATTGATCAAGTTAATGGAGCGGCAGATGACCATGTCCACTTTTCCCGACCATGGGCCCTTTTGAAAGGACCTCGGCATCCTTGTAAAGTGTTTGAAAAGGCGGTAAATCCACCCTCCAAAGAAGATAGGGGTCGGGGGAGTAGCAAGATGGTTCAGGTGCATGTTACGGAGTAGTAGGTGTGGAACATCAAGGTTGACATGGTTGTGGATGCAATGGAGGACTAGCAGATCACGTAACCCTACAACACCATTGCTGTCGTGTCTCTGGCTAAGAGAGTAGGTGAGGACCCTGTGGATGTAGCGATAGAGAGGGTCTCTCAACAGTGCGCTCTTAGTTCGGCTCGGGTTATAGTTGCCCTCTCTGATCTGAGCCCAATCAGCTTGGCGTTGATTTTTCGGAATCTCACGTAGGCTGCTGGTGTTCTCTTCATCCCCAGCATCCTCTTCTGAGTACAACCCAACCAGTGCCCTAAATTGAGCGATTGAGATTCTATACGTGGTCCCTCCACAACGGAACTCTACCCCTTCATTGTCAAACGGATCAGCTCTTGTCTTGAAGACGAACGTGCTGTAAAATTCCATGGTGTATTCATGCACGGAATGAAGCCAAGTGCAAATGGCTGCTCGTAGTGGGTCGGTGACAATGGTGTTGAATCGGTCTATTTGGTTCACTGCTTCAAGAGTGTCCATGCACACTTGTCTGGGATTTTCTTCGGGCCTAGTCCTTAACACATCATAACGTGCTTGAGCCGCCAACTCACTTGCGTTGAACCTGGTGAATTTCTTGGCCATCTGAAAGAAAACACACCAAACAATCAGTACGAAATAGTGAAATTTTCGAAGAAAACTGAAAACAGTCGGCTGAACACGTCCCCGTGTTCAGCGGACACGCCCCATGTTGGCCTGAGTTTAGCTGGACACGGCCCCGTGCTCGCTGAACACGACCCCGTGTCCAGGCGTCTGTTTCCCAAAAATCTCATTTTTCGACCCGGTCCCGAAAACTTGAAAATTTTTGGTCCAGTAGGGGCGGTTTTCCCCGAAAATGAAACCCCAAGTGCCGTTTTTCCCAAAACAAACTATTTACCCCTTTAATTTTATCTTTTTCGGTTAAAAAACAAGGGTTTGGGGTTTTTGTGAGAAATCAGGCAAATCTGCAAACAATACAAGTTGATTTACTTCCTATAAAATGATTCTATACTAATGCTAACAGATTTATGCAAAAATTTGAGGATCGATCTGGTTCAAGTTGAAGAACCCTAGATTTTTCCCCAAATTTTGATGTTAAACTACATGCAAGTACTTAATCTAACTAATTATAAGGATAGAATCATACCTTGACGTTGTTAGAAGAAGGGGAAACGTTGAAATCTGCAGCAAAATCACCGGAACCAGAGAGTTTTTGGGGAAACGGGGCGTGTAGAATGAAGAAACTGAATGAAAATGGGGGTTTTATCCCGGCAGTTGCGCGGACACGGCCCCGTGGGCGGGTAAGTTTGAATTTTTTTTAAGTGCTCGTGTGAGTGCCCTGTTTCCCAAAACTTGGTTTTAGAGACCTTACCGATTCAGATGTTTTCCCGATTGTTCGTAACTTACCAGGTATGATGTTGATACTTTCACTCTTCGATCGTTTGAAGCGAGATTTCTTCCTCCTCATCCTCAATAAATCCTTGATAAAGCTTCAGCCGTTGGCCATTGACTTTGAATGGAATTCCATTCCGAGATTTAATTTCGACTGCACCGTGTGGGAAAATATGGGTGATGGAAAAAGGTCCTGACCACCTAGACTTTAATTTACCGGGAAATAATCGAAGTCGTGAATTAAACAATAGAACTTGATATCCTACTCGAAATTCATTTGGTTTAATGTGTTTATCATGCAAATTTTTCATTATTTCCTTACAAATTTCGGAGTTAGAATATGCATAATTCCTTAATTCGTCTAATTCATTTAATTGGCAAAATTGATTTTTACCGGTAACCTCTAAGTCTAAGTTTACATTTTTAATTGCCCAATAGTCCTTGTGTGCTATTTCTAGTGGCAAATGACAACTTTTTACATAGACGAGCTTATATGGGGTTGTACCTATTGTTGTTTTATGTTGTTTTATAAGCAGTTCGAAAAGCCCATAAAGCGTCGTCTAATTTATCGGCCCATTCTTTTTTATTTAACCCTACGGTTTTCTCAAGTATTCTTTTTAAACCTCTATTAGTCACTTCGGCTTGTCCGTTTGTTTGAGGGTGATATGCCGTTGAGACCCGGTGATAGACCCCATGCCTTGTTAAGATTTTTTCAAGTTGATGGTTACAAAAATGGGTACCTCTATCACTTATTAATGCTTTTGGTGTTCCAAAACGAGAGAATAATCTTTTCAGAAATCTTACCACGACTCTTCCATCATTTGTTGGAAGTGCCTCGGCCTCCGCCCATTTAGACAAGTAATCTACCGCCACAAGTATATATTTGTTTCCTTTTGACGGTGGGAAGGGCCCCATGAAGTCGAGTCCCCACACATCAAAAATTTCACAAACAAGAATGCCATTTTGTGGCATTTCGTTTTTGGAAGAAATATTACCTGATCTTTGGCAATCGTCACATGTCTTGACAAGACTTTGGGCGTCTTTGTAAATGGTTGGCCAATAAAATCCTGAATCAAATATCTTTCGTGCGGTACTAGCGGCACCATGATGTCCTCCGTATGGACCTTCATGACAATGGCGGAGAATTCTTCTTGCTTCACTACCATGTACGCATCGGCGGATGAGTTGATCGGCACACATTTTGAAAAGATAAGGATCTTCCCAAAAATAATGCTTTACATCGGCAAAGAATTTCTTTCTTTGATGATGTGACCATCCTTTCGCGACTATACTGCTAGCGGTAGTTAGCATAGTCGGCGTACCATGGCTCTTCTCGGTATTCCACCATTTTCAAGGACTCCGTTGGGAATTTTTCATTGATTTGCTCGTCCCTGGTTGCCTCCAAAGCTGGGTCTTCCAAGCGCGAAAGATGATCTGCTGTGGTGTTTTCTGCTCCTCTTTTGTCTTTTATTTCAATGTCAAATTCTTGGAGGAGTAGAATCCACTGAATCAAACGTGGTTTAGCATCCTGTTTCTTGAAGAGATATCGAATGGCTGCATAATCTGTATAGACTATCGTTTTACAAAGAACAAGATAAGAACGAAATTTATCAAAAGCAAATACCACGGCTAGTAACTCTTTTTCTGTTGTTGTGTAATTTTCTTGTGCATCGTTAAGTGTTTTACTAGCATAATAAATTGGGTGAAAATGCTTATCTTTCCTTTGTCCCAAGACGGATCCAACTGCAAAGTCACTTGCATCACACATGATTTCGAAAGGTAATTTCCAATCAGGCGCTATCATGAGAGGTGCATTGACTAGCATTTCTTTTAGAGTTAGAAATGCTTGATTGCAATCCTTGCAAAGATGAAAGGTTCATCTTTTTCAAGTTATTTTGTTAGAGGCCTTGAGATTTTAGAAAATTCCTTGATAAATCGTCTATAAAATCCGGCATGCCCTAGGAAACTTCTGATAGCTCTAACGGAGGATGGGGGTGGTAATCGAGAAATAGTGTCTATTTTTGCTCGATCAACCTCCATTCCTTCGCTTGAGATTTTGTGACCGAGTACTATTCCCTCCGTTACCATGAAATCACATTTTTCCCAGTTAAGGGCGAGGTTAGTTTCATCACATCGGGATAGCATTCGTTCAAGGTTATCGAGGCATTGGTCGTATGAATCTCCAAAGATAGAAAAGTCGTCCATGAAGACTTCCATTATCTTTTCTATCATATCATGGAAGATGGCCACCATGCAACGTTGAAAGGTTGCGGGGTATTACATAGACCAAAAGGCATGCGTCGATAAGCAAAAGTTCCGTAGGGACATGTAAATGTTGTCTTTTCTTTGTCTTCGGGTGCTATCGGGATTTGAAAGTAACCTGAAAAACCATCTATAAAACAATAAAATTTGTGACCGGATAATCTTTCTAACATTTGATCAATAAAAGGTAAAGGAAAGTGATCTTTCCTTGTTGCTTCATTTAATCAACGATAATCTATACATACCCTCCATCCTGTGACAGTTCTCGTTGGTATTAATTCATTTTTCTCATTAGTTATTACCGTCATACCTAATTTCTTTGGAACTACTTGGACGGGACTTACCCAAGGACTATAGGAGATTGGGTAAATGAGTCCGGCATCAAGTAATTTGATGACTTCGTTTTTAACCACTTCTTGGACATTTGGATTTACTCTACGTTGTGGTTGTATTACTGATTTATAGTCATCATTCATTAAAATTTTGTGCGTGCACATGGAAGGACTTATTCCTTTGATATCTACAAGCTTCCAAGCGATCGCATTTTTATGTTTTTTCAAAAGCGTAATTAATTTTTCTTTTTCTAAACTACTCAATTTTGACGAAATAATTACAGGTGATTTACCATCTTTGTCTAGAAAAGCATATTCCAAACCTTTTGGGAGTTCTTTGAGGTCAAGAGGTGGGTCTTTAGGAGACTCCTTATTTGGTTGCTCGTTTTGATCAAGAACCACAAAATTTTGTTCTATGGCGACCCCTTCTTCAACAAAGTGGTCAATTTCTTCTCTTGTATCGGGTGGTTCATCTTCATCTTCAATTAGGGGGTCATTATTGCCGAATGGATATTTCATTGAACGCTCAAGATCGACACTCTTTTTAAATGCCCCTAATTGAATAGATAGATTGTTGTATTTCTGGTTTTTCAAAGCTTCGTGGGTTTTTACAAAAGGTCGTCCCAACACTAGAGGAGCGTCATCACGGATGACAAAGTCGGTTGGGATTACCATTTGATTTGTTTGGAACAAGACATCCTCAACTACCCCTATTGATTTTATTACTTTCCAATTAGATAGAAAAATGGGTATTTGAAGTGGAGAAAAATCACTAATACTTAATTTTTCGAAAATGTAGTTTGGCATTATATTAACGCAAAGATCTTTATCAATTGTGACATTACTAATAAAGGAGTTTTGAAAAAAACATGGAACCGGTGTAATGTTAATTTCAAATGGGTCTTCTTTTATTAGCGAAGTTTGATCATTTGTTAACTTAATGCTTACCGTTTCGTCAATTTTAGTGTTAGTGTTTAACTCTTTTAAAAACTTGGCATGAGTGGGTACTAAACAATGACTTTCGAAAGAATGTGACAAGAGATTAATTTTTTCAAAATTAGACTCTTCTTGAATTATAACGTTGTCGGACTCACCTTTTTCGTTGTTTAACTCATGTGTCGGTTTTTCAATTATTTGTTCATCCATATTTACAATTTCAACTATCTCTTCTTTATTACGAGTTAATTCTTCTCTTGCGCGGGACTCCTCTTCCCTTGCGCGAGATTCTTTTATGCAACATTCGATAGTTTTAATGTGTTCTATTATCCTATCGGCTATGTGGGTGATAGAGTAAGGACCAGGATCCTCAAAGCTTGAATCTGGATGTTCGATCCTTTGTTCCTCATAATACTCATTGGAAGTAAATGGTTCACACCATTGTTCTTCATTGTAAGTATATGATGGATAAGGGTCGTAATTTTGTTCTTCATAATACTCATATGAGGTGGGTTGTTCACGCCATGGTTCCTCATAATAAGCATATGAAGGTGGTGGATCATATCTTGGTTCCTCAAAGTATGAGTATGACGACTCATACCTTGGTTCTTCAAGTTGATGGCTCGTACCTGAGCTCCACATAGTAGGTGTATGAAGTGGATGGTTGAAATAAGTCACAATATTGTACCGAGTGAGGGTTACCACAAACGGTGCAATAGTCTTCCTTATAATCATCCTCCTCATAGGTGTAGTTGTAACCTCGTGAGTATTGATCCATAAGAATCACTCAGCAGACTACAACAGAGTCTCGAGACTAGAAAACAAAAATAAAAACGGAAATAGAGGATGGACACGACCCCGTGTTCAGTGGACACGACCCGTGTTCAGGTTCTGTATCTGGGCGTTTTAATAAAAGTAACTGGTTTTGTGCAGCACGGGGGCGTGTTCAGTGAGCACGACCCAGTGTTCAGACTCTGTATCTGGGTGTTTTATGAAAAAATGCAGCACGACCCGTCTTCAGGCTACTGTAAATGCAAAAACTAACTAAAATGAAGAAAATGTGCGCGCGTTTTAAAAAGGTTTTGAAAAACTAATTAGGCTGTCGATTTTAACCTTTATTAAAATCCTTGTGTCCCCGGCAACAGCGCCAAACACTTGATGCGTGTGTAGCGTTATATATATTTAAGTATATTTTTAGCCCTTTTTACACTTTAGTCAAGTTTTAAAATTTAAAACACGATATTTTACTAACAATAAACACACATATGGGCAAGTGCACCCATCGTGCGCGTAGTATAGCGTTGGTAAGATACTGAGGTCGTCCAAGGACACAAGAGCTTTTAGTACCGGTTTATCCTCAACGTCTAATCAAATCAAAATTTTAGAAAAATGTTTAAACATAAAAATAAAAACTAAGAATGCTGAAAATAAAATAAAATAAAAATAAAACAGATAGACAAGATGAATCACTTGGATCCGACTCGCCTTTAGTGTAACCTTTGATTATTTCCGCACTTTTCCACTTTTTAAGAGATTATCTTAGTTATAGTAGTAGGCCTCTCTTTTGAAGGTGACGTTACCCTCAATCCAGTAGTTTTAGTCAGCAAGGATACAATCTGTTGGATCTGAGTTTGGTTTTGATTGTATTTTACGTTTGAAATTAAGATGGAAATGAATGAGTTGTGCAGCGGAATTAAGATGAAAACAAACTTTGCATACAATCAAACGAGAGTATTGCTTTGATCAAACATTTTTCACAATGAAACGAAAGATTGAATTTATTTTAATTACGATTACAATTGCAACGATTGAATACAAACTCCCCCTCAGCCAGAGCTCAGTGTTTGTTCGTGCAAAGAAGACGATGTTGCAAAGAGCTAATAGAACAGTACAGAGCACTGTTCTATTTATAGGCACTAGCAAACCACTGAGCATCTAAGCTGACGTCACCATGAAAGTGACATCTAACCTCCTAACAAACTCTAACCCCTGATCTATACAAACACTGCTATACTAACTACTGCTTATTACATTACATTACATAAAGACAGAATAAACAACTGCTGCATCCCTCCACTGCTGTGAACCCAACAGTACTTGTCCGGATCAGCAGTCCTTGACTCAAGGTAGTAGATTGAACAACAGAGCTTTAGTCTTTCATCAGGTCTTCACTTGAGCAGCAGTTTGACGGTCAGTAGTTTGTACAATCAGTAGATAGGAGGTCAGCAGATGTTGAAACCACTTTCAAGGGGAGAGACTTGTATGTAACATCTGCTTATTCTGGATCCACTGCTCTGATCCAGTTTTGGCTTTAATTATCTGTTCCTCTGGTAGGGTTCAATCCCAACAATCTCCCCCTGGAACAGATAATGCCAAAACTCTTCAGTATTGTGGAACTTTATTGCCTCATTAACAGTTCCCTTATTTGCCCTTTAAGTTGTAGCTCAAAGGTTAAGGCATCTGTGTCATCATCATCCCTGCTAAGTGGAAGATCAAGGAGATCCTGCAAATCTTCAAGACTTAGGCCAAGTGCTTGTTCCCTTGATATTTTCTTCACTTCTCCATCAGACCTGAACGTAGTCAGTACATGGGTTTGTTTGTCAGTTTCCCACTTTAGTACTTTTGAGCCTGGTGGGTTTCTTGGGAGATTTTTATTTGATGAGGAGTTTGGAGATGCTGGCCTATTCATGACTGGCTGAGCAGTACTTGCAGATTGTTCCAATTCAAGATCTTCTTTCATCATTAATCTAATGCCCTCTTTTACAACAGCATTTCCAGCTTTTAGATCTTCAACTGTTTCGGCCCCTGACTGGTTTTGGCTCCTTCTTTTGTAGATGGCAGCACCAGCTGGAGCAGTGGTTCTTTTGATTTGCAGCTTTGGTGGTCTTTTTGAGACCTCTGCTTTGGAGTAGTCAGGCTTTTTAGGAACTGTTGGGTCTTTCTTTCTAAGTTCCTCCAACTTTTTGTAGGTAGCCCTGACCCTATCTTCTCCCCACTTTGACACATAATTCTTTGACCCATAATCAGCTGCTATCAGCTCCTCTTTCATTCTCTTCAACTCTAATGCCTTATCAGCTTCAAACTGTTTGAACTTTTCAGGAGGAGTCTGCTTGACCTTATTTTTTTATCATTTCTTGAATCCTGGCTGCCTCTTTTTCAAGCTCAGGAATGGTCCAGTTTTTGTATATGTGTTTCTCCCCCTTGTATTTCTTGTAGGTCATGATGTTCTCAATGTAGTCTTTTCTCAAGGACTCATCTGCCCTTTCTGAGATTTGCTGACATACATTTTTGGCAAATTGCTCCATAGCTCTGACCTGTGTGAGTAGAAACTGATAGTTATGCTGAAATTCTCTATCAGATTTCCCTTGTCTGTTTCTGATTGCGATATCCTCTGCTTGCTTGGCCTTGAGTTTCAAATATTCTTCGATATTGTTACGCCTGGGATATCCTTCAACTGATGGCAAACTCCTTTTAGCTGGGTCATCCTCATAGTAAAATGATTTGATTTCTTCCCTAACTGCAATGAATTCCAGAGGAAATGAGACACCAGCAGGAGGTAATGGCTTTAGAATTTGAGCCGAAGAGAGAGGTATGGGTTTTGGAATGGTGACAAGTGACAGGGATTTTGAAGATGTTGGTGGTGGTGAATAGTCATCATGTTTGAGGATTAGCCTTCTCCTTTTTGTTTGAGGAGGGACTGATGATGTTTTGGGTGGAACAGTGGTGGTAATTTGGGTGGCAGTGGTTTGTGATTGACTAACAGCTGTTGAAACAACTGGTGTTTCAACCATTGTTGTCTTCTACTTTTTGGCAGGAGGTGATAGTGGTGAGGTTGTTTTTGGAGGTGATTGTGGTGGTGGTAAGGCAGTGGTTGTGGTGTGTGTTGAAGTGGTGTGTGTTGAAGTGATAACAGATGTTGAAACCTCTGAAGTACCAGCAGTAGTTGATACAGCAAGAGTTACAACAGCTGTTTGGGTGGAGGTTTGATGCTGATGGCTTTTGGATGGTGGTTTTGGAATATGCTTTGGAATTCTGGATGGGATGGACTTAGGTTTCCTTTTTGGCTTAGGATTTTTAGTATCCTTAGACTCAGAACAACCCTGAGCATACAGCTCCATGAAAGCTCTTTTCTCCTCATTCCACCTTGAAATATCCTTTGCCACTCTATCCCTTTTTACACTTGCTACTCCTTCATCAAGTGCTTCTTGGGTAGCATCAAGCTTTTTACTACCATCTGGCAAAGGAATTTTTCTGGTCATAGCATCCCTTTCTGGTTCAATGTAAAGACCATCATCTATTCCCTTCTTCTTCCACTCCTGAATTTTCTCCCCCTTTTGGCATTATCTTGGGGAAGTTGATCAATGAAAAGTACTGTTGGAGGAGCAGTGCCAGTGGTTTCCAATAAATGGGCCTTGATTGCCTTAATGTCTGCTTGAGTGTTCTTATACCTAGACTCCATTATATTTCTCAGCTTTTGGACATGTAGTTCATGTTGCTGATCAGCCATTTCTTTTTGTTGTTGGAGAAAAGGTTGAAAGAGGTTCCAGAGCTCATTTGTAGCAGATGCTTGTGGTGGAGCAGTTGCTTGAGGTGGAACAACAGTGGATTGCATCTTTTGTACTGTTAACAACTGTTGCAGCATCTCTTTGATATCTGCAACTGAAGTATCCAGTTTATCAACACGTTCCGTCAATTCCAAATATTTTAAATCATCACCCAATTTAATGGGATCATCTGATTTCCCACTAGCAGTGGTTTTATCAGTGGTTGAAGTAGGGAGTGTACTCCAAACATTAACCATTGATGCCCCTTTTTCTTGGTACTGGGGTCTTCTTCCTTCAACACTTGACAACCTTTTGATGTTACCAGTGGTAAAAATAAATCCACTGGTGGTTGGCAGAGGTGCTATGTAAGGAATTGCCTCCAAGGAAGTCTTATTGATGTAACCACTGTCCAAATGTAAACCAGTGGGTTCAACATTTGTAGTGGCTGCTTCACTTGGAATACCACCAAGAGTTACTTGTAACTCAAGGGGTGTAACCTCCTCAGGTTGTGTTGGTGGGTTAGCAAGGATTGATACATCAGGCCCAGTCATTTGTTAAGGTATATTCTCATTAATAGGTGATTGAGAAGGACTGGTTAGTGCCTGGTTCAAATCGATTGCATCCAACAGAAGTTTAGTTGGTGGGGGAATTGTGGATGTGATGTTTGGTGTAAAAAGAGGATTTGCCCTGGGCATTGGGCTGTGGATGATGGAAACGAGTGTTTCCAGAGCATCATGATGTGGAGACCCTATTTGTACAACCTGTTCTTTTTGAGAAGAAGCAGGAGGAGTTTCGGTTATGGGTTGAGATATTTGTACTAACTGCTGTGAGGAAGAAGCAGCAGTGGTTTCTTGTGACTTTTGTGTTGTCACAGGCATTTGCTCTGGTATCTCATCCTCCAGAGTTGCCTTTTTGATGGGTTTGGGAGGTTTTTGATTTTTCTTTTTCTGTGGCTTTTTAGTGATTTTAGGTGTGGGTTTCAAAGCAGTTGTGGTGCTACTTTGATCACCTTGAGCAGTGGGCTCAGCAGCAGATACCTGAGGAGCAGTGGTAGCTGCTAAATTCTGCTCAGGCACCTCTGTTTGTGTTTTGCAAGGTGTTAACATTCTTGTAAAAGTTTCAGCAGTTAAGCTGTGCATTTGAAAATATTCACCTTGGTTTATTGCAGCAATATCATCCTTACTGAATTTCTTTTCAAAATAATAACTTAAAAACCTTGGAAATAGTAAGAATGATTTTGTTTCAACATTGTTAACCAAATCATTAAAGATTTCCCGAGAAAAAATAAAATTTTCTTCTTGAAGAATAGCATATCCCAGATTTTGAATCTTTAATGGTATTTCATTAAAAGAAGTGGTTTTGTTTGAAACACACAATAAGAGGGTATGGAATAAAAACCTTGTTGCAGAAGGAAAGAAACCTTTTTGTAAGGTAGCTTTCTTCATCATTGTGTCTGCATACCCTCTCTCAATGAAGTCAATTTTTAACTCGTTTTTAGGGAAATAAGTTTTACCTTGCTGATCCTCGAGTTTAAAGACTTCTGATATAGATTGTGGCGTGATTTGAATAGCTTTACCCTTTAAAGAGGATTTAATGGCTACCACAGTTTCACCTTGTTTGTCAAGGGTTGCGTTTTTCCAAAACTCTCGTTGGGTTGCTACGTAAATTGGTGCATCGGCAGTTAACAAAGTTTTGTACTTTGATTTAGCCATTTTGGTGATGATGGAGTCGAAAGCATCTGTGGTGCTGGGTTTTATGAGAAGACCCAGAAGATTGTGAGATGGTTTGTGTGGGATTTCAGTGGTATTGACCTTTTGAGAGGCCGCTTTCGACGATGATTTGGAAGTGGGTTTTGCAGATGACTTCGATTTTGTCATTTTGGAGATGATGATCGAAGAAATTTGTGAAGGAATGTGAAGAAAAACTGCTTTGAGAAAAGAATTTTTGAGAATTCAATTCGACAGTAAAAACCCTGTTTTGGTGTGAAGTGGGGTTTTATAGAGGAAAAAGTGAAGGCTGACGTGGCAGCGGTTACAAAAGTACTGACCACTATGTACTGCCCACATGCCAAACTCTGAAGAATTGAAGGACAGTACTTTTATGAAAGTTACTGATGAAGGCAGTGGTTACAACGGTATAATGAAAGCAGTGGATGATTTTCACTATCAGTGGATAAGACACTACTTTTGAACAACAGAGTTTATCAAGGAAATAAGTGGACAGAGGATGGCTTTCAGCAGTGGACAGACTTTGAAGTAGAGCAGACTTTTGAACAATCAGTGGTTATGGCAGACTTTTAAGGATTTTAATGAAAATTTCATTTTTAACTATTTTTAAGGATGAATTTTTGATTTTCTGAAAACATTTTAATCCTTTTATTCATAGAAAAACAAGATGTTGCTTGTTATTCCATGTTTAGCATGCCAATTCTAGAGACCAAGTTTTCAAAGGTGGCAGTATCCAATGCTTTTGTGAGCACATCTGCCAACTGGTCTTTAGTTGGAACATGATGCAGAGAAATCAAACCTTTTTCATAGCAATCCCTCACAAAGTGATGTCTGATGTCGATGTGTTTGGTGGTTGAATGGGAAACTGGATTTTTGATGATATTTTCTGCTGCCTGGCTATCCAACATGAGTGGTGTCTTTAAGGCAGTGATACCAAAATCCAGCAACTGATTTTGAAGCCACAGGAGTTGGGCTGTACAGCTTGCAGCAGCAATATATTCAGCTTCAGCAGTGGATGTTGAAACAGCTGCTTGCTTTTTGCTTTGCCATGAAACTAAGCAATCACCTAGAAACTGACACCCTCCTGATGTGGACTTCCTTGTGGTGTTACGTCCAGCAAAGTCACTGTCTAAAAATCTTGAAAGCTTGATATTCCCATTAGATAGATACCAGATACCAAGTGTGGGAGCACTTTTTATGTATCTGAATATTCTTTTTACAGCAATAAGATTGGATTTTCTAGGGGCTGATTGACTTCTTGCACAAACACATGTTGCAAACATGATGTCTGGCCTAGATGCAGTTAGGTACAATAAAGACCCAATCATGCTTCTATATAGAGTTTGGTCAATCAGCTCATCCTTTTTATCAGACATGACAAGCTTATTTGTTGCCATGGGTGTGCTGCATGGCTTACACTCATTCATATCAAATTTGTTTAAAAGTTCTTTTGCATATTTGCTTTGATGAATGAAAGTACCATTTTGCATTTGCTGAACTTGGAGACCAAGAAAGCATTGCAGCTCACCCATTGCACTTATTTCAAACTCAGCTGTCATGAGTTCCCTAAACTCTTCACACATTTTATTGCATGTGCTTTCAAAAATAATGTCATCCACATAAATTTGGACAATCATTAAATCATTTCCTCTCCATTTTAGAAACGGTGTTTTATCAATGGTACCTCTTTTGAAACCATTTGAGAGTAGAAAGGTGGAAAGAGTTTCATACCAGGCCCTTGGTGCTTGTTTCAGGCCATACAGGGCTTTGTTCAGCCTGTAGACATGATCTGGATAAAATGGATCCTCAAAACCTGTAGGTTGACACACATACACCTCTTCTTGAATTGTACCATAGAGGAAAGCACTTTTGATATCCATTTGGAACACCTTCATGTTGTGGTTAACAGCAAAGGCCAGGAACAGTCTTATAGCTTCCAATCTTGCTACAGGGGCAAAAGTTTCATCATAGTCAATCCCCTCTTCCTGTCTGTAACCTTGAACCACAAGCCTGGCTTTATTCTTGACAACAATACCCCTTTCATCAGTTTTGTTCTTGAAGACCCACTTTGTGCCAATGGGACTAACCTCTTTTGGTAGTGGTACAAGCTCCCATACTTGTTGTCTTTTAAACTGTTGGAGCTCCTGTTGCATGGCTTCTACCCAGCTGTTGTCTTTCAGTGCCTCTTGGTACTTGACTGGCTGATGGAGTGATAGAAAACCAGCAAAAAGACAAATGTTTTGGGTTTGGCTTCTTGTGAGCACCCCTTCATTGATGTTGCCAATGATTTGGTCAGGTGGATGAGATCTCAAGTAGAATAAATCTCCTTGGTATGGAATGATGGCATTTGTTAGTGAAGGCTGCAAATGTGTATCATCTGAGCTAACCACTGCTGGGGACTTTGATGATCCAGCAGTGGCTTCAAAAGGGGGTGGAATGGGAGGTAATGAAGTGGACACATGCTGACTTTTATCCACTGTTTGGGGACTTTTGTCAGCAGTGTTTGAGGATGTGGAAGCAGTGGTTGATGGGCTACTTTGGTCAACAACTGTTGAGGTAGCAGTGGTTGAGCTTTGACAGCTGTTTTGAACATCTGATGCTCTTCCCATTTTGGCAGACCTTTGAGGGATGATGATTTCATACCCATAGTCTGGTGTTGAATCCTCTGATGGACCTGCACTGTTAGTCTTGACAGCAGTATTTTCAAAAGTGAATTTATCAAGATCAAACAGATCTGCAGGATTTGATGGAATTTTCATTGATGAAAGTTCATTGAACTTTACATTCAAAGTCTCCTCCACTGCCTTGGTCCGTGTATTAAACACTTTGTAGGCCTTGGCAGTGGTTGAGTACCCCAGATGATAACCACAATCAATTTTGGCTGCAAATTTTGAAATGGAATCTTTTAAGTTCAAAATATAGCATGGGCAGCCAAACACCTTGAAGTATGAGATCAGTGGTTTGATTTTATACAGAATTTCATAAGTAGTCTTTTTGTGCCTGGGGTTTATTAAAACTCTGTTCTGGACATAGCAAGCAGTGTTTACTGCCTTTGCCCAGAAAGTTAATGGCAAACCTGAATCAGCAAGCATGGTTCTGGCAGCCTCAATTAAAGTTCTGTTCTTTCTTTCAACTACCCCATTTTGCTCTGGTGTTCTAGGGATGTTGTACTGCCTTACAATCCCTTTCTTCACACAGAAGGCATCCAACTCCTTATTTTTAAATTCTGTGCCATTGTCACTCCTGAAGCTTTTCACTGGAAGGTCAAATTGCTTTTCAACTTGTGTCACAAAGTCTTGCAAAATGCCTGCAGTCTCATCTTTTGAGTGTAAAAAGAAAGTCCATGTAAACCTAGAAAAGTCATCAACAATAACCAAACAATATCTTTTCTTTTTGAGACTCATGACTTGAACTGGGCCAAACAAATCCATGTGTAGCATTTGCAAACACTGGGTTATTTTGGACTCTTCAATGGACTTATAAGAACTTTTATGATGTTTTCCTTTTAAACAGGAAATGCAATGCTCAGGACATGAAAACAATTTTTGTGGTAGGCCTCTTACCAAACCATTTTTTGAAATTTCAGTGATTGTCTTAAGATTTGTGTGCCCCAGTCTTCTGTGCCAAAGTTCTGTCTCTTTGTTAGAGGCAGCTGAAAACAGACAGGCATCAGCTCTGGGACACTCTTGTGACATATCAACAACATAAACATTGCCACTTCTTTGAGCAACAAGTTTTGTTTGACCAGTTTTTATTATTGCTTCAATCTTTTTGACCATTTCTGGTCCAACAATCCTACAACACTCCTTTGTGAAGAATGACCCATACCCCTTGTCACTCATTTATGAAACACTCAGGAGGTTGAATTTCAGACTGTCTATCAGATTGACATTTTCAAATTTTACATTTCCAGACAGTACTGTGCCAGACCCCAGAACTTTTCCTTTACTGTTATTCCCAAAGGATATATCACCCCTCCATGAATTTTGAAATCTTTGAGTAGGGCTTTACATCCAGTCATGTGCCTGGAGCCTCCACTATCAACATACCAAAGGCTATCTAAACAGGCAGAAGCTCCCTGCACATGAAGTAAAAGGATTAGTTCATTAGGGTTTCCAAAGCCAATAAGGCTTTGGATGGGGTCTGAACAGTGTCTGGGATGGATGCACATTGATGGACAGTGGTTAGGTCAGGGGTTTGGACAGTTTTAGTACTGTTTCTTGCTAACCACTGTTGGGGGTCTTGACCAATCACCTGTTGGTACCCAAAAGGATGCCTGTTCACTTTAGGTTTAGAGGGCCTTTTGTAGGCCTCATAAACGTGTGGAATCCTTTGGTAAGACTGTTTTTCCTTGCCTTTTCTGAACTGATTGGCAGGGGGTGCATCAGTAACCCGAACATCTCTTTTAACAGATGTTTGGTTCAGCTGTTTTGTGACAGCTGTTTGAACTGGCACAAACAGTGGTTGGTTCTTGGTGAATTTGACAGATGATGTTGATGGACTCAAGGATGTTTTAGCAATGTACTCATTCTTTTTCACATCAAAGTTTTTGAGATACACACATGCTTGAGTTTTGTGGTTTGTTTTACCACAAACAATGCAGCTTTCAGCTGGAACAATGACACTTGTTTTGTTTAAATCATAAGCTTTTAAATGGAAACAGTCTTTTGTTAGATGATTCCTTTTCTCACAGAATTCACAAAACAGGTTATTGATCTTTTCTTTCTTCTTTCTCTTTTCAGACTCCTTTGCAGCAGAGGTTTTAACCTCTGTTGGGATGTCCTTGAGAGGAATGACTTTAGCTTTTGGAGCTTTAACACCATCAGTTGATGTAAAGTCCATGGGCTTGAAATTTTCAAGAATATCACACTCATCAGACCATTTTGGTTTAAACTGATAATTTTCAAGCTCCTCAAAAGTAGAGGATCCCATTGGTCTGTCAAGTGTGATTTTGTTACCAAGTTTATCAGTGATTTTCACTTCTTGGCCATTCTTGTTTGTGGGGTTGAACTCAGGTGTTACATCAGTGGTTTGAACAGATTTTTCAAAAGCAGTGTTTTCATCATCATGTTTTCTATAACCAACACCAAATTTTACATTGCTTTTAATCTGTTTTTCAAGCATAACCTCATACCCTTTGCATGATTCCACCCATCTTTCACAGGTGATCTGGGTGGACTCCAAATCCTTTTTGCAAACTTGGTATTTTTCTACCATAGTTTAGAGTTGAGTTTTGGTTATGCTTTGCTCTTCTTTAAGACTGCTGATCTCTTTCTCTTTTTCAGTCAATTTGTTTTTAAGTTCTTTTAAAGAACTTTCAAATTTGACTTCATCAGTTAAGATTTTATTCCGAAGGTTTTCATTTACCTCTTTGATGTTAGCAAAAGCAATAATGCAATTGTCAGAACACAGTTTTTCAAGAACTTGAGGAGATACCTTGGCAGCAGCCATCATTGCACAATCACATTGATGATTTTCTTCATCATCAACTCTTACTTCCTTCTCACCTGCTCTCTTTTCTTCCTCTTCTTCTTTGTCCTCTTTGGACCGTGGGTCTGTCAGTGGTTCAATCAGGGTTTCTGAAATTTCTCCCAGCAACAATTCACCAGCAACTGCATTAACAACTGCTTCAGTCACCTCATCCACTGTTTCATCACTTAGCTGTTCTCCTTCAGTTTCAATCCCCCCTGGTATTGACTCTAATGCCATCAAACAAAATTCATCATTAGAAGGTTCATTAGAAGCATAGAGTGCAAAATTTTCATCACCAAGCTCATCAGGCATGCTGCTCAAGTCAACAAAGCCTTGAGTGAAAAAGCTTTGCTGATCTGGTTGTACCACTGCTGGAGCAGCTGTTTGAGATGCAACAGATTGAACTTGTGCCTGGGGGACAGGGGTTTGAACATATTGAATCTGTGGAACAGTGGTTTGGATATAATGCACAGGCACATGGGCAGCAGCATAATGAGCAGTGTTAACATGAGCTGCAGGGGTATATTGGGTATAGTGCACAGTGCTTTGATTTTGAGGTCTAGGGTTTGAGCTAGGATGAGTGATTATAGGACCAGTAGTTTGACTCCTGCATTCCCTAGCGAAATGACCTAGCCTATTGCACTTGTAACACTTGATTTTCGATTTATCCAACCCAACCCTTAGATTTCCATGTAAACCTGGGAATTTTCGCCCTGTTCTTTTGTAGAATTTGCTAGTTCTAACACTGAGCAAAGCCAATTGGTGTAGAATGTCCATCTCTTCTAAGTCAGTGGGATCAAAATGTTGTAAATCATTGAGTTTAAAGCACAAATTATATGACATCCGGTTTTCATTAGCTGTAAATGCATAGTTTGCAGAGTGAGGATCAGGGTTGGTAAAGTTCCCACCAGCTGTTATATCAATGAAATGATCATAACCCTGTTCCTTACCATTGCTACCAGATTCTTCCTGACCCAGAAGAGCTGTGCTACCGAATGAGTAATCATCAGTAGCTTTTCCAGACTCTTGCAACTTCTTTTTCTGGTTCAACTCCCTTTCATAGGTCAGGAGTCTACCATGAAGTTGGGTCAGGGTCAGATCTTTGAACTCAACAGAGTTTCTAGTCATAAATGCAATTGTGTCCCATTTACCAGGTAGCGATCTAAGAAACCTGCTATTTTGTGTTGATTTTGGAAATTCAACCTTAACAAGCCTTAGCTCACTGATGAGACAACTAAAACGTTCAAACTGTTGGGTCAATGTTTCACCCTTAATGTGACAGAAGGTTTCATACTGCTGATTCAGAATTTCCCTATTGTTTTCAATAACTTCTTCGGTTCCCCCAAACTGTTCCTTCAATGCATCCCATAGCTCCTTGGCACTGTTACAATGTAACAGTCCAGCATAGATCTCATTTGGTAATGCAGATGCTATGATGCTAAATGCTTTGGCATCGAGTTCGAACTTTTGAAAATCAGTTTCAGTATAGTTTTCATAAGGTTTTGGTACGAACTTCTTTGGATCCTCAGCACTTGGCACCATAGGAACATGGGGACCAAAAACAACAGACCTCCAACATCCAGTGTTCTGTTGAGCAAGGATGTGTCCCATCCTTCTCTCCCAGATGTTGTATTCATTACGTTTAAGCATGGGTGGTTTAAAAAGCGAGCCAACATTATTCTTATCATCTTGTGATTGTGACGTCATCCTGGTTGTTTTACAGACACTGATTAATCAACCTTAATGGTGATTAAACCTTGCTCTGTTTTTCAACAAAAACAAACAAACTATCGATATCAACGATTTTGAGCTGAACTATTTATGTCAAAATGATTGTTAAATCAAATTTGACTGTTCTAGCTCTGATACCAATTGTTGGATCTGAGTTTGGTTTTGATTGTATTTTACGTTTGAAATTAAGATGGAAATGAATGAGTTATGCAGCGGAATTAAGATGAAAACAAACTTTGCATACAATCAAACGAGAGTATTGCTTTGATCAAACATTTTTCACAATGAACCGAAAGATTGAATTTATTTCAATTACGATTACAATTGCAATGATTGAATACAAACTCCCCCTCAGCCAGAGCTCAGTGTTTGTTCGTGCAAAGAAGACGATGTTGCAAAGAGCTAATAGAACAGTACAGAGCACTGTTCTATTTATAGGCACTAGCAAACCACTGAGCATCTAAGCTGACGTCACCATGAAAGTGACATCTAACCTCCTAACAAACTCTAACCCCTGATCTATACAAACACTGCTATACTAACTACTGCTTATTACATTACATTACATAAAGACAGAATAAACAACTGCTGCATCCCTCCACTGCTGTGAACCCAGCAGTACTTGTCCGGATCAGCAGTCCTTAACTCAAGGCAGTAGATTGAACAGCAGAGCTTTAGTCTTTCATCAGGTCTTCACTTGAGCAGCAGTTTGACGGTCAGTAGCTTGTACAATCAGTAGATAGGAGGTCAGCAGATGTTGAAACCACTTTCAAGGGGAGAGACTTGTATGTAACATCTGCTTATTCTGGATCCACTGCTCTGATCCAGTTTTGGCTTTAATTATCTGTTCCTCTGGTAGGGTTCAATCCCAACACAATCCTAAAGGGTTGGATTATTGAAAGATAATTAATTAAGTTATTAATGCGTAATGTGGTAGGCCCCTCTTTTGAAGGTGACGTTACACTCGGCTAAGTAGTTTGAATCAGCAGGGATACAATCCTAAGTAGCCGGGTTAATGTTTTAATAGTAGTTTACATATGAGGGGATCAAGAAGTTCGAACCCCCGCCATCCAATACCAGTGGGTATTGAAGGCGGTCCTACTAAGCTTGACCCAGGTCCTTGCAGGATCTATACACTGAACAAGGCAAGACACTTACCAAACCATTCCCTTAACCCCCGACCAGGTAGCCAATATATCTCCATATAGACCGTGGAGATATGAATGGTGTAAATCTTTTATTTTATATAGACAGTAAAATAACGCCAAGACACCACAGACAAATGATAAGGAAGTTTCACCTTCAACATAAGAAACTAGTTATTAAAGTCATTAATACATAACCAAATAAAAAGTGCGAAAATATTAAAAATAAAAAGTATTACACTAAATGCTTGTCTTCACCAAGTGATGTAAGAGACTTAGGCAAACATGGCCTTTGATTTTCAAGAACTCTTACGATCAATCTTGGATCCCGAGACTACTACACACACTCTATGATGGATGATGGTGGTGGTGGATGTGGGTTGTGATGGTGGTGGTGGGTGGGTGAAGTGTGAGAGAGGTGGTTTGCCAAGGGATGATTTGCAAGTGAGCCAACACCCCTATTTATAGCCTGCACAGAAGCCCGGACATGGCCCCGTGTCCATTGGGCACGGCCCCGTGTCCATCCATCTTCTTTTTCTTCATTAAATGCAGTTTGTCTGCATTAGTTGACCACGCCCCCGTGTCCGCTGGGCACGTCCCCGTGTGCAGAAGCGTATCTGTACTATCAAGATTTTCCTAGATTTTGCGAATCTTAGCGTTGACCACGGCCCCGTGTCCGCTGGCCACGCCCTTGTGTTGGGAAATAGAAGCTTCTACAGCTTTGTCTTTTCTGCAGACACTTGGGCACGCCCCCGTGTCCGCTCGACACGGGGCGTGTTCAGCCTTCTGTTGTCTTGTTTTTGCTTGGGAAGATGCTGTCGAGGGGTCAGGCATGCCACGTTTATTCCTTTTCTTGTATTATTGTTAGATTTGGCTGCATTTTTGCTTTTTTGTTCATTTAAGCTCTTTTATCCCTGAAAATACAAAAGGAAGACAAAAGCACACTTTTTCCAACATTAGTACTAAAAAAGGGTTAGTTTTATGCCACATTTGATGTAATTTATATGTTGCATTTTACACACATCAAGCATTGATGCTTGCACGTCTAAGAGTGTGCGGTCTCCAAGTGTGCGACTAGGCATTACTTGGTTGGACATGGTGCATTTGGGATTGTACAATTTCGGGTTGTGCGGTATGCATGGCACACTAGTGTGCGGTCTGTTGTGTGTTGTACGGTGCGTAGATTTAGTTGTACATACTTAGATTGTACGGTAATAATAGAATTCATTTATGTTTATCAATTCATAACAGACCAAAATGCACAGATTCAAACACAATCATCATATTCATCAACATTTCTTCCATTTATCACCCTAATCTATTAACGGTGTCAGCACAAACCATCTCCTAAACAATCATAATCAATATCATATTTTTCTCTTTGCATAATCAGACTTATACATACAATGAAGATCATGCAAGAATATATATCATGAATGAATCTACTGTTTTATCCACTAAGCAACCATTATCATCATGTACAAGGCATACATTGCAACATTAACTCACAATCATCATGTTTTTCATTATTCAACACTTTTGAACATCAAAACTATTAATTTATATATTATTCATCATAGCAAACTTAGCCATGCTTCACATCAAGCTCTAAGCTTTGGATTACTCATACTACACATGGATCTTTAATCATATTAAAACATTTATCAAGCATGACCATTCAAGTAAAAGCAATCATGAACACTAACATTATTCCTAACAACCAAACACTAATCATAACTAACCTGAAAGGATGAATCCGAAGCGGGCGAGAGTGAGGAACAGTGAAGGAGAAAAGCTTTCCAAGGATGATAAACGCTGATTATCTTCAAGGTGTGAAGGTTGCCGTCAAGATCCAAAGGAAGGAGAAGAAGGTTTGGTGTGATTTTAGGGTTTTTAGAGAGAGAAAGTTAGAGAGAGAGAGAAGGAATGTTTTAGCGATTGCTGTAAAAGGAATGTGCAACCGTCACATCAATTACCAAATCATTCTAGGGTTTTGCATCACATGTTCTTTTATACACGGCTGAAGGTTCTGCACACTCCCACCGCCTTTGAGTGTGCGGCTAAACAGAATGGGCTGTGGGCCTGTGAGTGGGCCTGAGTAGGTTTGTGCGGTGCAGTCCATGTGCGGTCTCTCCCCTAAGTCGCACACACCCACCTACGAGTTTAACTCCAATGTGCGACTAACAATAACAACAACAACAACAACAATAATAATAATAACAATAATAGTTAACCTTTTCAACCACATAATTCATATAATCAATCCAACAGTTATCAAATAAATCTCGTTAATTAAATTTACATAATTAACTTCACATAATAATAACATGAAATGAAATATACAGGAAAACCTGAAGTATCACACCACCCGTCAACACCAGTTGGCCACCACTAACCCTACAACAACAATCCCATCCCCACCGCACTAACCCTACAGCCACAATCCCATCCCATTACACTAACCCAAAATCTTCATCAAACCCTAACCTCTGTTCAAGGTTTAGCGTGTGATACAAAGAAAGAAGAGAGTGACAGATGGGAGATATCGTCCAGTGAATTCCTTATGCATATCTATATATTTACACTAAAAACAACTACTTTTTCTCTCTCATTTGCAATTCAACAATATTTTTATACCTTTATCATTACCTTTTTATCTCTCTTCCACTCATAACCATTTCTAAAAATATTAAAAAATTTATAAAGTTTTCTCTCTCTAGATTTTTTTCCTATATATTTACAGATGAACAATAACTTTCCCATATATTTTCTCTTTCTTCTACTCACAACCACTAAAAAACACTAACAACTATTCCTTATAATATAACTAAACTCACTCACATATTTTTTAGGGTCATCATTGTGAATGCTCTAAGAGGGAGTGTGCAGAGTTGTTTTTTAATATAAGGCCTTGTTTGGATGAGCTTATTTTACCTCCTTATGACTTATTGACTTTTTGAAAAATGAGTTTTTGTGAAATGGTGTTTGGCTAATAAGGTGAAAAGTAGCCTTTTAGACATTGAAAAGTAGAAATGAAAAAGTCACTTGGTTGTGACTTTTTCAAAAAGAAGATAAAGATGTTAAAAAGTTAATAAGGAGAAATGGAAAAACTCATCCAAACATGTCCTAAATTGCTTTACACAATAGTTCCTAGAGAAGTGAAATGACAAGAATGCCCTCATGTGTAACACACATGACTTAACCAAAAAATTTAACTGGGTTCGGCTCAAAGAACATACAGTTCAAGATTTTGAAACATTAAGTATAGAACTTGACAAATTTTATTCCAAAGTAAACTGTATGTAGAGATGAGTGTGATACCGGTACCGAAAATACATATACCGAAAAATCGCCAAAATTGAGTACTGGTATCGGTACCGAAAAAGTTCGGTACGGTGTTGGTATTTGAAGGTAAAAATTGGTATTTTACAGTTGGTGGACATCAATTTTGTATAATGAGTAGTATTTTAAAGTTTATAAAATATTTGAAGTATTTATTTTTTTATTTCACGACGTATTATTTATTCCAAAACAAGTTCATGCGTACACTTTGTTTATGATCAGTTTAAAACGTATTTTTTTTTCAAAAAAAAAAAAAAAAAAAACATATTATTTCCCAATACCGTAAAATTCGCAGGTATTAGCACTATTATATAGATAAAGGACAAAATATTTACTCGGAATTTTAGCCTCAGACATTAGCTAAGAGTATGTATTATTAGGCTATAGGGTGTGGTCATGGCCCTCATGATCACCATGATCCTCCACATAGGCACCATGTCATCTATCTTTAATTCACCATTTAAAACCACTACCCTATGGGTGTGGTCATGACCCAAACCACTATCCCCTTTATTTTTTTAATTTATTTTTGTCTTACAATTTTTAAATGGGAGGGTCGTGGTAATAGTGGTTTAATCCATGGGAACCACCATCAATCAAGGAAGGGGGTGGTATACCATTTAATTAATGGTCCTATGTGAAAATAATGTTCCAATCCACGACCCCAACACCCCATAGCTTTACGACCCCAACACCCCATAGCCTTACCAACTAGACAAGTAAGGACCACTTCGTAACTTCTCACCATCTTTCCAACACACAAAACCCCCTAAACAAATATAAACAACTTCACACACATCTAAACATTAGATCTACCAACACACTCACCATATCACACCTCAAAGATCTGCAGCAAAATGCCGGTGACGGTCATACGGTGGCTACTCATGGCGCTGCTAGCGGCACTTTCCGTCAACTCAGTCCGATCAGATCACAAATACAAACTTGGAGATGAAGTGCCGTTATACGCCAACAAAGTCGGCCCATTTCATAACCCTAGGTTTGAATTGATCGATATTATCTTAATTTGTTCTACATTTGGTTACTTTTAGTGTTAGTTATGAATTGTGGATCTGATTTGGTAGAATTATGGTTTGGATGACTGGATCTAGGGTGTTTTTTTGTGGTCGTTAGGGTTTTGTGTTGGTTAAGTTGAAGTTGTTTCAATTGCGGTTGGTTCGGGTTGTTGGATGATGTTTTAGGTGAGGTTAGGTTTAGGTATAGTTATAATTTGTGATGCGTTAGCTCTGAATTTTGATTTAGGTATAGTTATAATGTGAAATCTAAGCTGGTTGATAAGATTTGTGAGTTTGGTAGGTGAATTGAAGTTTGTGCTGCTAGTGGAAGTTGGAAAAAGGTTAATGGGCAGGGGATAGGATGGATTTCGGTCTGGTTATCGAGAGTGTGTATATGTGGAATGAGATGATATCTTAAGTTGAGTGGCTTTTTGCAAGTGGTGGTACGGGTGTTTGTAGACCATTGAAACTGATTGAACCGCCCAAACTGAAGAAAGAAAGCTAGATTGCTCTGTTTGAGATCCAAACAGCTCCCGGTTTTGGCGGTATAAACGGTTTGGAACATGGATTCGGCTTTGTAAACCGAACTGGTCGTTTAACCTTTGTTACTTATGTATTTTTTCCATTTATAGAATATTTAGCGATGTATACGTATTATAAATATAATCATGAACCATCTTTGCCATTTTTTTAAATACAAACTAATGATTTTGAAAAAACAAGTTGGTTTGAACCGTCAAACTGCCAAAACGAACTGTTAAACCCCTAAACCGGTAAAATTGGCTGGTCTGTCATTTTCTAAAGCTGTAGTTAGCAGTTTGTCCCAGATTTTTTATTAAAACAGACACTGAACACCCCTAAGTGGTGGCATTGTATCAGAAAATTTTCGTGGGGAAGGTTGACATGCCAAAAAGAATATCTTTTAGGATTGTTAGGAAGAGAATAGGTTTAGTTTTCCAAATTTTTGATTTTTCATATGTGGTGTAAACCATAGGATCTTCAGCTTGTTGCAGCTTATTTATTTTATACGTCTGCTTTGAAAAACTCATTTCATTTATTTCTTCTACAGTGAAACATACCGTTTTTATGATCTGCCTTTCTGTTTGCCAGGTGCGTGCGTTCGCCTTCAATCTCTCATTCCTTTGTTTATTATTTATTATCTTTTGTTTAGTATATGTATATTCACCTTATCGTTGTTTGCAGCTCACTTAAAGGAGAAATCTGAAGCTCTTGGTGAAGTACTGAATGGAGATCGTTTAGTCAGTGCTCCTTATAAGCTTGACTTCATGGTCGAAAAGGACTCCGAAATCGTTTGCAAAAAAACACTAACAAAGGAAGAAGTATCCAAATTCCGAAGCGCTGTTACAAAAGATTATTATTTCCAAATGTACTATGACGACTTACCTTTCTGGGGCTTTCTCGGAAAAGTTGAAAAAGACAAAACTGACCCTAGTGAAGAAAAGTATTACCTGTTTAAACATCTTCACTTTGAGATCCACTACAATAATGATCGTGTGATAGAGATAAACGCAAAAGCCGATCCTAGTGCTGTAGTGGATCTCACCGAAGACAAGGAAGTTGAGGTCGAGTTTATGTACACGGTGAGGTGGAAAGAAACAAATATTCCTTATGAAAGTAGGATGGAGAAATACGCGCAGTCTTCTTCTCAACCGCATCATCTCGAGATCCATTGGTTTTCGATTATTAACTCGTGTGTGACGGTTCTTCTCTTAACTGGTTTCCTTGCCACCATTCTTATGCGAGTCCTTAAGAACGACTTTGTTAAGTAAGTAGTTAAATTTGTATATTTTAGAGTTTAAACACCCTTTTTCTTGTTTTCCATTGATTATATTTAGAGTAAAGTACACGAACGGTCCCTGTGGTTTATCAAAATTTTGGATTTGGTTCCTCACTTTTCAGAAGTACACGGATGGTCTCATGGTCCCTGTGGTTTGCACTTTGTAACCATTTAGTCCCCAACCAACAAATCCAAAGGTTTCAGCAGGTCCAAGTTATGGACTAAATGCATTACAAATTGCAAACCGCAGGGATCATCCATGTGATTTTTGGCAAAGTTGGGGACTAATGCGTTACAAAGTGTAAACCACCTGGACCATTCGTGTACTTTTGGAAAGCTAGGGTCCAAATCCAAAATTTTTGTAAACCACAAGGGCCATCCGTGTACTTTACTCTTATATTTACTATCGATTTGCAAAAAGGTATGCTCATGATGAGGAGGCAGCTGATGATCAAGAGGAAACCGGGTGGAAGTACATTCACGGTGACGTTTTCCGGTATCCAAAGTACAAATCGCTGTTTGCTGCAGCCCTCGGTTCCGGTAGCCAGCTATTTGCTCTGTAAGTAAAACGTTTTTAAACTAATTATTTCATTATAATGTTATATTCATTGGATTAATAATTAATTGTTAATGCCTTAACATTGATTACATTTTTGTTCTCTCAGTGCACTTTTTATATTTATTCTAGCTCTTGTTGGCGTATTTTATCCATACAATCGAGGAGCTCTGTTTACAGCACTGGTGGTCATATACGCACTTACGTCTGGTATTGCTGGCTACACTGCAGCCTCGTTTTATCACCAACTAGAAGGAACTAACTGGGTATGTTACATTGTTATTCAACATATTAATAATTTTAATTAAAGTTAATAATTTACTAGTGGGTTACCACCCGCGCACCTTAGCGGGTTCGAAATGTAGATAAAACAAGTAAATCACGAGAGTTAAAGTTGTTTGATGTTTTAGTTAAGGGGCTAAACATTTTATTTATTAAAGTTGAGGAGCTAAACATGTGATTATTAAAGTTGTGCGGCTAAAGTTGTTTATTATTAAAGTCGAGGGCTAAAGTTGTTTGATGTTGACAAAATAGCATATTTATAGTATAATGTTATCAAACAGGTGAGAAACTTGCTGTTGACTGGCTGCCTGTTTTGCGGACCCCTCTTTCTTACCTTCTGCTTTCTAAACACTGTTGCGATCGCTTATACTGCTACTGCCGCACTGCCTTTTGGTACAATCGTTGTGATTGTTTTGATATGGACGTTGGTGACATCACCATTGCTAGTATTGGGGGGTATTGCTGGAAAGAACAGCAAAGCTGAGTTTCAGGCGCCTGTACGCACCACGAAGTATCCGAGAGAGATCCCGCCTTTGCCTTGGTACCGCAAAACCGTCCCGCAAATGGCCATGGCGGGTTTCCTTCCGTTCAGTGCGATCTACATCGAGCTTTACTACATCTTTGCTAGCGTGTGGGGCCACAGGATTTACACCATTTACAGTATTTTATTTATTGTTTTTATCATCCTCCTCATCGTTACTGCCTTTATCACTGTCGCGTTGACGTATTTCCAACTTGCTGCTGAAGATCATGAATGGTGGTGGAGGTATGTAACTATGTATTATGAATTATGAATTATCAATATCATCTCATTTTGAATACTTGACTTTTGGTGCAAGAGTTGACTTGTTTTGTAATATGTTTTCAGGTCTTTTCTATGTGGTGGTTCAACGGGTGTTTTCATCTTTGGTTATTGCTTGTACTACTACTATGAGCGCTCTGACATGTCGGGATTCATGCAAACATCGTTTTTCTTTGGTTACATGGCTTGCATCTGCTATGGTTTCTTTCTCATGCTTGGGATGGTTGGTTTCCGTGCTGCCCTGTTCTTTGTCCGACACATATACCGCTCAATCAAGTGTGAATAGAAGTTCAACATTCAATTTACAGTACTCCACAGGTATATATCCTATAGTACACACTCTCTCACACACACACTATGTGCATATGTATGATCTGTTTAAGCATTCCACGTAGTAACTATGATGTATTTCAGGCGCTGGTGCTTATGCTACTGCCCAATGTGAAAGCGTAAAGGTAACGAGGACCGAATTACATGTCGTGAGGATGTTGAAACCGTCACTCTCAATTATGTTTATTAGGTCAATAATATGAAATGATGTTTAAGATGTAGGTAGTTTGAACTATACAGACTCGATTTTTGACATATATAGACTCGTTTCGTTTGAAACTGTAGCTTGTAATTGAACTCTTGTTTTTGTCCATTTATAAATGTGCCGTTTACATCTTTATCGCTATTTGCTTTCTATTTGATATCTTCTTATGGTGTCCTTATGCATGATTTTATCAAATCATTAGAATCAGTTAAACTGATAATAGATGGATAATTTGTGCGCGTGATCATAAGGAGTGTCCTGAGCCATTTCTCAAGTTTAAATCTACAAAATTTCACTCAATACTTCACATTTTTGGTGGCATAATTGCGAATTTAAGGTCTGGAAACCCAGAAAAACTTGGGTGGATAGCCAACATCAACAATTTTAAGTGAAAAAAGATCCGAGCCGAGACAGAGTAAGCTTGGGCTTGACTTGATTATAAACCGAGCCGGCTCAGATTTGAAACCAAGCCGAAGATCTTAGCTCAAACTCGGCTTGGTTTTTAACCGAGCCGGCTTCGCTCGGTTTGTGTAAGCTCGAATTTAAAAATAAATATTAATACATAGCTTTCAAATTCAGTAGTCTAAGATATCAATTCAACAGTTCACAAGGACATATCCAAAATTAGTTTAACCTAGCCAAAATCAAGTTCAAATACAAAATAAGTTTCAAATCTCAACAAAATACAATACAAGTTTATTAGCATCCTAATCAACTCTCAAATACGCCCCAGATATCTAATTGCACTCTTAAATACCTGTAAATAATAACCAATTTTCTATAATATGTTATATGTATATTAAAAAAAGAATATTAAAACTAAAATAATCCGAGCTAAGCCGAGCAGAGTTGTTGGCCGGGCTTATAACTCGGCCATAGGTCATTCTGGGATTCACCTTTTAAATTTGGACTTCTTCCAATCTAAGTAATTATTTTGTTGCACATATATATAAATTTGAATAAATAAAATTTCTTGTTGTAGCATCAAATAATTTTGTCTTTAGAAGGATTAAATAAATAGCTGAATGTGGAATAAAGAGAGATGAAAAAAATCCATAAGTTTCCATTCAAAACCAACACATGATTACATAAACAAACCAAACTGTCAAAAATAAGGTTCTTTTCAGCCCACAACCTAACACTTTATTCAACAACATCCTACTTAAGTTCAGTTCTTCAGACATAAAAAAAACACACTTCTATAAGTCTAAACACCTCATCAATGGTTAACACTCCAACAAACATGAGTTTAGTTGGCTTGTTCTATACATGATCAATGTAGGTTGTGATCAATGTGCTTCATTTTCTCTGAAACCGTAAAATTCCCGTGTGCTCGAAAAGCTGTTTCTTTGCTTTTCTTGTGAAATTGTCTTTTTCGCAACTTTCGTTGGAGTTGTAGATCTGCAAAAATTAAGCATTAACTAACTGCAAGAACACATATCAATCAATACATTTTTCTTTAGATTTAGTGGCAACCTTCGTGGAACGAAGGGCCGATCAAATAATGGCATCAACTGAGCTCGTGGGATCATTTCCTTTCTTAACATTCGGACTTCTTCTTCCTCGATTATCTGGTTCCAATTTCGGTTTTGTAATCAATAAAAATGTCAATATCTATTAAGGTTGCAAATTCAAAAAAGAGATAGATGTTTTAGTTATACATGCCTTTTGTATCCTCTCTATTTGTCTCTTTTGTTGCTCCATTAGATAGAGCTTAGTTGCTACCTGTATATAAACCGTCTACGTGCTTAGAAAATCAATGCATATCTATACATGTGTAGGTTATATAACTAAGAAGTATAAAATTTAAAAAATGTGAACCAGTTATAAAAAAATTAAATGATTTAAGGTTTGTTGTTTTTGTTCTAGTAGTAATTTAGTGTTTTGTAATATTTAGAAACAAAAATAGTGTTGCTAGATGTCTATAAACCGTCGCTTGAACTAACCGAGTAGTTAAAGAAAGCACGTTTAACTGCTCTTTCTTTGGTTTGGAGCTTAACTTCCATAGATTTGGTGTTTTCTTTTGCCGTTGTTTGTAGTTTGAAATCCACAGGTTTCATGTTTTCTTTTACTGATGCCTTCGTCGGGAGACCCTGCAACTAAATCAACCTTTTAATGTCATTAACAATAAAAAATAAAACTCGACATATTAGAGAAAATATATCAGTTAAGATTTATCGTATAGTGTTTATTATAATTAAGAGCTATGATTTGACTAGTTTCCTTTGTAATTAAAACTAATGTACTAATATAAATAGTTGATAATAATACACAATATCTTACAGGGTTTCGTTATTTTTAGTACGCAATTAAAAACTTGTACCGAAGGTTTTGCTTTAATAGGAAGCGAAGTGGAGAGAGATTTCGCATGTCTTGTTGGTGAACGGACATGATCACTGGTGTAGCAAGTGTTCTTCACACACTTTTAACAATAAAAACGGAGCGAAAACGTGTTAGACGAGTAGATCTTGAAGATGAAAGAAAGAAGCAAATGGAAGATGAACTTATATAGATGATAATATTAACAACCTTTTGGGTAGTTTTTAATCTTTGGCTTTCCATGGCTGTAAATAAGTTAAGTGGAGTGAAGTTAAGTGAAGTGAAGTGAAGTGTGTGTGTGTGTGTGTTGTTGTGTGTATAGTGTGTGTTTATATATATTAGGTTGATGTTTGGAGATGTGTTGTTATCAGAGTATGTTAGGATGAACTTTGCTAGATGCTGCTGCTGGAACATCGCCAGCATGTTGAGAAAGTTGCATGCTTTCTTGCACCAAACTTTCTGATGAAACCTATCTCTCGTATCATCTTGATGTATAATAATAGTTTATCAAAACTTTTACTTACTGTATTCTTGTGTGTGTGTGTTTATTTTTTGCATCAAAGACTGGTTATCATCCTTGAGGTCGCTATCGGTGTAAACGAGTCGAGATATTCGTAAGTTGTTCGAAATCGGCTTGTTAAAAGCTTGAACCAAGCTGGGTTTAAACGAGCTCGAGTCTAAAATTAAGTCATTGAGCTCGAGTAGCTCGCATGCATATACCAGCCTACTATCTCTCTCTCTCTATATATTTTATTTAATACCTTAATTATATTTTTTTAAATAATACCTTAATTATATATTTAATAATAACTATTTTTAAAATCGTGAGAACAACCGAGAAAACCAATTAAAACCATTTTTAATGCAAACCCCATGTAATTAAAATACAATATCAAATAATTCATTTCTCCTCTCAAAATCACTCTTAATAATTTTTTTACACATGTGTAAATTTGTTGTGTTTAACAAATTTACACATGTATAAATGAGAAACTTACACATTTGTAATTTTTTAATATTTATAAATACATGTTAATTTAATTTCTAATATTGTATTCGAATAATAATGATAAGTGTGACAAAAAAATGAATTTGAATTATTTTTTACCAAGTTCTTGCGGTTTTTTCCTTCGTTCTAATGGTTCTCACAATATTTGGCGTTCTCATTTAAACATTCCCCTAACTATTAATAGATATAAAGTTATAATAGTAAAAATAAATAATACTATGTTATAAATAACATTTTAAACATATATAAAAATACTTATAAATGTACATATAAATAAAATAAGCCCTAAATAATAAATAAACGACCAGAGACTGAGACGAGCTCAAGCTTTACAACTCACAAGCCGAGCTCGAGTTTTAAAAATAAAGCTCGAAATCAGCCGATCTCGAGATTAATCTCTCATAAATTAAACGAGATGTGCTCGAGTTTAGGTGAGATCGAGCTCGTGCTAGGCTTGTCATCCAATTTTCTTTATAATTATGTGCACAAATGTACTCACAAGTATGTGCAAAAACCTAAAAAGTATTGACGATAATGATGATACTCAGTTACTCATAAGTATAACTAATTATTTTTATTAAAATATATTTCAAATATTTAATCATTAATTAGTTAAATGTTTTTAATAAGTATTGTGCATTTTTTCAAAGGGTCTTATAAACTGTTAAGGGTGGTTGCGAACGATTAAAGCACCCAACCACCGATTAATGCCAAAGTTGTTACTTTTCGATCAGTTATGAGAAATAGTTCAAATTCTAATTACGTTATTAATTTTTTACACATGTGTAAATTTGTTGTGTTTAACAAATTTACACATATATAAATGAGAAACTTACACATTTGTAATTTTTTAATATTTATAAATACATGTTAATTTAATTTCTAATATTGTATTCGAATAATAATGATAAGTGTGAAAAAAATTGAATTTGTATTGTTTTTAACCAAGTTCTTGCGGTTTTTTCCTTCGTTCTAATGGTTCTCACAATATTTGGCGTTCTCATTTAAACCTTCCCCTAACTATTAATAGATATAAAGTTATAATAGTAAAAATAAATAATATTATGTTATAAATAACATTTTAAACATATATAAAAATACTTATAAATGTACATATAAATAAAATAAGCCCTAAATAATAAATAAACGACCAGAGACTGAGACGAGCTCAAGCTTTACAACTCACAAGCCGAGCTCGAGTTTTAAAAATAAAGCTCGAAATCAGCCGATCTCGAGATTAATCTCTCATAAATTAAACGAGATGTGCTCGAGTTTAGGTGTGATCGAGCTCGTGCTAGGCTTTTCATCCAATTTTCTTTATAATTATGTGCACAAATGTACTCACAAGTATGTGCAAAAACCTAAAAAGTATTGACGATAATGATGATACTCAGTTACTCATAAGTATAACTAATTATTTTTATTAAAATATATTTCAAATATTTAATCATTAATTAGTTAAATGTTTTTAATAAGTATTGTGCATTTTTTCAAAGGGTCTTATAAACTGTTAAGGGTGGTTGCGAACGATTAAAGCACCCAACCACCGATTAACGCCAAAGTTGTCACTTTTCGATCAGTTATGAGAAGTAGTTCAAATTCTAATTACGTTACAAGACATGTGGTATTGACCATTTATTAAATATAAGAGTAAATTATAACTTTTGTCCTTTATGTATTTATATAGAGTAATCAGCCATTTTAGTCCTTGTGGTTTGGCCAGTTTTGCCACTTTAGTCCAAATCTCTAACTTATTACATCTGGGTCCCTGTGGTTTGCATTTTGTTGCCATTTTGGTCCAAATTTCAATTTTGGTCAGATTCCCTACCAATGACCATGATATTTTGTCTTTACCCTCAGGGGTATTTTAGTCATTTTGAAATTATTATAACTCAATATATATATGGGATTTTTACATATTTCCCCCTCCTAAGCTGTCTTATTACGTATTTACCCAAACCATAAAATCAATTACATATTTCCCCTTTTTTTGAGAAATTACCCAACTACCCTCTTGATAACCCATATGCGTAATAAACCCAAACCCTACACAATCAACAACATCGACGTTTTCTATTCCCGCCAAAACGTTTCAGTTCTTGTTCATCTTCTTCAGGTATGTTTCTACAAAATCGAATCTTCATCTTGGTTGTTCAAAATATCGAATCTGCCATCATATAATTATCTGTTTTCGCATCTGCTTCTTCTTAATGCTAATTAAAAAAAACGATTTTTGCTGTAATAGAATGTTTACTAGGGTTTATTGCACTGTGACTCAAATTCAGAATGGAAGACACCCTTTAATTTTGTTTTTTTTTTTTTTTTTGAATTTTGGGTTTTGTTTTTCACAAATGAAGTTTGTATAGTGTAAATGCATCGCCGGTTTCGGAAAGGAAGTGGTAAGGTTAAGTTAAAATGCATTTTATTAGATGTTATATTATGGTGCAATTTATGGATGAATTTATGAGGGATTGAAGAGTGACTTATTCTGTTAGGAAAATGCCTTACATACGATGGCCGTTCCTTTGACAATAACAATTTTTTATTTATAAATGTGTTAAATGAGCATGATTTATCATAATAGACTGATACAGTTTGATGCAAATCCTTGGATTAACAGGTCAAGGTTGACGGAATGGGAGTGGAGACAAACACCATGCTCCGAGAACGAGTTCAGCTGCAGCGCATTTCGAACTTATTACGAGACGTTACGCTTTCCTCTAGGCCTGATAAATGGATCTGGAAGCCAGCGAATGACGGTTTGTTCTTGGTTACATCCTCTCGAAAGCTGCTATCCAGGTTCGCGGTTCCATATTATCCTTTCAAATGGGTAAAATGGGTTCCCAAAAAAAGTCAATATTTTCGGGTGGCGCGGGGTACAAGCTATGCGAGAAACGAATGCATTTTTCGTGGAAAGTGTGTTAATATAGATACAATATTTGGCGAGATGCAAGCAAATACTTTCCTGTGGACGAAATGCAGAGCAAAGCAAAGAACTTTAAATTGGAGGAGCTGGGCATATTTTGCTGTAGGAGAGTAGATCACTGTATGGTTTTTTGTTTTATGTCTTTACTTTTGGTGATTATGTAAAGGTTTGGTCTAGTATCTAACTAGCCAATATGTACTGGACAAATGCTTGGTGATGAATGTGATTGGAATTTGCTGTTAAAAAAAGGCCAAGTTAATTCAAAATACATTTTTGGTGCTGTCCTGGATTTAAGTTCATGATACTTTGTGATTACTAGTTTGTCTATTGAGCCATGAGTGTGTTCATTTTAGTGTTTTGGTATCGTATTTATTATGAATGGAATTTATGTTTTTTGAACGGAAATTATTATGAACTGAATTTATGTTTTTATTACGAGTATTATGGTTTTGTGTGTTGTTTGACAAACGTAACAAGTAGAAGAATTAGGGTGATAATACATAAATTGGGTAAATATGTAATTGATTTTACATATCAGAATGGGGAAATATGTAAATATTTATTTACTAGTTCATTAAGGGTAAAATAGTCATAAATAAGAGTCATTTTAATGAAAAGGGGAAATATGTAATATATATCAGTTAGGGAGGGGAAATATGTAATTGATTTTATGGTTTGGGTAAATACGTAATAAAGCAACTTAGCAGGGGGAAATATGTAAAAAGCCCTATATATATATATATATATATATAGGGTGAGGTTCGGCTACAAAGTCCATTTTTCCTACAAAGTGTACAAAGTCATCAAACACCACAATTTTAGCCATAAAACACACTCAAAACCCACAAATAACATAGTAAAGATCACTAAAACACAATATCCAAACCCTAATAGTCCTTAAAAACTTCAAACACACTATCGTACAACGATGAATATAAAACACAACATGATAATCAACATAAAACACATTAGTATTAGTCATTCGATAATCAAAGTCTTATTGTCACACCCCAACCGATGGCGGAATCATCGGGGCGCGACACTAGGCGAATCAGATTGCTCAAGAGAATCCATAACAACTATATTGCGATAATATTTAATACATTCGTTATCCCATACTAACAAATAATACAATCACATAAGTTATCACATATTTATTTCCCTCTCAAACAATGCAAATCCGACAACCTAGATTTTAGTTGAGTTTCTAGACTTCCTAGCTTGATTTGATATAGACTGCGATCTAACCTGCAACATACGTTAAAATATTTGTCAATACAAAAGTATTGGCGAGTATACAGGTTTGATAAGTAGCATAATAGATAAAAGTGTAGCGAATTTCCATATGCATAAACGTAATACACGACATATATACTCACAAAACTGATACTACCAACTAAGTCCTCGATGCTCGAATGTACGATGGCATAACTAGACCCCGTCGGGCGCAATAGTACTATACTAGTCGTGGTGGGACGTCGCGAGTATAAGCCCTAGCACATATGCAACTAGCATCACGTATATCTATGCATAACAGTTATTCGCAAGTGATAATTCGATTGATTGAATAATTCGTTTGATGAGTTCGAGTTGTTAGAAACGTATGTTACACCCAAAATTCGATTAAAAAGGGTTCAAGTATACTCACAGTGCGTAATTAGCGGGAATACAACTTGTTTGGATTGGTTGCGAGCACGTCTGTGTTGATCCTTGAAGAATAGAGTAAACGATGTACGGTTAAGCGAGATTAGTCTTGAAGAGTCACTCACTAGGTCGAATGGTGCTCATCCGTGCGGATTGACATGTTATCCGTCCGGATAACAGGTGATCCGTGCGGATGATGTGTGATCCGTGCGGATCATGTGTGATCCGTGCAGGTAAGTGGTGACTCGTCCGAATGGTCATCCGTGCGAACAAGTGTAACCGTGCGGATTGTCATGTATCCCGTCCGGATGCCATGTATCCGTCCGGATGACATGTTATCCGTGCGGATTACATGTGATCCGTGCGGATTACATGTGATCCGTGCGGATTACATGTGGTCCGTGCGGACAACACGTCTGTTTCGCATTCTAAATTCTGTTTCCGAGTGTTTAACGGAAGGAATACGTTCGTTTTTACTAGGGTAGTGTAATTTCGCACTAACACTTGAAATTTCATCAGTCCCGACCCGTTCTAACGGACGGGAATCACCCCGTTCCATCAGATCTGGTAGTTCTTGATGGTTTTTCATGGTTAACTCAAAATCGCACAGATTTAGGTGAGATTTGTCATTAAAACATGTGGAAATCACCCGGATCTGAGTCGTTTATAGTGAAATGAGACCCCAACTTGAAGTTCATAAGAACTCTTGGTGACATCACCTCAAAACGCCTCAAATCCGCAGATTTCACGGTTAGAATTTGAGTTTTAAAAGATAGAACGATGTAGAATTGAGTGTAGATCGTAGAAGTACAAGTTTCTAGGTTGAAATCTTACCGGAATCGCGAGGAATCGAGAGAAAAGGGTCTTGGAGCGTGTTTGGTTGAGTAGGAGTTGTCACATCACTGTTCAAGTGATGTGACAGGGTATTTATAGGCAACAGAGAGGAGAAGGGGGTTTTGGTCCGGATTGTCCATTCGCGCGGATGACCCATCCGTGCGGATAGTCCATCCGTGCGGATTGCTATCCGTGCGGATTGCCATCCGTCCGGATAGCCCATCCATGCGAATTGCTATCCGTGCGGATTGCTATCCGTCCGGATAGCCCATCCGTCCGGATGGCCATTCCGACGAGATGGATTTCTCCGTTTTCGATCGTTTTGATGGATTTCGAAGTACGCGCTTTTCATAGTAAATTTATATTATTATTATATACGTATATATATATAACTAAGGGTCGTATTTACGTATCCATAATCCATAGTTTCGGTAATTAACAATCGGTTTTCGTTTCGAGTGTGCGATTATAAGCGACGTTTCACGGCCATCAAGGAGGGTAGTATAGGTCCTCTCTCGACGTCATTGTGAACGTTATTGCGAGTTGTGCCACAATGACTGACGGGGTACCATTCACTCGTATTGTCATCATCGTCACGACGACTGGAGTTATAGCACTCACCCGAGAGTCTTTGTTAGCGTTAATTGTTTTATGCTCGACACATCACGGCCACTGAGGAGGGTAGAATAGGTCCTCACTCAATGCCTCCGTGAGTGTTAGTGTGATAATAGTGTAGTATAGTGATATTGTATTTCGAAAATATGCGATTATCCTTCGATTATCGATGTATGCGATATAGTTACATTATGATCCGAATCTCTGGTGCTAGGCGTAACGAGTATATCGAGTGGTAACAACGCACGAAAGTGCGGGTTGTTACAGTCTCCCCTACTTTAGGAAATTTCGTCCTGAAATTAATCCAATAGGTAGACTTCTAAGAGTTGATCTTGTATGAGTAGCGACACAGCGAGTGGTTTGACCGTAAGTTGACAGCGAGAACGTTTCGAATAAGAGAGATCGATTGCGATAGCGAGAACGCGACGTAGATGACAAAAGTACTATCCCACGAGTTGGCGTTCTAAGGTACCTTGTGTTGCGTAGAATTCGTAAGTTCGATGCGATTGAAATCTTTAAAGGGCTTGAAAAGGTCTCTCCTGGCGTAGCATTAACTGAGTCGATCGTTAACCAACGTTACGAGAAATTTTAGGTTTTAAACATTTTAAGGAATTTGAAAATGAAAACTGAGGTTACGGAAACTCTCTTAGGACCTGGGTCCACTGCTGAACTCGATGTCGACCCATGTCTTTAGAAGGATTTCGTTTTGATATTGCAAAAGTTTTTAAAGAAAACTGGACTTATGAGACTTCCCTTGAGCATGGAGTTAAGCTGATTCGATGTTACCTCCACATAGTGAGGAAATTTCACTTGTCCAATGGTTTTATTACAAGTTTTTATAAAAAATCAGTTTTAAAAGTTTGAAAAAGATAATTTAGCATCAAGCCCCACTTGGCACCTTCCCACGGAAGTTCGTTAATATGATTAAAACACTTATATATAGGAAGTACCAGCGGCGTATCCACCATGTTTTGCTCATATTACTTCCGTTTCGTGAGGCGGTGTCAGGTTAGCCGATGTGACACGGATAGAATTTGCGCTTACTCGGCCCAATTGATAGGAAGTCGGACTGAGTATAAGGTAGAATCGAACAGGTTAAGCCGGCGAGTTGAATTATGAACGTAGCTAGAACAGCGTGCGTCGAGCGATAAGCGATAAGCGAATAGTGCGTTTTCGGTTAGATTCCACATTAAACCCACATGGCACGTTTCCACGAGAGTTTGCTAACATGGCGAAACACTATGCTTAACCAGGTTAGTTTTGTCTCGTGGAGCAGTGTCATGTGTACTAATACCACATAGACTGCAATGAACACCAAGCGAGCGATAAGCGGTACGCGAATAAGCGGTAGACTATACACGATATGCGATAAGCGATTAGGTGATTAAGCGAATGTTACAACACAACACTAGCAATGATGGCGATGAGAGTTCGAATTACGATAAGCGGCAGTTGTTGCATTGCAAGCAACGAAGGTATGCGGTTCGACTTTGATTGATTAACACCACAGAGTTTAACTAACATTAGACCCCACATGGCCTTTTTTTCCACGAAAGGTCGCTGATATGACTAAAACACCTTGCCTTAATCATATGAGCTTCACCTCGTGAAGCGAGGTCATGTGTGTTAACTTAACACAAACACCACGGATAACAATAGGTGACAACGATAGATCGATTCACAGCAAGTGATATAGGTTCATATAATAAGCGGCAGAGATTGCGAGATACACAAGATAAGCGATTGCAATTAGTCGATTTTTGTTTCGAATAAGCTCAACGTTACGTTGCGTCGCATCACGGCTATTGAGGAGGGTAGAATAGGTCCTCACCCAACAATACCGTGAGCGTTTATTTGCTTGATTGAGATTCGTTGCAACAGACTTACGACCAGTCTTGCGTCGATGCAATTTCCCTGCGAGGTAGACTCCCCAGAGTCCATCGATGAGGTGATTGCACTGCGTTTGCAGACTTACGACAAGTCTCGCGATGATACGGTTTGTTACGCCTTGCGATTGAGTGTAGTGTGTTGAAAATAATCACAATAGTATAATAGGTCTAATAACGTTCAACTCCACGTGGCACTTTCTTCACGGAACTTTGGTAGTATGATAAAGCACACCTTGCTTGACCCCTACTACTTAGATCCCGCGATTTGGTGTCACCTGTTGTCAAAACGCTTGTGGCACCTCAGAATTTACTACGATCTCCGTGCACTGACCCAAATAATCCCGTGTGCACCTGTGATTAGTCGTTCCTTGCACGTTTATCGTACCTCGTTCTAAGAGTGTAGTGAGGGTAAAACACATTATTTCGTGATATAGTATTTAGTATGTGTGTGAATCTAGTCTAAGTGCGACGATTAGAGAGTGAAAGAGAGATCGAAGACGGGAGTTAACGTTATGCATAGTGGCGACATCGAGTAATAGAGTAGGTTCAAAACTTAGAAATAAACGTCGAAAATCGTATCATTACAACTTTATCCTACGCTTTCTAGGTGCTTGATGCTGGAGACTTTTGCTGGAGCTGTTGTTGTTGCACTCGGGTTTACGGTTTGATGCGGCAGTTACGGGTGAAGTGACCGTAACGGTTGCAGTTACTGCAATAGTGACAGTCAGCCCCAACTGGATGATGATAGGTACACGAGTAACACTGAGGATGAGCTCCAGTGTAGGCTCGTTTTGGAAACATCGGAACTGCTCGAAGAGGTTCCGGTTGCAGAAGTTCGGTTGTTGATGAACTCGGGCCTGAAGTTTTTCATTTGCGGCTGGGTTCGTCGGTGTCTTGCGAAGAGGTGTCGTCGTTGGAGGATTCGTCTGAGGACTCACTTGCAGAATCTTTGGCCGATTTGTCGGAAGATCCATGGGCAGATTTGTCAGAAGAATCGGCAGCAGATTCATTCGAAGAATCGTTAGCAGATTCGTTAGAAGAATCGTTAGCAGATTTGTCAGAAGATTCGTCAGTAGATTCATCAGAAGATTCGTCACTAGATTCATCAGAAGATTTGTCAACATATTCGCCTGAAGGATTAATGGCGATTGCCTGATGAGCTTGCTTGACTGGTTTCTCGAGAATAACCCTTCCACGAGTCGTTTGTAGTTGATTTCAGCGGCTAAGCGGTAGGTTTCTTCGATGGTAGCAGGTCTCGCAGCTTTAACAAAATCACCCACACACTCAGGCAAGCCACGTATGTACTTCGAAATGGCTCTTTCTGGTGTGTTGACTTGACTTGGGCAGATTATGCTAAGCTGTTTGAACCTTGCGGTGTAGCCAGCATTGTCACTTCCGAGTTGCTTGATTTCCCAAAATTCGTTTTCTAGTTTCTGGATTTCGTGAGGAGGACAGTACTCTTTCTCCATGAGCTCTTTCAGCTCATCCCAATGTCACACCCCGAATTTCCACGTGTCACCGGTGGGCCCGGTGGGGAGTATCGTGACGTAGTTGATATCATCATAGTCAAACAACACAATTTCAAATGCACAGCGGAAGCAAAAGATAAATATACTACAATCCGATATAAAGTAATATCAATTATTACAACGGAATGTAAGTTGGATCCACAGGCGGATCTTAAAACATAAAGATAACAATGTTCAACAGACTTTAGGCATCTAGAACTTGCGAGATTCCCTATTGACGCCCAGAGCTCTCAGCCAATTACGTATAGCACCTGTCACTTAAACTTTTGGGAAAATACGTCAGTTTACACTGGTAAATACAACTTAACTGACTCATTTTGAAAATGTTTTAGAAATTGATTTGAATGCACATGGCACAAAACTTTTATAACTTGGGACAATTATATAAAAATAATCTTGTATACAGATTTACATGTTCGTTATACATTTAGGGCCCGATGTAGAAACCGAGTCAAGATTAACAGACACGCCACAAGTATAGGCCCACAAGAGAGTGAGATACCGTTTCCCTTATGCAACTGTCAGGTGTACGCCTACACCCCGTGCATAAGACGTGGCCATTTTATAATACAATGATGCCAATGATATCCGGGACATGGTCATTAACCCCTAAAGGCCTTTATTTCAAACAAGACTGATTAAAGCGGGTTACCTCAATAATTTAATCACAATACGATTAAACATTCAATACCCGACCAAGCGGTATCTTTATAATACCTTATCCCAAGCCCGTATAGGGAAAATAAGTTAAGAGTATTTACCTGAGCTTAAAATGCAATTTATACTCAGCCGTATATCCTAATCAGCAAGCACAAGTACTTCTACTGGGGCTCTTAATCTGGAATGAAGGTTTTTATTAACCTATTAGATTCCTAATGGGTCTTGTTTAAGTATAACTTAGACCGGTTAGTTTTAAGAAAAGGTTTACGGTTCAAACGCATGATTAAGCGAAGACCGGATTAGAATGTGGTTTAGTCCCAACAAGTTTGAATACTTGTTTAGTATGGGTAAACTACACACATTCTGGATTTTGAGATAAAAAGGATAAGGTTTGACCCGTTTCGGCTAATTTATGCAAACTAGTTACATAAGCCGATCCGAACGCGAAAAGTGCGTAACGGGTAACCAAATGAGTCATGAACAGGTTTCCTAAGTTAATATGCCTTAAACATGTTGTGATATCAGTAGGATACCTTCCGTTATGCCCAAAACGAGTTAAGGACCAATTTATTCCCCGTAGGGGGTATTTTGGTCATTTTAAAGGTTATAAAAGAGATTAAATATTATTCTGAGTCGTAGGTCTGATTTAATCAGTAAATATACTTAATTTAATAAGTTATAACAGTTGGGTATCATATATATGTGAAATTTATTAATCATAATCATACTATGCACCGTAGGGGCATTTTGGTAATTTCACATAAGCCTAAAAGGTCAAATTTGGAAATCTGAGTTTAAAACTTTTGCTTACTGTTAAAGTATATAAATTTACTAAAAATATCAGTAGGTATCAGGTCTTATATATAAAAATATAGTTTTTATACATACTATGCGCTTAAAACGCGTAAAAAGGCGGTTTTAAGCGATTTCCGGGTTTTTAAAGAAAAGCTGATATTTTTACCATTCCAGAAAGCTTAAAATATTTTATTTATCATATAAAATCAGTAGCAAAAGGTTTGGGGTCAAAATGTTTTGTAAAACTCAATTTATAAGCCAAAAGGGCAAAACCGGCAATTACCGAATCAGGCCTAGAACCCTATGTTATGCTCAGCCTAAAAATAAATAAAAATCTTCAAAAATCCCAAAATATTATTTTATATCAGTAGGTGAAAAGTTTGGTATCAAAAATTGGGTTTAGATAGGATATACGCTAATTACGCCGTTTAATTAATAAAAAGCTTTTCAATTACGCTAATGCGCATAACTTCTATTCTAGACCTCAAACTGATGTCAAATTTCAGGGACAAGTCTATAAATCAGTAATAAAGATTATTGTCCTCTCACATTTTCAAAATTCTCGTTTTAGTGTCAAAAGGGCATAACGGTCAACATTTAGGCATTTAACGGAAACATGCATGAACTAGGATTTCTATGGAACCAAGTTGTATAACCTCGGAGGGTTATACTAACTTATAATATTGTCCTAATGGAATCCTAAGGCATATCTAAACTAAGCTAAATCGGGTCAGAACTGAAAGTCAAAGCAAAAGTCAACTTTTGCGACTTTCGGCTCCGAACCGAGCCTATACTTAGAATTGTCGGGTTGAACATGTTTAGACATGTTCAACTAATATTTACCAAGTTATTAAAGTGATAAAACTGATTTTATTGCCTTTATATCATTAGTTATAAATTTTAATTAAAAACTGATTTTTTTGACCCGACAATTAACTAAGCAAACGTGGTAATTAGGAGGTGCCCTTTTGAGGGTTAAACACCTACCTAATTACGGTCACGTAGCCATGTTCATTACGAACAATGGCTTAACCGTTTAAAAGTCAAAGCGTTTATCGAAACGCTTGACTTTTCGGCTATAACCGCTAAATAATTAACTAAGCACGAAAGGGGACACTTACAAGGGTCCAATGGACTGAAGGAGGTTCTCAAGAAGCTCGAGATCCTCACAGAAATCAGAGAATAAGCAGAATGGAATGAAGGTGTGAGGTGAAAGTGAAAACCCACCTCCTTATATACTTTTCGGGACCTCGTAGGATCGCGACAAGTGTCGGGGAGCTATATTCAGATCATTACAAGTGTAAGGTGGTTTTATAATCCTATGGGCAGCCCCTAGATTGAAGGAATACCATTTGCAATTGATTAAAACAGCTGTAACAGCTGGTAACAGCTGGAAATCAAGTTTCTGAAATGGCAGTTTTGGTCCCTGCATGCTTCTAGCCCCTTTCTGATGCGTTTGAGGCCCGTTAAACCATTTTTAAGCCTCTAAAATGATGCCTAAACATGAGGGACATGAAACATGCTCAATAACATGTCGGATGTCGGTTCGTTTGGTCGTACGGTCACGTTGTTCGACTAATTACGATGAAACACGAACGGACGCTAAAAACGATCCAAATTACGCGACGAATGGAATTTTATCATGGCGATCACTAAAATAAAATATTTTAATGCTTACATAAATTTTTGGGTGTCCGGAGATATTCAGAATGTGAGATATGTGCGAAAATGCAAACTTGTGTACTTTTTGACACTTTTAGTCCCTGCTTGACATAAAAGTTTATTTTTTGCGCACCGAACACCTCTAAGCCTATATCTAAGCTATACAAAGGATATTTAGGGTATTTATAACTTAGAGTCATCTTCCGGAAGATCCGTTTCCCTACGAATCGTCATACTTTTGCAGTTTGACGCAAATAGTCCTTTAATTGCGCAAAGTAGCGCGAAATGTCGTTTAATGATATCCAAGCCTTCCATGGCCCTTAATGGGCATTCCCAAGCATATAATTAAATGTTACTATGCTCTCATTCGCTTAAATGGTCACCGAAAGGCGTAGATTCAAAAGTTGACGCTTTAGGTCCCTCTATTACGCAAACTTGCACATTTCATCATTTAATAGCATTGAAGCCTCATCTAATCCATATTAGGAATTCTTGATAGTATTATTAAACATCACGATGCTTCGGATTCGCTAAAAGGTCATTCAGAGGTATAATTAAACATATTGACACTTTTAGCCCCTCTAACTTGCAAAGTTGCGCGTAATTTTACTTATAGGCATAAAAACTTTAGACGGCCATTATTTGGCATTCCCGAGAGTATAATTAAATATCATGAAGCTCTCGGTTTGTTAAAAGGTCACTCAGAGGTTAGAATTGACATGTTGACGCTTTTAACCCTTTATTACACAAACCTTCAATTAATTACGCAAACGGCTACACTTATCCATCAAGTGGCACATTTGTGAATATAAACATCATAAGAGGTTATTTAGAAACTTATTTTAGGTATGCTAACACTTCCAGTCCTTTCTTAATCAAAGTTTTTGATTTTTCGAAAAATTAGTCCCTTAAATTCAATGTTTGACTTCATTAGGTTTTATTACACGTGTCAATACTTCATTGGACGTGATTTTACGAGGTGTTACATCCTCACCCCCTTAAAAGAAATCTCGACCTCGAGATTTGCTAAAGTAATGGAAGTACTCTCAGTCGGACAGTGGGTTTAACTTCCACAGCCTATTTGGGCTTCTAGAAGCATCCTAAATGACCTTTATAATAGGTTCATGTTTTCTTCCTTCAATTCTGATCCTGACGATCGATACGGGTTTCTTATCATATCATAGATACGCCTATCATTATGTGATAATGCTTCTCGACTTATTGGTGAAATATATCCTTAAATCATTAGTGTGGGTCACACTGTGAGTTCCACCACTTTCCATAAATAGGTTTTAGTTTAAAAACTATTAACCTTTGTTGTATTCGATTTCCTCGAATGATCCTATATATAGTCAGAGCTTAACTAGCCTGTTGTATAAAATTTTCAGTACGCCCTTCTTAGAGCGATACTTTCAATTGAACCCTATTCCTTATTAAGGACTTAAGAGGGTTGCAATTTTTATCAATCCTTGATTTTTTTTTTCCGCCGACTATTGGCAACTTCCAGGTCCTGGTAATTGGACTTACCAAATAGTAAATGTTTAACATTCCATCTATACAAGGTCTTCCAAAGGAGCAGCCTTGCTACTTATATAACAACTATCATAGAGAAGCTTATTCTAAGGTGAGATGGTTAATTCAACCATTACTTAAAACTAATCTTTAAGAATAACTAATCCTTGCAGCTAGTCGAACAATTCGATGATCCTGGGTAATTGATGGCGATTCTTAATTGTTGCCTAATTAGGGTTGCAGTAATCAATGCATAAGCAAAATGAACCGTCTTTCTTAATTAACTATACCGAATTTCTCAGAATATTGAGTTAGGCTATATGAATCCTCTATTTCAGAACTTATTTAACCAGGGTTTCGATTCTTCCAATGATGGTACTAGCCGCTTTGGAGATTTCATAATAATAATACAGCCCCTAATGGGATATAAATCTTAACTCTACTTGCCTCTCATGAGGTAAACAGGGTAATCCTTGGAGATGATAATCAAGACACATGGAGATTACAGAGATTTTCCAAATCTCATGCTCCAGTTTATTTATCTGTGCTGAGTCAGATAAGTGGCACATTTATGTTACGAGTCCACAGATTTCTTAATCAGATACACTTTACTTGGACAATTCCATTCTGGATATCTTCTTCGAATGCCATTGGTTGACTTTAGTACCATATGATTATTGGAATATCTTTGTGGTTCCATGCATTAAACCTCCATACTGATCAGGCATGGAAGCAATCCATGGAACGTATTAAGATACATAAATTTTCATACGGCGGTTTTGTCATACCATTTGGTATTCGTAATCAATAGGGATTAAGGAGATATCAATTACATGCGAATGTCCTTTATCTATAGAGAGGGTACATTAGAATTTTATGACTTAAAGATTTCTGACAGGAACGGAAGAATGGTTCCTATTATTTTCGCTTTCACTTAATAACTATGGTTCTTAGGAAAGATTTTAAAAGTTTGCTATACTTATAGTTTATGAAGGATTTAGAGTAAGTAGCATTCGGCTCTTTGAACCTTTTTCACGATCCCTTCACAGCTTTTCCAACAGCTGCGTCATAGCATAGTTGGAAGAACATCCTTGGACTTTCTAAGGTTTACAATTGTAGTATCATTAGCATGCGTCGCATCATCAATGGCGTGATTGACTGATGTCTTATCCGAGTTTGTCATACTCAAGATTTGGTTCCTATTACTAAATGAATCCATTTCTTGGTTGCGATCCGACAACTGCTATTCCTCATCCTCATGGCCTTATATACTAACCATGGTTTCATTAAACCATACAGGCCAATATAGCATTAACCTTCTTAATGAACGTTATTTAATTTATATCAATTATACTTAGCCTAGGTCACAAAAGACCATTAATGGCATTTAAAGTTTGGTCCTAATCCATCATCTTTTTGACAGGGAATCAAAATGTCACATCTGTCTTTATTATAGTGATGAATTTGGATAGCTTGAAAGCTTGCCATAAGGATATCAGAAAAGAGTGATTCCTAATAGATATAAAATATCAATCTAAGATTTGTTGGAGCATTTTCTATAGTGTCATCGGCCAATTTCTACTTCGCATTAAATGACCGGAGTCCTAATCAGGCGGAGACAATAGTTCTCAACATTTATTGTTCATTATAGAATCACATGTGCCGGCATCAAATAAATTTCTGCATAAACTGCTGGATAAGGAAATGTACTTGCTATACAATTATCATTCTGCACTATCTCCTGGGCGTTCATCATGCGTTTGTTTTCTTGGCCTCTTCGGGCTTCTTCTGATTCCTAGGGCAGTTGGTCTTGATATGCCCCTTCTCGTTGCAACCATAATAGGTTGCATCTTTCAGCTTCTTGCAATCCAGGGTTTTATGTTCCTTAGACTTACAAATTCCACACGGTAGAGGCTGAGATTCAAATCTGCATTTCCCGAGGTGGTATTTCCTACAGGTTTCGCACCTGGTCTTCTCACCCGACTGCTGGCTGTCTCTCTTAAACCCGGAACTCTTCTTATCATCAGAGTTCCTCTTCCTATCGGAGCGATGAGAATTCTCATCCTCCCTTTTTCATTTTTCATCTTCAGAGGCTTTGGTAGCCTTGTTTCTGACTACATCGAGTGTAAGAGATAGCGACAGATCGGCCGCTGACCTGAATGTAGTAGGTCTTGAAGCCTTAACACTGGCTTTGATTTCTGGGGCTAAACCCCCAATGAAGCGAGCAATTCTCTTGGGTTCTGGTGTTACTAGGTAAGGAACCAGTCTGGACAGGGTATTGAAACTGGTGAGGTAAGCTTGACAATCTAAGTTTGTCATAACCAATGATAAGAAATCTGACTCAATCCTCTCAACCTCGTGTTGAGGGCAATAGTTCTCCATGATGAGAGCAACAAACTGTTCCCATGACATGTTGTAAAGTGGGATCTTCCCAGCAGCTTGAATGAGAGCCTTCCACCATGCTAGTGCCTCTCCCTTGAATGATTGGGATACATACTTCACTACATCCCTCTCAGCACAACCGCTGATATCGACAACGGTGTCCATTTCATCCAACCAGGTCATACAATCGATTGCCCCTTTCTCCCCAGTGAAATCCCGGGGTTTGCAGGAAACAAAGTATTTATAGGTACAGGACTTGGTACGTGGTTCATTACCGAATACTATCCTCTTGGATGGAACACTGTGTCGAATAGATGAATGTCGATCATCATCCTTCTTTGACTCATCTATCTTTGAGGGTGGCTTGCTATGAGCCTCAGAATGAGTCTTGGGAACAGACTTAGAGTGGGGTACAGATGAGGCTTTACTATGAGTCCCACTATACTCCCTAAATTGCTCCTCTACAGCTTTAGATACAGCTTATCAATCAGTGTACGGAGTTCTCCTCTGGTTATATTAATCTTATCATCATCGCGGTTTTCCAGAGGATGACTGTTTATCTCGTGAGAGTCAGCCATGTAGGTAGTTTTAATTGCTACAAAAAGAAAAATAAGGGCAAGGTTTATTTAGAAGCCCATACAGTTTTTATCGTTTTAAACGATTTATTAACCATGTTTTTAATACACATTTTAGTTAATTTGGTAAATATATAAATGTTCAGAATCTTTATCATAATCCTAAATTATAAGTTAATAACAGCACGAAAGGCCTAGTCACGTAGACAAGTTTAATTTATAGGCCTTGATTTTACGGAATCGAGGCATTAGGGTTTGAATCAAAGTTCATTACCTTTTCTTGACAGAGTGTCAAAGACTACTACTGTCTTTAGTCTCAGAGGACGTTAATTATAGCCCGTAGGCACTTCAACCTTAAAGATGGCTTGTGTGACTTTAACAATTCACAGTTTGCCAAAAATGTTAACATACTTACAGATGTTAACAGGGATTGGAATCTTTTAGATAGGTTTTACCGTCTTGGCCAGGTCTGCAATGACATTTAGGCTAGATTTTACCTTTAAGATTCTTTTAATATTTAGCGCAGAACATCCTAAATTGAGATGTAAACAAGGATCTGAATCTAATTGTGGAACTACTGTCTTGGCCCTGTCTTAAAACGGCACATGAGCTAGGTCCTGTCCCTTTTTAGATTTTTTCCATCTTATTATAATGGTAGATCTTATGAAAGGAATGATATTTTAAATCTAATCGTTCCTATTAAAATTTAAACAAATACATGGTTGCCCAAAACGGGACTTCTAACTGAAATGACTCGCCCATGCAAGGGCTAATCAGCAAAAATAATGAAGGGAACAAATAAAGACAAAATAAAACAAATTTGGATTAGTCCTATGTTCTTGTCTAGACTCAAGAATGTGCAACTGTGTAACTGAGATTAAACACAAAAGGATAGTGCTTAATTCACTCAGTGTTGGCTCTGATACCAACCTGTCACACCCCGAATTTCCACGTGTCACCGGTGGGCCCGGTGGGGAGTATCGTGACGTAGTTGATATCATCATAGTCAAACAACACAATTTCAAATGCACAGCGGAAGCAAAAGATAAATATACTACAATCCGATATAAAGTAATATCAATTATTACAACGGAATGTAAGTTGGATCCACAGGCGGATCTTAAAACATAAAGATAACAATGTTCAACAGACTTTAGGCATCTAGAACTTGCGAGATTCCCTATTGACGCCCAGAGCTCTCAGCCAATTACGTATAGCACCTGTCACTTAAACTTTTGGGAAAATACGTCAGTTTACACTGGTAAATACAACTTAACTGACTCATTTTGAAAATGTTTTAGAAATTGATTTGAATGCACATGGCACAAAACTTTTATAACTTGGGACAATTATATAAAAATAATCTTGTATACAGATTTACATGTTCGTTATACATTTAGGGCCCGATGTAGAAACCGAGTCAAGATTAACAGACACGCCACAAGTATAGGCCCACAAGAGAGTGAGATACCGTTTCCCTTATGCAACTGTCAGGTGTACGCCTACACCCCGTGCATAAGACGTGGCCATTTTATAATACAATGATGCCAAGGATATCCGGGACATGGTCATTAACCCCTAAAGGCCTTTATTTCAAACAAGACTGATTAAAGCGGGTTACCTCAATAATTTAATCACAATACGATTAAACATTCAATACCCGACCAAGCGGTATCTTTATAATACCTTATCCCAAGCCCGTATAGGGAAAATAAGTTAAGAGTATTTACCTGAGCTTAAAATGCAATTTATACTCAGCCGTATATCCTAATCAGCAAGCACAAGTACTTCTACTGGGGCTCTTAATCTGGAATGAAGGTTTTTATTAACCTATTAGATTCCTAACGGGTCTTGTTTAAGTATAACTTAGACCGGTTAGTTTTAAGAAAATGTTTACGGTTCAAACGCATGATTAAGCGAAGACCGGATTAGAATGTGGTTTAGTCCCAACAAGTTTGAATACTTGTTTAGTATGGGTAAACTACACACATTCTGGATTTTGAGATAAAAAAGATAAGTTTGACCCGTTTCGGCTAATTTATGCAAACTAGTTACATAAGCCGATCCGAACGCGAAAAGTGCGTAACGGGTAACCAAATGAGTCATGAACAGGTTTCCTAAGTTAATATGCCTTAAACATGTTGTGATATCAGTAGGATACCTTCCGTTATGCCCAAAACGAGTTAAGGACCAATTTATTCCCCGTAGGGGGTATTTTGGTCATTTTAAAGGTTATAAAAGGGATTAAATATTATTCTGAGTCATAGGTCTGATTTAATCAGTAAATATACTTAATTTAATAAGTTATAACAGTTGGGTATCATATATATGTGAAATTTATTAATCATAATCATACTATGCACCGTAGGGGCATTTTGGTAATTTCACATAAGCCTAAAAGGTCAAATTTGGAAATCTGAGTTTAAAACTTTTGCTTACTGTTAAAGTATATAAATTTACTAAAAATATCAGTAGGTATCAGGTCTTATATATAAAAATATAGTTTTTATACATACTATGCGCTTAAAACGCGTAAAAAGGCGGTTTTAAGCGATTTCCGGGTTTTTAAAGAAAAGCTGATATTTTTACCATTCCAGAAAGCTTAAAATATTTTATTTATCATATAAAATCAGTAGCAAAAGGTTTGGGGTCAAAATGTTTTGTAAAACTCAATTTATAAGCCAAAAGGGCAAAACCGGCAATTACCGAATCAGGCCTAGAACCCTATGTTATGCTCAGCCTAAAAATAAATAAAAATCTTCAAAAATCCCAAAATATTATTTTATATCAGTAGGTGAAAAGTTTGGTATCAAAAATTGGGTTTAGATAGGATATACGCTAATTACGCCGTTTAATTAATAAAAAACTTTTCAATTACGCTAATGCGCATAACTTCTATTCTAGACCTCAAACTGATGTCAAATTTCAGGGACAAGTCTATAAATCAGTAATAAAGATTATTGTCCTCTCACATTTTCAAAATTCTCGTTTTAGTGTCAAAAGGGCATAACGGTCAACATTTAGGCATTTAACGGAAACATGCATGAACTAGGATTTCTATGGAACCAAGTTGTATAACCTCGGAGGGTTATAGTAACTTATAATATGGTCCTAATGGAATCCTAAGGCATATCTAAACTAAGCTAAATCGGGTCAGAACTGAAAGTCAAAGCAAAAGTCAACTTTTGCGACTTTCGGCTCCGAACCGAGCCTATACTTAGAATTGTCGGGTTGAACATGTTTAGACATGTTCAACTAATATTTACCAAGTTATTAAAGTGATAAAACTGATTTTATTGCCTTTATATCATTAGTTATAAATTTTAATTAAAAACTGATTTTTTTGACCCGACAATTAACTAAGCAAACGTGGTAATTAGGAGGTGCCCTTTTGAGGGTTAAACACCTACCTAATTACGGTCACGTAGCCATGTTCATTACGAACAATGGCTTAACCGTTTAAAAGTCAAAGCGTTTATCGAAACGCTTGACTTTTCGGCTATAACCGCTAAATAATTAACTAAGCACGAAAGGGGACACTTACAAGGGTCCAATGGACTGAAGGAGGTTCTCAAGAAGCTCGAGATCCTCACAGAAATCAGAGAATAAGCAGAATGGAATGAAGGTGTGAGGTGAAAGTGAAAACCCACCTCCTTATATACTTTTCGGGACCTCGTAGGATCGCGACAAGTGTCGGGGAGCTATATTCAGATCATTACAAGTGTAAGGTGGTTTTATAATCCTATGGGCAGCCCCTAGATTGAAGGAATACCATTTGCAATTGATTAAAACAGCTGGAACAGCTGGTAACAGCTGGAAATCAAGTTTCTGAAATGGCAGTTTTGGTCCCTGCATGCTTCTAGCCCCTTTCTGATGCGTTTGAGGCCCGTTAAACCATTTTTAAGCCTCTAAAATGATGCCTAAACATGAGGGACATGAAACATGCTCAAGAACATGTCGGATGTCGGTTCGTTTGGTCGTACGGTCACGTTGTTCGACTAATTACGATGAAACACGAACGGACGCTAAAAACGATCCAAATTACGCGACGAATGGAATTTTATCATGGTGATCACTAAAATAAAATATTTTAATGCTTACATAAATTTTTGGGTGTCCGGAGATATTCAGAATGTGAGATATGTGCGAAAATGCAAACTTGTGTACTTTTTGACACTTTTAGTCCCTGCTTGACATAAAAGTTTATTTTTTGCGCACCGAACACCTCTAAGCCTATATCTAAGCTATACAAAGGATATTTAGGGTATGTATAACTTAGAGTCATCTTCCGGAAGATCCGTTTCCCTACGAATCGTCATACTTTTGCAGTTTGACGCAAATAGTCCTTTAATTGCGCAAAGTAGCGCGAAATGTCGTTTAATGATATCCAAGCCTTCCATGGCCCTTAATGGGCATTCCCAAGCATATAATTAAATGTTACTATGCTCTCGTTCGCTTAAATGGTCACCGAAAGGCGTAGATTCAAAAGTTGACGCTTTAGGTCCCTCTATTACGCAAACTTGCACATTTCATCATTTAATAGCATTGAAGCCTCATCTAATCCATATTAGGCATTCTTGATAGTATTATTAAACATCACGATGCTTCGGATTCGCTAAAAGGTCATTTAGAGGTATAATTAAACATATTGACACTTTTAGCCCCTCTAACTTGCAAAGTTGCGCGTAATTTTACTTATAGGCATAAAAACTTTAGACGGCCATTATTTGGCATTCCCGAGAGTATAATTAAATATTATGAAGCTCTCGGTTTGTTAAAAGGTCACTCAGAGGTTAGAATTGACATGTTGACGCTTTTAACCCTTTATTACACAAACCTTCAATTAATTACGCAAACGGCTACACTTATCCATCAAGTGGCACATTTGTGAATATAAACATCATAAGAGGTTATTTAGAAACTTATTTTAGGTATGCTAACACTTCCAGTCCTTTCTTAATCAAAGTTTTTGATTTTTCGAAAAATTAGTCCCTTAAATTCAATGTTTGACTTCATTAGGTTTTATTACACGTGTCAATACTTCATTGGACGTGATTTTACGAGGTGTTACACCCAAGAGAGAGCGTAAGCTGCAGAGATTCCACGCTTGTTACGTTCGGCGGTCCACCAGTCGAGTGCTCGCGATTGAAATACTCCGGTGGCGCAAGTAGTACGGAAACTATCGGGACACCCACTTTGACGAAGGGTAACTTCGATAGAATCGGACCACTGGAGTAGTTGAGTTACACCTCCTTCACCCGTGAATTCCATCGGGTCACAGGCTTTGAAGTGTTTGTAAAGAAAAGCAGATTGCGGCTCTCCTGTCTTAACGTCTTCCGAAGCTCGAGAGTGGCTGAGAGAGTGCACTCGAGCGGCAATTTTAGGAATAAGCTTACTTACTTCCTTAGTCACAAGTGATGCAATCCTCTTATCGGCGCTTCGTTTGATTCTTCTCCTGGCTAGTCGTCTCGAGGTAGAGTTGTTGGAAGGAATCTAGACAGAGAGAGACTTGGAATGAGATTCGATCATAATGATTTTTGAGTTTCGCGATGCGATTGAGCACGTTTAAAAGTTGTGCGATAGTATAGTAGTAATGCGAGTCACATAGGAGCCACATAGGAAACACGAAATCCCTAAGTTCTCACACATTGACTTGTTTGTTTATACATATTTATATATCTATATAATTGTAGTTTGTAATTATACACATACAGGTCGGTTTAGAATAAGCAAGGACGCGTTGAAGTGTGAAAACAAAAGCGAAGGCGATAGATTATGCATTAGTTTTGTTGCGAACATTCGGGTTTCGTTTTAGATTGCGATGGCTGTGCGAATTGTGCGTTTATAAAGTAGGGAGTGAAAATCGTTAAATCGAGGAATCGATAACACATAAAGCGTAATTACGTTCATTAAAGCATAAAATCAGCGAATCGTAGGTTTAGTAAAACATTCGGAATGCCTCGGGTGTTTAGGCGTCGACTACCCAAGGTAACCCAACTATATTCACAAGAGCGAGCATGCGCGTTGACCTAGAAGACTTCATGCTTCCACTGGGATGCAGCTCCTGGCATTCGTCTTCCTAGCCATCACGTGGCTCGAGTTATCATGATAGTCGAGTCCTTGGTGAGAACTTTTGAAAACCAATTTAGAGAGTGGAACGTCTTATTAAGGTACGGGTTTCACCCCTGACTTAACAGTTTCGTTCCTAATTGTGTGGTTATGCTCTTCGAATAAATTCGTGAGTTCCACTAGATTTGGAAATGGAGACTTTCGTCGAGATCTGGACGTCACTCCTAACTCGATGAAAGGTTCTCGTGCTAGAAAAATTGCGCTGAGTGAGCGATCTTATCGAGAGTTCTTGGTTTTCACACCTGATCTCGACTGGGTCGCTCGGTTTCGTTATGCGAGTATTTTCGAAAACACGCGTATTGTGTCGGCCTTAGGAAAGGCTAAGTAGTATTTCAGCCTTAGGAAAGGCTTCTTCGTGTGAAGTTGTAGTACGCGATGTTCACACAAAGTTGTAGCTTTTAGCAATTTTGATCGAGAGTATCAAGTAGGCCCAATACAAGCCCTACTGGGTTCGTACGAGTCGGCCTGTTGGTACTTAGACTATAGACTAGGTCAATTTCTAAGACGTCGACCCGGACTAGGTCGAGTCTGACCTAATTCCCTATAGTTATGGCTCTGATACCAATCTGTCACACCCCAACCGATGGCGGAATCATCGGGGCGCGGCACTAGGCGAATCAGATTGCTCAAGAGAATCCATAACAACTATATTGCGATAATATTTAATACATTCGTTATCCCATACTAGCAAATAATACAATCACATAAGTTATCACAGATTTATTTCCCTCTCGAACAATGCAAATCCGACAACCTAGATTTTAGTTGAGTTTCTAGACTTCCTAGCTTGATTTGATATAGACTGCGATCTAACCTGCAACATACGTTAAAATATTTGTCAATACAAAAGTATTGGCGAGTATACAGGTTTGATAAGTAGCATAATAGATAAAAGTGTAGCGAATTTCCATATGCATAAACGTAATACACGACATATATACTCACAAAACTGATACTACCAACTAAGTCCTCGATGCTCGAATGTACGATGGCATAACTAGACCCCGTCGGGCGCAATAGTACTATACTAGTCGTGGTGGGACGTCGCGAGTATAAGCCCTAGCACATATGCAACTAGCATCACGTATATCTATGCATAACAGTTATTCGCAAGTGATAATTCGATTGATTGAATAATTCGTTTGATGAGTTCGAGTTGTAAGAAACGTATGTTACACCAAAAATTCGATTAAAAAGGGTTCAAGTATACTCACAGTGCGTAATTAGCGGGAATACAACTTGATTGGATTGGTTGCGAGCACGTCTGTGTTGATCCTTGAAGAATAGAGTAAACGATGTACGGTTAAGCGAGATTAGTCTTGAAGAGTCACTCACTGGGTCGAATGGTGCTCATCTGTGCGGATTGACATGTTATCCGTCCGGATAACAGGTGATCCGTGCGGATGATGTGTGATCCGTGCGGATCATGTGTGATCCGTGTGGGTAAGTGGTGACTCGTCCGAATGGTCATCCGTGCGAACAAGTGTAACCGTGCGGATTGTCATGTATCCCGTCCGGATGCCATGTATCCGTCCGGATGACATGTTATCCGTGCGGATTACATGTTATCCGTGTGGATTACATGTGATCCGTGCGGATTACATGTGGTCCGTGCGGACAACACGTCTGTTTCACATTCTAAATTCTGTTTCCGAGTGTTTAACGGAAGGAATACGTTCGTTTTTACTAGGGTAGTGTAATTTCGCACTAACACTTGAAATTTCATCAGTCCCGACCCGTTCTAACGGCCGGGAATCACCCCGTTCCATCAGATCTGGTAGTTCTTGATGGTTTTTCATGGTTAACTCGAAATCGCACAGATTTAGGTGAGATTTGTCATTAAAACATGTGGAAATCACCCGGATCTGAGTCGTTTATAGTGAAATGAGACCCCAACTTGAAGTTCATAAGAACTCTTGGTGTCATCACCTCAAAACGCCTCAAATTCGCAGATTTCACGGTTAGAATTTGAGTTTTAAAAGATAGAACGATGTAGAATTGAGTGTAGATCGTAGAAGTACAAGTTTCTACGTTGAAATCTTACCGGAATCGCGAGGAATCGAGAGAAAAGGGTCTTGGAGCGTGTTTGGTTGAGTAGGAGCTGTCACATCACTGTCCGGATAGCCCATCCGTCCGGATGGCCATTCCGACGAGATGGATTTCTCCGTTTTCGATCGTTTTGATGGATTTCGAAGTACGCGCTTTTCATAGTAAATTTATATTATTATTATATACGTATATATATATATAACTAAGGGTTGTATTTACGTATCCATAATCCATAGTTTCGGTAATTAACAATCGGTTTTCGTTTCGAGTGTGCGATTATAAGCGACGTTTCACGGCCATCAAGGAGGGTAGTATAGGTCCTCCCTCGACGTCATTGTGAACGTTATTGCGAGTTGTGCCACAATGACTGACGGGGTACCATTCACTCGTATTGTCATCATCGTCACGACGACTGGAGTTATAGCACTCACCCGAGAGTCTTTGTTAGCGTTAATTGTTTTATGCTCGACACATCACGGCCACTGAGGAGGGTAGAATAGGTCCTCACTCAATGCATCCGTGAGTGTTAGTGTGATAATAGTGTAGTATAGTGATATTGTATTTCGAAAATATGCGATTATCCTTCGATTATCGATGTATGCGATATAGTTACATTATGATCCGAATCTCTGGTGCTAGGCGTAACGAGTATATCGAGTGGTAACAACGCACGAAAGTGCGGGTTGTTACACTTATCATCCAAAACACAACACAAAACCTACAAATATGGTGTTTTAGTTATCTCCACTATGTTAGTTGTGGGTTTTGAGTGTGTTTTATGGTTGACATTATGGTGTTTTATGACTTTTTACACTTTGTAGGAAAAATGGACTTTGTAGCCAACTCCCACCCTATATATATAAACCCTAAAACCATTAATATATATATATATATACACACACATACGACCAGAGACTCTGCTCTCTCTCTCTCTGAACTACCACCACCACACCATCACCACCCCCACCACCGGATCTGCAGCCCGCCGCCACCACCACCACTCTGCCGCCACCACCACCACTCTACCGCCACATGCACCACCTCTCTCTCCCTCTCTCTCTACACCACCGCCACACCTCATCTCTCTCTTCTCTCTCTAAATCGATCAGTTAACTGAAATGACATAAGAGATCTGATGTGCCGCCTATTATTGAAGATTCGGTCCAATTTCTTCCTGAAGAAACCATCACAGGTAACAAATCGTTCTAAGAGATCTGATGTGCCGCCTATTATTGGAGGTGTAAGAAAACATAAAGCAGAGGTTCGATTTTGGGGTTTTATTGTGATTTATATGAGGTGATAGTTTGAGATCTGATGTTGTTTGATTGTTTTTGATGACTTATCCAAGTTGAAGAGCATATTATTATATTACTACAGTGGTTAAGATTGTTGAAGAAGATAGTAGGAATGCTTTGAGTTTCAGATCTGAATCGAAATCAGAGATATTTTGATCTGATTGTTTGTGATAGAGTAGTGTAAATCGAAATAGGAGGAAAAAGAATATTGTTGCTCATCTGTCGTAGAAGAAGAAAATGAGATATGATGTTGTTTGAGGGGGATTAGATAGTGGTGGGGGTTAGAGATCAGAGAGATTGGTGGTGGCGGTGAAAGAATGAAGCAGAAGCTCCGGCGGCTGTGCGTCTTTTTTGGATGGTTTTAGAGAGAGGGTAGGTGGTGGGGCGGTGGCGGGTGGAGGAGTGGTGGCGGGTGTGTGTGGTGGCTAGGATAGAAAGAGGGGAGAGGAGTGATGGTGGTGGCACTGCAGATGGTTCTGAGAGAGAAAGATGAATTATATATAATTAGTTTAGTTTATTAATTATTGAAATATTATAATAAATTAAGATGGACAAAAATACCCCTGCATAAAAGGACAAAATAATCAGCATTCAACATTCAAAATATGGGTTTTTTGGATTTTGGACTAAAATGGCAATAAAAGTGAAACCACAGGGACCCAGATGTAATAAGTTTGAGATTTGGACTAAAATGGCAAAAATGGCCAAACCACAGGGAGCAAAATGGCAGTTTACTCATTTATATATGTAACAAATTGCAGGTGCTGTCCTTTAACTTAAAAATTGACTGGTTTTGTTCTTAATGTTTCAAAATCCTGCATGTTATGTCATTTAATCCTAACTCAGTCAGATTTTTTTGGTTAAATATGGTCATATGCCTTGAACATGAGGGCATTCTTGTCATTTTATCTCTTCATAGACTATTATGTAAAACAAGTTATATTAAGGAGATATTGTATAAAAGATAAAAAAATGTATAAACAGATAAAAGAAATTATGCACTCTCTTTCTCTCTCTAAACTTCCTCTTTCTCTCTTTTCTTTCCCGCCAACTCAGCAACTATAGCGCCCCGGGGCGCTATACGACCACACCGTGCGATTTAAAGGGGGGGCGCTATAGGGGGCTCCATGGTGATAACGATGAGAAGGGGCTCTATAGGTGGGACCCACTTGTTTTGATTTTTTTTTAATTTTCTTTAATATGGGGCTCAATCCACACCATACAAATTAAAGGGGGCTCCATGGCCGAGTTGGATCCTATGTGGCGCTGACGTGGAGCTTAGGTGGACTTGATAAAGCCCATGGGGCTCCAACCACACCCTATAGCCTAACCGTTGTGGTTGTGGTCGAGTCATTGCAAATTTGCAATGCCGTCGCCGCCGGTAGACGGCGCCACCACCGTTTCACTTCTGCAACAACGCCCATCCCCACCATGAACCTCCTGTCGATCTTAAGAAGCTCATCCCTGTCAAATTCTTCAAGCCCATCCGCACGGGCCAGAAAATCATGTTTTCTGGATCTAAATCCTCTAGAATTCTCTAGAACACTAGTAAATCCTTCCTCTCCATCAACTGGAAGTGCAACCTCATTGCTTGAAAAAGCAGATTGCACTTTGCAAAATGCCACAACACCTGCATTAACCAATTAAATATTAGCAGATCACACAAGCCCAATCTGTTTAAATTAGATTCCTGCTTCAAAACAAATATCCACAAACATACTAAAACCACATAAATAACCCAATTAATCAACTTGGTTTCATTGAGGCATTTTAACAAACACCTTAGCTACTTATCGGAATAACCTGTTCAACCCTTTTCAATAGAACGAGTGCAAGAAATAAATGACTCGTAACCATCTGCTGAAACCACATAAGCTCTTAGTTCTTGCCTCGACAATTTCATTTCCTTTATCATATTAAAAATAAAATAAAATTTGGTGATCGCATACTTGTGAAATTAAAAATGGAAAGAGATGGAGAAGGGACCTGCAAGCAGATGATGTCGAAATCGAGAGAATTAAGGAGTTTCTGGCGGCGACGGCTGTCACACCCCGATATTTCCACGTATGACCGGTGGGCCCGGTGGGGAGTATCGTGACGTAGTTGATATCATCATAGTCAAACAACACAATTTAAATGCACAGCGGAAGTCTTGAAATATAAAATGTTATTACAAACACAAATGTCTGATAATATAAAAGTATTTTTGTACAGACTAGCTTGGAATAATCCACAGGCGGATCAAAACAACAAATGAAGTTATCAGACTAATGGCTTATGTGAAGGAGTTGCAAAGTCCTCATCTAACAAGTCCTGAGCAGATTCCAGCCTATTACGTACTTGTACCTGTCACTTAGACTTTGGAAAATACGTCAGTTTTCACTGGTAAATACACTCAACTGACTCATTTGAAAAGAGTTAAAGAAAATTGGTTTAGGTGCACAATGCACAAAAATATGTTGACACTTTGATTAAAATGCTCAAGGCAAAATTAATCTTTTATACTTGGGACAAACTATATCTCATGTTATCAGTTTTACATAACTTGCTCTACATACGGGGCCCGGTTCTATGCCGGTTCAAGATTAACCGACACACCACTATTCCCTTATTGGGAATCCCTTATTGGGTATAATTAATTAATAAGCATATTGCATCTGTCAGGTGTATGCCTACACCCCGTGCTTAGGTCGTGGCTATTGCAATTAATGAGTCAAGGATATCCAGGACACGGTCTCATTAACCCCCAATGTTTCTGTCAAGCAATACGAATTAAAACAGGTTATTTGGATTTCCCAACTCATTGGTCTTTGAATCCCATACCTGACCATGCGGTATTTATATTACCGTATCCCAAGCCCGTAATAGGGAAAATAAGTTAAGAGTATTTACCTGAGCTAGCTCCTGTCTTAAATAACAAGAATTATAATAACTCAGCCGTATTCACTTAAGTAAGCGTAGGTACAATTTACCGGAAGGCTCTAGTCTGGAATGATGGTATAAATAACCAATTAGAATACTAACGAGTCTTTAATTAAGCCTAAACTTAGACCGGTTAGTTTTAAGGAAATATACGGTTCAAATGCATGATTAAGCGAAGACCGGAATAGAATGTGTTTTAGACCCGACAAGTTTGAAGACTTGTATAATATGGGTAATCTAAACACCTTCTGGATTTTGAGATAAAAATGATAAGGTTTGACCTGTTTCGGCTAACTTATGCAAACTAGTTACATAAACCGAACCGAACGCGCAAGAGGTGTAACGGGTAACCATAAGAGTCATATACAGGTTTCCTAAGTTAATATGCCTTAAACATGTTGTGATATCAGTAGAATATCTTCCATTATGCCCAAAACGAGTTTAATCTCAAAATAAGCCCCGTATGGGTATTTTGGTCATTTTAAAGATTATAAAAGAGGTTAATTGAAATTCTGAGATTTGGGTCCGAATACATCAGTGGAATTAATTATTTTATTAGGTCATATCAGTTGATAATAGGTCTTATATGGCAAAATGGTTTTAAACCCAAACTATGCGTTTAATACGCGGAAAAAGCCATTTTAAGCGATTTCCGGGTTATACAGGAAATCTGAGTTTTCTGATCAGGTTATAAAGTTCAAAATACTTTATTTATTATATAAAATCAGTAGCTATTGGATTGGTGTCAAAATATTATGTAGAACTCATTTTATACACAAAAAGGGTATAATCGGTATTTATCGAATCAATGCCATAACCCTAGGTTATGAGCAGGTTAAAAATAATTAAAAACCTTTAAAAATCCTGAAATATTATATTACATCAGTGGGTAAAAGGTTTGGTGTCAAAATTTGGGTTTAGATAGGCTTTATGCTAGATGCGCCGTTTAATTAACAAAAAGCTTCTTAAATGCGCTATTTAGCATAACTCCTATTCTGGACATCGAACTGATATGAAACTTTAGGGACATGTTTATAAATCAGTAACAAAGGTTATTATCTTTTCACATATCCAAAATCCTCATTTTATGGTCAAAAGGGCATTATGGTCAACATTAAGCAATTAACGGAAAGAGTTAATTACATAGTTAGTCCCTGTGGTTTGCACAAAATAACATACTTAGGTACTAATAGTTTAAAATCACCTTCTAGGGTATTAACTTTTCATTTTGTAACGTTTGGAGGTATTAACTTCTAAGGTAGTAACATAGGTAGTCCCTGTGGTTTGCACAAAATAACATACTTAGGTACTAAAAGAATGTGATTTTAAGCCTACAAATAAGCTTAATACCCCCAAACGTTACAAAATGAAAAGTTAATACCCTAGAATGTTATTTTAAACTATTAGTACCTAAGTATGTTACTTTGTGCAAACCACATGGACTAACTATGTAATTAACTCTAACGGAAACATGCAAACGAATCGGATAATCAATGAACCAACCACAGAGGGTTATGCTAACATGTAGCCTGGTCCTAAGGAAGCTCTAAGGCATTTCCAAATCATACAAAAATGGGTCAGAACTGAAGTCAAAGCAAAAGTCAAAGTGTTGCGACTTTCGGTTCCGAACCGGGTCTAAACAGGAAATTGTCGGATCAAACAAGCTTAGACCAGTTATTATACTTATTATCAAGTTATATGAGTGATAAAATAGGTTACATGCCTTCTACATTGCTAATTATGTTTTAATTTGAAAATTAGCATTCTGTTGACTTTTTCTAATCAACTTTGACCCGACATTTGTTCTAGTTAGAACGGGAATCAGTGGGTGCCCTTTTAAGGGTTTATTGCCCACATAATTACCAACTTATAACTACCTTCAATTCGACTAATCACTGGACCATTAATGATTAATCGCTAAGTCAACCGTTAATTATGACGGTTTGACTTTTAAGCTAAAACTAAATAAAAACTCAACTAAGAAAGGTTAAGCATACTTACCAAAGTCTAATGCACTATTAGAGATGGCTTGGGTCTGCTCTTATGCTCCAGGAAGCTCCAAGAAAGCAGATGGAATGAATGATCACAAAGTTGCAACCAAAGGGCCTTTTTATAGTGATTTTGATCCATTAAGATCAAGACAAATCATGCTATACATGATCCCTGATGATTAACAAGTGTCCCTAAGGCCTAAGAAATAGTTTAGGCGGCTCATGGAAGTGTTAAAAGGCAATACAAGTCGCTTACATGGGCTGAACAATCATTTAAACGAGTTTCTGCATCTGGGCACTGCTTACGGACCGTAAGGGTCCAGCCTTACGGTCCGTACGGACCTGGTCAGCAAAACAAAACTTTCAAAAAATGACACATTTGGCCCCTGAACTTCCAAACTTGATTTTTAACATGGTTTCTTGCACTTGTAACCCCCAAACTTGACTTTTAAGGACTCCAAGTCATAAACCAACTTTGTTAGGTTCCCGGTTATTCATATGATCACCGAAAAGTCTTAAATTTCAACGTTGACGCTTTTAACCCCTCGTATACGAATTTTATCATAACTTTCTCATACGATAACGAAACTTGGTGAAATTTTTATCACTTACTCTAGTGAGTATAATTAATCATTACAAAGCTTCGGGTTCGCTAAAAGGTCACTCAGAGGTATACTTTAAACATGTTGACACATTTAACCCCTGTAGTTTGGAATTCCTCACTTTCCTTCACAATTAGCTTCGTATGATCCATAATTTATCCATTTAAGGGTATAAACATCGTGTAGGGTTATTGTAAAGTATATTTTATCCATTGTTGACGTTTTAAACCCTCATATTCACATACTTTCCTTGTTTGTCAACTTTAGTCCCTCTAGAGTATTCTTTTACACGTTTAAAGTTTATGACACGTGTCAATACTTTATTGGACATGAATTTTCGAGGTGTTACATCCTCACCCCCTTAAAAGAAATCTCGACCTCGAGATTTGTTAAAATGCTGGAAGTACTCTTTGTCGCATAATGCACTTAACTTCTATAACATATCTGGAGTCTTTCCAAGCTCCCAAAGTGACTCCTATATTAGGTACATGTATCCTTTTGGAGCTTCTTAACCTGTCGATCCTCAATCGATACCGGATGCTCATCACATCATAAATCCGCATACCATATTGTGATAGTGCTTCTTGACTTATTGGCGAAACACATCCTTCAGTCACTAATGTGCAATGTACTTCGAGCTCCGCCCAGCTCCTTAAATAGGTTTTAGCTTATAAGCTACTTGATCTTGATGCGTTCGATTTCCTTCGAATGATTTTATATATTCAGAGCTTAACTAGCCTGATAATTTAACAATTTTTGGCACACCCTCCCTGGGTGATATCTTTTGTTGAACCGTATTCCTTAACAAGAATTTAGGAGGTTTGCTATTTTCATTAATCCTTGATTTTCTGCCGAATACTGGCATTTTACAGATGATTATGAATTTACGTGATTTTCATTAATTCCAACCACTGCTTAACTAATCTCAAAGAATAGCTAATCCTTACAGCTAATCGAACCAATCGACGATCCTGGGCAGGTAATAGCGATTCTTAATTGTTGCCTAAATAGGGTTGCGGTAATCAATGCATAAGCAAGATGATCCGTCTTTCTTATTTATATAAATCGGAGTTCTTAGAACTTTGGATTTTGGCTTTATGAAACCTTCTCTAAAAACTTATCGATTTGGCTCTTAGTTCTTCCTATTCCGTTGGTACTAACAGCTATAAGGCTTTTATAATAATTGCATCCCTAAGCGGGATGTTTGTTCTAACATCCTCTTGCCTCTCAAGAGGTAAACTTGGTAATTCTTATAAAGAAGATAATTATGACACATAGAGATGTTAGAGATTTCCGTATTCTCAGGCTTTGGCTTATCTATCGATGTCGGTGTCAGATAATGACACATTCTCTTTACAATTGCAAAGATGCTCTAAGTAGAGATACTTATAAGGACATTTTATATTGGATATCTTCTTTGAATACTACTAGTCTACTTTAGTACGCTATGACCATTGGGATATCTCAGGGGTTCCATGCATTAAACCTCCATACTGATCAGGCATGGAAGCAATCTATGGGACACACTAAGATACGCCAATCCTCATGTGGCACTTTTATCAAACATAGTTTAGCATTCGCAGGCGATAGAAAACAATGAGAAAAATAATAAAATAAAAGAGTAAACTGCCATTTTGGTCCCTGTGGTTTGGCCAGTTTTGCAACTTTAGTCCAAATCTGAAACTTATTACATCCAGGGCCCTGTGGTTTGGTTTTTGTTGCCATTTTGGTCTAAATTTCAAATTTGACTAGATTTCCCATTAATGACCTGCTATTTTGTCTTTACCCTCAGGGGCATTTTGGTCATTTTAGATTTATTATCTCTTTATTATATAATAAAACCCCTGATTATCATCATCTTCAACCTCAATACAGAAATATCTCTCTCTCTCTCTCTCTAAAATACCACCACCACACCACCACCACCCCTACCATCGCCACCTCCTCCCTCTCTCTCTTCTGTCTCTCTATATCACCACCACCACCGCCACCTCCTCCCCCTTTTCACCACCGCCACTCCGGTGTCGTCCCATCCAACAGTCACACCCACACCCCCTTCCCAATTACATCATCATCTTCAACCCTTTTTCAAACAACAATAACAACATAACAACAACAATCATAAAACTAACTGTTCCTAAATTGGCAACAACAACAACATCCAAAACTAGATATAAAATTAAACCAAAATCTCACATCAGTTTCAGAACCCTCATATCTCTTGGGCTTCCGTTTCTTCCGTTTGACTTGCCAAAAAACAACCAGATCCAGTATTCACCAACACAGGTAAATAAATTTATTAATAACATATAACCAGATATTATTAGCGGTACCGGTGCAGAAGCGTCAGGAAAGTCTGAGGTTTTCGCCGATTGAGCGGAAGTTAAGTTGTGTTCAGCAGGATTCGGTAGATTCAAGTCGGTTATGGTGAGATGATGATCGGATGGTGCTACGATTGAGTTGAAATCTCCGGTGACCGGAGACGCCATAACTAAGGGTTTTGATCGGAGAGAGAGCTGCAAGTGTGTTCAACAACGGCTGGGCAAACACTATAGGGTTAGGGTTTACCATGTGTTCTTGAGGCGGAGATATGTGTGTTCTTAGGGTTAGGGTTTTCGAGCGTTTGAGCTTCGATTTGAGCACCAGCAGAAGATGCCATTCGTGCCCTGCTCGTTGCGGTATTTTAGAGAGAGAGCAGGTCATTTTAGAGAGAGAGAAGAGTTGGCGGCGGTGGGACGGTGGTGGGGATGATGCGATGGTGGGAGTGCTGGTGGTGTGGTGGTGGTATTTTAGAGAGGGAGAGAGTGAGAGAGAGAGAGAGATGTCTGTATTGAGGTTGAAGATGATGATAATCAGGGGTTTTATTATATAATAAAGAGATAATAAATCTAAAATGACCAAAATGCCCCTGAGGGTAAAGACAAAATAGCAGGTCATTAATGGGAAATCTGGTCAAATTTGAAATTTGGACCAAAATGGCAACAAAAACCAAACCACATGGCCCTGGATGTAATAAGTTTGAGATTTGGACTAAAGTGGCAAAACTGGGCAAACCACAGGGACCAAAATGGCAGTTTACTCAAAATAAAATAAAATAATATATATTGTCGTACTCCTTCTGGGGAAGAGTACTCCAGATTCTGATGAAGGGATTATCTTCGAGGATGGGAAAAATGGTGATTATAGATTCCATTGGCAAGTTATACCTTACATTTAATATCTGGAGTTCTTATGAATGTAATCAAGAGTTTGCTAAGCTTATGGTTTGCTAAAGGTTTATTATCCCTTGCATTAATGTAAAATACTTAGCAAACACTATCAATGCTAAATGGTAAGGGACGTACCTAATGCTATTATCGATGTGCACTGTCTCTGGCATTTAACCGGTAGTCCAGGTGTTTCCTTTCTTATCCTTCCCAGACTTAGCTGCTCCTTTCTTGGCAGCCTTAGGGAAATTAGTACTGATGTGCCCCTTTTCGCCACAGCTGAAACAATTTGCATCCTTTATGTCCCTACATTCGTGGGACTGGTGGCCAGCTCTTTTACAGATGCCACATTGCTTTATCTTTTGGTTTAATCGACACTGTCCCCAATGTATTCTTTTGCAGGTTTTGCATGTAGGCTTTTTGTTGGAATCCTGTTGGTTATTGTTGAACTCGGATTTGCTCTTCTTAGGATTCTGAGAGTTATCCTCCTCCCTTTGTCTTTTCTCATTAGTTTCATTCCTGATCGACTTTTGTCTCACTATATCTAGAGTGAGAGACAAGGATAGATCTACAGCTGATCTGTAGTTGATTGGCCTTGACGCCTTAACATTCCCTTTTATTTCTGGTGCCAAACCACCGATGAAACGCGCAATGCGTTTTGGTTCCGGGGTAATTAAATAGGGTACCAGTCTAGATAGGGAGTTGAAGTCGGTAACATATTGCTAACAATTTAGGTTTTTCATTGCGAGAGTCAGAAAATCTGTCTCCACCTTTTCCACTTCGTGTTGTGGACAGTAGTTCTCTTTGATAAGGTCCACAAACTTGGACCATCCCATATTGTATAGGGGAATTTTCCCCGTGGACTGCATCATGGCCCTCCACCATACAAGAGCCTCTCCCTTGAAAGATTATGAAACAAATTTTACTACGTCCTTATCAGCACAATCGCTGATGTCCACAATAGTTTCCATTTCCTCAAGCCATTCCATAGCATCAATTGCTCCTTTTTCGCCTTTGAAATTTCTGGGTTTGCATGAGACGAAATATTTGTAGGTGCACTCGCCTTCAGTTGAATGGGGCTTATCATAGAGTACTAACTCCTGAGGTTCACTCTTTTCATCTGAAGAGTGAACGGAGCTCTCCTTACGAGCTGATGTATGTGTTTCCGTATGGACCTTTGAGTGAGTGACATCGGTTCCTTTTTGTTCTCAAGGATCTTATCCACAACTTCACTAATTGCTGCGCTAATCAAGGTCTGAAGAGTAGTGCCATTAACATTTATATTTATATTTGCATCCTTGTTTTTAGCCGGAGTACTGCTGTGTGCTTCGTCGGAAACCTCCATTCTGGAGCTTTGGTACTAAACACCAAAAATAACATATGCTTAGATACAAACTATTATGGAATCATCGTAATGGATGATTTATAAGCCATGGTATTATTAAACCATAATGGCTGTTAGGTTTTTAACTTCATTATAGTATGCTACTAGAAAGTACGTCAACTATATTTAGCCTAGGTCAAAAAGGACCATCAATCATGTTTATGGTTTGGACCGAGTCCATTACCTTTTGACAGGGGATCACAATGTCACAACTGTCCTTGTCATAACGACAATCTTTAGATAGTTGGAAGGCTTGTCACGAAGGACATTAATAATCATAGGCACGAAGGCCTTGTCACAAAGGACATATTGGATATGGCACTTAAGGCATTAATATATAAGCCGCAATCTTATTGGATCAGAGATCTTAAGGTTCAAACATAGTTCTTCACCTTTGGACAGAGAGTCAAAGACTACAGCCGTCATCTCTTTGGAGTTAATTTATTTTGCCACAAAGGCTGGTCAATGGACATCCTTCCGACTAACTGGATGATTGTGAACTTCAGAGGAGTCAGCCGTGGTGAAGCTTTGAAGGCTACTATCCAAGTAGTAATAATTTGTTTAATTACATAGCGAATTGTCGAACTTGAGGATTAAATAGCCATGGTGTAACTCAACCATATAGACCAATAGATAGTATTAAATTTATTTGATTATGCTTGGCCTAGGTTTTTAGATAAACCATCTTTGGCGTTTAAACGGAATATAATCCTTCATATTTATTAGACAGGGGACATAAGTCACGACTGTCAATGTCGTATCGACATTTTATATAGCATAAGGGCTTGTCCCAAGGACTTTTTGATGGCACAGAGGCCTTGTCACTAGGGAAATCTTAAAACATAATCAATGATTCCTTTGGATCGGAAAATTTCATAATTCATTGTCTTGACAAGAAGTTATGAAATAAAACTATCTTTTCATGTATACATCTTTGCCCGTAGGTATACATCCCAATGGATGTTTTGATGTGTTCATCATGTTCAACGTTTTTTAGCCATGATTCCTCTTGATCATTTACGCTAAAAATAAGGGGTTTGGAAAATCCTAATATAAAGATGACAAGTGTGATTTTATCGCATCACTGTTGCCAGGAGTGTTAACATATTTACAATGTTACAAGGATTTTAATCCTTTGAATAGGTTCTACCATCTTGGCCTCGTCTGGAATGACATATAGGCTAGGTCGTACCTTTAAGATTCTTTTTAATATGTATACTGGCAGGGAAGGAAGGATATTTATTTTATTCAGGATTCTTATCATAAATCCTAATTTACAAGTTAATAATAGCATAAATGGCCTAGTCGCGTAGACAAGTTTAATTTATAAGCCATGATTTCAGAGAATCGAGGCATTAAGGTTTGAATCAAAGTTCATTACCTTTTCTTGACAAGGAGTTGTAGGCTACCACTGTCTTTAGTCTCAGAGGACATTAACTATAGCCCTTAGGCACTTCCCTTCTAAGGGATGTTTATAATATGATCATCTTATAGGATGATATAAGCCATGATTTCAGAGAATCAAGGCATTAAGGTTTGAATCAAAGTTCATTACCTTTTCTTGACAGGGAGTTGTAGGCTACCACTGTCTTTAGTCTCAAAGGACATTATAGCCCGTAGGCATTTCCCTTCTAAGGGATGTTTATGGTATGATAATCTTTTCAGATGTTATTAGTCGAGATTGTAAGGATCCTACCGACTATTTTGTTTGGACGTATTCCAATATCTTTAGACAGGGGTCAAAGACCACCATTGTCGTTGTCTTACCGGACAACAAGTTTAGCCCGTAGGCACTTCATCACTAACGAATGTTTATAATATGATTATTTATTGGATGATATAAGTCATGATTTCTAGATCATAAGGCAAATTAGGAAATTTTAACAATTTCCAATATAGGGATGACTATTGTGATTTTCTCGAATCACATTCGTCAAGAGTGCTAACACGTTCTTAGGTGTTAACAAGGATTTGAATCTTTTGAATAGGTTTTACCATCTTGGCCATGTCTGTAACGACATTTAGGCTAGGTTTTTATCTTTAAGATTCTTTTTAATATTTAACGCAGAGCAATCCTAATTTGAGATGTTAATATGGATCTGAATCTAATTATGGAACTACCATCTTGGCCCGGTCTTAAAATGACACGTGGCTAGGTTTTGTCCTTTTTAGATTTTGCCATTTTATTATAATGGTAGATCTTATAAAAAGAATGTTATTTTTCATTTATTTCATATTTCATGTTTAGAATGAAAACTTAAATTTAATCAATCCACTATATGAAAATAAAAGTACAGAGTTGCCCTAAGCGGGACTTGAAAGGAATAATGTTGTCCTTGCAGGAACTGAAAAATAAATATGTCCTTAGAAGGACTATTAAGGAAACGATCTTCAGAAAAAAGGAGTTTCTTCTTCATTTTATTTCTGAATGCATTCTCCTTGGATGCTCGTTTCATTCTAGCCGCGGTACGAAGCTCAGCATTTCAAGGCTCCCGGTGTGGAGAACTCCTATTACGGCTTCTTCGTTTGGCGACGTATCCAATAAAAATATTGGAAGCAAAAATTTCCAGATTAGGATTGAGATTATTCCTATGTTAAGTTTAGACTCAGAAGGTCAAGGAATGTGCTAATGTGTCATTGAGATTAAACACAAAAAGGCTAGTGTTTAATTCACTCAATGTTGGCTTTGATACCAACCTGTCACACCCCGATATTTCCACGTATGACCGGTGGGCCCGGTGGGGAGTATCGTGACGTAGTTGATATCATCATAGTCAAACAACACAATTTAAATGCACAGCGGAAGTCTTGAAATATAAAATGTTATTACAAACACAAATGTCTGATAATATAAAAGTATTTTTGTACAGACTAGCTTGTAATAATCCACAGGCGGATCAAAACAACAAATGAAGTTATCAGACTAATGGCTTATGTGAAGGAGTTGCAAAGTCCTCATCTAACAAGTCCTGAGCAGCTTCCAGCCTATTACGTACTTGTACCTGTCACTTAGACTTTGGAAAATACGTCAGTTTTCACTAGTAAATACACTCAACTGACTCATTTGAAAAGAGTTTAAGAAAATTGGTTTAGGTGCACAATGCACGAAAATATGTTGACACTTTGATTAAAATGCTCAAGGCAAAATTAATCTTTTATACTTGGGACAAACTATATCTTATGTTATCAGTTTTACATAACTTGCTCTACATACGGGGCCCGGTTCTATGCCGGTTCAAGATTAACCGACACACCACTATTCCCTTATTGGGTATAATTAATTAATAAGCATATTGCATCTGTCAGGTGTATGCCTACACCCCGTGCTTAGGTCGTGGCCATTGCAATTAATGAGTTAAGGATATCCAGGACACGGTCTCATTAACCCCCAATGTTTCAGTCAAGCAATACGAATTAAAACAGGTTATATGGATTTCCCGACTCATTGGTCTTTGAATCCCATACCTGACCATGCGGTATTTATATTACCGTATCCCAAGCCCGTAATAGGGAAAATAAGTTAAGAGTATTTACCTGAGCTAGCTCCTGTCTTAAATAGCAAGAATTATAATAACTCAGCCGTATTCACTTAAGTAAGCGTAGGTACAATTTACCGGAAGGCTCTAGTATGGAATGATGGTATAAATAACCAATTAGAATACTAACGGGTCTTTAATTAAGCCTAAACTTAGACCGGTTAGTTTTAAGGAAATATACGGTTCAAACGCATGATTAAGCGAAGACCGGAATAGAATGTGTTTTAGACCCGACAAGTTTGAAGACTTGTATAATATGGGTAATCTAAACACCTTCTGGATTTTGAGATAAAAATGATAAGGTTTGACCCATTTCGGCTAACTTATGCAAACTAGTTACATAAACCGAACCGAACGTGCAAGAGGCGTAACGGGTAACCATAAGAGTCATATACAGGTTTCCTAAGTTAATATGCCTTAAACATGTTGTGATATCAGTAGGATATCTTCCATTATGCCCAAAACGGGTTTAATCTCAAAATAAGCCCCGTAGGGGTATTTTGGTCATTTTAAAGATTACAAAAGAGGTTAATTGAAATTCTGAGATTCGGGTCCGAATACATCAGTGGAATTACTTATTTTATTAGGTCATATCAGTTGATAATAGGTCTTATATGGCAAAATGGTTTTAAACCCAAACTATGCGTTTAATACGCGGAAAAAGCCATTTTAAGCGATTTCCGGGTTATACAGGAAATCTGAGTTTTCTGATCAGGTTATAAAGTTCAAAATACTTTATTTATTATATAAAATCAGTAGCTATTGGATTGGTTGTCACACCCCGACCACGTAGAACATACAAAACGTGGCGGAAACATCGGGGAGTGTTGTAACAGAATTAATTGTTTCAAATCCATGGCAATTGAAGTTTCGTTTTATTGATTTAAAGTGTTACAATGTCTTAACAAACAAAGAAATACAACATAATTAACTAGTCTTGCATCTTTTATTGTCACTAAAGCCCAAGTCTGCCTATGTGTATCTTGATCATCTTATGCAACAGCTCCGGAAAAACACATGTGAAAATAGGTACGTCAGCATAAAAATGCCTGTGAGATACATAGGTTTTGTGAAAATAGGTTTCATGACTTATGTTTGAGAAAATGTTTAGTCATGAACCTTGTAATTTGCTTTGTTTTGCAAATCATTTGAAAAACGATAAGATCAGATGTTATGTATAAATAAGAGAATAATGTATGGTTACATCAATAACCATTGTAAAATGAGTTTGTATAAGATAAGTTGCTTGTAAAAAAACAATGTATTGTGAAAAGTATGTTATTTATATAAAATGTTATATGTCTCAAACTGAAATGATTCAAATAACGCTACGATATGTAATACCATACAAACACTTATATATAGGAAGTACCAGCGGCGTATCCACCATGCTTGTATCATATTACACACGCCTCGTTACTTTAATCACTTACTCAAACCAAACCATCAAGATGTAATGTTTAACAATTGTAGAAATGTTTATGTATGGTCAAATACGGTTCACACGGTTCACAGATACAAACGGTTCACAGCTACAAACGGTTCACAGATACAAACGGTTTACAGATACAAACGGTTCACAGATACAAACTATTCACATAGTCAAATGTTTACAACGGTTCACATAGTCAAATAGTTATAAACGGTTCAAAATGTAATATAATGTGTTCATATGCTGGATGTATATGCAACAAATTGTAATGTAAAACGATGTACTAAGTATGAACTAAATGGACATACATAGCATAAAATGTAATGTAAAACGATGTACTAAGTATGAACTAAATGGACATACATAGCATAAAATGTAATGTAAAACGATGTACTAAGTACGCACACAATGGGCATACATAGCATGAAATGTAATGAAATCATGTACTATAATGTACTAACGAACATAGCAGGTGTATGATGTGAAAACAGGAAAGCATGAAAGTAACAAGTAGGCACATGTGTTCCACCCCAAAACATTTGGAAAACAGTAAAAGAGGGGTCTATGTACTCACTTGAGATTGCTTAGTAGTCCTTGAGTAACAACCAAACAATGCTAGAGATCGCGGATATCAAACGGCACCTAATATAGGTAACTATGTTAATAACCGGACCTAAATCGGATGATTGGATAGAATGAGGGTTCGTAAACCAAACGAGTATAGAGACTCGTGTCATATGGTTTAACAAAGCCTTCATGCTAAAACGAAACTTAACCTAAGTGTTTGTGACCCATTACGACCCGTTTAGGTAGCTTATGCTACTTTAACGCGTCGTTCACGTAAAACGCGTTCGGAACGCCTAACTAGTCCTATGACAAGTAAAATATGCCTTAACATGTCTAATATGGTTGTCAAATCAGTTTAGATGACAAAAGTTATGTTACATATGTTTAAAACGAATTTTGGCATCAAAGGGGTATTTTGGTAATTTACCTAAGGCATATAAACTACCTATCATACAACTACTTAAACGAAGCGACCATAAGGTATAACCTCGGAAGGTTATTCCCTATATACTATGGTCACCTAATGTGTTTGGTCGGATCCTAATGATCGACCAAATGGGTTGGGTTCGAAGGTATAAGCGATTTATTAGATCGCTTACCCTACGACCCTATACAACGTGGTAATCAGTAGGCATAGTCCCAAGGGACTATAACCAACGTGATTACACTCACGTTGCGAAGTTCAAACGAACTTCGCATTGACCATAAACTGGTCAACGCAGAAAGTCAAACAAAGTTTGACTTTCAGACTCGAAAAGACTCGAAAAGCAATAAAAGAACGAAGGAATACTTACGAAGGGTCCCCGAATGCTAATCTAGATCAAAATAGCTCAGGTATGAAACAAAGGTTTCAACTTAGAGCACAATTGATCAGATTCTAGTGAGAAATGAACGAGAATGTGATGGGTATTTATAGTTTTCGGTTCACCGTTAGGATCGTTTCTTGGAAAAGAGGGAATGATATCGCCCGTACACTTGTCGGAAGGTTGTGGTAACTGATATTGACCCACCACAAGAGTTGGACACATGGCATTGGCCTTTGGAGGGGGTTAAGGGCAGGAAACAACAGCTGAAAAATGAGTTGCTGCATCTGACCTATGCTTGCGTTTATTTGTTACGGTGCGCAAGGGACAAGTTTGGCAGATTTACAATTTTGGTCCCTGTTGTGCTATAAGGTCATTTCCGACGCGTTTAAGGCCCGTTAACCCCATTTCAAAGCTCTAAAATGAAGTTAAAGTATAGGGAACTTAAAATGTGCTCAAAAATATCTCGGATGTCGGTTCGTTTGACCGTACGATTGCGTTGTTCGGTTAATTACGACGGAATGCGCATAAGCGCGAAAAACGATCCAAATGGCGTGACGAATGGATTTTTCTTATGCCAAACACTAAAATAAAATATTTTAGTTCTTACATAAAATTTTGGATGTCCGGATGTATTCAAAACATAAGTTATGCGCGAAAGTGCAAACTTGTGCACTTTTTGACGCTTTTAGTCCCTGAATGAGCCAAAAGTTTATTTTAGCACACCGAACCCCTAAAAGCCTATTTCTAAGCTATGTAAAGGATATTTAAGGTGTGTTTAACTTATGGTCATGTTCCGGAATGTTCGTTACAGTTCAAATTGGCATACTTTCGCAGTTTGTCAAGTTTAGTCCCTGTAAGCGAATAAACTAGATTTTGCCATACCAAAGCCTTCAAAACTTATTTCTAAGTTATGTAAAGGTTACTTAAGGTATGTTAAGCCTATTTTACTATTCCGTAGTTTTCGTTGCATTAAACTGGTTATATTTGCGCATTAGTGCGCGTATAACCCTCCAGAAAGCGATTTAAAGCTTGAAAACGAACAAGAGTTGATATGTGTAAACGATACACATATTTTTACAAATCCCAAGTATGAAATACAATATTTCATTGGTTTGGAATTTGTTTGATGGTTGAAGTGACACAGGTGTCACAGTCTCCCCTACTTTAGGAAATTTCGTCCCGAAATTTATTCGTAGGAGTCTATTTGTGACTTTGTGTCAAATAACCACCAGAGATATGTAAGGCATAATCCTGTCATTTCCTTAACGGACATTCTTCAGAATGAAAATGAACAGACGGAGTCATTTTCCTCAACGAGTATTCTTCAGAAGCGGAAATGAAGGAATAAACAAACGGGGATTCATTTCCTCACCGGGCAATCTTCAGAAACGTAAAATGAACTTACGGAGTCATTTTCAACGGGTGCTTCATCAGAAATGGAATTGAAAAGGAGAAACAAACGGATATTCATTTCCTCAACGGACAAATCTTCAGAAACGAAAATGAACAAACGGAGTCATTTTCAACGGGTGCTTCCTCAGAAATGGAAATGAAAATGATAGACAAACGGATATTCATTTCCTCAACGGACAAATCTTCAGAAACGAAAATGAACAAACGGAGTCATTTTCAACGGGTGCTTCCTCAGAAATGGAAATGAAAATGATAGACAAACGGATATCCATTTCCTCAACGGACAATCTTCAGAAACGAAAATGAACAAACGGAGTCATTTTCAACGGGTGCTTCCTCAGAAACGGAAATGAATAGAGTTAACTTCTAGGCACATGACAAAGCTCGCTGTGGTTTCTGTGCACTAAATTCCATAATTATGTATGCATCCATAATTACGTAATTCCTTGCACAGTGCGCACAATTTGTCTTGTAATGTTCATAAGCACTTAATCACATAGTTGTTTAAATTGGTTATTAATTTGTTATTAATTTGTTATCGATTGAGAACGGATATGGAAACCAGTCGATGGACTTCAATGTCCTCTGGGATCTATCTGAAGAGATATGAAGGTCTCCCAAAAATTCGATTTTGTTTTCAAAGAAACGTAATAGTCGAATTAAGGAACACAACAATTTTAGGATTCACGGAAATACCCTTAGGTACCCTATTAAGGATTTATAGTGGTACTTTGGGTATTCGTCCAGTGTTGTAACTTGCGCCTTGTACTTCGTTTCCTTAGAATAAACGAGTACTTAGGAATTTCGTGGAAACGCAAGAGATCATAGAATGGAAAATTTTGGGGGTAGTTTGTTCTTCAAGGAATACGGTTCCTTGATTGTCGGTATTGTAAGAGATATGTTGTTTATACATACAACCACATAAATACATTGTAATGTAAATAAAAGATTTATTTATAAACAATGATAACAACTGTTTCATGGACCTTGACAACAAAAGAAAATAATACATAAGACGTGATTATTTCTAAACGATGTTGTCAGTCAGATGCTCATCCCTGTGCTGGATTTGCATTAGCAAGCTTTGGGCAATTTCTTCGGAAATGACCCATCTCGCCACAGTTGAAGCAAGAACCTGGTAGAAAACGACCTTGAGCGGTATTGTTGCCAGCTTGGTTTGGTGCAGCTGCAGCTGGGCAGACTCTTGCTGTATGGCCTATAAGCCCACAAGTTTGGCATTTGCGGCACTTTACATTGGCATGATGATGGAGGCTACATTGGTTGCACGAGGGTGCAGTTCCATTGTATGGCTTCCTAGCAGGGGGTTGAGCTGGTTGGTTGGGGACAGCTTGGTCATTGTGAGTAACCATGGCGAAGTTCTGAGAAGCCTTTCGCTTCTTTGACTTTTTAGGGGATCCAGTCTGTTCATCCATGGTCTTTGATTCCTCGATTGGTTTCGATTCCTCGACCGGCTTCTTGTCACCTTTTCGGAAAAGTTTACCTTTCCTGATCTTTGATTCAGTCAAGGTTGCAGATAGCTCAATGGCCTGTCTAACTGTAGTAGGGTTGCTGCCAGTCACAATGTCTTGTATTGAGTCAGGGAGGCCATCAATGTACTTTTCTATAGCCTTATCCAAAGGCGTGACCATGTTTGGGCATAACAGACTCAACTCCTCATAACGGTCCGTGTAGGCTCGATGCTCACCGCTGTCTTGCTCAAGATTGTCGAATTCCCTTTCCAAGGCCCTGATCTCGTGACGAGGACATAATTCCTTCATCATAAGGGCCCTAAGTTCAGCCCATGTCTGTGCTAGAGCAACTTCTGCACCACTATCTCTCATAACACCGTTCCACCACGTAAGGGCTCTCTTCTGGAACACACTCGAAGCAAACTCGACCTTGCGATTGTCAGGACACTGCACATGGCGGAAAGTATTCTCAATGCTCTCGAACCATTGAAGAAGCCCAGTCGCTCCCTCAGAACCACTAAACTTGAGCGGTTTCGCCGAGTTAAAACTCTTGAAATTGCATGGACCATTGTTGTTGTTGTTGGCTTGATTCCATTGAGCAAAGAGGTTTGGGAATTGAGCAGCCATTTGCTGTGCAATAATTTCTGCCAGTTCGGCAGTCGCTATCTGGTTCTTGCGTCGAGGAGGCATTCTAAAAGAGGAAACATGAAAGGAAACGAGTGAGAGAATTAGACGAAAAGAATGAGATGAAACAAATCTGATGAAAGCAAGGGTAGTGGTCATTTGTTTGTTACCACAAGGTAAACAAACGACACATAGTGACTAATCAAAGTAAATGGGTCAAAAATAATGTATCGCGAAGACATGCTCGCCTATAAGTGAACACTCATCCCAAGAATTCCCAGGTAAGCACAACTGGTCTCGCGTCTGATGAGATGTATACGAAGTGCTTGCCTAGATAGAAAACCCAGAATACAGGCATTCACCCTTCCAGTTTGCACGTGTTCACATTATTTAAAACCCAGAACCTTGACGAGATTTTGAAAACTCAAAGGGGTTCAAAACCATATAACAGAGGGTTCAAAACCTTACAATAGAGGGTTCAAAACCTTCTAATAAATCATCCTAGAACAGATGATTAGTTTTCAAAGCGGTTTTGAAATTTATGTTCTTGTTGTGGTAGTCGCCTAAGGATAGGTGACGGTATTGTTTTATGACTAAACGCAAGTAAACTCGCGTTAGGGTCCTAAGAAGGTTATAGACTAGGTCAAAGCATTACTAATAACCTAATTCCCTATAACCATTGGCTCTGATACCAACTTTTCTGTCACACCCCGACCACGTAGAACATACAAAACGTGGCGGAAACATCGGGGAGTGTTGTAACAGAATTAATTGTTTCAAATCCATGGCAATTGAAGTTTCGTTTTATTGATTTAAAGTGTTACAATGTCTTAACAAACAAAGAAATACAACATAATTAACTAGTCTTGCATCTTTTATTGTCACTAAAGCCCAAGTCTGCCTATGTGTATCTTGATCATCTTATGCAACAGCTCCTGAAAAACACATGTGAAAATAGGTACGTCAGCATAAAAATGCCTGTGAGATACATAGGTTTTGTGAAAATAGGTTTCATGACTTATGTTTGAGAAAATGTTTAGTCATGAACCTTGTAATTTGCTTTGTTTTGCAAATCATTTGAAAAACGATAAGATCAGATGTTATGTATAAATAAGAGAATAATGTATGGTTACATGAATAACCATTGTAAAATGAGTTTGTATAAGATAAGTTGCTTGTAAAAAAAACAATGTATTGTGAAAAGTATGTTATTTGTATAAAATGTTATATGTCTCCAACTGAAATGATTCAAATAACGCTACGATATGTAATACCATACAAACACTTATATATAGGAAGTACCAGCGGCGTATCCACCATGCTTGTATCATATTACACACGCCTCGTTACTTTAATCACTTACTCAAACCAATCCATCAAGATGTAATGTTTAACAATTGTAGAAATGTTTATGTATGGTCAAATACGGTTCACACGGTTCACAGATACAAACGATTCACAGCTACAAACGGTTCACAGATACAAACGGTTTACAGATACAAACGGTTCACAGATACAAACTATTCACATAGTCAAATGTTTACAACGGTTCACATATTCAAATAGTTATAAACGGTTCAAAATGTAATATAATGTGTTCATATGCTGGATGTATATGCAACAAATTGTAATGTAAAACGATGTACTAAGTATGAACTAAATGGACATACATAGCATAAAATGTAATGTAAAACGATGTACTAAGTACGCACACAATGGGCATACATAGCTTGAAATGTAATGAAATCATGTACTATAATGTACTAACGAACATAGCAGGTGTATGATGTGAAAACAGGAAAGCATGAAAGTAACAAGTAGGCACATGTGTTCCACCCCAAAACGTTTGGAAAACAGTAAAAGAGGGGTCTATGTACTCACTTGAGATTGCTTAGTAGTCCTTGAGTAACAACCAAACAATGCTAGAGATCGCGGATATCAAACGACACCTAATATAGGTAACTATGTTAATAACCGGACCTAAATTGGATGATTGGATAGAATGAGGGTTCGTAAACCAAACGAGTATAGAGACTCGTGTCATATGGTTTAACAAAGCCTTCATGCTGAAACGAAACTTAACCTAAGTGTTTGTGACCCATTACGACCCGTTTAGGTAGCTTATGCTACTTTAACGCGTCGTTCGCGTAAAACGCGTTCGGAACGCCTAACTAGTCCTATGACAAGTATAATATGCCTTAACATGTCTAATATGGTTGTCAAATCAGTTTAGATGACAAAAGTTATGTTACATATGTTTAAAACGAATTTTGGCATCAAAGGGGTATTTTGGTAATTTACCTAAGGCATATAAACTACCTATCATACAACTACTTAAATGAAGCGACCATAAGGTATAACCTCGGAAGGTTATTCCCTATATACTATGGTCACCTAATGTGTTTGGTCGGATCCTAATGATCGACCAAATGGGTCGGGTTTGAAGGTATAAGCGATTTATTAGATCGCTTACCCTACGACCCTATACAACGTGGTAATCAGTAGGCATAGTCCCAAGGGACTATAACCAACGTGATTACACTCACGTTGCGAAGTTCAAACGAACTTCACATTGACCATAAACTGGTCAACGCATAAAGTCAAACAAAGTTTGACTTTCAGACTCGAAAAGACTCGAAAAGCAATAAAAGAACGAAGGAATACTTACGAAGGGTCCCCGAATGCTAATCTAGATCAAAATAGCTCAGGTATGAAACAAAGGTTTCAACTTAGAGCACAATTGATCAGATTCTAGTGAGAAATGAATGAGAATGTGATGGGTATTTATAGTTTTCGGTTCACCGTTAGGATCGTTTCTTGGAAAAGAGGGAATGATCTCGCCCGTACACTTGTCGGAAGGTTGTGGTAACTGATATTGACCCACCACAAGAGTTGGACACATGGCATTGGCCTTTGGAAGGGGTTAAGGGCAGGAAATAGCAGCTGAAAAACGAGTTGCTGCATCTGACCTATGCTTGCGCACCGTAACAAATAAACCCTTACGGTGCGCAAGGGACAAGTTTGGCAGATTTACAATTTTGGTCCATGTTGTGCTATAAGGTCATTTCTGACGCGTTTAAGGCCCGTTAACCCCATTTCAAAGCTCTAAAATGAAGTTAAAGTATAGGGAACTTAAAATGTGCTCAAAAATATCTCGGATGTCGGTTCGTTTGACCGTACGATTGCGTTGTTCGGTTAATTACGACGGAATGCGCATAAGCGCGAAAAACGATCCAAATGGCGTGACGAATGGATTTTTCTTATGCCAAACACTAAAATAAAATATTTTAGTGCTTACATAAAATTTTGGATGTCCGGATGTATTCAGAACGTAAGTTATGCGCGAAAGTGCAAACTTGTGCACTTTTTGACGCTTTTAGTCCCTGAATGAGCCAAAAGTTTATTTTAGCACACCGAACCCCTAAAAGCCTATTTCTAAGCTATGTAAAGGATATTTAAGGTGTGTTTAACTTATGGTCATGTTCCAGAATGTTCGTTACAGTTCAAATTGGCATACTTTCGCAGTTTGTCAAGTTTAGTCACTGTAAGCGAATAAACTAGATTTTGCCATACCAAAGCCTTCAAAACTTGTTTCTAAGTTATGTAAAGGTTACTTAAGGTATGTTAAGCCTATTTTACTATTCTGGAGTGTTCATTGCATTAAACTGGTTATATTTGCGCATTAGTGCGCGTATAACCCTCCAGAAAGCGATTTAAAGCTTGAAAACGAACAAGAGTTGATATGTGTAAACGATACACATATTTTTACAAATCCCAAGTATGAAATACAATATTTCATTGGTTTGGCATTTTTTGATGGTTGAAGTGACACAGGTGTCACATTGGTGTCAAAATATTATGTAGAACTCATTTTATACACAAAAAGGGTATTATCGGTATTTATCGAATCAATGCCATAACCCTAGGTTATGAGCAGGTTAAAAATAATTAAAAATATTTAAAAATCCTGAAATATTATATTACATTAGTGGGTAAAAGGTTTGGTGTCAAAATTTGGGTTTAGATAGGCTTTATGCTAGATGCGCCGTTTAATTAACAAAAAACTTCTTAAATGCGCTATTTAGCATAACTCCTATTCTGGACCTCGAACTGATATGAAACTTTAGGGACATGTTTATAAATCAGTAACAAAGGTTATTGTCTTTTCACATATCCAAAATCCTCGTTTTATGGTCAAAAGGGCATTATGGTCAACATTAAGCAATTAACGGAAACATGCAAACGAATCGGATAATCAATGAACCAACCACAGAGGGTTATGCTAACATGTAGCCTGGTCCTAAGGAAGCTTTAAGGCATTTCCAAATCATACTAAAATGGGTCAGAACTGAAGTCAAAGCAAAAGTCAAGGTTTTGCGACTTTCGGTTCCGAACCGGGTCTAAACAGGAAATTGTCGGATCAAACAAGCTTAGACCAGTTATTATACTTATTATCAAGTTATATGAGTGATAAAATAGGTTACATGCCTTCTACATTGCTAATTATGTTTTAATTTGAAAATTAGCATTCTGTTGACTTTTTCTAATCAACTTTGACCCGACATTTGATCTAGTTAGAACGGTAATCAGTGGGTGCCCTTTTAAGGGTTTATTGCCCACATAATTACCAACTTAGAACTACCTTCAATTCGACTAATCACTAGACCATTAATGATTAATCGCTAAGTCAACCGTTAATTACGACGGTTTGACTTTTAAGCTAAAACTAAATAAAAACTCAACTAAGAAAGGTTAAGCATACTTACCAAAGTCTAATGCACTATTAGAGATAGCTTGGGTCTGCTCTTATGCTCCAGGAAGCTCCAAGAAAGCAGATGGAATGAATGATCACAAAGTTGCAACCAAAGGGCCTTTTTATAGTGATTTTGATCCATTAAGATCATGACAAATCATGCTATACATGATCCCTGATGATTAACAAGTGTCCCTAAGGCCTAAGAAATAGTTTAGGCGGCTCTTGGAAGTGTTAAAGGGCAATACAAGTCGCTTACATGGGCTGAACAGCCATTTAAACGAGTTTTTGCATCTGGGCACTGCTTACGGACCGTAAGGGTCCAGCCTTACGGTTCGTAAGGACCTGGTCAGCAAAACAGAACTTTCAAAAAATGACACATTTGGCCCCTGAACTTCCAAACTTGATTTTTAACATGGTTTCTTGCACTTGTAACCCCCAAACTTGACTTTTAAGGACTCCAAGTCATAAACCAACTTTGTTAGGTTCCCGGTTATTCATATGATCACCGAAAAGTCGTAAATTTCAACGTTGACGCTTTTAACCCCTCGTATACGAATTTTATCATAACTTTCTCATACGATAACGAAACTTGGTGAAATTTTTATCACTTACTCTAGTGAGTATAATTAATCATTACAAAGCTTCGGGTTAGCTAAAAGGTCACTCAGAGGTATACTTTAAACATGTTGACACATTTAACCCCTGTAGTTTGGAATTCCTCACTTTCCTTCACAATTAGCTTCGTATGATCCATGATTTATCCATTTAAGGGTATAAACATCGTGTAGGGTTATTGTAAAGTATATTTTATCCATTGTTGACTTTTTAAACCCTCATATTCACATACTTTCCTTGTTTGTCAACTTTAGTCCCTCTAGAGTATTCTTTTACACGTTTAAAGTTTATGACACGTGTCAATACTTTATTGGACATGAATTTTCGAGGTGTTACATCCTCACCCCCTTAAAAGAAATCTCGACCTCGAGATTTGTTAAAATGCTGGAAGTACTCTTTGTCGCATAATGGACTTAACTTCTATAACATATCTGGAGTCTTTCCAAGCTCCCAAAGTGACTCCTATATTAGGTACATGTATCATTTTGGAGCTTCTTAACCTGTCGATCCTCAATCGATACCGGATGCTCATCACATCATAAATCCGCATACCATATTGTGATAGTGCTTCTTGACTTATTGGCGAAACACATCCTTCAGTCACTAATTTGCAATGTACTTCGAGCTCCGCCCAGCTCCTTAAATAGGTTTTAGCTTATAAGCTACTTGATCTTGATGCGTTCGATTTCCTTCGAATGATTTTATATATTCAGAGCTTAACTAGCCTGATAATTTAACAATTTTTGGCACACCCTCCCTGGGTGATATCTTTTGTTGAACCGTATTCCTTAACAAGAATTTAGGAGGTTTGCTATTTTCATTAATCCTTGATTTTCTGCCGAATACTGGTATTTTACAGATGATTATGAATTTGCGTGACCTTATTTGTTGTTTCCAATACAACTTTCAGATTATGATAATTGGACTTACCAATCTATTGTCCTAACAATAGATTGTTTAACATTCCATCTATACAAGGTCTCCAAAGGAGCAGCCTTGATGCTTATATATCAACTATTATAGAAAAGCTTATCTTAAGGTGAGATGGTTATTCCAACCACTGCTTAACTAATCTCAAAGAATAGCTAATCCTTACAGCTAATCGAACCAATCGACGATCCTGGGCAGGTAATAGCGATTCTTAATTGTTGCCTAAATAGGGTTGCGGTAATCAATGCATAAGCAAGATGATCCGTCTTTCTTATTTATATAAATCGGAGTTCTTAGAACTTTGGATTTTGGCTTTATGAAACCTTCTCTAAAAACTTATCGATTTGGCTCTCAATTCTTCCTATTCCGTTGGTACTAACAGCTATAAGGCTTTTACAATAATTGCAGCCCTAAGCGGGATGTTTGTTCTAACATCCTCTTGCGTCTCAAGAGGTAAACTTGGTAATTCTTATAAAGAAGATAATTATGTCACACAGAGATGTCAGAGATTTCCGTATTCTCAGGCTTTGGCTCATCTATCGATGTCGGTGTCAGATAATGACACATTCTCTTTACAATTGCAAAGATGCTCTAAGTAGAGATACTTATAAGGACATTTTATATTGGATATCTTCTTTGAATACTACTAGTCGACTTTAGTACGCTATGACCATTGGGATATCTCAGGGGTTCCATGCATTATACCTCCATACTGATCAGGCATGGAAGCAATCTATGGGACACACTAAGATACGCCAATCCTCATATGGCACTTTTATCAAACATAGTTTGGCATTCGCAGGCGATAGAAAACAATGAGAAAAATAATAAAATAAAATAAAATAATATATATTGTCGTACTCCTTCTGGGGAAGAGTACTCCAGATTCTGATGAAGGGATTATCTTCGAGGATGGAAAAAATGGTGATTATAGATTCCATTGGTAAGCTATACCTTACATTTAATATCTGGAGTTCTTATGAATGTAATCAAGAGTTTGCTAAGCTTATGGTTTGCTAAAGGTTTATTATCCCTTGCATTAATGTAAAATACTTAGCAGACACTATCAATGCTAATTGGTAAGGGACATACCTAATGCTATTATCGATGTGCACTGTCTCTGGCATTCAACCGGTAGTCCAGGTGTTTCCTTTCTTATCCTTCCCAGACTTAGCTGCTCCTTTCTTGGCAGCCTTAGGGCAATTAGAACTGATGTGCCCCTTTTCGCCACAGCTGAAACAGTTTGCATCCTTTATGTCCCTACATTCATGGGACTGGTGGCCAGCTCTTTTACAGATGCCACATTGCTTTATCTTTTGGTTTAATCGACACTGTCCCCAATGTATTCTTTTGCAGGTTTTGCATGTAGGCTTTTTCTTGGAATCCTGTTGGTTATTGTTGAACTCGGATTTGCTCTTCTTAGGATTCTGAGAGTTATCCTCCTCCCTTTGTCTTTTCTCATTAGTTTCATTCCTGATCGACTTTTGTCTCACTATATCTAGAGTGAGAGACAATGATAGATCTACAGCTGATCTGTAGTTGATTGGCCTTGACGCCTTAACATTCCCTTTTATTTCTGGTGCCAAACCACCGATGAAACGCGCAATGCGTTTTGGTTCTGGGGTAATTAAATAGGGTACCAGTCTAGATAGGGAGTTGAAGTCGGTAACATATTGCTGACAATTTAGGTTTTTCATTGTGAGAGTCAGAAAATCTGTCTCCACCTTTTCCACTTCGTGTTGTGGACAATAGTTCTCTTTGATTAGGTCCACAAACTTGGACCATCCCATATTGTATAGGGGAATTTTCCCCATGGACTGCATCATGGCCCTCCACCATACAAGAGCCTCTCCCTTAAAAGATTGTGAAACAAATTTTACTACGTCCTTATCAGCACAATCGCTAATGTCCACAATAGTTTCCATTTCCTCAAGCCATTCCATAGCATCAATTGCTCCTTTTTCGCCTTTGAAATTTCTGGGTTTGCATGAGACGAAATATTTGTAGGTGCACCCGCCTTCAGTTGAACGGGGCTTATCATAGAGTACTAACTCCTGAGGTTCACTCTTTTCATCTGAAGAGTGAACGGAGCTCTCCTTACGAGCTGATGTATGTGTTTCCGTATGGACCTTTGAGTGAGTGACACTTGGTTCCTTTTTGTTCTCAAGGATCTTATCCACAACTTCACTAATTGCTGCGCTAATCAAGGTCTGAAGAGTAGTGCCATTAACATTTATATTTATATTTGCATCCTTGTTTTTAGCCGCAGTACTGCTGTGTGCTTCGTCGGAAACCTCCATTCTGGAGCTTTGGTACTCAACACCAAAAATAACATATGCTTAGATACAAACTATTATGGAATCATCGTAATGGATGATTTATAAGCCATGGTATTATTAAACCATAATGGCTGTTAGGTTTTTAACTTCATTATAGTATGCTACTAGAAAGTACGTCAACTATATTTAGCCTAGGTAAAAAAGGACCATCAATCATGTTTATGGTTTGGACCGAGTCCATTACCTTTTGACAGGGGCTCACAATGTCACAACTGTCCTTGTCATAACGACAATCTTTAGATAGTTGGAAAGCTTGTCACGAAGGACATTAATAATCATAGGCACGAAGGCCTTGTCACAAAGAACATATAGGATATGGCACTTAAGGCATTAATATATAAGCCGCAATCTTATTGGATCAGAGATCTTAAGGTTCGAACATAGTTCTTCACCTTTGGACAGAGAGTCAAAGACTACAGCCGTCATCTCTTTGGAGTTAATTTATTTTGCCACAAAGGCTGGTCAATGGACATCCTTCCGACTAACTGGATGAGTGTGAACTTCAGAGGAGTCAGCCGTGGTGAAGCTTTGAAGGCTACTATCCAAGTAGTAATAATTTGGATTATTGCCCACATAATTACCAACTTATAACTACCTTCAATTTGACTAATCACTGGACCATTAATGATTAATCGCTAAGTCAACCGTTAATTACGACGGTTTGACTTTTAAGCTAAAACTAAATAAAAACTCAACTAAGAAAGGTTAAGCATACTTACCAAAGTCTAATGCACTATTAGAGATGGCTTGGGTCTGCTCTTATGCTCCAGGAAGCTCCAAGAAAGCAGATGGAATGAATGATCACAAAGTTGCAACCAAAGGGCCTTTTTATAGTGATTTTGATCCATTAAGATCATGACAAATCATGCTATACAGGATCCCTGATGATTAACAAGTGTCCCTAAGGCCTAAGAAATAGTTTAGGCGGCTCTTGGAAGTGTTAAAGGGCAATACAAGTCGCTTACATGGGCTGAACAACCATTTAAACGAGTTTCTGCATCTGGGCACTGCTTACGGACCGTAAGGGTCCAGCCTTACGGTCCGTAAGGACCTGGTCAGCAAAACAGAACTTTCAAAAAATGACACATTTGGCCCCTGAACTTCCAAACTTGATTTTTAACATGGTTTCTTGCACTTGTAACCCCCAAACTTGACTTTTAAGGACTCCAAGTCATAAACCAACTTTGTTAGGTTCCCGGTTATTCATATGATCACCGAAAAGTCTTAAATTTCAACGTTGACGCTTTTAACCCCTCGTATACGAATTTTATCATAACTTTCTCATACGATAATGAAACTTGGTGAAATTTTTATCACTTACTCTAGTGAGTATAATTAATCATTACAAAGCTTCGGGTTCGCTAAAAGGTCACTCAGAGGTATACTTTAAACATGTTGACACATTTAACCCCTGTAGTTTGGAATTCCTCACTTTCCTTCACAATTAGCTTCGTATGATCCATGATTTATCCATTTAAGGGTATAAACATCGTGTAGGGTTATTGTAAAGTATATTTTATCCATTGTTGACTTTTTAAACCCTCATATTCACATACTTTCGTTGTTTGTCAACTTTAGTCCCTCTAGAGTATTCTTTTACACGTTTAAAGTTTATGACACGTGTCAATACTTTATTGGACATGAATTTTGAGAGGTGTTACAACGGCGGGGCAATAACTAGACCACAACAGATGTGGTTAAAGAAAGAGAGAGAGAGGGGAAGTTTAGAGAGAGAAAGAGAGTGCATAATTTCTTTTATTTGTTTATAAATTTTTTACACAATAGCCCCTTAATATAACTTGTTTTACGTAATAGTCTCTGAAAGAGATAAAATGACAAGAATGCTCTCATGTGCAAGGCACATGACCATATTTAACCAAAAAATCTGACCGAGTTAGGGTTAAAAGACATAACGTGCAGGATTTTAAAACTTTAAGGACAAAACAGTCAATTTTGAAGTTAAAGGACACCGCCTGTAATTTGGTATATATATAAAGGAACACACTTGTAATTTACTTTAAATATAAATAAATTAACAATCGATATTAATGTTTTCTCACGTCATCTAATAGATTAAATCCAAAAACCCGATAAAAATTATGTTAGTTTTTAATAAAACTAGGTTTATACCCCTGCGCGCGTTGCGGCGCGCTAAGGCACTCCGATGAAGGTTTTCATGTTTCCAAACTGGTGGGACTCGAATAAAAACAAAAAAATTCAGTTGAGAACATTCAAAATCTTAAGGATGTTCGTGTCCACTATTTTAATATAGACCAAGCATAACCAAATCATCAATCCAAGTGCAACCAACACCTTAATAAAAAATATATACAAAAGTATATTGTAAAAACATACAGTGCTCATAAAATTGAACATGTCCATACAATCTCATCATTCAGAAGAAAAGAAGAATATCTTTCTCACAACTCTTGAATATTAGAAACAACCAAATTTAACACCAACTTCGATGTCAATTATAAATGTGATTAACAATCGTCATCCAGAGCAGGTTGGTTTGCAGCCACTGCAAGCTCGGTTTCATGTCTTCAAAACACACAATGATGCGTCATAAACCAAATAACCAACAACCCATAAATGATATAGTCCAAAAGCAAAACTTACTGCTGAGCAACCATGCCAATTTGAACTCTGGTGGAGCAATCGCAGTAAACTGGACAAAGTGTAAATTTGCATCCCTAATAATCAACAAAAACTAACATCAAAATCCCATATATTAACATATAACTGAAAGCTTAGTCTAGAATGCAATTAGTAGTTACCCAGCAAGTTTCCTGGCAAGGTAGAGGAAAGGCTTCTTGAAGTTGTAGTTTTGGTGAAAAGTAAACGACGCCATCCACCGCCACCTCTGCCGCCATGCCCACACCGCCGCAACCCCCATTTGAATAGTTTCCCAAACCAAAACCATTTTGACAACCTAAATTTGAAACGGTTATCATGTCTTGCTATTCCACAGTAACATTCATTGCCCTATGTATCTGAATATTAGTACCAAGTTTAACAAGTTAAGCAAATTAGAACGTTGAAGCGAGACCAAACATTTCAGTTTAGGTTCGGTTAGGGCTCAAAACTAAAAAGAACCGCCTCTTCCAATCATGGTATATGTATTTCAAATTTGTTTATAACAACAGGAACGGAGGGAGGAAGTATGAACAAAGCAATTACTCGTAATAAAGTGTAGTTTGGTTTCTAAAATGAGCAATAAGGTGTTAGTTTCTAGCTTATGCATGATTTCAAGTTGGTTGCTAAAATTAGAAAAAAAATGCAAAGTTCGCATATATTTCATGTAGTTTGTCCTTTTTCTTAATAAAAAGTTATCATAACACAGTGCAACTAACACAAACATAACTATATTACCTTGAGGATAGTCGGTCTAGATAAGTATCATGACTTACTGGAAGCCGACTGTAAGCATAATTTAGTCACATGATGTACGCAGTTATAAACAAAAACATACATTTTTTTATTTAATATATAAAACAAAGTTACAGTAACTCGTCGTCAAGCACATCTACACTTGCATCAATATCTAGACCCCTTTTAGAGGCAGCACAGCAAGTTGTCATTCGAATAACATTCTTGTCTTGTTTCATTGTCCATCCATCAACTCTTTCTTTCTGGGCCGATTACCTAATCATGTGGATCTTAATAAAAACACTTCGGTTCAAAACGGATCAATAAGAGAAAAAGGGTTCTTTTGATTCGGGGAAGAATTTCGTGATAAAAACACTTCAATCCAGAATAACTCAACTACTTTCATTGGATTGGGCGGCATGCTGGGTCAAAGCGAGCCTAGGTCAAAGCGGATCAAAGCACCCGTAATAAAAACACTTCGGGTCAAAACGGATCGATTAGAAAAAAGGTGGTTTTGGTTCGGGTCAGAAACAGGCGCACACGTCATCCTTCGGCGGTCTGGCTACTGCGGTTGTGACCAGCCAGCCGTCACTGTCTACTGCACCAGGTTTTTTTTTTACCTTTTCCAAAATGTTCTTATCTGGCTGGTAGGTGTTTTATATATTGCATCGCATCTCAATGATTATAGGTAGCTGCCTGTAACAGAACCCCTTTATAAAAAAAATTCTATAACACAACCCCACGCGCCTTCGTCACACCGCCGTGTGTTCCATGCTCTCTGCACCTTTCTCGTTCACTTTTCATGACACAAATATCCGAAATTATACACACATCTCACTTGAGCTCGTCATTCAAGATCTGCAACTAATTTCTCCTTCAAATTCTTCCTGTTTGACTTTCAATGATCATCATTCACTTACTCTCTGTGTGTTTTGCTTCTGTTAATACATGCATAGTGTGTTGTGGTAATTGGCACCATTTAGAAGACGATTAGCAACACTGGACGACACCGATCAATAACAATTTGCGGGGTAGTGGAAACATAAACTTCTACTTGGCGCCCTTGCCCGCGACGCCGGTTGGACCATTGAACGGTACCTAGGGGTGCAAAACGGGTTGTGTTTGCGGGTTGACGGGTTCAACCCGACCCGAACCCGGAAATTTTAGACGAACCCGAAAATTGTGCCATAGATATCAACTCGAACCCGACCCGAATATTCGCATACTAACCCGAACCCGACCCGTTCAACCCGATTTTTTTATTTTTTATTTTTTTCAGCAAATTAATATATTAAAATTAACACTACTACAAAAAAAAACACAAATTTATATAATAAAATTACATTAAAATCATAAAAGTTTACGTCAACTTCCATTTTTAAGTTATTTTTATAGCATAAATACACACCCAATTTAATTTATGACATAAAACATATTTTAAATTTTAAAAAATATAATAAAATAGAAATGGGTTAAACGGGTTAACCCACTAACCCGACTGGGTTGACCCGAACCTGACCCGTTTAGCTAAACGGGTTCGTGAGTTCAACCTGAAACTGACCCGAAACACATATGTTGGTTTACGGGTCAAAACCGAATCAAGTTCTAAACTAAAACACAACCAAACTAATCCATTTTCCAAATAGTCACACATATATGAGTCCGCCTCCTACATGTTTATTTTGAAAAGTCAACGAACAAACATACCTGGCTAGATATATAGGCATAGTTGGCAAGTCCCCTGCTCTAGCATCGTTGTAGCTGTCACGATCCTGAAATCCTCACCCGATTTGATGATGTCAAGTATGGCTCGTGGTGTATATTGTAAAATTAGTCATATTAAACAAAACTAATGATTGTATATTTGTAGTCAGTCTTAAGTCAAATGTCATGCTTTTCTAATAATTCATTATATCTATGCAAACAACCCACTGCTATTGCCAAAATAAAATGAAGAAACACTTCTTTACAAGTAGTTCAGGATATGCTCTATTTGTAAGAGATAAAATAAATAATAAATAACATGTCAAAACTCAAAATCCGCCCAAAGGTGTGTTTTTAATGCTTAACCTCCACTTGAATCGTTTTATTCAAAATATTAGCTTGCTATTGGAGTAATATATATTGATCATCAAAACAAAAAAAAATCCATTCAACTTGGCCCGTTTAGATCTAAACAAAAAAGTACATCTTTTGACCCGTTACCCAGCCCATCCCTTTCCCCAACTCTGACCAAATATTTATAGGTGTTCACATTTCTATAGTTTTTTTTCAAAACGATTTGCTACAACAAATTGTAACTTCTTTTCTTTTCTTTTGGATTTTCACAAGAAACCAATAAAGTAGTTAAAAAAGTTGATCACGCCGCCAGCAAAAAGATGCAAAGTTAGGAAACAACCTGATTCTCTCCGGATCTTTAATGATCTCCCACACAAACCCACGGTAAAGCGTTTGGTGAATATATGCCTACAATACACACATACATATAACATATATTTATTTCATCATCGCCTCATGTACCATAATGGGATTCGGTTGAACATTTCTAACAGCTAAGTTTATTGAACATGATGTAACCCAAATACTAAGCTCCAAACAACATTTAAGAACTCATGAGGCTCAGAGAATGCAAAAGGATCAAGCCACCATGGCTGCAATAGGGGTTGCAGGCGATAACCTACCATCCTCCACAGCTGCCACGCCATGGCGACATACTGACTTGATTTTAGGACTCAACATAGCCTCGTGTGTACCAGTGATAAATTTAGGGTTTGTTATTGTAAACCCTAAGAGGCGACACATGCATGCCCTATAACGAATGATTTAGGGCTTAGTATCAAAAATCCTAAAAGCCCTTCCTTATGGCCAACGGCCACACCAAATCTAGCCTTTTTAGGGTTTAGCAATGTAAACCTCAAAGACGCTCCAACTTCGCCATCATCGGAGCACCTTCCATAAGCCATCGACCTCAGGTTTACCATCGTACACCCAAACGGTCTTCCGTCATCACCATCATCGGACCATTTTCAGCACAAGATCAACAGAGAAATCCATCACCGTTACAGCGACAAAAGTGAAATATTGACAGAGATGAGATGATAAGAAAAGCCGGGCAAATAAAAGCTACAAAACAGGTGTCAAACTCTTCCATAACGTGGCAAGCCAGAGGACACCAATAGAGTGAAGTAGAAAGGCAAGGTAGGTGAATCACCTACCTGTTGGTTTATTAATAGATAATATATAGATATTAATATTAATAATTAATATTAATTAATTGTTTCTTTACGACAAGATCACAAACATGATTATTTTCCCTCCCAACAAGATAATTAGTTTATTTATTTTAGCACAACCAATTTGTTAATTTTGTTTTATGTTTACTCTAAGACGTATAGAGTATGACTTGTAAAATACCAAAATGTAAGACTGGACGGTAGGGCTGCAAACGAACCAAACGTTCGGCGAACAGTTCGTGAACCGTTCGGCGGGAAGTTCGTTTGTGTCGTTCGTTTATTAAACAAACGAACACGAACAAGAAATTTCGTTCGTTTAGTTAAATAAACAAACCTGAACAGAGGTCGTGTTCGTTCGTTTATGTTCGTGAACGTTCGGTAACGTATTCGATAGTTCATTAGTGTTTTTAATTTTTATATGTATTTAAATACCTCAAAATTCCGATAAATTAAATATATAATAAATGTCAGTGTATTATATATTCTGCTCATGAACGATTGATTGTGTTCATTTGTTTCCATTTGTGTTCATGAACATTAGTTTGTGCACATTTGTGTTCGTTAACGTTTGTTTTTGTTCGTTGCCTAAAATTAACAAACAAACACAAACGAACACGAACAAGTTTATTTCCTTAACAAACGAACACGAACATAAAATCTCATTCGATAAGTGTTCGTGAACGGTTCGTGAACACATACATTTCTTAACAAACGAACACGAAAAAGGTCTTGTTCGTGTTTGTTCGGTTCGTTTGCAGTCCAACTGGACGGTCACTACTAGAAAACATGGTTTTTGTCATGTAAATTTTGGTTACAAAATGGTAGCAATTTCCTTATTGTCACCAGTTTGCCACCGAAAATGCGGTGACAAAAACACCCGTGTCAATTGCCCTAATGCCACCAAATTGCCACCATTTTTATATTTTGCTACCTTATTTAACCACAAAAAAATTGGTCAAAATTATTTGCCACCGCTTCATGTTTGCTACGCTCCGCCTTATTTGCCACCGAGTTTGCCACCATTTAGCCACCGATATTGCCACCATTTAGCCCCATTTAGCCACCGATATTGCCACCATTTAGCCCCATTTAGCCACCGATATTGCCACCATTTAGAGACCGATATTGCCATCATTTAGCCACCATTTAGCCATCGGGTTTTGCACATTTTGATACCATTTAGCCACCTATATTGCCACCATTTAGCACACAATTTGCGAGTTTTGACCACTGATATTGCCACCATTTAGCCACCATTTTTTACACAATTGCAACCATTTGCTACCATTATTTGTTTTTAATTTAGATTTCTTTTTTCCCTGCTATTTTCATCAAAATTACATATTAATAAAACTACAGATAATATAAAAAAAGTCTAATAAAATCCTAAAATTATATAAAACATCTTGTTTTCAAAAGCATATAAAAAATTATATAAAACATCTTGTTTACAGCCGTAAATCATAATCAGTTGAAGCTACTACCAAACTGATTCCCTTAAACCTATTATTTCACCTCTATAATAATCACATAACAAAAATCATTTCCACTACATCCAAACAATCTCAAACAAACATTCTCTTCATGTAAAGTTCTACGAGCTCAATTCGATAAAAATCAAACAGATTTGGCTCAAAATTATGAATTTCATGCATATAGTTTTCAAAACTAAACACCTGTGACACATGAATACACATCAACTTAACATTATCAAAACCCCTATCTGATCAATCACGAACCCTATCATCATCTGAACATTCAATAATCCATAAAACAAACACTCAAAATCATGAAAAAAAGTTACCTGTGAAACAGAAGCACAAACAGAACCTCAATCCTGCAGCAGCAACTGGAAAATAAATAAAACGATTGTTAACCATCTATAGAAAAGACAAAAAAACTCAATTACACATGCAGAAGGTCGTAGAAACCAGAACTCTAAAATAATTGATATTCCAATACTATGTAGATGATTAATTCCACATCAATTGATATATTGAAGAAAAGAATTCCATCAAGGAGAAAAGGAAATTGCATTCAATTAGGGTTCTAGGGTCTCAATTGGAAATTTGCTTGTTGGAGTGGACCAAGATTATAATCAATTGTTAGATAATGCATATGATATATAAATAAGTCATAGGAACAAGAATCATACCTGCTACAGAAGTTCCAGTTCTTCGATTCAGAGTTTGATGGAATGAAGTATAAGGGTACGTACGTAGTTTTATGCAAAACCCTAATTAGTGGAGAGGCCGGTTTTGTGAGTTAATTATGGATAATATATGGCGCCCTAAAAATAAAAATAATCCTGCTCAAATTTCACGGTCACTAATACGGTGGCAATTCAACCCTCAAATTAAATTTTAATGTTGCTACCGATCTCCCGGTCACAATTGCAAAAATCTGGCCCACCAATTTCGTTAGGCACGATTTTAAGGCCAAATATAAATAAGTTTCCCACGAATTTGTGATGTGAAATAAATGGTGGAAAAATTTGCAACCACTTAGCTACCATATCCTATAAGCACGCTTAATTTGCTAGATTGCTACCTTCTTTTTTTTCGGTAGCAAAACTTTGGTGACAATTGCCTAATTTTCTAGTAGTGGGTATGGGTACGTCCCTGGCATGGCGAGGCCTAGGATGTACAAAAAAACTGATTACGCAATCGAAACCGGTAAAAAAACCGAAACCGGTTATTGTAAAAACCGGTTTTTTTTATAACCGGTTCGGTTACAATCGGTTAGACCGGTTATAAATCGGTTACAATGTTTCTGGCCCAGTCCGGTTATAAAACCAATTTTAAAAAAAACCGGTTATTTATTCGATTAATTAAAAAAAACGGTTAAAAACCGGTTAACCGGTAACGAATATATAAAAACCGGTTAAAACCTTTTGGCTAGTCGTGGAAAGTGTTCGCCTTACCACCCATTGGGTTGGGAAGCTATTGAAACTGTTACACAAGTGCTTCAAGTTTTCAAAACATCAACAAAGACTTTATCGGGGGTTTATTATCCAACAAGTTCATTGGTACTTCACAATTTGTTTAAAATGTGTTTGAAAGTAAACGAGTTGTCGGTTAGAGGTAGACCATATTGTGACATGGCGGATACAATGAAGGAAAATCAATTTCCGATCTTAGCCACAATGGCCCGAGATTTACTAACGGTCCAAGCTTCCACGGTAGCTTCGGAAAGTGCTTTTCTATTAGTGTGTGACAACCCTCACTAAACCAGGTATCCGTACGACTTAATTAACAATTAATTACTGCTTAATTACTGTGCTTGTTTGGAATTACTAATGAACTGCTACCTGATTACTGATACATGTACTTACTTGCATCATACTTTACTTACCGTCACTACATTATTTACATGCTGAACCTTAGTGACAAACATGATGCACAAAAAGCACAGTAGCACTATAAACGGATAACCTATTGAACATGCTGATAAAGCCAGCATCAGGCAGACACTGCCTCTAAGGCCTGTATGAGCCAGAAATATTTTACTACACTAGTGGTGAGTGTAGGGATACAAGGGTTGTAGAACTGCGTCTCTAGGAATAAGTTACAATGACTGGATGTGCCTAAAACGTGCTCTAAGCACAAAAACTCAGCACTTTAATAAACAATTCAGCTTTTAGCTAACTAATAAAGTGCCAAAACATGAGGAAATATTCCTGACACTTTGGAGGAATAATTTGTGTCACTAAAAATAATTATAACGACACTTTAAAGCTTTGTTAAGCACTTTAACGGATTACTATCCAGCCGAACAACCGAACTATACCCGGAACATGAAAATATTGTTAATAACATTATTTACCTTATTCTGAGCCGGTTAGGGTCCCTGAATACCCTAACACCCGCTTTAAAGCACAACACACCACTAACCGGGTTAATCCCTAAACTTAACCATATTAACCTAACTAATGTCTAACTAATTGGTTGGAAGTAAACTAGTACCCCCCCCCCCCTTTACAAACCGTCCCCAAGAGGGGGGGACACCCTTGTCCTTTTGATGATTATTTTAATCCCTTGTGCTTAGTATCTAGATAGCACATGATCCATTGGTTAATTAACTTGAGATTTGCCTATAAGTTCAAAGCTTAGCATAACATGTTCATTACACACACTTGACAACTTCACACACTCCCTCTCTCTCTCTCAAAGGCTTCGGCCGAACACCCCCTTGAACACACCACCACTTTTCAATTTCGATCACCTAATTCCAAGTTCATACAAGTGATAAGGATCGCGTATAAGGAACCTTGGTGCAATCGGAAGGCGAAGGACCTCACTCTCTTGCTTTTAACCACCCGACTTTCGTCTAGATTCTTCCCTAGCCTCGAGCTAGTAGTAAGTTGCTTGAATCACCTTCTCGAACTATTTTAAGATGGTTAATATGATATGTAACGGTTAAAAGTCGCAAACATACAAGATGAAGCATAAAAGTCTACCAAAAACACTAAAAGTGATGGTTAAAAGCTCATATGTTGTGTAAAACCTGTAGTAATTGATTTGTGTGATTATTTGGACCCGATCTATGTTGTGGTAGCTCGGATCGTCATTTAACCCGGGTTGGTCATGATCATGGATCATGACATAAGGTTGTTTTGGAAGTAACAAGGGTTAAAGGACGAAACTCTACCACACACAAATCATGAACTGGTGTAAAAGCGACTTTGCTTGTGAAATAGTATTTAAAACTAGTAGATCTACGTATCTACAAGCGGTATTTTCAAAGAACCAAGTATCAAAGAAATCATGTTTTCTAAAGACGGATCTTACACTAACCCGAATGGTCTTTAGAACACACAAGTGTGTAAACACTTGTGTAGCACAAAGTTTCGACAAAATAACTATTTTTGTAAAGGTTAACAAGAAGTTGTAAAGATGGAATTTCTTTAAAAACGAGATTTTCATGAAACCGGAATGATTTATATAAAGATCCACTAAAAGTAATGGGATTTACTTCATAGTTTTGAAAAACTACAAGTTCATGAGATTCTTGCGAATTACATATTTATTTACTAGTTTGTTGTTTGGATATTGTTTTGGTTAAATAAGAAAAATGGTTGATTTGATTTATAAAAGAAAATGATACGCTTGAAAGCGTGGCCACCTCCAGTTACAGAGGAAACTCTGGCGAAATTTTTCCAAAGGCCTAACACTTAGAAATATTTCCACCACAAGTGTTAGAAATACATTTTGACTTGTTTTCAAATTATAGATTTCGCCACGACTTTATTTACAAAACATCAGAGGTGGGATTTCACAAAATGAAACGTGATAAATATATGTATTTAGTAAATATATTTTTCACAACATCACTTGTGTAAATGTTTATGATTATTTTGTGAACTACGTAAATATTATTTTAGAGTAAAAATAATATTACTAAGTATTATTTTGGGAAAATTACATGTATTAAAATATAATATTTTTGGGAAGAATATTTATATTTTGGAATTAGAAATAAAATATATTAAGTGAGACTTAATAGTGTAATTCGAATGTTACGAACACACATGTATTAAATCCCCCATCCTTGGGAAGGAAAAATAATTACCAAGTATACAGAATATAAACACGAAATAGTTGTCTAACTATTTCCCAAAAACTTAAACATTAAAGCTAAGGCACGGCCGTCCGTCTAATAGAATTAGTACGTGTAGGTCGTCACACAGCTGCTTGATTTGGAGGTATACTTGGTAGAGACGCACCACTGTGAGTTCATGTCCCCCTTTTCTCTTAACTGTTTTCAGTTTTCTAAACTACGGGGGTGAAATACATGTTACATACTGCTACGGAAAATTACGAATGGTATGGTCAGCTAAGGAAGGAACTGTTAGGTTATGTGATTGGGTAGGTGAAATCTTAAGAACATTAGTCCTCGTAATACGATCGAGGGATACAAGTGATAGGCCTATTTGAGCATAAGAAACCCCACCCATGCGCCCTAAGGTTGGACCATGTGGTGACCTTGTCTTAACACCACCCATGCGCCCTAAGGTTGGACCATGTGGTGACCTTGTCTTAACACCACCCATGCGCCCTAAGGTTGGACCATGTGGTGACCTTGTCTTAACACCACCCATGCGCCCTAAGGTTGGACCATGTGGTGACCTTGTCCTATCCCCTCCCATGCGCCCGCAGGTTGGACCATGTGGTTACACATTAACTGATATGTTTCCTTATTTGCTTTCATACCAGAGTTTACAAAACCTTCATACTTACAATGATTATAAAGGTTTATTTGCGCGCTCATACTAAACACATGAACTCGCTCAACATTTTTTTGTTGATTTTTCAACTTACATGTATTTCAGGGAATTAAAGGATCTGGCGCGGTATGACACGTTTTCCCGCTGCACTAGTTACGAGGTCATCCGGGTTTGGGGAATGTGACTCTTTCCTGGACAAGTCACAGTCCTTAAACTGTGTTTATGTCATGTTGATGTTTGTGTTTGTTAAGACAATGTTGTTGTATTTGGTTTTTAAAACTTAAATAAATGGATGATCTTGCATGGTTTTATTTCATATAGCTTTGTTATGGTTAAGCTATGGTATTAAGAAGTCACACCAAATTAACCACGCTTCCGCAATGCCAGGGTGTGACAGCTTGGTATCAGAGCTCTGATCATAGCGAACTAGGATTCTTTCTCGAGTCTAGACTATGATCACTAGGGCTCTCACGAAAACATTTTTACTGCATACCACTCAAGTCCAGATCCAAAACTTTTTACAAACAAATGTTGAGCACATTTATTTATTATTTATAGGCTCAGTCTTGGAGGCTGAGGCTCGGTCTTGGAGGCCGAGGCTCGGTCTGGGAGATCGAGGTAGTTGGCTAGTGGGACTAGGAGAATTGGCTAGTGGGACTAGGAGAATTGGCTAGTGGGACTAGGAAGAGCAGTCTGAGAGGCTGGGAGGCTAGTGGGACTAGGAGAATTATTTGATTGCTTACTTGGTGACTAATATGTTAATATGATTATATGATTGATTGTTATACGTATGTGTGTTGGTGTTACAAACATCATGCCTTCATCATGTACTAGAAAGACGGACATTACGAATCCCATGGCCATAGTATCAGACGACATAGTTTCATCGGAGCACGAGGTGTACATTTCCGATACTACCGGCACAGACAATGACGACTTTCAGCCCTTTGCGCTGCCTGATGTCGTAGCAGAGCCTGCTGATGGCCATCTTGTTGGGAATTTGCCACTCGCGGTGATCCCTGCTCCTGTGCCCTTGCCGCTTCTCCCGTTGTTGATATGCCCCCCGACGTGGTCTCTGACGACGATAACGATCTATTAGAGGAGGACCCATTTGAGGGCGAGGCCCTATTGCTGTTGGTGATAGCCTGCTGCTTGCTGACGCTTCTGCAAGAAGAGGCTTATGCCCATTCACCTGTCCCAGACCCATTTGAGTCTGTGGCGTCCGCATCTTTACATACACCGGGAGAGCAACATCACTCACACGACGCCGGCCCCGATATGGCGTCATCAGCTGCACCAGTTCTCGCGCACAGCTTTGAGTTTGATCACGATATTTTAAGATAATCCTGTTCTTCCACCTGGTTTTGATCCAGACCATGACATTGAGTACATACACTTAGACCAGCCCTTGGAGGATCCTGTAGCCCCTGTGTTTGTTGATCCAGCTAACTTTGAAATAAAGTTTGTTGATCTGGAGCCGGCCATGGCCCCTGAGCCAGGCGTTGCTCCTGGCCCCGCATTAGAGCATGACACTGTTCATGCCGATGCACCTGCTATTGCTCCTTAATTGATCATCTGCATGGACGAGAGAAAATTGGGGTAACAATTTATTATTACGGGGGCCCACGTAATAATGACTTGTAGTGCGCAGAAATCCTGGTGGACTCTGCGGGTCAAGCTAGTGAAAACCAATGTAGCAGGAAATAAGGCGTTGTAGCCTCGAATAAGCCAAATTGGCAAGCCTATGTGAAGGCTCAGAAATTATTTCCTCGCTCATACACCGAGTATATTTTGGTGAGTACACGATGGCTTATGGTGCCATATATCTCATAGACAATTGAAACGTTGTCTAACCCGCTTCATACCACTTCGACAGAAGAGATTGTCACCCAGACGTGACACAAACACCAGTACATTGCCACGGACAGAAGCCGAGCTGCAAAAGCGCATCTCACAGGCAACTGCACGACGTAAAGCCCTCCACTCTAAGCACAGCAATGGCACTACTGGAAATAACCCTCCAACTGGCTGCACCTATAAGCAGTTCTTGAACTGAAAGCTTTTGAACTTTGACGAAACGGGAGGCACCGTGGCACTTGTTCGTTGGTCCAAAAAGACTAACTCCATCCTAAGAATGAGTAGCTGTTCGCCCCAACGGAGTGTTACCTATATCTCGAGGTTATTTCTAGATGGCACACTCTCATAATGGAACCTCCAGGTTCAGACCCTTGGTACAAGATACTGCTAATGCACTGAGCTGGGATGAGCTCAAAGGAATGATGGAGAAGAAATACAATTCTAGGGCTGGAAACCAGAAGCGTGAGGTAGAGTTCCGGAATTGAAAATGGACGGACCAGAGATTCCTGAATACATCCAGCAATCTCACGACATGTCTAGGGTCGTCCCCTACTTGGTCAAACCGGAGTTCAAAAGGATGGAACGATTTATTTGGGGACTTGCACCCCAGATCAGGGGCATGGTTACTACCTCGAAGCCCTCAACCATTGCAGAGGCTATCAATATGGGTGATTGATTTATAACATGAGATGTTATGTGTTGATATTGTTGTATACTTACGTACACTTTACTTACTATGACCTGACCCATACGATCATCATTTAGAAGATGCCTCCAAGACGGGATGTACGCATACCCACCAACGAGGCGGAACTTCAGGGAATCATTGCTGCAGTCATCGCACAATACGAGGCCCATCACTCCGAGCGCAACGGAGGTACCTCAGGAAATAACCCACCCAACGGCTGCACCTACAAGCAGTTCTTAGGCTGCCAGCCCCTACATTTCGACGGCACTGGGGGTGCCGTAGCCTTCGTACGCTGGATTGAGAAGACGGACACTGTTTTGCGTGCGAGCAAATGCGCCCCAAGAGATCAGGTCACGTACATTTCCGGGCTGTTCCGAGATGGGGCTCTGTCATGGTGGAAACTTCAGGTTCAGACAATGGGCGAGGCTGCTGCGTATGCTCTATCATGGGACGAGCTGAAAGAGCTAATGCATAAAAAGTACTATTCGAGAACAGAAAGCCAGAAGGTAGAAACTGAGTTCTGGAACTTGAAGATGGAGGGTCCAAAAATAGCTGAGTATGTGGAGAAGTTCCAAGTTCTATCGCGTATCGTTCCTTACATGGTAGATCCGGAGTTTAAGAGGATTGAGCGTTTCATTTGGGGATTGGCACCCCAAATCATGAGCATGGTAACGACATCAAAGCCTGCAACGATCACTGAGGCCATCAATCTAAGTGTAGCCCTGACGGAAGAGGCAATCAGGATGAACAAATTTTCAACCTCTGAGGAGAAGAAGGTGACTCATGTAGAGTCATTTGGGGACAACAAGAGGAAGTTGGCAAATTTCAAACAGGGTACCCAGTCGAGTAGCAACGACAAGGCCAAAAAGAGAAAAGAGTACACGGGTATCCTACCAAAGTGCGACAACTGTCGACGTCACCATAACGGGCGGTGTAGATATGGAAAATGTGGTAAGGTGGGACATGTCAAGGAAACGTGTCGGCAAGGTACTAAACATGGAAATAGAGGTCAAGATGGTAGCGGAAATCGCGGAGGAAATAACAACGACAACAACTATCAAGGCAGGGATGGTGACGATCAAGGCTGTGGCCAAGCATGTTTTAATTGCGGTGATGTGGGGCATTTCAGGAAGTATTGCCCTAAGAACACTCAGGCACGTGGATGAAAGCTCAACAGCGGGGATAGAATCCAAGCGCGGATATCGGTACGTCTCATAATAGTCAATGTTATGCTCTATTTGACAGTATTGTCAAATTTTAGCTTCAGAAAATATAGTTGTTTTAGTAGCAAGTAACCTAGATACCCAGTTCTCGATAGAACAAAGCCTAACGGAAGCTTCGATGTGATAATTGGGATGGACTGGTTGTCGAACAACCCGGTGGAGATTGTCATCCGCGCCCCGACGACGAACGGAGAAATGATTGTGATTCATGGAGCAGGATACGCTCCTACGGATTATCAGGCAAAGAAGACACAAAAATTTTCGCACAAAGGACGTGTTGCATTCTTGGCTCATGTCGTGGAAAAAGAAGCCGAAGAACCAAAACTCGAAGATATCCCTGTGATTGGAGAATACCCCGAAGTCTTCCTCGAAGACTTGCCGGAATCGTCTCCTCAACGATTAGTCGAATCCCGCGGCGATTTAATTCCAGGCACTGCACCCGTAGTCGATGCATCGTAGCGACTTACATTTTCGGAAATGCAAGGATTGACAGAGAAGTTTTAGCAATGGATAGAGAAGGAAGATAATAGACCAAAATTCCCTTTTGGGGTAACCCCATTACTACTCGTCAAAAAGAAGGATGATGATTTTCAAATAAACATCAACTACCGGGAGCTGAACAAGCTGACGATCAAGAATAGACACCCTCTGCCAAGGATTGATGATCTATTCGACCAACTGCAAGGTTCAAGCTTTTATTCAAAGATCGACCTTCGATCTGGATACCATCAGTTAAGGATACAAGAGGAGAGTATCCCAAAGACAGCCTTCAGAACTCGTTATGGACACTACGAGTTCCTTGTTATGCCGTTTGGTTTGACAAACGCACCTGCAGACTTTATGGACTTGATGAATAGAGTTTGCAAGCCGCACTTGGACAAGTTCGTAATTGTGTTTACCGACGACATCTTGATTTATTCAAGAACAAAGGCTGAGCACGAGCCGCATCTAAGAGCTATTTTGGAGCTGCTAAAGAAAGAACAGCTGTATGCCAAACTCTCTAAGTGAGAATTTTGGCTACGTGAGGTCCAATTTCTTGGACATGTGGTAAATGGAGATGGAATCCATGTGGATCCAACCAAGATCGAAGCGATTAAGAATTGGGAAACGCCAAAGACGCCAACCGAGATTCGACAATTCTTGGGTTTGGCTGGCTACTATCGAAGGTTCATTGAGGATTCTTCAAAAATCGCTCAACCTTTGACACTCCTCACGCAGAAGGATAAGAAGTTTGATTGGGGAATCAAACAGGAAGAAGCGTTCCAGATATTGAAGGATAAGCTCTGCAATGCGCCAATCTTAGTACTACCAGAAGATACAGATGATTTCGTGGTATACTGTGACGCCTCACGTCAAGGATTGGGTTGTGTGTTGATGCAACGCCAAAAGGTTATTGCTTACGCATCGCGTTAATTGAAAGTGCACGAAAAGCACTATACCACACATGATTTGGAACTGGGCGCAGTGGTTTTTGCATTAAAGATCTGGAGACACTACCTCTATGGTACAAAGTGTACAATTTTTACAGATCACAAGAGCCTACAACACATATTCAACCAGAAGGAGTTGAATATGAGACAAAGACGATGGGTTGAGTTGCTGAACGATTACGACTGCGAGATAAAGTATCATCCAGGGAAGGCGAATGTGGTCGCCGATGCCCTAAGTCGAAAGGAGAGGATCAAGCCCATAAGGGTTAGGGCTTTAGAAATGATTATCCGAACCGATCTTTCCTTGTGCATTCGTGCCGCGCAGAAAGAAGCTCTCAAGGAAGGAAACCTTGAAGAAGAATGCCTCCGTGGGATGGAGAAGCTACTGGTACCAAACGAGGAAGGAGCGTTATGTTTTGAGAAAAGGATTTGGGTTCCTCTGTTTGGTGGTTTAAGGAAGGTTATATTCGATGAAGCTCACAAATCACGGTACTCTATCCATCTAGGAGCGGATAAGATGTACCAAGACCTCAAGGATTACGATTGGTGGCCTAGGATGAAAGGCGGTGTTACTGTATATGTGAGCAAATGTTTAACATGCGCTAAGGTTAAAGCGGAATACCAGAAGCCTTCAGGACTTCTGCAACAACCTGAGATTCCCAAGTGGAAATGGGAACAAATCTCAATGGATTTTATTACAAAGTTGCCAAGAACGCCGAGAGGCCATGACACTATTTGGGTAATAGTGGACCGATTAACAAAGACAGCACACTTCTTACCTATCAGAGAGAAGGATAATACGAGCAAGTTGGCCGAAATTTACATGAGAGAGATCGTTACGCGCCATGGAGTACCTCTCTCAATCATCTCTGATAGAGACGGAAGGTTTGTGTCAAGGATATGGCAATCCTTCCAAGAAGCTTTTGGCTCACAATTAAATCTGAGCACTGCGTTTCATCCGCAAACTGACGGTCAAAGCGAGCGAACGATACAGACTTTGGAAGACATGCTGAGAGCGTGTGTTATGGATTTGGGCGGTAGCTGGGATAAGCATTTGCCTTTGGTCGAATTTTCATACAACAACAGCTACCACACCAGTATTGGTGTCGCGCCATTTGAAGCCCTTTACGGACGCAAGTGCCAATCACCCCTATGCTGGGCTGACGCAGGTGATAGGCAGCTCGCTGGTCCCGAGATCGTCCAATAGACGACAGACAAGATTGCGCAGATTCTAAAACGCATCGAAACAGCTCGCCACAGACAGAAAGCCTATGCGGATCCAAACCGGAAACACTTGGAATTCCAAGTTGGAGAAATGGTTTTATTAAAAGTTTCACCCTGGAAGGGTGTGGCACGCTTCGGAAAGCGTGGAAAGTTAAATCCGCGCTACATTGGTCCTTTCAGAATTTTGGAAAGAATAGGACTAGTAGCATACAAGCTGGACTTACCTACTGAACTCCATTCAGTTCACGATACATTTCATGTATCCAACCTGAAGAAAAGTCCAACTCAAGATACCATTGCTATTCCCATCGACGAGATTCATGTTGACGACACGCTCCACTTCGTTGAAGAACCGGTTGAGGTTACGGATTGGAAAGTAAACAAGACCCGCCGGAGCAGTGTCAAAGTTCGTTGGAATGCCAGACATAGTCCTGAATACACCTGGGAGCGTGAGGACCGGATGAAAGAGAAATACCCCCACTTATTTCCTAAGAACCCTGCATCTACAAGCAGAACTTAAAATTTCGGGACGAAATTTTTCTAACGGGGGGAGAATGTGACAACCCTCACTAAACCAGGTATCCGTACAACTTAATTAACAATTAATTACTGCTTAATTACTGTGCTTGTTTGGAATTACTAATGAACTGCTACCTGATTACTGATACATGTACTTACTTGCATCATACTTTACTTACCGTCACTACATTATTTACATGCTGAACCTTAGTGACAAACATGATGCACAAAAAGCACAGTAGCACTATAAACGGATAACCTATTGAACATGCTGATAAAGCCAGCATCAGGCAGACACTGCCTCTAAGGCCTGTATGAGCCAGAAATATTTTACTACACTAGTGGTGAGTGTAGGGATACAAGGGTTGTAGAACTGCGTCTCTAGGAATAAGTTACAATGACTGGATGTGCCTAAAATGTGCTCTAAGCACAAAAACTCAGCACTTTAATAAACAATTAAGCTTTTAGCTAACTAATAAAGTGCCAAAACATGAGGAAATATTCCTGACACTTTGGAGGAATAATTTGTGTCACTAAAAATAATTATAACGACACTTTAAAGCTTTGTTAAGCACTTTAACGGATTACTATCCAGCCGAACAACCGAACTATACCCGGAACATGAAAATATTGTTAATAACATTATTTACCTTATTCTGAGCCGGTTAGGGTCCCTGAATACCCTAACACCCGCTTTAAAGCACAACACACCACTAACCGGGTTAATCCCTAAACTTAACCATATTAACCTAACTAATGTCTAACTAATTGGTTGGAAGTAAACTAGTACCCCCCCCCCTTTACAAACCGTCCCCAAGAGGGGGGACACCCTTGTCCTTTTGATGATTATTTTAATCCCTTGTGCTTAGTATCTAGATAGCACATGATCCATTGGTTAATTAACTTGAGATTTGCCTATAAGTTCAAAGCTTAGCATAACATGTTCATTACACACACTTGACAACTTCACACACTCCCTCTCTCTCTCTCAAAGGCTTCGGCCGAACACCCCCTTGAACACACCACCACTTTTCAATTTCGATCACCTAATTCCAAGTTCATACAAGTGATAAGGATCGCGTATAAGGAACCTTGGTGCAATCGGAAGGCGAAGGACCTCACTCTCTTGCTTTTAACCACCCGACTTTCGTCTAGATTCTTCCCTAGCCTCGAGCTAGTAGTAAGTTGCTTGAATCACCTTCTCGAACTATTTTAAGATGGTTAATATGATATGTAACGGTTAAAAGTCGCAAACATACAAGATGAAGCATAAAAGTCTACCAAAAACACTAAAAGTGATGGTTAAAAGCTCATATGTTGTGTAAAACCTGTAGTAATTGATTTGTGTGATTATTTGGACCCGATCTATGTTGTGGTAGCTCGGATCGTCATTTAACCCGGGTTGGTCATGATCATGGATCATGACATAAGGTTGTTTTGGAAGTAACAAGGGTTAAAGGACGAAACTCTACCACACACAAATCATGAACTGGTGTAAAAGCGACTTTGCTTGTGAAATAGTATTTAAAACTAGTAGATCTACGTATCTACAAGCGGTATTTTCAAAGAACCAAGTATCAAAGAAATCATGTTTTCTAAAGACGGATCTTACACTAACCCGAATGGTCTTTAGAACACACAAGTGTGTAAACACTTGTGTAGCACAAAGTTTCGACAAAATAACTATTTTTGTAAAGGTTAACAAGAAGTTGTAAAGATGGAATTTCTTTAAAAACGAGATTTTCATGAAACCGGAATGATTTATATAAAGATCCACTAAAAGTAATGGGATTTACTTCATAGTTTTGAAAAACTACAAGTTCATGAGATTCTTGCGAATTACATATTTATTTACTAGTTTGTTGTTTGGATATTGTTTTGGTTAAATAAGAAAAATGGTTGATTTGATTTATAAAAGAAAATGATACGCTTGAAAGCGTGGCCACCTCCAGTTACAGAGGAAACTCTGGCGAAATTTTTCCAAAGGCCTAACACTTAGAAATATTTCCACCACAAGTGTTAGAAATACATTTTGACTTGTTTTCAAATTATAGATTTCGCCACGACTTTATTTACAAAACATCAGAGGTGGGATTTCACAAAATGAAACGTGATAAATATATGTATTTAGTAAATATATTTTTCACAACATCACTTGTGTAAATGTTTATGATTATTTTGTGAACTACGTAAATATTATTTTAGAGTAAAAATAATATTACTAAGTATTATTTTGGGAAAATTACATGTATTAAAATATAATATTTTTTGGAAGAATATTTATATTTTGGAATTAGAAATAAAATATATTAAGTGAGACTTAATAGTGTAATTCGAATGTTACGAACACACATGTATTAAATCCCCCATCCTTGGGAAGGAAAAATAATTACCAAGTATACAGAATATAAACACGAAATAGTTGTCTAACTATTTCCCAAAAACTTAAACATTAAAGCTAAGGCACGGCCGTCCGTCTAATAGAATTAGTACGTGTAGGTCGTCACACAGCTGCTTGATTTGGAGGTATACTTGGTAGAGACGCACCACTGTGAGTTCATGTCCCCCTTTTCTCTTAACTGTTTTCAGTTTTCTAAACTACGGGGGTGAAATACATGTTACATACTGCTACGGACAATTACGAATGGTATGGTCAGCTAAGGAAGGAACTGTTAGGTTATGTGATTGGGTAGGTGAAATCTTAAGAACATTAGTCCTCGTAGTACGATCGAGGGATACAAGTGATAGGCCTATTTGAGCATAACAAACCCCACCCATGCGCCCTAAGGTTGGACCATGTGGTGACCTTGTCTTAACACCACCCACGCGCCCTAAGGTTGGACCATGTGGTGACCTTGTCTTAACACCACCCATGCGCCCTAAGGTTGGACCATGTGGTGACCTTGTCCTATCCCCTCCCATGCGCCCGCAGGTTGGACCATGTGGTTACACATTAACTGATATGTTTCCTTATTTGCTTTCATACCAGAGTTTACAAAACCTTCATACTTACAATGATTATAAAGGTTTATTTGCGCGCTCATACTAAACACATTAACTCGCTCAACATTTTTTTGTTGATTTTTCAACTTACATGTATTTCAGGGAATTAAAGGATCTGGCGCGGTATGACACGTTTCCCGCTGCACTAGTTACGAGGTCATCCGGGTTTGGGGAATGTGGCTCTTTCCTGGACAAGTCACAGTCCTTAAACTGTGTTTATGTCATGTTGATGTTTGTGTTTGTTAAGACAATGTTGTTGTATTTGGTTTTTAAAACTTAATTAAATGGATGATCTTGCATGGTTTTATTTCATATAGCTTTGTTATGGTTAAGCTATGGTATTAAGAAGTCACACCAAATTAACCACGCTTCCGCAATGCCAGGGTGTGATATAGTGGTAGGGTGATTTCGATAAGGAGGACTCGACTAACACCTAAGGCGGTTGAGATGTCGATTTGCTTAAAAGATTACTTGGATGCGGCGGAGAGAGTTCAAGACAAACGTTCACTTGAGGAAGAATTAGATTACGAAGGATAAGTTTACGAGGACGTGGTCGAAGCCGAATTGACAACCCCAATGACCGACGAAGAAGCCGAATTAGATGAATTCCTACGCAATAGTTCGGGTTCGGGTTCGGCCGAAGAAGATTAAACGAGGCTTCTCAATATTGTAGTTCCACTAAAAAAATATATATGTTTTAGTGGACCTTCTTGCAGATTAATATTTTAAGTTTATGTAAAACCGTTTATCGTTTGGTACGTTTATCGTTTGTATTTTCATTATTATGTAAAACCGTTTGTTGCGAGACTTAATGAATGTTTTAACTTTCTATACTTTCATTGTTATGCTTTTATCTAAGAAATTGAATTTTAACAAAAAAAAAAAAAAAAAAAAAAACTGGTAGAACCAGCTAAAACAGTAGCCAAAACAGCAAACATAACATTCTGTAAACAATTCTGCACAACCGGTTTTTTACCGGTTTTTTTTCCCGGTTTTTATAAACCGGTTAACTTAAACATCAAAAACCGTTTTTTTTGTAAACCGGTTAGGACCAGTTAGGATCGGTTACAAATTGTCACCCTTAAAACCGGTTAAAAACCGTAACCGGTTAATGAAAAACCGGTTTTTTTTTTGGGCCCAAAAAAACCGGTCCGGTTAATAACCGGTTTCGGTTACTAAAAAAACCGGTTTGTACACCTCTAGCGAGGCCCGTCCACACCGTCCCCTTGGGGCCCGTCCCGTCGCCAACGTCGCCCACCCGACGGCCATGACGTTCCTCTCTCTTTCTTTATCCAACACACACACATTCATACACCTTGTATATATAAATGGGCTCATCACCCACATCCTAAGGCTGTCCCTTGGGGCTCATCCCCAAAACCCGATGACATGGTCGCCGACATGGTGGATCATCCCCAAATGACTAACCTTCTCCACACCCAATAGCCTAAATACCGGGTTGGTTCTAGTAAAATGAGCACCATAAAAAGAAGGTTAAATTCGTTTGGCTCGATAAGGTTCATTCGTAATAATAAAATTTGAGATAAATAAAAAATGCTATTTTATTATTTAGTAGTTTAATAAATCTCAAGATGAATTAAAACATACAAAAAAAAAACTAAACTAAACTTGAAGATGTCGTCTTTGGGATGATGTGGTGCTAGGCGACGACAGTTTGTAAGTTCAGTTCAGTGACGGTTGTGAGGATGGTAATTTGAATTTTGCGTTTGATCTTCTTAGTGTCGTATTTATGTTTTTCCTTTTTGTATATTGGTGATTGAGAATGTTGGTGGTGGTGGTGGTGGCGGCGACAAAGAAGATGAACGATAGGTACTAAATGCATTGTGTTGGTGGTGTTCGATGATAGTAACTAATTGAGTTGTTGCGGGATACTGAATCAACTATTAAACAACAAACATCTTTTTAAGTTGGTAAGTTTCGTATGTTGGACATTTGATCCGTTCTATAACTTTAATACACTCAAATGAATTCATTAAGCAAATAAAATTTACTCAAACAAAGGTAATTGTAGATTCCAATAACTTCGGATTACAGTGATATTGATTAATATATCACACAAATACCTATTGAATGGGTGCTTGGATTATAAACTATAAGAAAGGTGTAGAAAATGGCTGAATCTTGGAGCACACATCAAGTATCAATCAAAGATGATAAAACATCCCATGTAATAACAACTAACAAAGCCTGGATTCACGATTAAAACACTGATTATATTGATTGAAACAAAGGTGCACACGCTAGTATCAAGCTCTCATTCACTCTTTCACTACCTCCTACTTATTAAAACAATATTCAAAAGAAATAAATAAAAAATATAAAAAAGGAAAACGGATTACGTGTAAAAATGATTGGGTGGAAAAATGTTAACTTTACATGTGTTTTTTTATTGGCTCGCTCAATTAAAAAAAGGAAACTGTTAGGACCGGTTTTGACTCCGAAACGATTGCGAACCGAACGTGTGACGTGCGGAATCCGTACACGAACGTGACCGAACACACGACCTTACTATAAACGTGATTCTATTGAACGTATGACAATTACAAAGCACCGTGAATCACCTTGGAGTACTTTCTCTCTCTAGCCTCTAGCTCTCCAAGTCTCAAATGTGGCAAAAGTAACAAACAAAAGCCCTAAAGCTTCTATTTATAGGCCAAGGGGCTTAATGAGATTTCTCATTAATTACAGAATTGCCACCTTGCCTTTTCCTACATATAACAATATAAAGTCTAATATGAAGCTGTTTCAGCTACGATCTGAATTGACGTAGGTGATAGACATAAATGCACCAACAGACTCCCCCTTGGATATTGCTGCAGTCAATCCGTAGTCAAACTTGTAGCGTCTTGTCTTTCTCTCTCTTTGAGTCTTCTTAAAGCTTTAACACGTTTTCATCAACCTAGACTCCCTCTTGCTCGAACCGAATCCCGTTGGATCTATCTTCAGCTTCAGCTCCTCTTTTTAGTAGACTCTTCAGGCTCCCCCTTTCGTCAAGCTTCCGTGCTTTTGGGATCGACACCTGGCTTTCCGGTTACAAGCTCCTTCAGGATAGTTACATGGCTCCTTGAATCCACGCTTCCCCTTGCGTTGAGCTCGTCTTCAGACTCCCCCTTAGACTCGGCTATCGAGATTGTAGTCTGGAACCTACAATCCTCAAACATTTATAAGTAACAACGTTTGAATCATCCAGGATTGAGACACCTGGCTCTCTCAGCTTATGCTAAAATATTTCAACAGTGAAAGCATTTTCCGATTGTCCAGGAATCGTAACCTGGCTTTATAAAACTTTCTAAATCAAGATCCTGGTTCTAAAATATAATAATATGAATATATCCAGGATTACTTGATTTTATCCCTCTATCAATAATCTTCAAAGATTTGGCAGTTTTAGCGAACAGGATCGGAAACTGTCTCTTTTACAATAGATTTTAACAATATAAGCATCCAAATCCTTCATGGTAAATCATCCAATTCCAAATTAATGACATTGGAGATATCACAAACTGTTTTTGATTTTTTTAGTTAAATCTTTCAAGTTTCAAATTAATAAACTTGTTTTATTTTCAGAAACACGATCAGCATACTTAGATTTTGAAACTCAGCATCTTAGACATCGGTTATCGAAAATAAAGTAGAATCAAAATCTTTTTGTATTTTTCTGAAACGTAAAGCAATAAAGAAATATTTACAAACTTATTTACAGACAATATTTTTGATTGAGTTTGCGTCAGAGGATCATATCAGTTTTTGACAAATCACTAGTACCGTTGAGCTTTAAACACTTTAAGTTCTAAACAATTCATTTAGATTGTCAGTATACTGATCCACTTAAATTTTCACACAAAGTTCAATTGATTCGAGATACAGATTAGTATTTTAAGGACTTAACTTATTCGCGTGTCCCACCTCAGAATATACTCCCGTATCCAGACTCCTCTATTCAGTCTTACAGGTGAATGTACACTAATGATATCTGTAAGGGGTGAATGCGAGCTCAGGCTATTACTTCCGCAAAATCAGAGAGATGATGGCTCGACTTTAGGTGGGTCCCCCTTGGGGATCTTCTTTTCAACAGCACATTAGCATTTTTCAATGTTTCATCATTTTTTATGCTGAGGGTGGGCTTTATGATTAAAGCAGTGCAGAGTATTATACGAGGACTAGGCTATTGCTCCCGCAAAATCAGAAGTCCTGGTATAATACCCCAGATATCATCACGTACAAAGACCTAGTATGTCAGAAATAGAAAGCCATTCAAACAAGATTTCGGGGGTTACATATATATCCGAGAGATGTTCCCCACGAGATAAGTAAGTATATGATATTTAGGTTTATATCTCGAAAACAATCTACTGAGCGTGTAAAAACCTACTGGCATATCATCAGTGAGACCGTTTATCACATTTTATCATTCCATTTCTTTAGCGTACTGTGATTGTCTACTGATGTACTATCATTTCCTCTTATTACACAAAAACTCATTTTTGAATTTTATCATGTTTTTGGCTTTTTCAAATTTACTAATGTTTTTTTTTCTGACAATTTTCTTACTCCCCCTAAAATTCAAAACATTTAAAGGAAATTTGACAAACCGACACTGATAGCTTTGTCTTGCCATCCATTTTCTGCATCTCATACTCTGTTTTGCAGAAAATATAATGTACCCCCATGATTTACAACCCATTGATTTTCGACAGTTTGAAAACCGTTTTTCAATCTTGTGAAAGTAATCATGTTTGTTCAGCCGTGAGGATTTCGGCGTATTCAATCAACATATTTTTGAATTTTTGATTTTTTTTTCACAAATTTAAAAACAAACATATTTTTGGTTTTTTAAATTTTCAAATTTTAGGGTTTTTGAAATATTGTTTATTTATATACAGAAACAAACAAACTCCCTGTTCAACAGTCGCAGGGACCAGCAGCCTCCTCTTCTCGTGCCAGGCTGCTTCGATTCTCCTTTGGTTGACATTCTATTTTCTTCGGAAGCACCTGCACATTCACACTTACTCAATTACTTGAACAATTTAGCCCAGGTCTGTTTGACCTTAGGCATTTCAACACAATATGCATCATTTAACTTCGGAAAATCTTTGTCATTTTGTACAAAGACTTTTTCAATTTTGACATCATCTTTTTTATCATTTACCGAAGTCATTTGTTTCTTAACAGACCATGTTTGACCTTTTGGAGTACCTCTTTTGTAAAAATGTGAATCATTTTGAACATTTTGATTTTGAACAACAACTTTTGGTTCCCAAAATTGTTGTGGTTTTGTTGCATCGACATTTGTTCTCCAACTTTGTGTTGTTCTAATTCTGGGTGTGTGAAAATTCCGGGCCTGTCTAGAATTGAAACTATTTGGGTTTGATTTCCAAGTTTGATTCAAAGCAAACTTGTTTGTATTGTACCTCCAAGTTTGTTTTGAATCAAATCTGGTTGACCTTTGTTTCACATCCTCAGATTTTTGTTTTTCAACATCATCAGACTTCTTTTTCATCTCAACATCAATAGGTTTCAGATTTGGACACTTGCGTGCAAGATGTCCTGTTTGATCACATTTAAAACATGTTCTTTTTTAGACATCTTTGACCTGTTGTTGTTGTTTTTTCTGAGCATAGAACTCTTCATTAGAATGTCGTCTAAATTGGAGTTCTTTCTCTTCTTCTGAACTTGTTCCATGAACAAAGTTCATCTTTGTCTGATAATTTGGCATTTCATTTTTCTTACAATTCTGTTTCCTTTTATAACCCAACCTAGCCTTCATGTTTTTCTTCTTGTAACCAGGTTTGTTATAAAAAAGTCTTGTGACCTTTTCTAGCAAACTTTGGAACTTCAGATTTTTCAATCTCTACCATTTTAAAAACTTTATCAATCTTTTCTGAAATCACATTTTGAATCGGGAATACAATATCTAAGAATAATTTGTCTGATCTAATCATGGTATAAACCAATCCTTTTGAATCATCATTCAAAATTTTCTCAGATTTTGAGTTTTTCAGATATTTTTGATGAAAACTACCTTCATTTCCATCCTGTGATTCAGATTTACCTTTTTCAACCGACTCTTCTTTCAACACACTTTCAACGACCTTACCTACCACCTCTGAATCACTTGAATCATCAGATTTGGAATAGGTTACGTCAATGTTATCTGGCAATTGATCGACCATGTTGAAAGCTTTTTCGACCTTCTCATCATCATAAAATGCGAACTTTTCCGGTGGTGGAACTTGATGAAACTCTGAGCCAATACCTTTCTTGTTTTGCTCAGAATCTTTACCATCCGGTTTTAGATTGAAAATTCTTTCAAGCACATATGATGATGCATGATAACTATGTAACTTGTTGTTATCCTATTCTAAATCAGCTATTTGACACTTTAGCTTAGCAACATCCTCAATGTAAGAATTGACAACTTGTTGCTTTATTGAATACTGTCGCTTAAGCGTATCAGTTGTTTCAGAACAGTATCTCAATCTGGATTGAACAAGTTTCATTTGACTTTTCACATTTTCATATGACTCTTTGGTAATGTGATATGCCAATTTTATTGAATCGTATTCCTTTTTCATTTCTTGACATGCATTTTCTTTTTGAACACATTCTTCTGTCATTTTTGAAACCTTTTCTTTTAAATTTTCATTTTCTTTTTCTAAATTTTTACATTTTTGAGAAAGCTATCTTTTTAAACCTTTTCATTTTCTAGCATTTCTTTGCATTTTTCTTTGAAAACATTTTCGATTTTATTGAATTCTAGATCTCTTGTTCTGAACTTTTCGTCTTTTTCAGTACAAGCTCTGCATTTTTCCATGCATTTCCTGCACCGTTCAACAGTTTTTAAGATTTCAGATTCAGTTTTTACCTTAGTGATTGGCACTTTGGCTCTCGCTTCCGTCTGTGCCTGATCAGCTTCATCTTTCTTCTGATCCTCACAATCACCAGCATTATCAACAACATCATTCAAACTCTCATTCTTTACCTCTTCTTCTTCTTCTTTCTTCATCATCTCTTCTTGACCAACCTGCTGTTCTTTAGTAACAACTTTTTCTTTAACAACTTCTTTTATCACCTTCTCTTCCTCTTCTATCTTCACATCCTCAACTTTCATAGCTTCGACTTTAACTTCTTCAGCAACTTTCTTCAAATCGTTCACCATCTCATCAACATTCTTCTTCATTCTCTCTTCATCCCTCTTCTTCAAACTCGCGGTCATCACATCACGAATTATCTTGTCCAGCCTTTTCAGATAAGTTTTATCTTTTTCTACGTTTGAGTATTATTCGCCAGACAGAGAAATTACTGCAAGAACATCATTAAAAACAACTTCTTTTCTGTGAACGACAGGATCACCATTTTGGTTGATATAGCAATCTCTTTTCTTGTCGTATCTCCCACAGTACTTTGCATCTTCGTATTCTTCTTGCATTTTCTCAATCCTGCAACCTGCAAAGAATATTTCTTTTTCGGTTTTCTCACTCAGAATTTCTTCTCGAGTTTTCTCCTTTATTTCAGCAACAAAGGCACGATGTTGGCTCTTTGATATAGTTCTGCCATGAGTTGTGAAATGATTATCAACAAGATCTTCTTCTGGAAGAATCTCACTCCAATAATACCCTTTGTCATCTTGAATTACAACACAAGCTCTTGACTTTTCTTTGGGATTATTTTTGTAAGGACTCTGAAAATTGTCCTAAAAATACCCATAAGTAAAAACCGAAACCCTAATCCATATTAAAAACCAAGAAATTCAGAATTTTGGTCCTCTCGCGGGCCGCGTAAACCTTAAGGAAAGTTTACGCAGGCCGCGTCAATGTTAAGTTGACCGGATAAGTGTTCCAGATCCACGTGTTGACCAGCTAGCATACCTACTCGTGACCAATCAGACCTACGCGTAGATTAGGCGGCCACGCGGGCCACGTAAATGTTAAGCCAAGGTTCACGCGGGCCGCGTGAACCTTATTTTTCACCTATAAATAGGTTTGATCAGGAGCAGTCTGTTGGTGTCGAAATCAAATATAAAAAACGAAGTTAGGCTGCTCCAAAGTCGAAATTACTTTCAATTTTAGTGGGGTGCTGCTACGATACCGGGTATTAACTCGATCGCTTCTACGATTCAATGTCCGATCGATTATAACTATCCAATGGATGTTTAAGTGCTGCCCACATTAGGGTTTATGCTTTGTCATTCGTCGTAAATTCGATGGATGTTTAAGTATCGCACTTTGTCATTCGTTGTGAGGGTTTAATCTCGTGAGTTATTGTAAATGTTGTATTAGTTATTGACCGAGTTTGTGTGCATGTTGTTTAAATTTAGGTTAAAAAGGCTAATCAGTAGGCTAAGCTCTGCCCATATAAATCTGCAATGTGAGTCATTCTCTTTTTACCAAAATTGCTTTCCAAAACCCTATTTATTTCAAAGTTATAATTACAGGGATTAAGTCTTTGTAATCTCCATATTACAGCCGGTATGTGGGGTTTTGTATACATTACTTAATAACCGTCACCATTATACAATGGGTTAGCCAAGGGGTGATATGACCATAATCACAGACACCATTGGACAACGAGATAGCCAATAGGTGGTCGAGTGATAAATACCGTGGGTAGATGGTTGATATGTATAAACATTGTAATCGCTCTTAATACTGTAAATTATAACAAGCGCGTTGTTTTTAGTAAAAAGAATGATTCACCAGTATTTCCCGCTGACAAAAACTTTTTCAAACATGTTTCAGGTGATCTGTTGTGATCCAGGAAAAGTGCCGCAAAGCACTACAAGCTTAAGGAAGTGGCTCAATATAAATAAAGAAACATGTTTTGTAAAATAAAGATTTCTCAGTGAAATCATGTGATTGTAAACTACCGGGATTTATCCCGAATTATGAAATAAAATAATCGGGAAATTTCAGTTTTAAAAAGATCCTGATAAAATCTTCCGCTGTCAACTCAATTAAATAAAATACCATGGGATTTTCTGTCCCGCGGCTCCTGAATCGGGTTAAACCGGGTCGGGGGCCGTGAAAGAAAAAGGTGGTATCAGAGCCACTGATTTAAGCCGATTAAGTATTTAGAAAATACTTAATTTTACTGATTGCTATTTTTGTGATTATGTGTTTTATTGTTTGAATAATTGTTTACAGTATGGGTAAGCAAAGACTTTCGGATATCTATTATAAATTAGATATTTCACCAAAAGAAAAAGGAACTTCATCCTCAAAATACCCAACAGATACTGAGGAAGGAATACTTGTTCGAAAGACACAATATGAGGAACCACTTTCTCCTAATAAAAGAAGTTTGATTATTAGGAAAAGTCAGGAGAAAATAAAGAAATCACAACCAAAAGAAAAGAGAGTTAATCAGAAAACCCAAGAACTAGGCAGTAACCCACCATGGGAAGACAAGTTAGATGAAAAATGTGCAGATCTCTATATGCTAGCCACTGTAGCAGTAAATGCAAATCTTTAAATACTCTGCCTCAAGTTCTAGCACCCATATCACTTACAAGCCATAAACTTTACCCAGTTAATAATTAAGTTTACAGTAAACCCTAGTATGTTTTAATTGTCAGTTGTCCTTTGTATTAAATTAGTCACAAGGTATGCAATAATATTTAAAGGTTATCTATAAAATTTTGATATAAAATTTTAACTTAGCATTTTGTGTGTATTTTTACATATATGCTAAACAGCATGAATGAGTTATCTGAAGCCCTTCAGAATCTCAATCTCTATCCGGTGAAAATAGAAGTTTCTAGAGACTTTACTGGTTATATACCCGATATAGAAGAACCTATGGAATTCAATGCTCCACCTCCAGAGAAATCAAAGCCTAAGAAAATGAGAAGATTTGTGGGATGGAGGCGTGTGCACAGGAGGAAACCCGCAACTAGGAAGATTCCCAAAATAGAAAACCCCATAGATAAAGGAAAGGGGATTGAAGTCGGGGAAGGTTCTAGGCAGACAGAAATGGAGATTGGGGAAGGTTCTAGGCAGACAAAGATGGAAATTGGGGAAAGCTCTAGACAAGTCGAGGAGTTACCATTTCAGGAGGATTTGGATCGTGCATTGGCGAGCTGTGATATCATTAGGCCTGTCAATAATAATCTCTACCCTTATCCTGCTGAAACACAACTTCCACTAAACTTAGAACCAGCCATTCCAGACCCTCTGATCCACACCCAACCTCTAAGAATGGACGAGTGGTGGACTAATGACTGGCAGTTTCAAAATCTGCTCAACAATCCTTATACCTTTCTCCCTCAGTTCGACCCGGAACCAATACCAAACCCACCAATGAGCAATGAGAATTTAGCTGAACTCTGCCACTTTGGCGAAGAATTGATGGATGCAGGGAATAGAATCCGGGAAATAGGAGGACAAATCTCCTGGAAATATGATGAGAGGGAGCATCGTTTCTAAAAAGATAATTGACGAGAAATAGTGTGGTGTGAGAATGTGAAACTGTGGTTGTATAATAAATAATAAAATATAACTATGTAAAATAACCTAAAATAAAACCTCTGTAAGATAACGGTGTGTAATGATACATAATATATATATATATATATAATGGGAATTGAGAAATCGATAATTTTGGCTATATGTGTGTTGCGAAATTGTATGACTATTTTATGTATAATTGTTAATAATTCTACTAATAATTTATATATATTAATTACCAGATGGAAAATGCTAATAATGAACCGGTTAATAAGGTTAACCAATCTGAGCAACACCAGGAGGATCACTTTATGACTAAGCAAGATATAGAAAATATTGTTGCTCAAGGAATAGCCAATGCTATTCCAGCAATCCTTGCTGCTGCCCAGAAACCTGTTGAACCACAACAAATCGTTCTTAGCAAATGTACTTCTGAAGATAACTTCAGTAATAGCGTAAACGGAGGAGGTAATCATATTAATCACGATAATGATCCACGGCAGGCTCCGCTCCCTAAGAAAATTAAAGCTGCAACGCCTGGTTGCACTTACAAAGAATTTCTTGCTTGTAAACCAGCTGAATTTGCAGGCAATGAAGGGGCGACTACGGCACTGCGTTGCTTAGAGAAAACTGAGGTAGTAATTTCCATAAGTAAATGTGCTGAAAAAGACCAGGTCATGTATGCGTCAAATCTTTTTAAAGAAGGGGCGCTAGAATGGTGGAACACGGTGTTACAAGCAAAAGGAAGGATGATGGCGTATGCTATGAACTGGGAAGAATTTAAGAGTCTTTTAGAAAGAAAATTATGTCCTGAATATGAAAAGGAACAAATGGCGAATAAGTTCCTGACACATTGGATAGTGGATGTAAACTGTTGAGGGTACACTTCGACATTCTTTGAATATGCTAGAGTGGTACCAACACTGGCTTCGCCAGAACCGGTGCTTATTTCTTGCTATATTTGGGGATTGATTAGCGAAATCCGTAATATCGTTAAAGCTACGAGACCTCGCACTATTGACGATGCGGTAGAATTAGCTAACACCCTTACTGATGAGCTGGTACGCACAAGAGATGAAAATAGGAAAAAGGAACTGGCTGAGAAAATTACCCAAGGATTTCGTGTGGGTAATACTAGCAATTTTAAGAAAAGAGGAACATGGCAATCTTCAACTCTGCCGTTCTGCAGGAATTGCAGAAAGAAACATTATGGAAAATGTAATGTAACCTGCAACTTCTGCAAAGTCGTAGGACATCGCGAAGAAGACTGCAGAAAGAAAACAAGGGTCTGCTATAACTGTGGAGAAGCAGGACATTTTAAACCAGAATGCCCTAAGTTGGTTAAACCAGCAAACTATAAAGCTAAACTGACCGACGGAGCTACCAAGAAGAATGTTCGAGCATTCCAATTAACTACTCAGGAGGCAGAACTCATTCCAGATGTGATAGCTGGTACGTTCTAGTTCACAACGTTTACGCAAAAGTATTATTTGACTCTGGTGCAAACCAAAGTTTTATAAATACTTCATTCTGTCAAGCTCTTAACTTACCCTTAACCAACCTTGGCAGATTTTTACAGTCGAAACGGCAGACGGAAATTCTATTAACATAGATAAGGTTTTGCAAAAAGAAAATATAGAACTTTAAGGTCATAAATTTTATGCAAACCTATTGCCAATGAATTTAGCTGGGTTCGATGTTGTGTTAGGAATGGATTGGTTAATAACCAACCATGCTCGAGTTCTTTGTGATAAGAATTCTATAGAAATTCATAGACCCACAGGAGAATTAGTGGTGATTACAGGAGATAAGCCACGAAAGCCACTGAAATTCATTTCAGTAATGAAATTGGCTAGTTACTCAAGAAAACAAGAAATGGTATATATGATCTCAGTAATCATTAACACTAAAAATAAGGAACTTAAGGACATTCCAGTAGTATCAGAATACTCGGATATATTCCCAGAAGAACTACCTGGATTACCACCTGATAGGGAAGTCGAATTTAGAATTCATCTAATTCCCGAAACTACACCGATAGCCAAGGCACCTTATCGGTTAGCACCCACCGAAATGCTAGAATTGAAAAAGCAATTAGATGAATTACTAAGTAAAGGTTTCATACAACCTAGTTCATCCCCTTGGGGAGCACCAGTGTTGTTTGTAAAGAAAAAGGATGGTTCGATGAGAATGTGTATTGATTATAGAGAATTGAATAAGGTTACAATTAAGAATCGATACCCATTACCTAGAATTGATGATCTTTTCGATCAACTTCAAGGAGCTAGACACTTTTCTAAGATCGACTTGCGCTCCGGATATCATCAATTGAAAGTACAAGAAGAAGACATACCTAAAACTGCTTTCAGAACTAGGTATGGTCATTACGAGTTTACAGTCATGCCCTTCGGACTAACGAATGCACCTGCCGCATTCATGGACATGATGAATAGAATCTGTAAACCATATTTGGATAAATTTGTAATTGTTTTCATCGACGATATACTTATTTATTCCAAAAGTCAGGAGGAACATTGTGAGCACCTGCATATACTCTTAATTTTGTTAAGAAAAGAAAAACTTTACGCCAAATTCTCGAAGTGTGAATTTTGGCTGCAAGAAGTGCAATTCCTAGGACACATGGTGAATCACGACGACATTCACGTAGATCCTGCTAAAATAGAAGCGATCACCAAATAGAAGGTTCCGCAATCCGCAATGGAAATTAGAAGTTTTATAGGTTTAGCCGGATATTATAGACGGTTTATTAAGGATTTTTCCAAAATAGTTGTACCATTAACTAAGCTAACCTGTAAAGCAGTTAACTTTGAATGGGGACCTAAGCAAGAAGAAGCTTTTAGGATTCTAAAGCAAAATTTAACAAATGCCCCAATCCTAGCTTTACCAGAAGGGACTGAAGATTTTGAAGTTTATTGTGATGCTTCAAAACTAGGATTAGGATGTGTGCTAATGCAATGCAAGAAGGTAATTGCATATGCTTCAAGGCAATTGAAAAAGCACGAAGAAAACTATACGACTCATGACTTAGAATTAGGAGCCATAATTTTTGCCCTTAAGATTTGGAGACATTATCTGTACGGAAGTAAATTTACTATCTATATAGATCATAAAAGTTTAAGATATATATTTGGGCAAAAAGAATTAAACATGAGGCAAAGGAGATGGATGGAAATCCTAAGTGACTACGACTGTGATATTCAGTATCACGAAGGAAAGGCAAATGTAGTTGCAGATGCCTTAAGTCGTAAGTATCATGAGAGAGAACGACGGGTTCGTGCTATTAGATTAAATCTACAGTTAGATTTAATGGAACAACTAAAGCATTTTCAAGAAACAGCAATCAAGGATGATGCTGAAGGAATGAAAGGACGAATAAAAGAATTAGAACAAGGAGCTGATGGAATTTGGAGATTCCACAAAGGAAGGATTTGGGTACCTAAGCAGGGAGAATTAAGAAATAAGATTTTAGAAGAAGCCCATAAATCTAGGTATACCATGCACCCTGGAAACAATAAAATGTACCAAGATTTAAGAAATAACTTCTGGTGGATAGGAATGAAAAAGGACATAGCTAGATATGTTTCTAAGTGTCTTACTTGTTCACAAGTTAAGGCAGAACACCAGAAACCCTCAGGTCTACTACAACAACTAGAAATGCCTGTATGGAAATGGGAACTCATAACAATGGATTTCGTTACTAAATTACCCAAAACTAGAAAAGGTAATGACGCGATTTGGGTAATTGTGGATCGATTAACCAAATCAGCTCACTTTCTACCTATGAAAGAAACCTTTAGCATGGAAAGGTTGGCAAAGTTGTATGTAGATGAAGTAGTATCCTTACATGGAGTTCCACTCTCTATTGTATCAGATAGGGATAGTCGTTTCACTTCCCATTTCTGGACAAGTTTTCAAGAAGCAATGGGAACTCGACAAAATCTAAGCACTGCATATCATCCTCAGACAGACGAACAAAGTGAACGGACGATCCAAAGCTTGGAAGACATGCTCCGAGCATGTGTAATAGATTTTGGTGGAAACTGGGACGACCACTTACCATTAATTGAATTCTCCTATAACAATAGTTATCATTCAAGTATTAAAGCTGCCCCATTTGAAGCATTATACGGACGAAAGTGTAGAACTCCAGTTTATTGGGCAGAGATAGGAGAAAGTCAATTATCAGGTCCCGAGATAGTGCAAGAAACTACCGACAAAATCACACAGATCAAGGAAAGATTAAAGACTGCTCGAGATCGTCAAAAGAGTTATGCAGACAATAGACGAAAGCCACTCGAGTTTCAAGTTGGAGACAAAGTACTATTGAAAGTTTCACCTTGGAAAGGAGTAGTTCGATTTGGTAAGAAAGGAAAGCTAAGTCCAAGATACGTAGGACCATTTCCAGTGATCCAACGTATAGGACCAGTTGCTTATCGCTTACAACTACCAGAGGAGTTAGCTGAAGTACATGATGTATTCCATGTATCCAACCTTAAGAAATGCTTATCAGACGAATCTTTGGTAGTACCTCTCCAAGATATAGAGGTAAATGAGAAATTAAAATTTCTTGAGAAACCTCTTCAAATTGAAGATCGAAAGATTAAATTTCTCAAACACAAAAGATTGGTGCTAATTAAAGTCAAGTGGGATTCAAAGAGAGGATCCGAATACACTTGGGGCTGGAATCGGAGATGAAGCGAAAGTATCCTCACTTATTCCAATGAATCTCGAGGACGAGATTTTAAATAAGGTGGGGAGGATGTAAGGACTCTCAAAATTGTCCTAAAAATACCCATAAGTAAAAACCCGGACCTCTGAAACCCTAATCCATATTAAAAACCAAGAAATTCAGAATTTTGGTCCTCTCGCGGGCCACGTAAACCTTAAGGAAAGTTTACGTGGGCTGCGTCAATGTTAAGTTGACCGGATAAGTGTTCCGGATCCATGTGTTGACCAGCTGGCATACCTACTCGTGACCAATCAGACCTACGCGTAGACTAGGCGGCCACGCGGGCCGTGTGAACCTTTTTTTTCACCTATAAATAGGTTTGATCAGGAGCAGTCTGTTGGTGCCCGCGTGAACCTTTTTTTTCACCTATAAATAGGTTTGATCAGGAGCAGTCTGTTGGTGTCGAAATTAAATATCAAAAACGAAGTTAGGCTGCTCCAAAGTCGAAATTACTTTCAATTTTAGTGGGGTGCTGCTACGATACCGGGTATTAACTCGATCGCTGCTACGATTCAATGTCCGATCGATTATAACTATCCAATGGATGTTTAAGTGCTGCCCACATTCGGGTTTATGCTTTGTCATTCGTCGTAAATTTGATGGATGTTTAAGTATCGCACTTTGTCATTCGTTGTGAGGGTTTAATCTCGTGAGTTATCGTAAATGCTGTATTAGTTACTGACCGAGTTTGTGTGCATGCTGTTTAAATTTAGGTTAAAAAGGCTAATTAGTAGGCTAAGCTCTGCCCATATAAATCTGCAATGTGAGTCATTCTCTCTTTACCAAAATTGCTCTCCAAAACCCTATTTATTTCAAAGTTATAATTACAGGGATTAAGTCTTTGTAATCTCCATATTACAGCCAGTATGTGGGGTTTTGTATACATTACTTGATAACCGTCACCATTGGACAACGGGTTAGCCAAGGGGTGATATGACCATAATGTAACACCCCAAAAATATAAAACTTTATAATATAATTATAAAGTGTGGAATAAACAAGAACAAACTAAATAGGAATAGGTAATCCAGTTAGATATAAGTCTAGTAATATCAAATAAATGGATGGAGAATTCCTAAATCATAAAGAAAACAATAATTGAGGGACTAGAATGGTTAAACTTGAGACTAGATTTATTAACAAATAAAATAAACCCCAAACACACACATCAGTGTGTGCCTGGGTCGATCAGAACACAGGAGCAACCAAGAGCTCCTCCCCAAACCCCAACTCTCACAAAAATTGATCAATTGAAGGTCCAATTCGGTCCCAAATCGGTTTCCAAGCACGAAATTGTGATCTCCTCTAAAGAGGGATCATAAGGTATGTAATTTCAATGCAAAATCTTCACCCAAATTTCTGAGTGAATTCATGGAATTCAAGAATTGATGTTGCATGTTAGTTGTTTTGAAAGACATAGTGACTAGGGACAAACCTAGTTAATTACTTGTTGAAATTTTGCTTAATTCTAGTGAATTCCATAATCACCATTGAAGGTGATAAGTGGGTTTTGTTGGAGCATGTAAAACACTAGAATTTGATTGTTTTTCTAGCATAATTTGAATTCTAGGAAGTAAATTCAGATATTGATAATGTGAAAATTGATATGAGCATGCTTAGTAGATGCTAATGTTGGCTAAATAACAAGCCATGAACATGATTATAAGCTTTGAGAAATTATGCCCTTAAGGTGTTTGTAAAAATGCCTCAAAGAAGGCTTAGAAACTGAAATTTGAGCTAAAACGCATAATTGTAAGTTTCGGCAAACTATGCGATACATGCTAAGAAAAGAGTTCTAAACATGTTGAATTGAACTCGTTAGGTAAGGAATCCGGATCGTCAAGTGGACAAGCCGGTGGAGATACGCGTTTGAAGAGGATGCTTCAAAGGTACGTGACTTGTCGTCTCGTTACACTTATGTAGACAAACCTAGTCATAGATATGTTTAATATTGATATAGCGAAAATGATTGTGTTTGGTATGTCAATGAAGTGATGCAACTCACTCGACAAACCAAACGGGTCAAAATAGTTATCTAGAGATGTTGGTTGATAATATTGTTTAATTAGTCATGTATGGAATGCAAATAAAGTGATGCAATCCACTAAATAAAGAAACAAGTTAAAATAATGGTCGAGATGGTAGTGTTTGGAGTGACTTAAACGTCACTCATTAAAGTTGAGTTATAAAAGCGTGAACCATGGAATGGACGTGATACGCTAAGATTGACAAGCTCGAGAATGGGTAATCATGGTGAGAAACCAATTTAGACGAATTATGTAAGTATGTAACTTGATTCGTTACATTTGGGTAAATTTGGATATTTAGCATATATGTAGTTGGACTGTGTATTAAAAGTTGAGTTGGATTAAAGCGATTATATTCGCTATGTCGAATAATAAGCCAAGAATCTGGTTATACCTCGTTGGTAGTCATCAAAATGGAGGATTCCTTAGATGAGCCAAACGGGTCGAATAACCAAGTAAGGCATGGTAATACATTGTAGTATGGTTACTCGGTCTCTTGTTATTATTGATAAATGACATATTAGAATACGAGGATTAAACATGTTGGTTTGTAGGATTGAAATCCGAGAACTTGATTCAAGTAAACAAACAAATCAAACCAAACATAACATTCCAGCGTCTACCGTAAATTACGGTATATACCGTAATTTACGGTAGAGACCAAAAGGTTACGGTGGGTTTCCCCTGTGTTACGGTGGAACCATAATTTCCTAGAAGCTACCGTAACTTACGGTATCTACCGTAAGTTACGGTAGAGCTTTAGAACTTATGATAAATTTTGTAATTCTTTGTTAAATCGAATTCATTTTAAACGTAGTTTCGAATATGTATTATTTCTAAGTATTCTAATACTAATGTTTAATGTAAACATTTCAGTTTTTAGGTATCCAAGAATTACGGATGACGGTCAAGCTAGCTTTTGAAGAACCGAACACAAACTTTTGAAGCTTTCGCGTTGATTAATTATGTTTAAACAATGTTATGATGTAAACCGTTTGTTAAACAACTTATGGATGTTTTAATTAATCGGTAGATAACTAATGTTTGTTACCTTAGAACTTGGTTCTTGAAACTAAGGTTTTAATTTAGACATCTTTTGTATAAAATCTTATGAATTATTACTAAATTCAAGTAGAAATTTTAAGGGTGTTACACATAATCACAGACACCATTGGACAACGAGATAGCCAATAGGTGGTCGAGTGATAAATACCGTGGGTAGATGGTTGATATGTATAAACATTGTAATCGCTCTTAATACTGTAAATTATAACAAGCGCGTCGTTTTTAGTAAAAAGAATGATTCACCAGTATTTCCCGCTGACAAAAACTTTTTCAAACATGTTTCAGGTGATCTGGTGATCCAGGAAAAGTGCCGCAAAGCACTACAAGCTTAAGGAAGTGGCTCAATATAAATAAAGAAACATGTTTTGTAAAATAAAGATTTCTCAGTGAAATCATGTGATTGTAAACTACCGGGATTTATCCCGAATTGTGAAATAAAATAATCGGGAAATTTCAGTTTTAAAAAGATCCTGATAAAATCTTCCTCTGTCAACTCAATTAAATAAAATACCACGGGATTTTCTATCTCACGGCTCCTGAATCGGGTTAAACCGGGTCGGGGGCCGTGACAATTTTCAATCAGTTTTGGCTCTTCTTTGCTACGGTGGTAAATCGCCTTTCGATAATAATCATCATTGAAAGGTTTCTCAGTTTCGTCAACTTCAGAGTTTTTGCATTCTCTTTTGAAATGACCTTTTTGCTTACATCTGAAGCAGGTCACTTTGGATTTGTTGAATCCCAGCTTTGTTGACGGACCACCTATTGACTGCTTCCCAGTAATCTCCATATACCTCTGTGCTCTTCGGATGCAACTTGCTAAACACCAGCGTATGTCAATGAGTTCTATTTCTGCTGGGTCGGTCTGGTCGTAGTCTTCCTTTGTTAGTTCTGAGTTTCCTATTTTCCCAGACACTAGATCTTCGTATGACTCTAACACAGATGCCAGAAAACTCATTTGTTGTTTTGCTGCATTGATGCTCATAGCCGGAGAATTCTTTAATTTCAGAGCGATGTTGCAGAGAACTTCTTCAGATTCTTCTGGGCTTGCTTTTGAAGAAGACGAATGATATCCTGGATTGTAGCTTGATGAGCTTTTCTGTGGTTCTTTTGACTTTTCAGTACTGAATCCAGTCTTTGGTGATTCACCAACTTTCACCGAAGGTGTGCTACCTTTGTAATAAAGACCAACATTCTGATGATGCGAAGAACCGCTCATCTTGCTTTGCTTTTGTAGCTCAAGCTCATGACTTTCTATCTTTTCTATCAACACATCAAGAGTAATTGAATCATATAAAACATCATTTTTCAAGATAAAAACAAACGTTTGCCACTGATCGGCTCGTGGTAACGCTTCTAAGATTTTATCAATTATTTCCTCTCTCGTTTTCACAATCTCAAACCTTTCGAGTTCAAATTTTAAATGACAAAAACGTTCAATCATTTGCCTCACTGACTCTCCCTTTAAGCTATCAAACAAATCAAATTCCTTTTTTAGTAAAGCAATTTTGTTCTTTTTAATTTGTTTGCCTCCTTCGGCTTTAACCCTTAATGCTTCCCAAACCGATTTTGATGATCCATCATGATTTAACAAAGAAAATATATCATCTCGGATAGATTGTTGAATCAAGGCGATCATCTTCTGCTCATATGAGAATTTCCTTTTATCTTCATCTGTTAAGCTTTTGAGTGAAATTTCTTCTCCTTTGTCATTAACAGGTCTATCGTAATCAAATTCCAAGCAAAACCAGCTTTCATGTGCGTAAGCTTTAGTCCAGTTGATAAACCGTTCTTTCCACCATGTGTAATCCTCAATATTTTCAAGCTTTGGTGGTTTCGAATAAGTTCCATAGAAATTATCATGTTTCATGTTGTTGTTAATTGATTTTGTTATTGATTTGGGTGTGACGTTTGAGGTTTCCCACGAATCTGATGTAAACACTTTGTAGAACGTATTGTATAATTCTTCAGCCATGACGTTTTCTCCTTGAATCACCTGAATCACGCAAACAAACAAACACAATCAGTTTAAACAAATGACACAATCAAACAACTTGAATCGGACAGATATCCGATCGAGTGAGTCAACAAAAGTCAACAGTGATAATGATCAGGTGACAGTGTTGTCCGATCGGGTGGAAATGTATCTTGAATCGGGTGGTTGTCCGCTCGGGTGGGATTGCTGCCCGACCGGATGGAGATCCGATTCTTTGACAAACACCTTGTACACAAACAAAAAGAACTGATTAGGAACGGGTGGTAATCCGTTCGGATTGTCACTCGTTTGATTGTACTACACAACGAAACAGTTTTCAACACAAACACAATGTAACGGAACGGATTGTCACTCGAGCGGGTGGTAATCCGCTCGGGTAGGTCAACAAAAATCAAAAGGTGATATTAGAGTCGGGTGGCAACTCGAGCGAGTTGCCGTTCAATCGAGTGACACCAATTAACAACAAATGAATTTTTGAACTTTGGAACGGGTAGCAGTCCGTTCGACCCACCTGTTGACTCTTTTACCTTAATGATAAATCGTTGACTTTCAAGACAAAATCACATGCAAATACTCAAATAAGTTATCAATGGCCGACATACTTTTTAAACGTATTCACATGATTGGGCCGATACCTATCCTTTTTAGTACATCACATGACAAATGAAGTATGTAATTAAGGAAATATGAGAAATGTTGACTTACAAAAGTTGATTATGTTGAGAAAATGACAACTCGCTCAGGTGAGAACACTAGACTCGGATTGCCGCCCGCTCGGGTGGCTGTTCGAGTGAATAAAGGTCAACAAAGTCAACTCCTTTTTAATGAGATGGGGTGTTACTTGAGTCGGATGGTCATCCGGTCGGATTGCCATCCGACCGGTGAACATCAAGAACATTTACAACAGCAACAGTTAGCATTTTCATCAACTATCTTCGAACCGAAAATCTTAGATTTCTCCCAAATGGCTTAGAATTAAGTTCTGAAAATTTGTAGGCTTATAGATCAAGTGTTTTCGCACAACATATCCAAAAATCAGCAATTTTCGACCGTAAAAACCTGTTTAATTTGATGATTTTCAGATAAAAACGTGAAGAAATGTAAAAGTGAAGAAATTTGACAAATCTGAATGAAATTTGGATCCGAATCAGATGAAATCTGGTGCGAAATTGTGTGTTAGATCCGTGCAATCGAGCTCCTGCTCTGATACCACTTGTTAGGACCGGTTTTGACTCCGAAACGATTGCGAACCGAACGTGTGACGTGCGGAATCCGTACACGAACGTGACCGAATAGATGATCGTACTATAAACGTGATTCTATTGAACGTTCGACAATTACAAAGCACCGTGAATCACCTTGGAGTACTTTCTCTCTCTAGACTTTCTCTCTCTAGCCTCTAGCTCTCCAAGTCTCAAATGTGGCAAAAGTAACAAACAAAAGCCCTAAAGCTTCTATTTATAGGCCAAGGGGCTTAATGAGATTTCTCATTAATTATAGAATTGCCACCTTGCCTTTTCCTACATATAACAATATAAAGTCTAATATTAAGATGTTTCTGCTACGATCTGAATTGACGGAGGTGATAGACATAAATTCACCAACATGAACTCCTTTGATAGGAATTCAGATGATCCTATTAATTTAGGTGATGAATTAAGATATAAAGAATTGACAGCTAAAGTATCCAATTTAGAATCATCAGGGGCTGAGATAAAAGACATGATGAAGATATTGGTGAAAGACTCTAATCCTCCATCAAATGCAGATCTTGCAGAGAAAGTATGGCTCCATGCCCAATCCTTACTCCAACTACAAAAGCTGTCTGCAGAGGCCACTCACAACATTCACATGGTCAATGCAAGATTCTCTGATACACAAGCAGAGCTCCTGGCCATAAAAGATTATCTCCTTCAAGCAACATGTGCTGCTCCAAAACCCAAGCATTCTACAGATGATGCCAAAAATGAGGAGAGTAGTGATAACCTACGAAAGCTTCCACCTGAAAATCCAGCAAAAAAGGCTAAGGTTGCTCAAACCACTGTTCCATCTACTCAAACCATTGTTCCCACCTCTACTAACTCCACTGCTTCCACTGTTAAAACATATGTTGCCACTACAAAAGTGACAACTGTAACACCTCGTATTTCTGTATTCCTATTTTTAGAAAGTTCGTATTCGCATTGTATTTTCAGAAACCTTACATTCATATTTCAATTTCAATCTCACAATCCGAGGCGTTAATCTTAATGGAATTCATGTTTTATACTTATCATGTTAATATTCATACTTGTTCGTTATCCAAACAATCATCCAATACGCGTTTATAAGTGAAACCGAGACACATTATACTTTTGGAACGTCACTTATACGTACATCACACTTGCATCATACTTTGGTACCCTTACCATGCTTGAAAAGTAGCAAAAACAAAAGTTTGTAACTCCAATATCAAACAAACCAAAGTTCAGGGGCCAAAGTGTGAAAAACCAAACTTGGGCGATGAAAGGAGCATGTCGCGCCCTGCGGGCAAGTAACCCCTTGCTCGCTGTGGGGCGCGACTAGGCCTAATCCGCAGAAAGTTGTTTTCTCAATCCAGGTTGGTCACCTTTCTCACCGCCTTTCTTCCCCATTCACTTTCCAACCTCATTTAAACTCTAACCTTAATCAACCACTATATAACCAAGCCTCCCACACCTCCATTTCACTTTTCCAAACTGTCAAACACTCTCATGACACTCTCAAATCAGCTGAAATCACAAGTTTGGGCAGATTCTACTTAAGTTCAAAAGTGAGCTTCCACCTTACTTTTCTTTATGTTTCTTCATCTTTTCTTCTTCTTGAAAGCTTGGAACACCTCTAGGAATGTTTTCCACAAGTTTACCATGGTAAACTAAGGTGAAACATCACCATTTTGAGGTCCAACTCTCTGTTTTGACGCTATCCTTTATAAACTTTTCATAAACTCAAGCATCTTGTGAGAATCTTGCACCTACCATGCTCCTAACCAAACCTATGGTTATGGGGATTGGGTATGGTTGATTCTCATAAGTTTAGAGGACTAAAAACCTCCTAAATTTTCTGTTTTAACAAGGTTCTAAGTAACCTACAAGTGTTGAGACCATCCAAGTTCATCATCTTGAATATGATGAAACTTGTGTTTTAGTGAAAATGTGAACCATGGAAGCTTTGACTCTCCAATCTTGTTCCACTACCCCACTTGTTGATTTGTTATCTTCATGCCACTAAGTCTCAAATGATATCCATCAAAGGGACAAGGCTACATCACGTCCCTAAACACTATCCATGTTTGGGATGCACGTATCTTGTTAGCTCACTTGGTTGTTTGTAGATTTAGTAGGTTTAAATTCTTATTATTATCATATTCATGACCAACCGAACTCATCGACAAAGTTGATGATTTTGTGCTTTGGTGAAACATATAATGAGGTTAGACGGAGGGAATTCATCCTACCTCCTTGCATGACTATTCTCATGGTACTTTAATTTACATTCATAATTTGTTAACTTTTAAATTCTGAATCTAATCCTTTAAACAAAAACCGCAACTCACACGCCTCTGTTTCCCTCTTAGGGTAACTTTGGTGTTCCGAAAACCCAAGACTCGTCAAACTCACTAAGTGGAATCACTTTGCAAACTGTGAGTATACTTGACCCTTTTTACGCTTTAATGCACTTTTGGGTGTAACATGTATAAACTATCAAAATTCACAATACACACAATCAAACGTATTCAATCACTCAATCCACCAAACATGCTATTTGTTATGCTTAGGTTATTTATGCTAGAATACTTTCATGCACTCTATTTGTCATTAACTTAGCTAGCCCACCTTAACAATTATAGTGCTATAGGAGTTGCACACCACCCGTCGTGGTATTGTTAAGTTATCATACTTTATGGTCTCGATCACTTCGGTGTCGAGGGACGCACATTAAACTTTATGGCCTTGTTCCCTTCGGTGATGAGGGATGCACATTATTCTAGTGGACACTCGGGTTTAGCCTACAGTTATGCATGCTGGCTTCAACTTAGTATATAAATTGCCATGCTGGATTTGAGACAATCTTTTATACGTATGCTATTTAATCAAACTTGTATACTCGCCAACTTTGTGTTGATTTTATTTTAATACATGTTGCAGGAACGTATGTTGACGCTTGAAGAAATCTATTTAGGATGGATTTAAAAACACACTTAAATTCTTTATTTGTAATTCCAATGTTGTATTAGTTTAAGTTGCAATTGTTGTATTTTTCCATTTTAAGACAATGTAATACTCTATTATATATATATATAGGGTTCATGCGAGAACCACCTTTATTGCGAGAACCGCGAGAACCAATGTGAACACAACAAAATAAACCTACTACACCACCAAAAACGTAAAAAAACCTAACCCCCCTCCCCAAGCTAAATGCTAAAAACTAAATCCCCCAAAAAACCCAAAAAAAAAACCCTACCCCCACCCCCCAAAAACCTAAACTCCCCCCACCCCCCACCCAAGCTAAATGCTAAAAACTAAACTCTAAAAAAATCTAAAGAACACACAATTTTTTATTTAAATCACTAATTTTAGTAGCAAAATTTTTTTTTAATAACAAAGCAGCGATTTTTTCATAAAAAATATAAATTTTATGTGTTTTTTAGATTTTTTAGGTATTTTTAGTTGTGTTCACATTGGTTCTCGCGGTTCTCATAATAAATGGTGATTTCTAACGGATTATTCTCCTATATATATATAGGGTTAGGTTAACGTACAAATGCCCTAATCGTACAATATGTACGCGCTCATCTCAGCCGTCAGATCTTCATCCCTCATTGAAATCGCATGTTGTTTTTTGTAAGAATTTCGCATTTTGGTTTTTTAACATGCGATTTTATCAAAATTACCAACATGCAAAATTGTTACAAAAACCCACATGCGATTTCATCAAAATTATCACATGCGATTTCATCCATGCACATGCGAAATTGTTACAAAAAACCAACATGCGATTTCAACAAAATTATCACATGCGATTTCATCCATGCTATTTTATAATATGCGATTTCACATCGCATACGTTAAGGCATTTTGTACAATATACTTTATATATATATATATTAGTGAGGCTTGATGAATAGTTGTAATTGATAGAGCAATCAGTGGATGCCATGAGGCATTCACTATTTTTATTTTTATTTTTTACGTCTTAAAATATAATTATATATACATATATACTTTCTATACATAAACTATGAACAAAGTTTATATTTGGTCTATTGGTTAGTCTATTGAAGTTGCATGCATAAGGTCACAAGTGCAATTCTAGGTCTACACCACCTTTTTCTGATTTTTAACCCATCTTCTCTTCTCATTTTATCTATTTTCCTTTTTCTTTTTTCTTTTTCATGTTATTTTTATGTGTTTTGTCCTTTTCTTTTATTTTGTTTTGTTTTCATTTTCGTTGTCTTTTTTAGTGATCAAAGAATTATATACATATTAGAGTTTTTGTTTTTAAAAATTCATTTTTCTTTTTTAAATCATATTTATCATTTAATTTTTTTTATTTTAGCCATTCCTTTTTATTTTTTTTAATCATGTTTTCTTTATCATTTAATTTAATATTTTTAATAATTTATGTTCGTTAACTTTTTCTAAAAACCTAAGTACGTAGTTGTGCTTAATTTTTCTCTTCGACATTGCAGTATAAATTTTGTTAAAACGAAGTTGCATTCAAAATAGAGTATGTATTTGGTATCTTAAAACGGTATGATGATGAACTGAATCGAACCGATTATGACGATTTAGCTTTCTAAACAACACCCTTCGTTTTCAAATAACGTTTGTTTTACATTATTATTTGCTTTGTTTTGCCGCAACGCGCAACTTCAAGAAATCTAGTTAATATGAAATGAAACATGATTTATTTAAATATTGTCACATTAGCACGTTATGAAGTCTCGAGCAATCTCGTTTCCGTCTCGCTCTGATGTTTCCACCATCGGTTGGGGTGTGACAACAGAGGTTACAATACTTGTGACACCCCGTGAAAACGCTCAACTGCAATAACTTCTTTAGTGACTGCATACTAAATTTTGGGACACAATTTCTTTCAACTTGGGGTTGATGTGACAACCCGTACTTTCGAGGTTAGCGTCGTCTAATTTCGTGATCTTTTATTACGTATCATTACTCTTCACGTTCCGTTATACGTTGCATTCTTATGTTATGCTACGTTATGTTATGTTATTATGATAAACCTCATTATTGTACTAAACTTGGTTATGTTAAAGTTGGTTGTGTGTGCCTATGTTATTAAAAAATGTGTCCTTACGTATTCCCTTTTGACAGTGTGTGCGGCCCAGTAATAACCAACTTGTTGGAACCTGAATGTTTATGCATAATGGGTTAAGAGGTTAACTAGTTTTTGGTCGATTTAGTGGGTATTCCTTGTGGTTTCGGCTAGGCTCAATTAGGGGCTTTAGACCCAGTTTGTTTAATATATATTTAAAACCCTTGTTACAATTAATAAGGGTTAATCAGCTTTTGTGAAGTCTAGAGAGCTAGCCGAAACCATGAAACATCTAGTATCTGACATCACTTTGGTGTATGCAAGATAAGTAATTGTTTCATATTCGTTTGTGTTTTATAATTCTTGAATCATCTTGTGTTTGTTTTCCGCACAAATACAAGATTTGTGTTTGATATCATTGAAAGATCCGTAACGGGTCTTACAATTGGTATCAGAGCCAAGAACCTACTTCTTGGTTCGACTGATATCATCTGAGTTAAGAACAGCTGGAAAAAGTTGTGCTGATTAGTTTTCGTGGTGTTTGAAGGTTGCTGATGTCACATTTCAAGGTTTCGAGTACTGTTGAGGCTCTTTTAAGAGATTTCGAATCGTTATTCATCATTCTGTTCATCGACTGTTCATTAAGAATTCAAGAAATCAAAGCTATTTTGGTTTGGCGAATTCACAAGAATCTGTTTGCGAGAATCAAGGAAGTTTGTTGCAGATCATTCAGAAGATTTCTCGAAATCTTTTGAATTTTGAAGTCCTGATTTCTCAGGGTTGCAACATTATCTCTAACAATCTGTTTCGTCGGTTTCAAGTTCTAGAAGCTTATTTAAGGTTCCGACTCGTGGTTGCTGCTTTGATTCCGACTCGAATTCAGAGATTGCTACTCGGATTCCGACTGGTTTTGTCTACTGGAACTTGACTCGTAACCAAGTGATTGCGACTGGGATTCCGACTGGTGGTGTCACACCCCAAAACCGTCGCAACGAAAATATAAACGTAGTGGTGACGGAAGTTGGTGCCCATAAATATCTTGATGAACGATGCATTGTTAATGTTGGACATTCAACGTAATTAAAACATATTTTAAAGCTTAACGTTTAAAAGCAAACCACAACCATAACATAGTTAAGTTGTCTTGATCCTTATGGATCTTAATACATAGGTCCTAATTCAGTTTTAAAAGTTGTTCAAATCATTATTAACCAAAACATGCATCAACAACCACAAGATACACCAAAATTCCCGAAGCCGAACTCAAGTACCTGAAGAACACGTTAAAATCAAGTGTCAACACAAAGGAGGGTAAGTTCACATATCTAAATTGTAAACAATGTGATCCAAGGAAAACTTTCAAATTATGTGTTTATTATCAAAACATCCATATAATTTAAGAAAGTCAATTTATTTCCTTAACAAAAATCCGAGGGTCAGCCGTCGCAAGCGTTTCCCAAAAACCTTCGAACAAAAGTATCTTCCCAAGGTTTACATATTAAATTGATAGCATCAAATGTTCAGATTCGTAAGTTTTCAAGACATTATGAGCTATATATTAACGATGAAGGTATAATCAAAGGTAGACTATAAGAAATATCAATTCGTCGCTTGACTTGACACGGAGCTACCAGTCACGACGGAATGGTCAACCCGATAGATCTATCAACAATTCCACGCGTGCAATACTTAAATGATTAAACGGCACTACTTGCGCATGCGCTCATAACAGGCCATCTATAATGCCTGCCTCATGAACAATATATATATCCTACTAATACTGATAAATTTAATATATTGTGTTGTACAAATTTCCCCAAGTCCCCACCGAAACATAAGCCTATAACCCGATACTTATTCTCTTGAGATCAAGTGAATTCGTCACAACTTTAGATTTAAGCATTTTTAAATCTACACGGTCGTTTTCTCCCAAACCACCATAATAATCCCTGTTTCTCTCCGAAACATATTTATTCATCAAAACCGTTTCTACCCGAAACATATTTATATCACCAAAACCATATATTTTCCACGAAAATATATATTTAATATAACCAAAGGTATGTTTTATACAAAAACATCTTTAATCCTTTTTAAGGCATGTTCTTCCCCCAAAACGTTATATAAAATAGTAAAAAGAGGGGGTGTAGTGACACTCACCTTTGGGTGCGTAATTATATTAGCGCTATCCCACAATTTGATCTACACGTCCTAGTTTCCATAGGCACGATTTAATAATCAACAATTCATAAAATACCTAAGTTTCTTCCATACTTCGAATTTTTCACATACTTTAAGACTTTCTCGAAAAGTCATTATTTTTTATTATGATATATATATATATATATATTTTAAGAACTTTGCGACTTGAACGTTTATAAGCAATATATATACGATTTGCGCATCGTAATATATATACATAAACGTGAACATATTATCCATATTGTAATACAAGTAATCTCGTCAACTTATATATTTCATCATTATTAAAGCATTTATACATGAAATAACTTATTAAGTTAACCTATGTATCAATTTCATGCTCGACAAATAAGTTACACATTTAACGCGACTTTACCGATATTACCGTTCTAACACACAAGTGTACATGCATAGTATTAATCCCCGCTATCATGTCAACACTTAACATATCATCATACACATATTCTAAATCACATAACACACTGTAACACATAAGGTTCACCCATGAACAACCCATTCTAGTGTACATTGAAAAACGCGTATTTTAGTGATTTGGTAACATTTTTGGGCGTCGAAAGTCACGTATGACTAACCAAACACCAAGGATACTTAATATAAGTTAAAATACTTATATTTATATCAAAAATATCAATTTACTTAATGATTTAAAACAGTTTTATAAAAATCACCTGAAAAGTCGATTTTAACCGTTTTTACCGCATAGTTTTGCATCAAACGTTACTAAAATCATCCCAAATCGTAAAGAGTTGTTATTTTAACATAATGCATGTTATTTACTGAATAAGATGGTGCTCATACTCATTATAACTCTGATTTCATGCTAACCACATAAATCATACAAGTTTCACCCATTTTACCACTTTTCAAGCTTCATGTACCACATGCAAAGCTATCTGACCTATGACAAAGTTTCCTATCATTATAACACTTCAAATAATAACATTTTTAGTGTTCATAATCTGATTTAAACAAAATTTGTCATATCATAACATTTTCATCATTTCTTGATCACATAATCCTCATGCATGCTCATGTACAAGCTTCTAATGCATGTCATCATAATATCATCATTTCACATGAACTTAAATGCATCTATACTCATATTCAATTCATGTTCATATATTCCAAAACATCTTCATCACATCATCATCATGTTAACATAAATGCAAGATTCACTTCTTATTTATGAACATATGACTAAAATGCCACATGCATGTGTATATATATATACATACATACACGACACCACACACATGTGCATACAAACATCCAAAAATCCACTTTTCATAACTACCTTTAATCATAGAACTTTCTATAAAAATCATTCCTTGATCATACATGCACCAAATTTCACATAAATCATATCATCAAAATCAAATAATATCAAAACCCAATCTTTAATCTATACACATCCAAATTTTCGGCCATATTAACTTAAACACAACTTCCATTTTAAAGTTTACATAAAAACCCATTTGTTTTAGATTTCAAGTTTGTGAAATATTCCAAGATTCAAGAGAAACTTCCAACATCAAGAACAAGAGCAAGAATCAAGAGTACGTTTAAAAAAAAATATTTTTTATACCTTCAAGATTCAAGTGGGTTTTTGACAAGATTTTTGATGTTTAGAGCTTGCTTCTTCTTGGAATCGCCTTGGAATCCTTCTTGAATCTTCATCCGAACTTGAAAACAACTTGGATTCAACTTGGTTCTCACAAGAATACTTAAAATTTCGAAAATGGAGGTTGGGGAAGGAGTGTTCGGCCGAGATGTGTAGTAGAAGAAGTGAAAAGTGTTTTGATTTTTAATTGGTGAGAAGTGGAGTGTTTAAGAAGCCATAACCATTAGTGTGAGTTCCTAGATCCAACACTTGGAAATTCTTAAGATTTGGAGGGCATGCAAGCCGCCACATACCCCTTTCTCTCTCCTAAATACACCCATACACATGCATATATACATATACATATATATCATATGCTTTAAACTGGTATTTTACTGATTACAGGGTATTTTAACAAGCGTTTTAATCCCGTTTTAAGGCGTTTTAAATTATTTTTTATCACTCTATAAAAATAAACTCACCATATTTTACTGAAGTAATTATCAGTTGCCTCGACTGGCTGCGTTGACAGTATTTTGTCATATACGCGCGGTATCGCGTGGTACACGCTTAAACTCGAAAAATAGTTTTTCTTAGCGTTTTAATTTATTTGTCCTCCCAAACATGATTAAAATACCATTTTAATCATAACAGAATATTTTTTAGGATTCTAACATTAATCTGGCGGTCACCGACGTTCATTTCGCATTTTCTTCGTTACTCGATAAGCGTTTATCTTATTATTGCCAACATAATTTTTAACCATGTTTGGATTTACCAACACATCAAATACCACATATAAACACCAATATCGATAAAATATAGCCTTCTTTTTATTCCTGACACGTGTTACACTTGTACGGTACAACTCAAAATAGTGGTGTCACAGGTGGTGTCTACTCGAAATCAAGAGATTGCGACTGGTGTTGTTTACTCGAAATCTAAGGGGTTTCGACTGAAGTTGATATTGGTGTTCATCACTCGAGACCTTGAGATATTGAGTGGGGTTGCGATTGAGAAGAATGTTATTTGGTTCTGCCTGGTGTTGATTACGACTCGAAAACACACTGTTTTGGATTGTCTTGTCTGTTGATTTCGTCTCGAAATGGAACACCGATTTGACGTTTGGACTTAAAACATTAAAAATTCATTAATAATAACTTCCACAAATTTGACCATTGACCCTAACTTGCCTGCTGTGAACAAACATCAAGAACTGGAGTCCATCATAGGAACTTTCACTAGAGTTCCTAGACTGCTTAATGGAGAAGATTTTCCCGAATGGAAGTGGAGATTTGAGCAACATGTTAAAGTGAAGGATGCTAAGATTTGGAGAAGTATCATTCAGGGTCTAAGAGAAATCATTTATGAAAAGGAAGACGCTCCTGGTGTTAAGTTGAAGAAGCCCTATGATTAATACACAGATGAAGACTTTGCTATAGTTGAAGAAGATGACAAGGCACTGTCATATTTGACTATGGCTTTGGGTCCTAACATTGCTATTGGTTTTAGAACTGCAAAATCTGCTAAGGAACTATGGGAGTCTTTGCATGACGTGTTTGAAAGCAATGAAGACATAAAGGAAAGCAGAAGAAATTTGTTAAGTCAAAATTTTAACAATTTCAATCACATATATGGAGAGACTGTCGACAACTAAGTTCAGAGGTTCGTGAAGTTAATAACTCAAATGACAATTGCTGAATTACCACTGTCGAACGCCTCAGTGAACAGGCATCTTCTGAATGCTTTACCAAAGAGTTGGGATCATCATGTCGCTATGATCAAGAAGACGAAGGATCTCGCTCGATGCAGTCTATCTGAAATGATCTCTCATATCAAGGCTTGTGAATTGGATGACAAGCAGAGGGAAGAAAATTATAAAAATAGTTTTCTTGCTGCAGGTTTTACCACGTCAACCTCTGCTTCCAACAATGCTGCTCTTGTGTCAGAAATTGGCTTCCAGATGTTCAAGAGTTCGACGTCAGCTAAAGCCGCACTAGAACCGACACCAGCAAATGTATTCTACTCTACAACGCCTGCACCGCCTGTTTCATTATCATCCAATGCCGCTGCTGCATCAGATGTAAAACACGTATTCATAGTATTCTTCTCGCAGCAGACCAAGGAGAATCTTGAAATTGCAGCATCTGTCATAAATTGTTTAAATGCATTTGTTGCAGGTGACGTGAATCCTCCTAACTTTACCATGACTGAATTGGATCAAATGCATCCAAATGATGTAGAAGAGATATACATCACGTGGCAAATGACGATAGCAACCTGTAGAGCAAAGAACTTTATTATAAGAACTAGAGAGAACAACTGGGCAAATACTGGAACCAACAAGGTGGGAATAGACAGGTCTAAGATTCGTTGTTTCAATTGTCATGAGCCAGGACATTTGGCATAAAACTGCACCAAGCCTCAAGTAAACAGAAATCAAACGCCAGCTCAACCTGCTGCCAAGAACTCTGAAAGAGCACTTACTCCAACAAACACCACAGCCACTGTCTCAAGTGGAAGTGCCACTAACTCAGCTTTGGTGGTACAACCTGATGCCTCTTTTGACTGGAGCACTGAGATTCGACACCTCAATCTGGCAGCTCCTGAGAATCAGACATCTACTGACAACATGGCATTCATGACTCAGGTTTATGAACTTGTGGCAGAAGAGGTAAATTCTTACTTATGTACTCCTAAGTGAAGAGGTAGGGTAGCAGCGTATCGTTTACACAACTCATAACTAATCTCAGATCTTCATGACATAAAAAAGGCACAATTCTGCTCTAAAGAAAAACGAAAAACTTTCCAAAGAAAAAATAAAAGCCCAATGAAAAGATATTGCTAAACTTCAAGAAGATCTGAGTGTAAAGTGTTGTGTATACGAGGATGCTAGAGAGACCATACGTGTTTTGACCAAGGAACTAGAAGAGACCAAACAAAAATATCAATAAAACGAGATAAATATTAAATAAATAAATGATACTTCTAGTAAATTGGCCAAAGACTTATGTGATAAATAATTAGAGTACAAACGAAAGAAAGGGTGTGGTTTAGGTTACAAAAAAGTGCCTCCACCATTTAACCACAATGATGTGTGTAAAATGCAACATATAAATTACATCAAATGAGGCATAAACCTAACCCTTTTTTAGTACTAATGTTGGAAAAAAAGTGTGCTTTTGTCTTCCTTTTGTATTTTCAGGACCAAACGAGCTTAAATGAACAAAAGGAATAAATATGCAGCAAAAACTAACATAAATACAAAGAAAAGGAAAAAACGTGGCATGCCCGACCCCTCGACAACATCTTCCCAAGCAAAAAAAGAAACAGAAGGCTGACCACGGCCCGTGCCCAGCGGACACGGGGGCGTGGTCAGGTGTCTGCAGAAATGGACAAAGCTATGGAAGCTTCTATTCCCACCACGGGGGCGTGCCCAGCTCAGCACGGGGCATGGTCAATGCTAAGATTCGCAGAATCTTGCAAATCTTGATAGTACAGATACGCTTCTACACACGGGGCCGTGCCCAGCGAACACGGGGCCGTGTGGAGCCTAATGTAGACAATTGCAATTAATGAAGAAAGAGAAAAAAGATGACCACGGGGGCGTGTCCAGCGGACACGGGGCCGTGGCCGGGCTTCTGTTCAGGCTATAAATAGGGGTTCTTGGCTCACTTCAAAGGCATCCCTTGGCAAACCACCTCTCTCCCACTTTTCCACCACTACACCACCACTACAACACCCACATCCACCACCATCATCCATCATCCACCTTAGAGTGTGTGTAGTAGTCTCAGGATCCAAGATTGATCGTAAGAGTTCTTGTCAATCAAAGGCCATGTTTGGCTAAGTCTCTTACATCACCTGGTGAAGACAAGCATTTAATGTATTACTTTTGATTTTTAATCTTTTCTCACTTTTTATTTGGTATTGTATTAATGACTTTAATAACCAGTTTATTATATTGAAGGTGAAACTTCTTTAATATTTGTCCATGGTCTCTTGGCATTACTTTACTGTCTATATAAAGTAAAAGATTTTCATCATTCATATCTCTACGGTCTATATAGAGATATGTTAGCTACCTGGTCGGGGGTTAAGGGAATGGTTTAGTAAGGTTCTTACCTTGTTCATTGTATAGATCCTGCAAGGACCTGGGTCAAGTTTACTAGGACCTTCTTCAATACCCACTGGTATTGGATGGCGGGGGTGCGAATGGCTTGATCCCCTCATATGTAAACTACTATTAATATATTAAACCGGCTATTTGGGATTATATCCCTACTGACTCAAACCACTTAGCCGAGGGTAACGTCACCTTCAAAAGAGGGGCCTACTACTTTATGCATTAATAACTTAATTAATTATCTTCCAGTATTCCAACCCTTTGGAATTGTATCCTTGCTGACTCAAACCACCGGGTTGAGGGTAACGTCACCTTCAAAAGATGGGCCTACTACTATAACTAAGATAATCTCTTAAAAAGTGCAAAAGTACGGAAATAATCAAAGGATACATTAAAGGCGAGTCGGATCCAAGTGATTCATCTTGTCTATTTGTTTTATTTTTATTTTATTTCAGCATTTTAGTTTTTATTTTTCATGTTTAAAATCTTTTCTAAAATTTTTAGTTTGATTAGACATTGAGGATAAACTGGTATTAAAAGCTCTCGTGTCCTTGGACGACCTCGGTATCTTACCAACGCTATACTACGCTCACGATGGGTGCACTTGCCCATGTGTGTGTTTAGTGTTAGTAGAATATCGTGTTTTATAAATTTAAAAGTTGACTAATGTGTTAGAAAGGGCTTAAAATATCAATAAAAACATATCACACCCAACACACACCACACAACTACACCTATTTGCCAATAACTGTAGAGGAATTAGAAAGAGCTGATAGTATGTCTTATGGTCCAAGGAGTAACGAGGCATCGATCAACAGTGAACCTATTGGAAAACAAACAGATCAGCCGATCAAGTTTGTCTCTAAGTCTGCGAACAATACTAATGCTTCTTCTTCCCTTGCAGATGAAGTAGTCGTTGAAGATGTAGTTGGTGATGAACAAGCAGTGATTTCTGATGATTTTTCAAATAAATTTGATTCAGATGCTACTTTTGTGACACCTATGTCACTGCGACCAGCAAACAAATACCAAATCAATGAAATATTGTGTTTCATACTTTGGACTTGTATAAATATGTGTATCTTTTGCACATATCAACTCTTGTTCGATTTCAAGCTCTAAATCGCTTTCTGGAAGGTTATACGCGCACTAATGCGTAAATATAACCAGTTTAATGCAACAAACACTCCAGAATAGTGACATAGGCTTAACATACCTTAAATAACCTTTACATAACTTAGAAATAAGTTTTGGAAGGTTTGGTATGCCGAAAACAAGTTAATTCGCTTACAGGGACTAAACTTGACAAACTGCGAAAGTATGCCAATTTGAACTGTAACGAACATTCCGGAACATGAACATAAGTTAAACACACCTTAAATATCCTTTATATAGCTTAGAAATAGGCTTTGAGGGGTTCGGTGTGCTAAAATAAACTTTTGGGTCATTCAGGGACTAAAAGTGTCAAAAAGTGCACAAGTTTGCATTTTCGCGCATAAGTTACGTTCTGAATACATCCGGACATCCAAAAATTTATGTAAGCACTAAAATATTTTATTTTAGTGTTTGGCATGAGAAAAATCCATTCGTCGCGTCATTTGGATCATTTTTCGCGCTTGTGCGCATTCCGTCGTAATTAAGCGAACATCGCGATCGTACGACCAAACGAACCAACATCCGGCATATTTTTGAGCATGTTTCATGTCCACAATGTTTAGGCATCATTTTAGGGCCTTAAAGTTGGCTCTACGGGCCTTAGAAGTGTCGGAAATGGCTTAAACACATAACAGGGACTGAAACTGTCATTTAGCAAACTTGGTTCTGATCAGACATGGCCAGGCGGCCCGCGTAAGGTTTGTGTGTATCCTTACGCGGCCCGCGTCAGTGTTCCAGACCAGGTTAACTGAATTTAACAGCAGATTACAGCTGGTAGACTCACAACCACACACTCACACTTTCCCTTTCAGCTCATAAGAGGCCATTTTTAGTTACCACAACATTCCAACAAGTGTACGCACGGGATTCGATCACATTTTCCAAGAAACGATCCTAACGGTTCGGGAAATCCTATAAATACCCACATCCCCCAACTTCTAAACTCACAAGAATCTGATCTTAGAAGCTCTAAGTTGAAACCATTGTTTCATACCTGAGCTACTTGGATCACGATTAGCATTTGGGGACCCTTCGTAAGTATTCCTTCGTTCTTTTATTATTTTTCGAGTCCGAAAGTCAAACTTTGTTTGACTTTCTGCGTTGACCAGTTTATGGTCAATGCGAAGTTCGTTTGAACTTCGCAATGTGATTGTAATCACGATGGTTATAGTCCCTTGTGACTATGCCTACTGATTACCACGTTGTCTAGGGTCGTAAGGGTAAGCGATCTAATAAATCGCTTATACCTTCGAACCCGACACATTTGGTCGATCATTAGGATCCGACCAAACACATTAGGTGACCATAGTATATAGGGAATAACCTTCCGAGGTTATACCTTATGGTCGCTTCGTTTAAGTAGTTGTATGATAGGTAGTTTATATGCCTTAGGTAAATTACCAAAATACCCCTTTTATGCCAAAATTCATTTTAAACATATGCAACATAACTTTTGACATCTAAACTGATTTGACAACAATATTAGACATGTTAAGGCATATGTTACTTGTCATAGGGCTAGTTAAGCGGTCCGAACGCGTTTCACGCGAACGACGCGTTAAAGTAGCATAAGCTACCTAAACGGGTCGTAAGCACTTATGTTAGGTTTCATTTAGTATGTAGGCTTTGTTAAACCATATTACACGAGTCTCCATACTCGTTTGGTTTACGAACCCTCATTCTATCCTATCCTCCGATTTAGGTCCGGTTTATTAACATAGTTACCTATATTAGGTGCCGTTTGATATCCGTGATCTCTAGCATTGTTTGGTTGTTACTCAAGGACTTCTGAGCAATCTCAAGTGAGTACATAGACCCCTCTTTTACTGTTTTCCAAACATTTTGGGGTGAAACACATGTGCCTACTTGTTACTTCCATGCTTTCCATGCTTTCACATCATATACCTGCTATGTTCGTTAGTACATTATAGTACATGATTTCATTGCATTTCATGCTATGTATGCCCATTGTGTGTGTACTTAGTACATCGTTTTACATTACATGCTATGTATGCCCATTGTGTGCGTACTTAGTACATCGTTCTACATTACATTTCATGCTATGTATGTCCATTGTGTGCATACTTAGTACATTGTTTTACATTGCATTTCTGTTGCATATGCTCATCCAGCATATGAACACATTATACTACATTTTGAACCGTTGTAACTATTTGACTATGTGAACTGTCGTAACCCTTTGATTATATGAACCGTTTGTAACTGTTGAACCATGTGAACCATTTGTATCTGTTGACATGATTTACATTTGACAATAGACATTTGACTATACATAAACATTTCTACAATCGTTAAACATTACATCTTGGTGGTTTGGTTGGAGTAAGTGATTTAAGTAACGAGGCGTGTGTAATATGATACAAGCATGGTGGATACGCTGCTGGTACTTCCTATATATAAGTGTTTGTATGGTATCACATATTGTAGCGTTATTTGAATCATTTCAATTTGAGACATATAACATTGTAAACAAATAACATACTTTTCACAAGACATTGATTTACAAACAACTTATCTTATACAAACTCATTTTACATGGTTATTCATTTAACCATACATTATTCTCTTATTTATACATATCATCTGATCTTATCGTTTTTCAAATGATTTACAAAACAAAGCAAATTACAAGGTTCATGACTAAACATTTTCTCAAACATAAGTCATGAATTCTGTTTTCACAAAACCTATGTATCTCACAGGCATTTTTATGCTGGCGTACCTATTTTCACATGTGTTTTCAGGAGATGATGCATAGGACTTATCAAGACATACTTAGGCGGACCTGTGCCTTAGTGACTTAAAACGAGACAAGAACTAGTTAATTTTTGTTATATACTCTTTGTTTCTTGTTTAAAACAATGTAACTCTCTTGTTTAATTAATAAAACGAAACTTTAATTGCCATGGATTTGAAACAATTAATTCTGTTACAAAACTCCCCGACGTTTCCGCCACGTTTTGTATGTTCTACGTGGTCGGGGTGTGACACAAAGACGCGCGTGAAGATAATGTGCTTTTTAGATATTTGAAAATAAATTTGAGCATCGAAAGGTTCCGCCTAATGAAAGGAAGTTTCTTTCGAATGCAAAAATGTAGTTTCAATGCGCAAAATCAAACCTTCAATTCAATGTATCATACCAACCTATTCAAATATCTAGCAATCACTTTCAACACCAACCCGACTACCAAAACCAATCCCAATCAACTACATTTACTATCCCAAACTGAGCCAACCGCAACCAATACAAGCAAATGCAATCAATCATGGACTTGACACACAAGACGTGTAAACTGACCCACATTAAAAACATAAGACTAAAGACTCAAACCTAACCCGGACAAAGACTCGACCACTAACGGACTCACAAAAACCACTTAACCGATACTTTAAACTTGATTCCACAACTCTTCAAAACTGTACTCGACTCACACGACCACACAAAATTGACTCGACAGCAAACACAAGATCACACACAGATACAACTGACTGATTGGAACCCACTCGGAACACACGACTTGACTGACCCGACATATGGACTCAACAACTGACTAAAACAACTAAGACAGACTCGACAAAACCGACCCAACCCGACTCAGGCTCAACTCAAACGCACCTAACCTAAACAGATTCAGTTCTAAACATGCAACTTGAGCCAACACTAAAACACATCGACACAAACAAAAACTGGACTCGAGTACTCAACCTGGACTCTACTGAACCAATAACTGATTCGACAACTCAAACCATGACTCGACACAAATAACTCAAACCAAACCATGAAATTGACTCGACTGAATCACTGACTCGAACTAATATGTGTCGACTCACAAAACTCACAGACTCAACACTTGGAATGAACTGACTCGAACCCTAAGTGAACTGACTCTGAACAGATTTCTGCAGACACCATCATCAGACCAAAAACACCCACTTACTGACTCGATACACATCTGACCCGAAACAACTATCACGTGTAAACACAGACTTGACCAACTCGATAAAACGACCTCACGGACTTGACTGAGTAACATAGACTCAAGGCTGATTCGACTAAACCGAAAAACAAAACGACTCAAATAAACTCTAATAGGACTCAAAACACACATTAACTAAGGAAAAAGCAAGAATACATACCTGATATGTCGAAAATTTGCAAGAAAAATAAAAGATTTTCATGAGTGGAGTCCCGATTTCGAACAATCCAGCGAATATCCGGTTGAACCGTATGGTGGGGTGTGTTCGGGGTCGAATTCCTAGCACGGGGGTGTTTGGATGAAGGGAAACGGTGGGGATTTGGTGGTTTAATGGAGGTTTTAGGGTGGGTTGGGTCGTATTCGGCGATGGGGAGCGACTGACAGGGTTTTGTTTTATGTTTAGGGAAGACAAAGAACTTTGGGGGGGTTTAAATATGGGTCCACATAAGTGAACCGGGTCAAGGATGATGGCAGTTCAAAAGAAACAGGTCACAGGGGGGTTCGCGTCGCGCGTAAGGGCAAGGTGGGGGTCGTCGCGTCACACCGCGTGTAAAAATTGTTTGTTTTTTTGAACTGGGGCTAGGTGTTGCATGTAAGTATAAGTATATGGGTGTCGCGCCACACCTAGACCCTTTTTTCACAGAAGGTTTCGAATTTTTGATGGCCAGATGCCTTAGAAAAAAAATTCCAATTCACCCAAAACTCCCCAAAAACCAATCCCAAAAATATTCTAACACTGGAACTTACCGGGAACTCCGTTTTCTTCGCAATTTTCGCACAATCTCGGTGATGAATTCTTGCAAATGACACAAAAACCAAACCGAAAACGACTGTTAGCTACGAAAAATTAACGAAAATACAAACGGTACATACTATACAAACGAAGCTTTTCTCAACTCACTGTTCGGTGAAGGTGGGTGGGTCCTCTAGAGGAATTTCTTCCTCTTCGGTAGTGTCAATGGGACCTCCTAAGTAATGCTTCAAGCAATGACCATTTACTTTCCACACACCTTTGTCGACTTCATCGTATAACTCAACGGTACCATATGGAAACACCTCCTTTACCACATACGGTCCACTCCATCTTGATTTTAACTTCCCCGCTATCAATTTCAACCTTGAATTGAACAAGAGCACCCTATCACCTACCTTAAACTCTTTCAATCCTCACAATCCTATCATGCAACGCCTTAGTCTTTTCCTTGATATTCCAAGATCGTTCATAGGCGGCATCCCTCAAAGCTTCCAACTCATGAATTTGGAAGAACCTCCTTCTTACGGCTTCGGTAAGGTCGAGGTTAACGGTTTTCAATGCCTCAAAGCTCTATTTTCTAACTCTACCGGGAGATGGCACGCTTTGTCATACACAATCATGAAGGGTGTCATTCCTAACGGTGTTTTATAGGCGGTGCAGAATGCCCATAGAGCGTCGTCGAGCTTTTCCGACCAATCCTTCCTACTTTTTCCTACCATTTTCTCTAGGGTTCTCTTCACCCCTCGGTTAGAATTCTCTACTTGGCCACTAGTTTGCGGGTGGTATGCGGTAGAAAGACGGTGAGTGACACCGTAGCGTGCAAGTGCCTTTTCCATGGCGGAATTGCAAAAATGCGTACCACGGTCACTTATTATGGCTTTAGGAACTCAAAATCGTGTGAATAACTTTTTTAGGAATCTTACCACCACTCGGGCATCATTAGTGGGTAAAGCTTGAGCTTCCACCCACTTTGAGACGTAGTCAATGGCCACGAGGATTTACCTATTCCCACTCGAAGATGGGAAAGGTCCCATGAAGTCAATACCCCAAACGTCGAAGATTTCAAGAACTTGGATGGGATTTTGAGGCATTTCATCCTTGGATGAGATGTTGCCGGTACGTTGGCAACGGTCACATGTTCTAACAAATTCTATTGCATCTTTCACTACCATTGGCCAATAGAAGCCACTATAAAAAACCTTTTGAGCCGTCACATTTTGCCCGTGATGGCCTCCCGTTAAACCCTCGTGCACATGTCTAATGTGACACCTGTGTCACTGCGACCAGCAAACAAATGCCAAACCAATGAAATATTGTATTTCATACTTTGGACTTGTATAAATATGTGTATCTTTTGCACATATCAACTCTTGTTCGATTTCAAGCTCTAAATCGCTTTCTGGAAGGTTATACGCGCACTGATGCGTAAATATAACTAGTTTAATGCAAAAAACACTCTGGAATAGTGACATATACTTAACATACCTTAAATAACCTTTACATAACTTAGAAATAAGTTTTGAAGGCTTTGGTATGGCAAAAGCAAGTTAATTCGCTTACAGGGACTAAACTTGACAAACTGCGAAAGTATGCCAATTTGAACTGTAACGAACATTCCGGAACATGAACATAAGTTAAACATACCATAAATATCCTTTAAATAGCTTATAAATAGGCTTTGAGGTGTTCGGTATGCTAAAATAAACTTTTGGGTCATTCAGGGACTAAAAGCGTCAAAAAGTGCACAAGTTTGCACTTTCGCGCATAACTTACGTTCTGAATACCTCCGGACATCCAAAAATTTATGTAAGCACTAAAATATTATATTTTAGTGTTTTGCATAAGAAAAATCCATTCGTCATGCCATTTGGATCGTTTTTCGCGCTTATGCGCATTCCGTCGTAATTAAGCGAACATCGCGTTCGTACGACCAAACGAACCGACATCCGAGATATTTTTAAGCACATTTTAAGTTCCCTATACTTTAAATTCATTTTAGAGCTTTGAAATGGGGTTAACGGGCCTTAAAAGTGTCGGAAATGGCATAAACACATAACAGGGACCAAAACTGTCATTTCTGAAAGATGTTTGCTTATACATCGAATCTAGTCCTTTCCACTTGTTGCACATGGTTTTGGGAATCTATGGGCTGGTATTTTTGGGCACATGGTATTACAATACCATGGGTGCTAGTGTATGGCCAAGATTGAAGCACTTTTTCCAAGAAACGATCCTAACGGTTCGGGAAATCCTATAAATACCCCATGCCTTCATTTGCAAAACTCACAAGAATTTTGGTTTGAGAAGCTCTAAGTTGGAACCTTTGTTTCATACCTGAGCTACTTGAATCGAAATTAGCATTCGGGGACCCTTCGTAAGTATTCTTTCGTTCTTTTCTTTCTTTTATTACTTTTCGAGTCAGAAAGTCAAACTTTGTTTGACTTTCTGCATTGACCAGTTTATGGTCAATGCGAAGTTCGTTTGAACTTCGCAACGTGATTGTAATCACGATGGTTATAGTCCTTTGGGACTATGCCTACTGATTACCACGTTGTCTAGGGTCGTAGGGTAAGCGATCTGATAAATCGCTTATACCTTTGAACCCGACCCATTTGGTCGATCATTAGGATCCGACCAAATACCTTAGGTGACCATAGTATATAGGGAATAAACTTCCGGGGTTATACCTTATGGTCGCTTCGTTTAAGTAGTTGTATGATAGGTAGTTTATATGCCTTAGGTAAATTACCAAAATACCCCTTTGATGCCAAAATTCGTTTTAATCATATGTAACATAACTTTTGACATCTAAACTGATTTGACAACCATATTAGACATGTGAAGGCATATATTACTTGTCATAGGACTAGTTAGGCGGTCCGAACGCGTTTCACGCGCACGACGCGTTAAAGTAGCATAAGCTACCTTAATGGGTCGCGATGGGTCGAAAGCAGCTTAGGATAGGTTTCATTTAGTATGTAGGCTTTGTTAAACCATACTACATGAGTTCCCATACTCATTTGGTTTACAAGCCCTCATTCTATCTGATCCTCCGATTTAGGTCCGGGTTATTTATGTAGTTACCTATACTAGGTACTGTTTAATTTCCGGGAAACCTCTAGCTTGCTTGGTAGTTGTGCAAGACTCCTAAGCACTCTCAGGTGAGTACATAGACCCCTCTTTTACTGTTTTCCAAACTGTTTTGGGGTGGAACACATGTGCCTACTTGTTACTTTCATGCTTTCCTGTTTTGACATCATATACTTGCTATGTTCGTTAGTACATGATTTCATTACACTTTATGCTATGTATGCCCATTGTGTGCATATTTAGTACATTGTTTTACATTATAATTTGTTGCATATGCTCATCCAGCATATGAACACATTATACTACATTTTGAACCGTTGTAACTATTTGACTATGTGAACCGTCGTAACCCTTTGATTATATGAACCGTTTGTAACTGTTGAACCGTGTGAACCGTTTGTAACTGTTGAACCGTGTGAACCGTTTGTAACTGTTGAACCGTGTGAACCGTTTGTAACTGTTGAACCGTGTGAACCATTTGTAACTGTTGAACTGTGTGAACCGTTTGTAACTGTTGAACCGTGTGAACCATTTGTATCCGTTGACATGATTTACATTTGACAATAGACATTTGACTATACATAAACATTTCTACAATTGTTAAACATTACATCTTGGTGGTTTGGTTTGAGTAAGTGATTAAGTAACGAGACGTGTGTAATATGATACAAGCATGGTGGATACGCCGCTGGTACTTCCTATATATAAGTGTTTGTATGGTATCACATATTGTAGCGTTATTTGAATCATTTCAGTTTGAGACATATAATATTTTATACAAGCAACATACTTTTCACAAGACATTGATTTACAAACAACTTATCTAATACAAACTCATTTTTACTTGGTTATCCATTTAACCATACATTATCCTCTTATTTATACATATCATCTGATCTTATCGTTTTTCAAATGATCTACAAGACAAAGCAAATTACAAGGTTCATGACTAAACATTTTTCTCAAACATAAGTCATGAATTCTATTTTCACAAAACCTATGTATCTCACAGGCATTTTTATGCTGACGTACCTATTTTCACATGTGTTTTTCAGGAGATGATGCATAGGACTTATCAAGACATACTTAGGCGGACCTGTGCCTTAGTGACTTAAAACGAGACAAGAACTAGTTAATTTATGTTATGTACTCTTTATTTCTTGTTTAAAGACAATGTAACTCTCATGTTGATTAATAAAACGAAACTTTAATTTCCATTGTTGTGAAACATTAATTCTGTTACAACACTCCCCGACGTTTCCGCCACGTTTTGTATGTTCTACGTGGTCGGGGTGTGACAGAAAAGATGGTATCAGAGCCAATGGTTATAGGGAATTAGGTTATTAGTAATGCTTTGACCTAGTCTATAACCTTTCTAGGACCCTAACGCGAGTTTACTTGCGTTTAGTCATAAAACAATACCGTCACCTATCCTTAGGCGACGACCACAACAAGAACATAAATTTCAAAACCGCTTTGAAAACTAATCATCTGTTCTAGGATGATTGATTACTAGGTTTTGAACCCTCTATTGTAAGGTTTTGAACCCCTTTGAGTTTTCAAAATCTCGTCAAGGTTTTGGGTTTTAAATAATGTGAACACGTGCAAACTGGAAGGGTGAATGCCTGTATTCTGGGTTTTCTGTCTAGGCAAGCACTTCGTATATATCTCATCAGACGCGAGACCAGTTGTGCTTACCTGGGAATTCTTGGGATGAGTGTTCACTTATAGGCGAGCATGTCTTCGCGATACATTATTTTTGATCCATTTACTTTGATTAGTCACCGGGGTCGTTTGTTGCTTTGTAGTAAAAAACAAATGACCACTATCCTTGCTTTCATCAGATTTGTTTCATCTCATTCTTTTCGTCTAATACTCTCACTCGTTTCCCTTCATGTTTCCTCTTTTAGAATGCCTCCTCGACGCGAAAACCAGATAGCGACTGCCGAACTGGCAGAAATCATAGCACAACAGATGGCTGCTGCCTTCCCAAATTTCATTGCTCAAATGAACCAAGCCAACAACAACAATCATGCTCTATGCAATTTCAAGAATTTCAATTCGGCTAAACCACTCAAGTTTAGTGGTACTGAAGGAGCAACTGGGCTTCTTCAATGGTTCGAGAGCATTGAGAATACTTTCCGCCACGTGCAGTGTCCTGACAATCGCAAGGTCGAGTTTTCTTCGAGTGTGTTTCAGAAGAGGGCCCTTACATGGTGGAACGGGGTTATGAGAGACCGTGGTGCAGAAGTTGCTCTAGCACAGACATGGGCTGAACTTAGAGCTCTTATGATGAGGGAGTTTTGTCCTCGTTATGAACTGCGAGCATTGGAAAGAGAGTTTGATGGTTTGAAGCAAGATAGCGGTGAGCATCGAGCCTACACGGACCGTTATGAGGAGTTAAGTCTGTTATGCCCAAACATGGTCACACCTTTGGATAAGGCAATCGAAAAGTACATTGATGGCCTCCCTGACTCAATACAAGACATTTTGACTGGTAGCAACCCTACTACTGTTAGGCAGGCCATTGAGCTAGCTGCAACCTTGACTGAATCTCAGATCAGGAAACGTAAGCTTTTCCGAAAGGGTGACAAGAAACCGGTCGAGGAATCGAAATCAATCGAGGAATCAAAGACCATGGATGAACAGACTGGATCCCCTAAGAAGTCAAAGAAGCGAAAGGCTTCTCAGAACTTCGCCGTGGTCGCTCACAATGATCAAGCCGTCCCTAACCAACCAGCTCAACCCCCTGCCAGGAAACCCTACAACGGAACTGCACCTTTGTGCAACCAATGTGGCCTACATCATCATGCGGGTGTGAAGTGCCGCACATGCCAAGTTTGCGGACTTATAGGTCATACAGCGAGGGTTTGCCCAACAGTAGCTGCACCAAATCAAGTTAACAACAATCCTGCTCAAGCTCGTTTTCCACCGGGGTCTTGCTACAACTGTGGCGAGATGGGCCATTTTTGTAGGAATTGCCCAAAGCTTGCTAATGCAAATCCAGCGCAGGGATGAGTATCTGACCGACAGAAGATAACGCTGTTTAGAAAATAATCGAGCCTTGTGTATTATTTTCTTTTGTTATCACGATCTATGAAACAGTTGTTGTTATTGTTGTTATAAATAAATCTTTCATTTACATTTTAAAATGTTTATGTGGTTGCATGTATAAACATATCCTCTACAAATACCAACAATCAAGGAACCATATTCTTGAAGAACAGATTACCCCCAAATTTCTTCCATTGTATGATCTCTTGCGTTTTCCACAAAAATCCTAAGTACCCGTTTCTTCAAAGAGAAACGAAGTACGAGGTGCCAAGTTAATTGCAATCAATAACAAGATAATAACAATTGAACAATTATGTGATTATGTGCTTATGTGTTCCCTTTTATGTGTTATGTGATCCAAATTATGTTATCCAAATCCTCGTAGAATCTTACATATCCTTGTACAAGAGATTCATAGTAGGATACCCAAAGGTACTACCTAAAATCCTTAATGGACTTCTACGCTGTAGTTAAGTCCCTTGTATTATAAAGTACTACTTCATAATTAGACCCCTTTAGTGGTCTAGTTGAACTGATCGATCCAAAAATCTGGTTAGGAATATTATGTGATGATATAGATGAAAGGACTCCTTGGTGGCCTAATTAAGAAGATCCTCTGTCGATCTAATTAAAAGGACCCTATGGTAGTCTAGTCACCCTCATCACAAGTTTGATATCCTTCCCCACAACATTACAAAACGAACTGTGCGGACTGTGCAAGGAATTACGTAATTATGGATGCATACATAATTATGGAATTTAGTGCACAGAAATCACAGCAAGTTCTATCATGTATCTAAGTTAACCCAATTCATTTCCAATTCTGATGAAGCATCCGTTGAGGAAAAATGAACTAGCTATTCATTTTTCACTTCTGAAGAATATCCGTTGAGGGAAATGAATATCCGTTTATCCTTCGTTTCCAACTCTGAGGAAGCAACCGTTGAAAATGACTCCGTTAGTTCATTTTCGTTTCTAAAGATTTTCCGTTGAGGAAATGAATATCCGTTGTTAAATCTTTCATTTCCGTACCTGAGGAAGCAACCGTTGAAAATGACTCCGTTAGTTCATTTTCGTTTCTGAAGATTATCCGTTGAGGAAATGAATATTCGTTGTTAAATCTTTCATTTTCGTACCTGAGGAAGCAACCGTTGAAAATGACTCCGTTAGTTCATTTTCGTTTCTGAAGATTATCCGTTGAGGAAATGAATATCCGTTGATTATTCCTTCATTTCAAATTCTGAAGAATAACCGTTGAGGAAAATGACCCCGTTTGTTCATTTTCGTTTCTGAAGATTATCCGTTACGGAAATGAATATCCGTTGTTAAAATCTTTCATTTCCGTACCTGAGGAAGCAACCGTTGAAAATGACTCCGTTAGTTCATTTTCGTTTCTGAAGATTATCCGTTGAGGAAATGAATATCCGTTGATTATTCCTTCATTTCAAATTCTGAAGAATAACCGTTGAGGAAAATGACCCCGTTTGTTCATTTTCGTTCTGAAGAATATCCGTTGAGGGAAATGTATATCCGTTTAGTTAAAAATCCATTATTTTCCATTTCCGAAGAACCCGTTGAAGAAAATGACTCCGTTCGTTCATTTTCGCTTCTGAAAAATATCCGTTGAGGAAAATAACAAGATTATGCTTTACATATCTTTGATGGCTATTTAACACAAAGTTACAGACAGACTCCTACGAATTAATTTCGGGACGAAATTTCCAAAAGTAGGGGAGACTGTGACACCTGTGTCACTGCGACCAGCAAACAAATGCCAAACCAATGAAATATTGTATTTCATACTTTGGACTTGTATAAATATGTGTATCTTTTGCACATATCAACTCTTGTTCGATTTCAAGCTCTAAATCGCTTTCTGGAAGGTTATACGCGCACTGATGCGTAAATATAACTAGTTTAATGCAAAAACACTCTGGAATAGTGACATATACTTAACATACCTTAAATAACCTTTACATAACTTAGAAATACGTTTTGAAGGCTTTGGTATGGCAAAAGCAAGTTAATTCGCTTACAGGGACTAAACTTGACAAACTGCGAAAGTATGCCAATTTGAACTGTAACGAACATTCCGGAACATGAACATAAGTTAAACATACCATAAATATCCTTTAAATAGCTTATAAATAGGCTTTGAGGTGTTCGGTATGCTAAAATAAACTTTTGGGTCATTCAGGGACTAAAAGCGTCAAAAAGTGCACAAGTTGCACTTTCGCGCATAACTTACGTTCTGAATACCTCCGGACATCCAAAAATTTATGTAAGCACTAAAATATTATATTTTAGTGTTTTGCATAAGAAAAATCCATTCGTCATGCCATTTGGATCGTTTTTCGCGCTTATGCGCATTCCGTCGTAATTAAGCGAACATCGCGTTCGTACGACCAAACGAACCGACATCCGAGATATTTTTAAGCACATTTTAAGTTCCCTATACTTTAAATTCATTTTAGAGCTTTGAAATGGGGTTAACGGGCCTTAAAAGTGTCGGAAATGGCATAAACACATAACAGGGACCAAAACTGTCATTTCTGAAAGATGTTTGCTTATACATCGAATCTAGTCCTTTCCACTTGTTGCACATGGTTTTAGGAATCTATGGGCTGGTATTTTTGGGCACATGGTATTACAATACCATGGGTGCTAGTGTATGGCCAAGATTGAAGCACTTTTTCCAAGAAACGATCCTAACGGTTCGGGAAATCCTATAAATACCCCATGCCTTCATTTGCAAAACTCACAAGAATTTTGGTTTGAGAAGCTATAAGTTGGAACCTTTGTTTCATACCTGAGCTACTTGAATCAAAATTAGCATTCGGGGACCCTTCGTAAGTATTCTTTCGTTCTTTTCTTTCTTTTATTACTTTTCGAGTCAGAAAGTCAAACTTTGTTTGACTTTCTGCATTGACCAGTTTATGGTCAATGAGAAGTTCGTTTGAACTTCTCAACGTGATTGTAATCACGATGGTTATAGTCCTTTGGGACTATGCCTACTGATTACCACGTTGTCTAGGGTCGTAGGGTAAGCGATTTGATAAATCGCTTATACCTTTGAACCCGACCCATTTGGTCGATCATTAGGATCCGACCAAATACCTTAGGTGACCATAGTATATAGGGAATAAACTTCCGGGGTTATACCTTATGGTCGCTTCGTTTAAGTAGTTGTATGATAGGTAGTTTATATGCCTTAGGTAAATTACCAAAATACCCCTTTGATGCCAAAATTCGTTTTAATCATATGTAACATAACTTTTGACATCTAAACTGATTTGACAACCATATTAGACATGTGAAGGCATATATTACTTGTCATAGGACTAGTTAGGCGGTCCGAACGCGTTTCACGCGCACGACGCGTTAAAGTAGCATAAGCTACCTTAATGGGTCGCGATGGGTCGAAAGCAGCTTAGGATAGGTTTCATTTAGTATGTAGGCTTTGTTAAACCATACTACATGAGTTCCCATACTCATTTGGTTTACAAGCCCTCATTCTATCTGATCCTCCGATTTAGGTCCGGGTTATTTATGTAGTTACCTATACTAGGTACTGTTTAATTTCCGGGACACCTCTAGCTTGCTTGGTAGTTGTGCAAGACTCCTAAGCACTCTCAGGTGAGTACATAGACCCCTCTTTTACTGTTTTCCAAACTGTTTTGGGGTGGAACACATGTGCCTACTTGTTACTTTCATGCTTTCCTGTTTTGACATCATATACTTGCTATGTTCGTTAGTACATTATAGTACATGATTTCATTACACTTTATGCTATGTATGCCCATTGTGTGCATATTTAGTACATTGTTTTACATTACAATTTGTTGCATATGCTCATCCAGCATATGAACACATTATACTACATTTTGAACCGTTGTAACTATTTGACTATGTGAACCGTCGTAACCCTTTGATTATATGAACCGTTTGTAACTGTTGAACCGTGTGAACCATTTGTAACTGTTGAACCGTGTGAACCGTTTGTAACTGTTGAACCGTGTGAACCGTTTGTAACTGTTGAACCGTGTGAACCATTTGTAACTGTTGAACTGTGTGAACCGTTTGTAACTGTTGAACCGTGTGAACCATTTGTATCCGTTGACATGATTTACATTTGACAATAGACATTTGACTATACATAAACATTTCTACAATTGTTAAACATTACATCTTGGTGGTTTGGTTTGAGTAAGTGATTAAGTAACGAGACGTGTGTAATATGATACAAGCATGGTGGATACGCCGCTGGTACTTCCTATATATAAGTGTTTGTATGGTATCACATATTGTAGCGTTATTTGAATCATTTCAGTTTGAGACATATAATATTTTATACAAGCAACATACTTTTCACAAGACATTGATTTACAAACAACTTATCTAATACAAACTCATTTTTACTTGGTTATCCATTTAACCATACATTATCCTCTTATTTATACATATCATCTGATCTTATCGTTTTTCAAATGATCTACAAGACAAAGCAAATTACAAGGTTTATGACTAAACATTTTTCTCAAACATAAGTCATGAATTCTATTTTCACAAAACCTATGTATCTCACAGGCATTTTTATGCTGACGTACCTATTTTCACATGTGTTTTTCAGGAGATGATGCATAGGACTTATCAAGACATACTTAGGCGGACCTGTGCCTTAGTGACTTAAAACGAGACAAGAACTAGTTAATTTATGTTATGTACTCTTTATTTCTTGTTTAAAGACAATGTAACTCTCATGTTGATTAATAAAACGAAACTTTAATTTCCATTGTTGTGAAACATTAATTCTGTTACAACACTCCCCGACGTTTCCGCCACGTTTTGTATGTTCTACGTGGTCGGGGTGTGACATCTAAGGATGTCTAATCCATCCTCCTTTGAAACTCACCTTCTAAGCACTCTATCTCCACCTATCCTAAATAGGTACGGGTCATCCCAAATATACTTCCTAGCATCCCTAAGAAGCTTTTTCTTTTGTTGGTAGGACATACCCCTCACAAGGTCTCCGGTCGCTAAATAATTTGCCAAATCCGAGAACCATGGCAAACCATCTACCTCGGCACTAACAAAGTCTATGGTTTCGTGAGGAAAAGTCTCTCCTATGGAATCCTCACGAACCTCTTCTCTATTTGGATCCTCTAAACGTGACAAATGGTCGGCGGCCACGTTTTCCGCTCCCTTTTTATCTTTTATTTCGATATCGAACTCGGAGAGCAAAAGAATCCATCTAACGAGTCGTGGCTTCGCGTCTTTCTTTTAGAATAGAAAGCGCAAAGCGGCATGGTCGGTGAATACGGTAGTTTTGGAAAGAACGAGATATGAGCAAAACTTATCAAACGCAAACACTACAGCTAAGAGCTCCTTTTCTGTGGGGGTATAGTTCTCTTGAGCATCATTTAAAGTTTTGCTCGCGTAGTAGATTGGATGAAAGTGTTTGTCGACTCTTTGACCTAAGACCGCACCTACGGCATAATCGCTTGCATCACACATGAGCTCGAAAGGCAAGCTCCAATCGGGCGAAACAAGTATAGGGCACTAACGAGTTTTTCTTTCAAGAAATCAAACGCCTTGATGCACTCTTCATCGAAAACGAAAGGAACATCCTTCTCCAAAAGTCGGGTCATGGGGTGTGTAATTTTTGAAAAATCCTTTATGAAACGCCTATAAAATCCCGCATGACCTAAGAAGCTTCTAACGGACTTGACACTAGTAGGTGGAGGCAATCTACTTATGGTATCTATCTTGGCCCTATCCACCTCTATACCCTCTCTAGACACCTTGTGTCCTAAAACTATCCCTCCCGTCACCATAAAGTGACACTTCTTCCAATTCAACATAAGATTTGTCTCTATGCACCTCTTAAGCATCCTATCAAGATTTAGAAGACATTGTTCGAAAGTGGTGCCATAAACCGAGAAGTCATCCATGAAAACCTCCATGGAAGTCTCAAGCATATCTTGGAATATAGCAACCATGCATCTTTGGAATGTAGCCGGAGCATTGCATAACCCGAAAGGCATGCGGCGATACGCATAAGTGCCGTAAGGGCATGTGAACGTCGTTTTATCTTGATCCTCTGGGGCGATGGGGATATGAAAATAACCCGAAAATCCATCGAGAAAACAATAGAATTGTTGACCCGCTAGACGCTCCAACATTTGGTCAATGAATGGTAAGGGGAAATGGTCTTTCCGGGTGGCGTTGTTCAACTTTCGATAGTCTATGCATACACGCCAACCGGTAACGGTACGAGAAGGGATTAACTCATTCTTTTCGTTCATGATCACCGTTATCCCACCCTTCTTTGGGACGACTTGGGTCGGGCTCACCCATGGTGAATCGGAAATAGGGTAAATCACCCCGGCATCTAACAACTTAAGCACTTCCTTCTTAACGACCTCTTGCATGTTCGGATTTAGGAGCCGTTGAGGTTGCACCACCGGCTTATAGTCATCTTCCATTAGTATCCGGTGGGTACAATAGGTAGGGCTTATGCCCTTGATGTCTGAAAGTCGCCATGCAATGGCCTCCCTATTCTCTCTCAACACCTCTAACAACCTACCCTTCTCTCCCTCTTCTAACTTAGACGAAATAATGACGGGAAAATCGGACCCCTCACCTAAGAACGCATACTTTAACTTTTGACCTCACTCAATTCTAGAACTTCGGGGACCCACTCATTCTCTTCTACCTCCTCACTCTCACTCACAACCTCCTCTACCTTCTCAACTACCTCATCTATCTTACTCTCAACTAGATCGGCTCCACTAATATAGTCAAAGCAATGGTCGACACATGATAAGAAAGACTCTATGAAATAGACCGAATGACAAGGACTACTAAGATCATCGGAACCACTAGGATGTTCCATGGAGCGTGTTATCTCGAAAGTAACTCTCTCCTCACCGACTTGAAGTGTAATTTTCCCGTCGATGACATCAATGATAGCCTTGGCGGTACACAAGAATGGGGGTCCTAGAATGATAGGAACCTTCTCGTCGGCTTCTATATCAAGAACGACAAAGTCTACGGGAAAGACGAATTTATCCACTTTGACTAGAAGGTTTTCAATTATACCACGTGGATACTTAACGGATCTATCGGCTAGAGACAAAGACATACGTGTAGGGGATAACTCTCCTAGACCTAACCTCTCATACATGGAATATGGCATTAAGTTTATACTCGCTCCTAGATCGGCTAGGGCCCTAGACTCGATATCACTCCCAAACAAGCACGGGATGGTGTAAAGGCCCGGATCCGTCAATTTTTCCGGGACCTTGTTCAAGACTACGGCTGAACATCCTCCACTGAGGGGAATGTTAGACACCTATCCTAACCTATCCTTTCATTTTAGAAGGTCCTTTAAAAATTTTGCATATTTCGGCATTGATTGAAGGGCTTCTATGAAAGGAAGGTTGATTCTAAGTTGTTTAAAAATCCCGAAGAATTTCCCCTACTCTTTGGAATAGCTTTGGTTTTTAAGACGGGAAGGGAATGGAGCACGGGAAACATCAACATTGGGTGATGGAACAACTTGAATGGGCTTTTTTCCTAAGCTCTTCTCACTTGAAGTACCCCCGGTGTGTGCGGTACTTGCTGGGATGAACCTAGATTGCACTTTACCGGGTGCCTCCATTTGAACCTCTTCATCTACGGGTTTCTCATCTTCTATCACAACACTCTCGGGTCTCACTACCTCTCCTAAGGTCCTACCACTTCGGGTCGAAATTGCCTTCAAAGAGCCAGATGGGTTGGGCTTCGTGTTGCCCGAAAATTGACCGGGAGGTCGCTCTTGCAACTGGCGTGCAATATCCCCAACTTGCCTTTGAAGATCTAGGAAATTTGAGTGATTATTCTTTAAGAAAGTAGCGTGTTCTTCTAAGGTACGTTGGGTAGCTTGATCCTTGACCACTAGCTGGGTAAGAAGGTCCTCTATCCTAGACAAACTACTATTTGACCCCTCATTCTTAGGTTGAACCTCTTGGTGTGACCCCTCACCTCTGAACTGCCCACCTGAACCTGAACTAGCAAATTGGCCTGTTTGCCCCGACCCCCACTAGAATAGAAACCTGGCCCCCTATTTTGATATTGACCTGATGGAAAACCAGGGGGTTACCTGAAGAACGATAACTATTAGCACGCCAATTGGAGTTTCTATTATTGAACGGGTTCGTTGGACCCCTATTTTGGCCTGCTATATATTCGACCTGTTCTAGGGTAAGTGTTGGGCATTCTATGGTGTCATGTCCACCTCTACAAACTTCGCACCTATCGACCTTCTTCTTAATTTCTAGCAACTCTTTGGTGATATAGTCTAGTTGAGATACTACCTTTGAGTCTGATACGACTTGGTTCACTCCTCGAGAAGATGAGGAAGTAATCACAGGATTGGAATTCCTGCTGGTAGCACTATGATCTATATCAGCATGAGCGAAGCTCTCAAAGAGATCATTGCAGTCAGCCATAGTTTTCTTTCCCATTAGATGGCCTCCTGCAGATGTGTCGAATCGGGCCTTACACTCAGGTGTGAGACTATTGTAAAACTTTTCTACTAAAGCCCAATCCGACAGCCCATGTTGGGAACAACGCGAGAGTAAAGTTTGAAACCTCTCCCATGCTAAGTGATATGGTTCGTCAGGTTCCATTATGAAGGAATGGATCTGATCTCGAAGGCGAGCGGCCTTCGCAGGTGGGAAATACTTAGCAAGGAAGGCATCCCTAAGTCCAGCCCAAGTAGTGTAAGTACCTGCTGGCTGCGAATCGAGCCATGTGGCTGCGCGGCCAGCAAGCGAAAAGGGGAAGACTTGGAGAAAGCGGGCATCAAGATTAACACCTTCGATGCCGAAGGTGCTACACAGACGGGTGAGACGGTTGATATGTGCAGGCGCATCCTCATCATCACAACCGTGGAACTGACAAAAGTTGTTAATGGCGGTCATGATGTATGGGGGAATTTGCCAGGACTTGTCATTGGTGATTTCAGGGATGGTGATGGGTGAATTTGCGGTAAAACCTGAGGTGGAACGCTGGTGGACAGTTTGGTTATCGGCCATTTGGTGAACTGGTGGTGGACTAGGGTGACGGGAGGGTGGTGGGGAATTGTGGGGTGATGACTTCGGGGTGAAGTCGTGGTTCGGTGGTTTAGATTGAAGTGTACAGTCAGAAGGGGCTGAAGATGAAGTTGAGGATTTTTTTTACCTGAATACTGGGTGTGGAGAAGGAAGACTAGTCGATCGGCGGCTTCACTGGTCCCTGCGAACGCGCGTGGGGCATGAACTGCAAAACCAAGAACAAACAAGTAAGACGACTCCAACAAAAGACTCTAAAAATACGAAAAAAGACACTAAAATCACTTGGACTCCTACGACTCACAAACACACAAAAAACATGTAACGATATCAGTTGAAATCTAAACAAAGTAGTTAACGCAATTGCCAAGAGTCCCCGGCAACGGCGCCAAAAACTTGGTGTGGAAAAATTAGTTCAACTAATTAAACTAAAATAACCCTAATTTAGACTCAAGTAATAAAAATCTAGGCTCTCTAACTTGACTAAATTACTCACCGGCAAGTGAACCGGTCGACTCTAGCACATAAAAGCAAGTCCGGATGTCGAACCCACACGGGCTCTAATTAATTACGTTAATAAATTTATTTAGACTAGACACTGACACGACTAAACAATTGTTGTGTTTTAAGGGGGGGGGGGGGGTTTACTAAAATCCTAAAATTGAAATTGAAATGAAATTAGACTAAGACACGAACGAGAACTAAGGTTTGATTCATATGAGATTAACGACTACCTAGGGTTGAATCCAGTTTAACTAAGAATGGACTTCTAACGGTATTATTGTTGTATGGAGTCAGGATCGTAAAATACTAAACCTTAAGGTATTTCAATGCTAAGACTTCCCGACCCTTCTCAGGAAGAAACCTAGGAAACCCTACAAGGCTGTTATGAACACCGACTGTTAGACTTCCTCTCAGTCCTCTAACGACTCTAAAAGTGCCCTAATACGACTATCTACCTCTCATCGTGACAATCTAAGGCAATTCTAGGTTCTAACTTGGTTTACTAGACACAAATGCAATTAGGGAACTAAAACCGACTTCTCTCAAAATCTATCTTAGCTATATATTGCACTGAGACCTAATAACTAACTCGAGCCTCTCAGCGACAAGTTAAGCAGAATATTTAACTCTAATTGTATTTTAATTACTGTTTCTAAGGCTATTGGCCAATTTACCCAAAGATCACCCGAACCCGCATGGAATCAAATAATCAACATAAATTTATTATGTGAAAGACATTCACCAAAATCTATGTGAAACAGCAAGAAATCAACAATAAAAAATAAATACGCACACGCACCAAATCAGAAATTCTAGAATACTTTACATTCAAAATCAATCCATAGCAAATCAATAAAAACCGTTAAAAGATCCAAACTTTTATCAAACTACCATCTTGCCTAGGTAGTTACAAAAGTTTTAGCCAAGAAACATGTTGTCTAAAACAAACGAATCAAGTTCAAAACAAGAATTCATTGGAAAAGTAATTGAAACACGAAATTAAAGAAAACCGGGAGATAAAACCCGAACAATCTTCGTTCCCACGCTCCAAGCTTCAACCGAATGATTCCCGGAAGCTAAAGCACTCTGAAAACCGTAAAATATGCTCTGAAAATCGCCTCAGGGTTCTTGAGTTCGTAACTAGGGTTTTGAGGAAGTTTATGAAGTATAAATATGTTTGGAATAAAGATCCAGCAACAAAATCAAATTTTTCCGGAAATCACCCCTAGGTGGCACGCGACGGGTCATGGGGCATATCCTCCATGCTACACCTAGCCCCAAAACTCAGCAAATTCTTCCAAAGGGTCTAGGTGTTGCATGTAGCTCCTTGCTTAAGGGGGAGGTGTAGCACCTAGTCCCCATTTTCACAGAAGGTTTCGAATTTTCACAAGCTTCAACATCCCAAAAATTCCAGAAATTATTCTAACTCTTTTTTACTTGTTCCAAGACTTAGTGTTTCATCATTGTAGCTCGTTTTCACTCCATTTTCATCAAATTTATGCATCGAGACCTGGAAAACACGAATATGATCAATAGCACGTAATTCTAAATAAAACTAAACTATAAATAACGATAATTTATACAAACTATACACGAATAAATGATGTATTTTGCAATACATCAAAAATCATATAAAAGAAGATAATCATCAAAAGCCTAAATTTCATACATGTGCTAGTTCTGATCAACAGGTACATAAATGTTCAGCAAAGGCACATGGAACACAAGCAACGCAATCAAAGCATGCTCATTCATCCAGACCCATCAGATCGGCTACTGTTGCTAGATCTCCGAATCTCCATACATCGAAATGACAAACATGTTTCTAAATCACATGCAAGTCTTAATCCCCGCTATCATGTTAACACTTAACATATCATCATATAGATATTCTAAATCACATAACACACTGTAACACATAAGGTTCACCCATGAACTACCCATTCTAGTGTACATTGAAAACACGTATTTTAATGATTCGGTAACGTTTTTGGGCGTCGAAAGTCACGTATGACTAACCAAACACCAAGGATACTTAATATAAGTAAAAATACTTATATTTATATTAGAAATATCAGTTTACTTACTGATCTAAAATAGTTTTATAAACATCACCTGAAAAGTCGATTTTAACCGTTTTTACCGCATAGTTTTGCATCAAACGTTACTAAAATCATCCCAAATTGTAACGACGTGATATTTTAACATAATTCATGTTATTTACTAAATAAAATGGTTCTCATATTTGTTAGGGTATGGCTTTTATGTTAAGGATCATCCATCCTGAGTCTGGACTGGGATCACGGATCCTTAATGGATAATGCAGGGAGTCTGAGGATCAAGGATCCTTACTAATGTTTATGTTTTGAACAATTGTTCCTTGTGTTCTTAGTTTACGTTTGTAGGTACTATGTGGGCTAAGTCAATACGAGAATCTCGGAGGAATATGCTATTTTTGGCACGTGCATGAGAGTCATAACCGTTGAGAGAGGTCGTGTGAAGGCTTGCGTGATCTTCGGATAGTTAGTTATTAGGATATTTTTTATCTTTTAAGGGGTTAATAAGCTCTTTTTAGAAATACAACAGCTGATATTTGAACTCTCTGACATTCATTGGCAAACACACACATTTACATTAGTAATTCATTGTATTGAGCTTGTTATCTTCCAAAGTTGTAACCTTTCTTGTTCAATATAGTTGATAGTGATAGTTTTCACTATCCGAGGTTTTTTATGCCAGAGATCATTCATTGATCAAGGGCTTTTTCCTCGTATAAATCCTTGTGTTCATTGTCATTTCATTTTGATAATTGCTCATACATTTGTTCATCTAATCAAGCACTCAATCTCACAGAAATCAGATTTGGTTACATTATCCTTGTTGTGATTTTTGACCAAAATAGTTTGGCGATCACCGTAGGGCAATTGGTGCTTCAATTCTAAAAAACTTGTTCATTTCATTCATTCTTATTCATTACCTTCAACCAAATGGCTTCTCAGGGAAAAACAACTTCAAGCTCCATGTCGGCGGTCACCTCATCACAGGGCATTCCATCATTGCCTCCTGCTCCCTCTGCATCTCAGAAGAATGCTGAGAATGCTTCGAAGAAGCCAACCCCCGTTTTCACAATAGCAACTACTGCTGTTTCTTCCTCCACACCTACTGACAGTGATCTTTACTCTTTGATTTTGTAGATGAGAGGATATATGCAACAGCAGGATGAAACCAATGGAAGGATCCTTCGTGAAATTGATGAAATCAAGAAATTGAAGAAATAAGCGGAGGATCACTTCCCTTTGATGGCCAGGTTGTTGGATTTTACTACTCCACCAATAACCATCCAGCTCTCCAAGGCATCAGATGTCCAGTATCAAGGAGGATCATCAAGTATGCAATATGGATCATCAGCTATGACGCAGGCTCAAGGATCCTACTTCCAGCCTCAAGGATTCTTTTTCTGCATCAAGGATCCTTCTTTAATTCGGGAGGATACCTGGGAACGCTTTCTGCTCAAGGATCCTACTCTCAGTATCAAGGATCCTCATTGCAGGTTCAAGGATCCATGGAATATCCTCAAAGACCTTCAGCACCGACGTATCCTGGATCCAACATCTTCCAGGATCAAGTATCCTCAGGGAGTCAACAACCCAGGAGTTCTGAAATTCATGTGGGAGACTTCATTCCCATGCAGACCATAGCTTCATCTGGCCCTACTCTTGCACCAGAAATGCCTCATCTTGGAAACACTTCTAGGATTCCAATTTCAAACCAATCAGGAGGTAACACTTTCAATACATCTTATGGTACTAATCATGGTATGATGCATGAACTAGGAATCAATCAGGCCATGGCTAAGGAGTTACAAAAGCTCAAGGATATGATATCTAGTGTTCCTGGAGTGGTTAAACCCATTCCTGAGATCCCGGATGGGAGTCATAGAGTGTCTCACTTTGCACCACCCATATGTAATGCTGAGATACCAAATAAGTTCCAAACACCTATTATGAAGTTGTATGATGGTACCACCGACCCAGAAGAACATGTGGCACAATAAAGGGAACGAATGGAGATTAACCCCATTCCAGAAAGATTAAATGAAGCTTTTCTTTGCAAGGGTTTCAGATCCACACTAACTGGATCAGCTTTGAAATGGCTGCTAAGTCTTCCTCCTTATTCAATTACTTCATTTTCTCATTTAGTTAACTTATTCAATAATCAGTTTTCATGTAGTAGAACATTTGAAAGGTTAACTAGTGACTTATATAGGATCACCTAAGGTCATAATGAATCATTAAGGGATTATATACCTAAATTTAGTAGAGAATCCTTAAAAATCCCTAACTTGGATATTGCTAATGCTGTTGAAGATTTTAAAATGGGTTTACTAAAAGATTCTCAATTCTATGATGATCTTTTTCTAACACCTTGCAGGAACCTAGATGAGGTAAGGAACACGACCCTTAGGTTCATCCGTCTAGAGGATGACAAAAGGATCCATGAAAGGCTGCCAGGATCCTCAAAGCAAGATAAACAAGGATCCTATTTCAAGAATAATAGATCCAAGTCATACACTAAACCTGACAACTAGAATATGCACGCTGTGGAACAAGAGGAAGATGATGAAGATTATCCTCCTATCTCTGAATATTGTTTTGCTGCTGATAATAGTTAACTAATCCTTGCTATGCAGAATTTAGGTGACAAAGCTAGATGGCCAAGGAAGAGTGACAAGCCGTCTGCTACCAAAGATAAATCAAAGTCGTGTGCTTATCATGAGGTCTTTGGTTATCTCACACATGAGTGCATAGCATTAAGAAAGGAGATTGGTTATCTTTTGAGCAAAGGATACTTGAAGGAGTTGCTTGGAAGGAAGAAATCAAGGATCCAGGATTCTGAGAAAGTTCCTGAAAAAGCTCCTCCTCCACCAGCTGATGCTCAAATCATCCATTTCATCTCCAGAGGTTCTGATATCTGTGGGACTTCATTCTCAGTGGCTAAGGGACATGTAAAAGAAACCAAGATGGAGAATGGGGACCTACCTATTCGAACTTCCATTCTTACCTAGGAGAAAGTTATATCCTTTGGTGAGGATGATGGTGTAGACATACAGGATCCTCATCACGATGGTTTAGTTATTACATTATTTATCTCTAACCATTTTGTTCGAAGGATTCTCATTGACGTGGGAAGCTCGGTGAACATAATCCAGTTAGATGTCCTCAAAAGAATGAATATTCCTGAATCCAATATTGTCCCAAGATCATCTGTCCTTGTGGGATTCAGTGGAGAGACAAAAAATACATTGGGGAAAATCAAACTTCCTATTTATATAGAGGGAGTGAACTCTGTTCAAAAATTCTGTGTTATTGATTGCTTATCTTGCTGTAATGTTATCCTTGGCAGGCCATGGATACATGATATGAAGGCAGTCCCCTCAACATATCATCAATGTGTCAAGCTCCCAACTCCATGGGGTGTGGTGAAGATATAAATTGATCAGCAGGAGGCAAAGAACTGCTATACTTCTTCAATGAAACCAACCTCCAAACCTAGGGAAGCATAGCAATTAAAGTATCCTTCAAGGGACATCATGGAGGCAAGAGAGCAAGACGTCAAGGATATTCTGTTTAACCCAGAGGATCCTGAATCCAAAATTTATATAGGATCCGGGATCCTAGACAGTATTGAGCAGAATTTAATATCCTTCTTGAAAAGAAGAAAATCTACCTTTGCTTGGAAACACGAAGACATGACAGGTATATCCTTAGATGCTATTACTCACAAACTTGGTATTAACAGGTCTTTCAAGCCGATACATAAAAAACGGATGAAATTTGCACCCGACAGAAATGCCATTATCCAAGAAGAGGTAGACAAACTACTAAAGGTAGGTATGATCAGAGAAGTAAAGTATCCAAGGTGGCAAGCCAATGTGGTAGTTGTTCAAAAAAAATGGAAAGTGGAGGGTATGCATTGATTTTACTGACTTAAACAAAGCATGTCCCAAGGATCCTTTCCCTTTTATCCCATATTGACTCCATGGTGGATGCTACGGTGGGTCATGAGTTTTTAACTTTTATGGGTGCTTCATCTGGATTTCAACAAATTCAGATGGAACCATCTGACCAAGAGGACACAGCCTTCATGACTCCCACTGGTATATATTGCTATATTGCTATACCCTATGGCTTAAGAAATGCAGGTGCCACATACCAAAGGCTAGTGAATATGATGTTCGAAGAACATATTGGACACACAATGGAAGTCTACATAGATGATATGGTGGTCAAATCTAAAAGAGCTAAGGATCACCTGAAGGATTTGGAAGAAGCATTTGATATCCTTGAAATATACAACATGAAGTTAAATCCTTCCAAATGCCATTTTGGAGTTAAAGCTGGTAAATTCTTGTTGGGATTGAACCCTACCAGAGGAACAGATAATTAAAGCCAAAACTGGATAAGAGCAGTGGATCCAGAATAAGCAGATGTTACATACAAGTCTCTCCCCTTGATAGTGATTTCAACATCTGCTGACCTCCTATCTACTGATCGTGCAAACTGCTGACCTACAACTGCTGATCAAGTAAAGGCCTGATGAAAGACTAAAGCTCTGCTGTTCAATCTACTGCCTTGAGTCAAGCACTGCTGATCTGGACAAGTACTACTGGGTTCACAGCAGTGAAGGGATGCAGCAGTTGCTTATTCTGTCTTTATGTAATGTAATGTAATAGCAGTAGTTAGCATAGCAGTGTTTGTATTGATCAGAGGTTAGAGTTTGTTAGGAGGTTAGATGTCACTTTCATGGTGACGTCAGCTTAGATGCTCAGTGGTTTGCTGTGCCTATAAATAGAACAGTGCTCTGTACTGTTCTATTAGCTCTTTGCAAAACCGTCTTCTCTGCACGAACAAACACTGAGCTCTGGCTGAGGGGGAGTTTGTATTAAGCATTGCATTGTAATCGTTGTTGAAATTAAATTCAATCTTTCGGTTCTGTGTGATAAGTGTTTAATCAAAGCAATACTCTCGTTTGATTGTATGCAAAGTTTGTTTCCATCTTAATTCCGCTGCACAACTCATCCATCTTCATTTTAAATTCAAACGAAAAATACAATCAAAACCAAACTCAGATCCAACAATTGGTATCAGAGCTGGGACTGTCAAATTTGATTTAACAATCATTTTGACGTAAATAGTTCAGCTCATAAAAGTTGATACTGATAGTTTGTTCGTTTGTGTTGAAAAACAGAGCAAGGTTTAATCACCATCAAAGTTGATTAATCAGTGTCTGTAAAACAACCAGGATGACGTCACAATCACAAGATGATAAGAATAACATTGGCTCACTTTTTAAACCACCTATGCTTAAACGTAATGAATACAACATCTGGGAGAGAAGGATGGGTCACATCCTTGCTCAACAGAATACTAGATGTTGGAGGTCTGTTGTTTTTGGTCCCCATGTTCCTATGGTGCCAAGTGCTGAGGACGCAAAGAAGTTCGTTCCTAAACCAACTGAAAACTATACTGAAACTGATTTTCAAAAGTTCGAACTCGATGCCAAAGCATTTAGCATCATAGCATCCGCATTACCCAATGAGATCTATGCTGGACTGTTACACTGTAACAGCGCCAAAGAGCTATGGGATGCGTTGAAGTAACAGTTTGGGGGAACAGAAGAAGTTATTGAGAACAATAGGGAAATTCTGAATCAGCAGTATGAAACATTCTGTCACATCAAGGGTGAATCACTGACTCAGCAATTTGAGCGATTCAGCTGTCTCATTAGTGAACTAAGGCTTATTAAAGTAACTTTTCCAAATTCAACTCAAAATAGCAGGTTCCTTAGGTCACTTCCAGAAAAATGGGACACCATAGCTTTTGTCACTAGAAACTCTGCTGAGTTCAAAGATCTGACCCTGACCCAACTTCATGGTAGACTCCTGACCTATGAAAGGGAGTTGAACCAGAAAAAGAAGTTGCAAGAGTCTGGAAAAGTTGCTGATGATTACTCATTCGGTAACACAACTCTTTTTGGTCAGGAAGAATCTGGTAGCAGTGGTAAGGATCAGGGTTATGATCACTTCATTGATATAACTGCTGGGGGAAATTTTAACAACCCTGATCCTCACTCTGCAAATTATGCTTTTACTGCAAATTGTGAAAACCAGATGTCAGATAATTTGTGCTTTGAACTCAATGATTTGCAACATTTTGATCCCACTGACTTAGAAGAGATGGACATTTTGCATCAGTTGGCTTTGCTTAGTGTAAGAACAAGCAAATTCTACAAAAGAACAGGGAGAAAATTCCCAGGGTTACATGGGAATTTAAGGGTGGGGTTGGATAAATCAAAAATCAAGTGTTACAAGTGTAATAGGCTAGGTCATTTTGCTCGGGAATGCAGGAGTCAAACTATTGGTCCTATAATCACTCATCCCAGCTCAAACCCTAGACCACAAAATCAAAGCACTGTGCACTATACCCAATATACCCCTGCAGCTCATGTTAACACTGCTCATTATGCTGCTGCCCCTGTGCCTGTGCATTATGTCCAAACCACTGTTCCACAAATTCAGTACATTCAAACCCCTGTCCCTCAGGCACAAGTGCAAACTGTTGCACCTCAAACAGCTGCTCCAGCAGCAGTACAACCAGATCAGCAAAGCTTCTTCACTAAAGGCTTTGTTGACTGGAGCAGTATGCCTGATGAGCTTGGTGATGAAAATTTTGCACTCTATGCCTTTAATGAACCTTCTAATGATGAATTTTGTTTGATGGCATTAGAGTCAATACCAGAGGGGATTGAAACTGAAGGTGAACAGCTAAGTGCTGAAATAGTGGATGAGGTGACTGAAGCAGTGGTTACTGCTGTGGCTGGTGAACTACTGCTGGGAGAAAGTTCAGGAACCTGGATTGAACCACTGACAGATCCATGGTCAGAAGAGGAAGAGAAGAAAGCAGGTGAGAAAGAAGTAAGAGCTGATGCTGAAGAAAATCATCAATGTGATTGTGCAATGATGGCTGCTGCCAAGGTATCTCCTCAAGTTCTTGAAAAATTGTGTTCTGACAATTGCATTATTGCTTTTGCTAACATCAAAGAGGTGAATGAAAACCTTCGGGATAAAATCTTAACTGATGAAGTCAAATTTGAAAGCTCTTTAAAAGAACTTAAAAACAAATTGACTAAAAAGGAAAAAGAGATCAGCAGTCTGAAAGAAGAGCAGAGCATAACCAAAACCCAACTCCAAACTATGGTAGAAAAATGAGTTGGAGTCTACCCAGATCACCTGTGAAAAATGGGTGGAATCATGCAAAGGGTATGAGGTTATGCTTGAAAAACAGATTAAAAGCAATGTAAAATTTGGTGTTGGTTATAGAAAACATGATGATGAAAACACTGCTTTTGAAAAATCTGTTCAAACCACTGATGTAACAACTGAGTTCATCCCCACAAACAAGAATGGCCAAGAAGTGAAAATCACTGATAAACTTGGTAACAAAATCACACTTGACAGACCAGTGGGATCCTCTACTTTCGAGGAGCTTGAGAAATACCAGTTTAAACCCACATGGTCTGATGAGTGTGACATTCTTGAAAATTTCAAGCCCATGGACTTTACAACCACTGATGGTGTTAAAGCTCCAAAAGCTAAAGTCATTCCACTCAAGGACATCCCAACAGAGGTTAAAAACTCTGTTGCAAAGGAGTCCGAAAAGAGAAAGAAGAAAGAAAAGATCAATAACCTGTTTTGTGAATTTTGTGAGAAAAGGAATCATCTAACAAAAGACTGTTTCCATTTGAAAGCATTTGATTTAAACAAAACAAGTGTCATTGTTCCTACTGAAAGCTGCATTGTCTGTGGTAAAACAAACCACAAAACTCAAGCATGTGTGTATCTCAAAAACTTTGATGTGAAAAAGAATGAGTACATTGCTAAAACATCCTTGAGTCCATCAACATCATCTATCAAATTCACCAAAAATCAACCACTGTTTGTGCCAGTTCAAACAGCTGTCACAAAACAGCTGAACCAAATATCTGTCAAAAGAGATGTTCAGGTTATTGATGCACCCCCTGCCAATCAATACAGAAGAGGTAAGGAGAAACAGTCTTACCAAAGGATTCCACACGTTTATGAGACCTATAAAAGGCCCTCTAAACCTAAAGTGAACAAGCATCCTTTTGGGTACCAACAGGTGATTGGTCAAGACCCCCAACAGTGGTTAGCAAGAAACAGTCCTAAAACTGTCCAAACCGCTGACCTAACCACTGTCCATTAATGTGCATCCATCCCAGACACTGTTGAGACCCCATCCAAAGCCTTATTGGCTTTGGAAACCCTAATGAACTAATCCTTTTACTTCATGTGCAGGGAGCTTCTGCCTGCTTAGATAGCCTTTGGTATGTTGATAGTGGAGGCTCCAGGCACATGACTGGATGTAAAGCCCTACTCAAAGATTTCAAAATTCATGGAAGGGGTGATATATCCTTTGGGAATAACAGTAAAGGGAAAGTTCTGGGGTCTGGTACAGTACAGTCTGGCAATGTAAAATTTGAAAATGTCAATCTGATAGACAGTCTGAAATTCAACCTTCTGAGTGTTTCACAAATGAGTGACAAGGGGTATGGGTCATTCTTCACAAAGGAGTGTTGTAGGATTGTTGGACCAGAAATGGTCAAAAAGATTGAAGCAATAATAAAAACTGGTCAAACAAAACTTATTGCTCAAAGAAGTGGCAATGTTTATGTTGTTGATATGTCAAAAGAGTGTCCCAGAGCTGATGCCTGTCTGTTCTCAGCTGCCTCTAACAAAGAGACAGAACTTTGGCACATAAGACTAGGGCACACAAATCTTAAGATAATCACTGAAATTTCAAAAAATGGTTTGGTAAGAGGCCTACTACAAAAATTATTTTCATGTCCTGAGCATTGTGTTTCCTGTTTAAAAGGAAAACAACATAAAAGCTCTTTTAAGTCCATTGAAGAGTCCAAAACAATCCAGTGTTTGCAAATGCTGCACATGGATTTGTTTGGCCCAGTTCAAGTCATGAGTCTCAAGAAGAAAAGATATTGTTTGGTTATTGTTGATGACTTTTCTAGGTTTACATGGACTTTCTTTTTACACTCAAAAGATGAGACTGCAGGCATTTTGCAAGACTTTGTGACACAGGTTGAAAAGCAATTTGACCTTCCAGTAAAAGTTTTCAGGAGTGACAATGGCACAAAATTCAAAAATAAGGAGTTGGATGCCTTCTGTGTGAAGAAAGGGATTGTAAGGTAGTACAGCATCCCTAGAACACCAGAGCAAAATGGGGTAGTTGAAAGAAAGAACATAACTTTGATTGAGGCTGCCAGAACCATGCTTGCTGATTCAGGTTTGCCATTAACTTTTTTGGGTAGAGGCAGTAAACACTGCTTGCTATGTCCAAAACAGAGTTTTAATAAACCCCAGGCACAAAAAGACTGCTTATGAAATTCTGTATAAAATCAAACCACTGATCTCTTACTTCAAGGTATTTGGCTGCCCATGCTTTATTTTGAACTTAAAAGACTCCATTTCAAAATTTGCAGCCAAAATTGATTGTGGTTATCATCTGGGATACTCAACCACTGCCAAGGCCTACAAAGTGTTTAATACACGGACCAAGGCAGTGGAGGAGACCTTGAATGTAAAGTTCAATGAACTTTCATCAATGAAAATCCCAGCAAATCCTGCAGATCTGTTTGATCTTGATAAATTCACTTTTGAAAATACTGCTGTCAAGACTAACAGTGCAGGTCCATTAGAGGATTCAACACCAGACTATGGGTATGAAATCATCATTCCTCAAAAGTCTGTCAGAATGGGAAGAGCGTCAGATGTTCAAAACAGCTGTCAAAGCTCAACCACTGCTACCTCAACAGTTGTTGACCAAAGTAGCCCATTAACCACTGCCTCCACATTAACAAACACTGATGACAAAAGTCCCCAGCAGTGGATAAAAGTCAACATGTGTCCACTTCATTACCCCCCCATTCCACCACATTTTGAAGCTACTGCTGGATCATCAAAGTCCCCAGCAGTGGTTAGCTCAGATGATACACATTTGCAGCCTTCACCAACAAATTCCATCATTCCATATCAAGGAGATTTAATCTACTTGAGATCTCATCCACCTGATCAAATCATTGGCAACATCAATGAAGGGGTGCTCACAAGAAGCCAAACCCAAAACATTTGTCTTTTTGCTGGTTTTCTATCACTCCATCAGCCAGTCAAGTACCAAGAGGCACTGAAAGACAACAGCTGGGTAGAAGCCATGCAAGAGGAGCTCCAACAGTTTAAAAGACAACAAGTATGGGAGCTTGTACCATTGCCAGAGGAGGTTAGCCCCATTGGCACAAAGTGGGTCTTCAAAAACAAAACTGATGAAAGGGGTATTGTTGTCAAGAATAAAGCCAGGCTTGTGGTTCAAGGTTACAGACAGGAAGAGGGGATTGATTATGATGAAACATTCGCCCCTATAGCAAGATTAGAAGCTATCAGACTGTTCCTGGCCTTTGCTGTCAACCACAACATGAAGGTGTTTCAAATGGATATCAAAAGTGCTTTCCTCTATGGTACAATTCAAGAAAAGGTGTATGTTTCTCAACCTCCAGGTTTTGAGGATCCATTTTATCCAGATCATGTCTACAGGCTAAACAAAGCCTTGTATGGCCTGAATCAAGCACCTAGAGCCTGGTTTTTCAGACAGTGACTTTGCTGGATGTCACACCACAAGGAAGTCCACATCAGGAGGGTGCCAGTTTCTAGGTGATTGCTTAGTTTCATGGCAAAGAAAAAAGCAAGCAGCTGTTTCAACATCCACTGCTGAAGCTGAATACATTGCTGCTGCAAGCTGTACAGCCCAACTCCTGTGGCTTCAAAATCAGTTGCTGGATTTTGGTATCACTGCCTTAAAGACACCACTCATGTTGGATAGCCAGGCAGCAGAAAATATCATCAAAAATCCAGTTTCCCATTCAACCACCAAGCACATCGACATCAGACATCACTTTGTGAGGGATTGCTATGAAAAAGGTTTGATTTCTCTGCATCATGTTCCAACTAAAGACCAGCTGGCAGATGTGCTCACAAAAGCATTAGATACTGCCACTTTTGAAAGCTTAGTCTCTAGGATTGGCATGCTAAACATGGAATAACAAGCAACATCTTGTTTTTCTTTGAATAAAAGCATTAAAATGTTTTCAGAAAATCAAAAATCCATCCTTAAAAATAGCTAAAAATGAAGTTTTCATTAAAATCCTTAAAAGTCTGCCATAACCACTGCTTGTTCAAAAGTCTGCTCTACTTCAAAGTTTGTCCACTGCTGAAAGCCATCCTCTGTCCTCTCATTACCTTGATAAACTCTGTTGTTCAAAAGCAGTGTCTTATCCACTGATATACTATCCACTGCTAGTGAAAATCATCCACTGCTTCCATTTTACCGTTGTAACCACTGCCTTTATCAGTATCTTTCATAAAAGTACTGTCCTTCATTTCATCAGAGGTTGGCATGTGGGCAATACATAGTGGTCAGTATTTTTGTAACCGCTGCCACATCAGCATTCACTTTTTCTCCATAAAACCCCCACTTCACACCAAAACAGGGTTTTACTGTCGAATTGAATTCTCAAAATTTCTTTTCTCAAAGCAGTTTCTTTGTCAAATTTCTTCATCATCTTCTTCGATCATCATCTTCAAAATGACGAAATCGAAGCCTTCTACAAAACCCACTTCCAAATCATCTTCAAAACAGGCCTCTCAAAAGGCAACATCCACTGAACTTCCACACAAACCATCTCACAATCTTCTGGGTCTTCTCACAAAACCCAGCAACACAAATATCTTCAACTCCATCATTGATACCATCTCCGCATCAAAGTACAAAACTTTGTTAACAGCGGATGCACCAATTTACTTGACAACCCAAAGAGAGTTTTGGAAGAATGCAAACCTTGAAAAACAAGGAGACACTGTAATAGCCATCAACTCTTCTTTAAAGGGTAAAGCCGTCAAGATTACATCACAATCCATCTCAGAGGTCTTTCAACTTGACGATCAGAAAGGTAAAATTACTTTTCCCAAAAACGAGTTAAAAAATGATTTTCTGGAAAGAGGGTATAATGCAGAAGTGAAAAAGTACACCTTACAAAAAGGTTAGTTCCCTTCTGCAACAAGGTTTTTATTTCATACCTTTCTATTGTGTTTTTAAACAAAACCACTGCTTTTAATGAAATACCATTAAAAATTCAAAATCTGGGATATGCTATTCTTCAAGAAGAAAATTTTAATTATTCCCGGGAAATTTTTAATGATATGGTTAAAAATGTTGAAACAAGATCATTCTTACTGTTTCCAAGATTTCTAAGCTATTATTTTGAAAAGAAATTCAGTAAGGATGATATTGCTGCAATAAACCAAGGTGACTCTTTACAAATGCACAGCTTAACTGCTGAAACTTTTACCAGAATGTCAACACCTTGCAAAACACAAGCAGAGGTGCCTGAGCAGAATTTAGCTGTGACACCTGGGTCACTGCGACCATCAAACAAATACCAAACCAATGAAATATTGTATTTCATTCTTGGGATTTGTACAAATATGTGTATCATTTGCACATATCAATTCTTGTTCGATTTCTGGCTCTAAATCGCTTTCTGGAAGGTTATACGCGCACTGATGTGTAAATATAATCAGTTTAATGCGAAAAATACTCCGGAACATCAACATATGCTTATCATACCTTAAATAACCCTTACATAACTTAGAAATAAGTTTTGAAGGCTTTGGTATGGCAAAAACAAGTAAATTCGCTTACAGGGACTAAACTTGACAAACTGCGAAAGTATGCCAATTTGAACTGTACCGAACATTCCGGAACATGACCATAAGTTAAACACACCTTAAATATCCTTTATATAGCTTAGAAATAGGCTTTGAGGGGTTCGGTGTGCTAAAATAAACTTTTGGCTCATTCAGGGACTAAAAGTGTCAAAAAGTGCATAAGTTTGCACTTTCGCGAATAACTTACGTTCTGAATACATCCGGACATCCAAAAATTTATGTAAGCACTATAATATTTTATTTTAGTGTTTGGCATAAGAAAAATCCATTCGTCACGCAATTTGGATCGTTTTTCGCGCTTATGCGCATGTCATCGTAATTAAGCGAACATCGCGATCGTACGACCAAACGAACCGACATCAGGGATATTTTTGACCATTTTTCATGTCCACAATATTTAGGCATCCTTATGGAGCCTTGAAAATGATTTAACAAGCCTTAAACATGTCGGAAATGGCCTTAATACACAACGGGGACTGAAATGGAAACATTGGAAACTGTTTGCTCATCCGAAGGACCTAGGCGTGACACCTAGCCCCCTAGGCGTCACGCGAGGCCCTTTCAGATCAGCAAAGGTTGTTTAATCAATTGCAAACAGCTTCTAAACACCCCAAAGGCCAATGCCACATGTTAATCCCTGATGTTGGGGGGCCATTTTGAGTTACCACAAGTTTGCAACAAGTGTAGGGACAAGATCATAGCACGGTATTCGAGGAACGATCCTAACGGTTCCAAGAATCCTATAAATACCCCTTGATTCACAACTCAAAACCCACTTGAAATCTGAGTTTTTCTCTAAGTGGTTGTGTTCATACACTTCCTACCTGAGATTACTTGGAGATCAAAGCTTTCGGGGACCCTTGGTAAGTGTTCTTTCGTTCTTTTCATTTGTTTTAGCGTTAAAGTCAAACTTTGTGTGACTTTCTACATTGACCAGTTTATGGTCAATGCGAAGTTCGTTTGAACTTCTTAACGTGAGCTTAATCGCGATGGTTATAGCCCCTAGTGACTATACCTACTGATTACCACGTTATCTAGGCTCAGTGACGAGTCGTAGTTTCGGCCAAAATGCGCATTCTTACGTATTTTGTAACCAAACTACTCATAGGTATCAAAACCGTTTGTTTTGATACCAAACCTATTTTCTAAACTTAGTTAAGCATGTTTTAACATGCTTAGCTCGTCACTTTTAGTTTAGTGCTTATATAGGGTCGTAAGGTAAGCGATCTAAACAATCGCTTATACTTTCGAACCCGACCCGTTTGGTCGATCATTAGGATCCGACCAAACACATTAGGTGACCATAGTATATATGGAATAACCTTCCGAGGTTATACCTTATGGTCACGGCGTTTAATTAGTTGTATGATAGGTAGTTTATATGCCTTAGGTAAATGACCAAAATGCCCTTTTTACACCAAAATTCATGTTAAGCATATGTAACATAACTTTTGATATCAAAACTGATTTGGCAACAATATTAGACATATTAAGGCATATTTTACTTATCATAGGGCTAGTTAGGCGGTCCGAACGCGTTTTACGCGAACGACGCGTTAAAGTAGCATAAGCTACCTAAACGGGTCGTAAGGGGTCGTAAGCACTTAGGTTAGGTTTCATTTTAGTATGTGGGCTTTGTTAAACCATACTACATGAGTTCTCATACTCATTTGGTTTACGAACCCTCATGCTATCCAAATCCTCCGATTTAGGTCCGGTATATTAACATAGTAACCTATATTAGGTGCCGTTTGATATCCGTGATCTCTAGCATTGTTTGGTTGTTACTCAAGGACTCCTAAGCAATCTCAAGTGAGTACATAGACTCCTCTTTTACTGTTTTCCAAACTGTTTTGGGGTGAAACACATGTGCTTACTTGTTACTTTCATGCTTTCATATCATATGCTTGTTATGTTCAATAGTACACTTATAGTACATGATTTCATTGTTTTTATGCTATGTATGCCCATTGTGTGCATACTTAGTACATCATTTTACATTACATTTTATGCTATGTATGCCCATTGTGTGCATACTTAGTACATCATTTTTACATTACATTTTATGCTATGTATGCCCATTGTGTGCATACTTAGTACATCATTTTTACATTACATTTTATGCTATGTATGCCCATTTAGTGAATACTTAGTACATCATTTTACATTACATTTTATGCTATGTATGCCCATTGTGTGCATATTTAGTACATCATTTTACATTACATTTTATGCTATGTATGCCCATTGTGTGCATACTTAGTACATCGTTTTACATTACATTTTATGCTATGTATGCCCATTGTGTGCATACTTAGTACATTTATTCATCACATGCTTACATTTTGGTATGACATTTGGTTTGTTTAAATGGGACAATGTACATTCATTAACACCGATCATGCCGCTCGGTAGTAGGTAGTGGTAGCATAGGACTTGACAACTCCCATTCCTGAAATCCCGAGTTTGTTTGGATTGGAAGGAATGACCGAATCCGAATACATTTCTAGGTGAACCTTAGACTTTGTGCTAGGGTTTATTCTATAGTCGCAAGGCTTGGATGTATGAATTTTCACAATACCGCATAGATGTTATATCAGTATAGCATGCATTTGTTCCACAAAACATAACTTTGATTTAAACCATGTTTTACTTCAATACCTTGTTTTTGTGCATTTTACATATGGTTTAGTTGATATATTTCACTTACCATACATAAACATTTTGACATTGATATACACAATTCATGATTTACATTAGACATAAACATTTTGACATTGATATACACATTACATGACTTGCATTAGACATAAACATTAAACATAGACATTAGACATGGTTTTCACATAAACATTTTGACATTTGATTTTACATAAACATTTTACTTTGGTAGTTTGGTTTGAGTAAGTGATTTAAGTAACGAGGCGTGTGTAATATGATACAAGTATGGTGGATACGCTGCTGGTACTTCCTATATATAAGTGCTTGTATGGTATTACATATCGTAGCGTTATTTGAATCATTTCGATTTAGACATATAACATTTTATACAAATAACTTACTTTTCACAATACATTGTTTTACAAACAACTTATCTAATACAAACTCATTTTACTTGGTTATTTACTTAACCATGTATTATTCTTTTATACATATATATCATTTGGTTTATTTATCACTTTTTCAAATGATTTACAAGACAAAGCAAATTACAAGGTTCATGACTAAACATTTTCTTAAACATAAGTCATGAATTCTATTTTCACAAAACCTATGTATCTCACGGGCATTTTTATGCTGACGTACCTATTTTCACATGTGTTTCAGGATATGATGCATAGGATTTATCAAGATACACTTAGGCGGACTTGGGCCTTAGTGACAATAAAAGATGCAAGACTAGTTATTTATGTTACATTTCTTTGTTTGTCAAGACATTGTAACTCCTTTAATCAATAAAACAATATTTCAATTTCCATGTGTTATGAAACAATGATTCTGTTACAACACTCCCCGACGTTTCCGCCACGTTTTGTTGTTTTACGTGGTCGGGGTGTGACAGAAAAGTTGGTATCAGAGCTCATGGTTATAGGGAATTAGGTTATTAGTAACGCTTTGACCTAGTCTATAACCTTCCTAGGACCCTAACGCGAGTTTACTTGCGTTTAGTCATAAAACAATACTGTCACCTATCCTTAGGCGACAACCACAACAAGAACGCAAATTTCAAAACCGCTTTCAAAAGCAATCATCTGTTCTAGTATGATTGATTACTAGGTTTTGAACCCTCTTTTATAAGGTTTTGAACCCCTTTGAGTTTTCAAATCTCCTCAAAGTTTGGGTCTTATAATGTGAACACGTGCAAACTGGAAGAGTGAATGCCTGTACCCTGAGTTTTCTGTCGAAGGCTAGAGTGTTCATACAAATCCATAGTATCGGACCAGTCACTCTTACCTGGGAACTCTTGGGGTGAGTGTTCACTTATAGGCGAGCATGTCTTCAGTGATACATTAATATGATCCGTTTACTTTGATTTGTCACCGTCTCATTTGTTTGCCTTAGGTAACAAACAAATGATTGCAAATTCTTATGCATTGCCATTCTGCATTGTTTATCCGATGACGTTTCACTTGTTTCTTCCTATATCTTTCATTTTCTTCTAGAATGTCTCTTCCTCTCAGCAACGGTCAAATGTCCGAGCAAACAGCCAGATTTGCCCAGCTAATAGGCGAAGTGATTCTGAAGACTGTGGATTTAGGCATTGCCATGTCTCGTCTCAACAATGAAGCCTCTCATCTCAACAATGAAGCCACTCAAGAGCCACCAAAGGAAGCAGAAGTCAAGCCAGCACCAAAATCAAGGAAACGTAAAACTTCAAAGAATCCTGCAGCGGTTGCACCAAAACAGGCAAGACCTAGCCAAGTGACAGCACCACCAGCCAAGAAACCAATCGAGGAATCAAAGACCATGGATGAACGATCCCCTAAGAAGTCAAAGAAGCAAAAGGCTTCTCAGAACTTCGCCGTGGTCTCTCACACTGGTCAAGCCATCCCCAACCAACCAACTCAACCCCCTGCTAGGAAGCCATACAACGGAACTGCACCCTTGTGCAACCAATGTAGCCTTCATCATCACGCTAGTGTGAAGTGCCGCAAATGCCAAATTTTGTGGACTTAAAGGTCATACAGCAAGAGTTTGCCGAGCTGCAGTTGCTCCAAAGCAAGCTGGCGACAATCCTGCTCAAGCTCGTTTCTCACCAGGGTCTTGCTACAACTGTGGCGAGATGGGCCATTTCCTAAGGGATTGCCCAAAGCTTGCTAATGCAAATCCAACCCACGGATGAGCAGTTGGCTGACTAGAAGATGTTGCTGTCTTATGCTTTTGTTCTTCTATTTTCTTGTAATGTGAAACAATCTGTTTTGTTTATAAATAAATTATTGTTCACAATTCTGATATACGAGAGTAGTACATATGTGTATGGCATACCCTTATGTTACCTACGACGAGGAACTGCATTCCTTACAAACTACTCTTGCGAATTTTCCCATTCTTGCGTTTGCTCATGATTCCCTTGGTAAATTCTAAGTACTCGTTTTATTCTAAGAAACGAAGTACAAGAAATAATGTGACATTGTGAGTAATCGTGCTCCTGCACATCTGTGCCTTTGAATCCTTGGTTAGATAACTAAGGGTATTTTTCAAATCTCATACCCATTACGTTCAGATTTCTTCAACATGCATAACATAAGTTTTCAAAACAACCTACATGATTTCAAAACATTCTATATATAGTTCGAAAACATTTTTTTATATAGTGTATTTACTTAACATAACAAATGCACAAAGCTTTGTCTATGTTTTCAAAAACAACCCTCATGATTTCAAAATATTTCATATAGTTTGAAAACAATTTTAAGTAATATATCAAGTGCACGATTTCAAAAGCATCATTCATGTTTTCAAAAACCTTATACATACTTTCAAAATTCAACTCATGATTTTAAAACATTTTTATAAATATACTTACCTAATACACCTACTTTATGATTTCAAAAGTATTATATATAAGGTTTCAAAAACATTAAACACATTTTTTTAAAAAGAAACCCCATGCATAGTTTCCAAAATATTTTCCCTCATACATTGACTTAACTTCAAATTCCGCTTCATATGTCACCTTGGCATATCAAGCATCTCAACTTCATAAGCATTTTTACTTCATGTTTTGACATAAGCACGTCCAGTGCAAGGTTTCAAAACATCTTCAACTTCTAAAATCCATATGGGATCTTTTTATCTCTACAATTAGACCTTTGTGGATTATTATCATACAAATCAGAGTCCTTAATTGGATTCCTTGGGTACCTTAATTCGAACATTTCGATTCCTTATAATCAAAATCGAATTTTCTTTTTAAAATCTTTCTATCTTTATAGTTAGATTCTTGATAATGTTTAAAGTACCAAATGAAATCCACGGAATGGATTCCTAGTGTGCTTTAAATACATGTACACAATCAACAAAACAAATTAACAAATAAACAATCTTTGTGGTTATATGACTATGTGTTTATGCATCTTGTGTTTACTTTTATGCATTTTGTGTTTTTGTATACTCTGGATATTCGTTATCCAAATCCTCGTAGAGTCTTTCATATCTTCATATGAGGGATTCGTAGTAGGATATTCAAAAAGGTACTACCTAAAATCCTTAATGGGCTTCTATGTAATAGTTAAGACCCTTGGATTATATAGTACTATTCCATGATTCATAAGAGACCCTTTTAGTGGTCTAGTCAAAAAGATTGATTCAAAAATCTGGTTAAGAATGACATGTGATGATATAAGCTGAAAAGACTCCTTGGATTGTCTATTAAAATCATTTATTGATTTAATAAAAGGGACCCTATGGTGGTCTAGTCACATTCATCACAGGGTTTGTTCATTTGGTTTTCCCCTACACATTATAAAATAGACTGTGTGGACTATGCAAGGAATTGTGTAATTATGGACACGTACGCAATTATAAAATTCAGTGCACAGAAACCCAGTAAAACTTATTATGTGTAAGAACCGATAGTGACCACAATAACAAAATGTGAACGATGTAATGGAAGTACGGTGGACGCACCAATGACGCTTCATATACTTGTATATAAGTATCCCTCTTACCTTGCAAGCATGATGTTATTAAGGTTACTAGAAGTTCCAGAACTGTAACCAGTGTTGTTCGATCTTTTCAACTTCATGTTTCAAGCTCTCACAAGTTTCCTCTAAATAAATTTCGGGACGAAATTTCCTAAAGTAGGGGAGACTGTGACACCTGGGTCACTGCGACCATCAAACAAATACCAAACCAATGAAATATTGTATTTCATGCTTGGGATTTGTACAAATATGTGTATCATTTGCAAATATCAATTCTTGTTCGATTTCGGGCTCTAAATCGCTTTCTGGAAGGTTATACGCGCACTGATGCGTAAATATAATCAGTTTAATGCGAAAAATACTCCGGAACACCAACATATGCTTATCATACCTTAAATAACCCTTACATAACTTAGAAATAAGTTTTGAAGGCTTTGGTATGGCAAAAACAAGTAAATTCGCTTACAGGGACTAAACTTGACAAACTACCAAAGTATGCAAATTTGAACTGTAACGAACATTCTGGAACATGACCATAAGTTAAACACACCTTAAATATCCTTTATATAGCTTAGAAATAGGCTTTGAGGGGTTCGGTGTGCTAAAATAAACCTTTGGCTCATTCAGGGACTAAAAGTGTCAAAAAGTGCATAAGTTTGCACTTTCGCGCATAACTTACGTTCTGAATACATCCGGACATCCAAAAATTTATGTAAGCACTATAATATTTTATTTTAGTTTTTGGCATAAGAAAAATCCATTCGTCACGCAATTTGGATCGTTTTTCGCGCTTATGCGCATGTCGTCGTAATTAAGCGAACATCGCGATCGTACGACCAAACGAACCGACATCAGGGATATTTTTGAGCATGTTTCATGTCCACAATATTTAGGCATCCTTGTGGAGCCTTGAAAATGATTTAATGAGCCTTAAACATGTCGGAAATGGCCTTAATACACAACGGGGACTGAAATGGAAACATTGGAAACTGTTTGCTGATCAGAAGGACCTAGGTGTGACACCTAGCCCCCTAGGCGTCACGCGAGGCCCTTTCAGATCAGAAAAGGTTGTTTAATCAATTGCAAACAGCTTCTAAACACCCCAAAGACCAATGCCACATGTTAATTCCTGATGTTGGGGGGCCATTTTGAGTTACCACAAGTTTGCAACAAGTGTAGGGACAAGATCAAAGCACGGTATTCGAGGAACGATCCTAACGGTTCCAAGAATCCTATAAATACCCCTTGATTCACAACTCAAAACCCACTTGAAATCTGAGTTTTTCTCTAAGTGGTTGTGTTCATACACTTCCTACCTGAGATTACTTGGAGATCAAAGCTTTCGGGGACCCTTGGTAAGTGTTCTTTCGTTCTTTTCATTCGTTTTAGCGTTAAAGTCAAACTTTGTTTGAATTTCTGCATTGACCAGTTTATGGTCAATGCGAAGTTCGTTTGAACTTCATAACGTGAGTGTAATCGCGATGGTTATAGCCCTTAGTGACTATACCTACTGATTACCACGTTATCTAGGCTCAGAGACGAGTCGTAGTTTCGGCCAAAATGCGCATTCTTGCGTATTTTGTAACCAAACTACTCATAGGTATCAAAACCTTTTGTTTTGATACCAAACCTTTTGTTTTAGTGCTTATATAGGGTCGTAAGGTAAGCGATCTAAACAATCGCTTATACTTTCGAACCCGACCCGTTTGGTCGATCATTAGGATCCGACCAAACACATTAGGTGACCATAGTATATAGGGAATAACCTTCCGAGGTTATACCTTAGGGTCACGGCGTTTAATTAGTTGTATGATAGGTAGTTTATATGCCTTAGGTAAATGACCAAAATGCCCTTTTTACACCAAAATTCATGTTAAGCATATGTAACATAACTTTTGATATCTAAACTGATTTGGCAACAATATTAGACATGTTAAGGCATATTTTACTTATCATAGGGCTAGTTAGGCGGTCCAAACGTGTTTTACGCGAACGATGCGTTAAAGTAGCATAAGCTACCTAAACGGGTCGTAAGGGGTCGTAAGCACTTAGGTTAGGTTTCATTTTAGTATGTGGGCTTTGTTAAACCATACTACATGAGTTCTCATACTCATTTGGTTTACGAACCCTCATGCTATCCAAATCCCCCGATTTAGGTCCGGTATATTAACATAGCTACCTATATTAGGTGTCGTTTGATATCCGTGATCTCTAGCATTGTTTGGTTGTTACTCAAGGACTACTAAGCAAACTCAAGTGAGTACATAGACCCCTCTTTTACTGTTTTCCAAACTGTTTTGGGGTGGAACACATGTGCCTACTTGTTACTTTCATGCTTTCATATCATATGCTTGTTATGTTCAATAGTACACTTGTAGTACATGATTTCATTGTTTTTATGCTATGTATGCCCATTGTGTGCATACTTAGTACATCATTTTACATTACATTTTATGCTATGTATGCCCATTGTGTGCATACTTAGTACATCATTTTTACATTACATTTTATGCTATGTATGCCCATTGTGTGCATACTTAGTACATCGTTTTACATTACATTTTATGCTATGTATGCCCATTGTGTGCATATTTAGTACATCATTTTACATTACATTTTATGCTATGTATGCCCATTATGTGCATACTTAGTACATCATTTTACATTACATTTTATGCTATGTATGCCCATTGTGTGCATACTTAGTACATTTATTCTTCACATGCTTACATTTTGGTATGACATTTGGTTTGTTTAAATGGGACAATGTACATTCATTAACACCGATCAAGCCGCTCGGTAGTAGGTAGTGGTAGCATAGGACTTGACAACTCCCATTCCTGAAATCCAGGGTTTGTTTGGATTGGAAGGAATGACCGAATCCGAATACATTTCTAGGTGGACCTTAGACTTTGTGCTAGGGTTTATTCTACAGTCACAAGGCTTGGATGTATGAATTTTCACAATACCGCATAGATGTTATATTAGTATAGCATGCATTTGTTCCACAAAACATAACTTTGATTTAAACCATGTTTTACTTCAATACCTTGTTTTTGTGCATTTTACATATGGTTTAGTTGATATATTTCACTTACTATACATAAACATTTTGACATTGATATACAGAATTCATGATTTACATTAGACATAAACATTTTGACATTGATATACACATTACATGACTTGCATTAGACATAAACATTAAACATAGACATTAGACATGGTTTTCACATAAACATTTTGACATTTGATTTTTCATAAACATTTTACTTTGGTAGTTTGGTTTGAGTAAGTGATTTAAGTAACGAGGCGTGTGTAATATGATACAAGTATGGTGGATACGCCACTGGTACTTCCTATATATAAGTGCTTGTATGGTATTACATATCGTAGCGTTATTTGAATAATTTCGATTTAGACATATAACATTTTATACAAATAACATACTTTTCACAATACATTGTTTTACAAACAACTTATCTAATACAAACTCATTTTACTTGGTTATTTACTTAACCATGTATTATTCTTTTATACATATATATCATTTGGTTTATTTATCACTTTTCAAATGATTTACAAGACAAAGCAAATTACAAGGTTCATGACTAAACATTTTTTTAAACATAAGTCATGAATTCTATTTTCACAAAACCTATGTATCTCACAGGCATTTTATGCTGACGTACCTATTTTCACATGTGTTTCAGGATATGATGCATATGATTTATCAAGATACACTTAGGCGGACTTGGGCCTTAGTGACAATAAAAGATGCAAGACTAGTTATTTATGTTACATTTCTTTGTTTGTCAAGACATTGTAACTCCTTTAATCAATAAAACAATATTTCAATTTCCATGTGTTATGAAACAATGATTCTGTTACAACACTCCCCGACATTTCCGCCACGTTTTGTTGTTTTACGTGGTCGGGGTGTGACAGTAGCAGCTACCACTGCTCCTCAGGTATCTGCTGCTGAGCCCACTGTTCAAGGTGATCAAAGTAGCAGCACAACTGCTTTGAAACCCACACCTAAAATCACCAAAAAGCCATAGAAAAAGAAAAATAAAACCCCCCCAAACCCATCAAAAAGGAAACTCTGGAGGATGAGATACCAGAGCAACTGCCTGTGACAAAACAAAAGTCACAAGAAACCACTGCTGCTTCTTCCTCACAGCAGTTGGTACAAATATCTCAACCCATAACCGAAACTCCTCCTGCTTCTTCTAAAAAAGAACAGGTTGTACAAATAGGGACTCCACAATATGATGCTCTGGAAACACTCGTTTCCATCATCCACCGCCCAATGCCCGGGGCACATTCTCTTTCTACACCAAACATCACATCCACAATTCCCCCACCAACTAAACTTCTGTTGGATGCAATTGATTTGAACCAGGCACTAACCAGTCCTTCACAATCACCTATCAATGAGAGCATGCCTCAACAAATGACTGGGTCTGATGTATCAATCTTTGCTTACCCACCAACACAACCTGAGTAGGTTACACCCCTTGAGTTACAAGTAACTCTTGGTGGTAATCCAAGTGAAGCAGCCACTACAACTGTTGCACCAACTGGTTTACAGTTGGACAGTGGTTACATTAATAAGACTTCCTTGGAGGCAATTCTTTCCATAGCACCTCTGACATCTACCAGTGGGTTCTTCTTGACCACTGGCAACATCAAAAGATTGTCAAGTGTTGAAGGGAGAAGACCCCAGTACCAAGAAAAAGGGGCATCAGTGGTTAATGTTTGGAGTACACTCCCTACTTCAACCACTGATAAAACCACTGCTAGTGGGAAATCAGATGATCCCATTAAATTGGGTGATGATTTAAAATATTTGGAATTGACAGAACGTGTTGATAAACTGGATACTTCAGTTGCAGATATCAAAGAAATGCTGCAACAGCTGTTGACAGTACAAAAGATGAAATCCACTGTTGTTCCACCTCAAGCTCCTACTCCACCACAAGCATCTGCTACAAATGAGCTTTGGAACCTCTTCCAACCTTTTCTCCAACAACAAAAAGAGATGGCAGATCAGCAACATGAAATACATGTCCAAAAGCTGAGAACCATCATCGAGTCTAGGTTCAAGAACACTCAAGCAGACATTAAGGCAATCAAGGCCCATTTATTGGAAACCACTGGCACTGCTCCTCCAACAGTTCTTTTCATTGATCAACTTCCCCCAGATAATGCCAAAAAAGGGGAGAAAATTCAGGAGTGGAAGAAGAAGGGAATAGATGATGGTCTTTACATTGAACCAGAAAAGGATACTATGACCAGAAAAATTCCCTTGCCAGATGGTAGCAAAAAGGTTGATGCTACCCAAGAAGCACTTGATGAAGGAGTAGCAAGTGTAAAAAGGGATAGAGCGGCAAAGGATATTTCAAGGTGGAATGAGGAGAAAAGAGCTTACATGGAGCTGTATGCGCAGGGTTGTTCTGAGTCAAAGGATACTAAAAATCCTAAGCCAAAAAGGAAACCTAAGTCCATCCCATCCAGAATTCCAAAGCATATTCCAAAACCACCATCCAAAAGCCATCAGCATCAAACCTCCACCCAAACAGCTGTTGTAACTACTGCTGGTACTTCAGAGGTTTCAACATCTGTTATCACTTCAAAACACACCACTTCAACACACACCACAACCACTGCTTTACCACCACCATCATCACCACCAAAAACAAACTCACCACCATCACTTCCTGCCAAAAAGCAGAAGACAACAGATGTTACAACATCTATTGTAATGACAACAGTGGTTGAAGCACCAGTTGTTTCAACAGCTGTTAGTCAACCACAAACCACTGCCACTCAAACTACCACCACTGTTCCACCCAAAGCATCATCAGTCCCTCCCAAACAAAAAGGAGAAGGCTAATTCTAAAAGATGATGACACATCTCCACCACCAACATCTTTAAAATTTCTGTCACTTGTCACAATTCCAAAAACCATGCCTTTCTCTTCAGCTCAAATTCTAAAGCCATTACCTCCTGCTGGTGTCTCATTTCCTCTGGAACTCATTGCAGTTAGGGAAGAAATCAAATCCTTCTACTATGAGGATGACCCAGCTAAAAGGAGCTTGCCATCAGTTGAAGGATATCCCAAGACTAACAATATTGAAGAATATTTGAAACTCAAGGCCAAGCAAGCAGAGGATATCTCAATAAAAAATAAACAAGGGAAATCTGATAGAGAATTTCAGCAAAACTATCAGTTTCTACTGACACAGGTCAGAGCTATGGAGCAATTTGCCAAAAATGTATGTCAGCAAATCTTAGAAAGGGCAGATGAGTCCTTGAGAAAAGACTACATTGAAAACATCATGACATACAAGAAATACAAGGGGGAGAAATACATGTACAAAAAATGGACCATTCCTGAGCTTGAAAAAGAGGCAGCCAGGATTCAAGAAATGATCAAAAATAAGGTCAAGCAGACTCCTCCTAAAAAATTCAAACAGTTTGAAGCTGATAAGGTCTTAGAGTTGAAGAGAATGAAAGAGGAGCTGATAGCAGCTGATTATGGGTCAAAGAATTCTGTGACAAAGTGGGGAGAAGATAGGGTCAAAGCTACTTACAAAAAATTGGAGGAACTTAGAAAGAAAGATCCAACAGTTCCAAAAAGGCCTGACTACTCCAAAGCAGAGGTCTCAAAAAGACCACCAAAGCTGCAAGTCAAAAGAACTACTGCTCCAGCTGGTGCTGCCATCTTCAAAAGAAGGAGTCCAAACCAGTTAGGTGCTGAAACAGTTCAAGATCTAAATGCTGGAAATGTCATTGTAAAAGAGGGCATTAGATTAATGATGAAAGAAGATCCTGAATTGGAACAATCTGCAAGTACTGCTCAGCCAGTCATGAATAGGCCAGCATCTCCAAACACCTCATCAAATAAAAATCTCCCAAGAAACCCACCAGGCTCAAAAGTACTAAAGTGGGAAACTGACAAACAGACCCATGTACTGACTATGTTCAGGTCTGATGGAGAAGTGAAGAAAATATCAAGGGAACAAGCACTTGGCATAAGTCTTGAAGATTTGCAGGATCTCCTTGATCTTCCACTTAGCAGGGATGATGATGATACATATGCCTTAACCTTTGAACTACAACTTAAAGGGCAAATAAGGGAACTGTTGACGAGGCAATAAAGTTCCACAATAATGAAGAGTTTTGGCAGTATCTGTTCCAGGGGGAGATTGTTGGGATTGAACCCTACCAAAGGAACAGATAATTAAAGCCAAAACTGGATCAGAGCAGTGGATCCAGAATAAGCAGATGTTACATACAAGTCTCTCCCCTTGATAGTGATTTCAACATCTGCTGACCTCCTATCTACTGATCGTACAAACTGCTAACCTACAACTGCTGATCAAGTAAAGGCCTGATGAAAGACTAAAGCTCTGCTGTTCAATCTACTGCCTTGAGTCAAGCACTGCTGATCCGGACAAGTACTGCTGGGTTCACAGCAGTGGAGGGATGCAGCAGTTGTTTATTCTGTCTTTATGTAATGTAATGTAATAGCAGTAGTTAGCATAGAAGTGTTTGTATTGATCAGAGGTTAGAGTTTGTTAGGAGGTTAGATGTCACTTTCATGGTGACGTCAGCTTAGATGCTCAGTGGTTTGCTAGTGCCTATAAATAGAACAGTGCTCTGTACTGTTCTATTAGCTCTTTGCAAAACTATCTTCTCTGCACGAACAAACACTGAGCTCTGGCTGAGGGGGAGTTTGTATTAAGCATTGCATTGTAATCGTTGTTGAAATTAAATTCAATCTTTCAGTTCTGTGTGAAAAGTGTTTAATCAAAGCAATACTCTCGTTTGATTGTATGCAAAGTTTGTTTCCATCTTAATTCCGCTGCACAACTCATCCATCTTCATTTTAAATTCAAACGAAAAATACAATCAAAACCAAACTCAGATCCAACAATTCTTAGGATATATGGTGACAAAGAGAGGAATAGAGGCAAGTCCAGAACAAATCAAGGCCATTGTGAACATCAAATCTCCTGCCAATGCTAAGGATGTGCAAAGGTTGACAGGAAGAGTCGCAACATTAAGCAGATTCATCTCAAAGTCCTCAGAAAACTGCAAATAGTTCTATGATATCCTGAGGAAGAATAAAAAGTTTGAATGGACTGAGAAGCATGAGAATGCCCTCAAAGCCCTTAAGGATTACCTATCCTCAACACCAGCTCTAATGAAACCAGAAAATGGAGAAACATTATCCTTGTACTTAGCTGTTTCAGCTAAGGCAGTAAGTGTGGTCCTAGTTAAGGATCATGAAGGCTCTCAACATCTGGTATACTATGTAAGTAAAAGTCTACTTGATGCTGAGTCCAGGTATTCTCATTTAGAGATACTTATTCTTGCTTTAATCATTGCAGCTACTAAGCTCAGACATTATTTTGAAACTCATCCTATTGTTGTTAAAACTAACTTTCCTATCAAGAATGTTCTTAGGAAACCTGAAATGTCAGGAAGGATGGAAAAATGGGCAGTCAAGCTTAGTGCATATGAAATTAAGTATGAACCTAGGACTGCCATTAAGTCCCAAGCCTTAGCTGACTTTGTGGCTGATTTCAGTAGTGATCTACAAATGGAAGCTGAATTGGAAGTCCAATAACTTGAGGAGACCAAGGATCCTTGGACACTCTTCACAGATGGAGCTTCAAATGTCAAGGGAACTGGACTAGGCATACTACTAAAATCGCCACAGGCGGACATTATACCTCAATCAATTTCTTGTGAATTTCAAACCACCAATAATGAGGCCGAGTATGAGGCCTTGATAACAAGTTTGCAATTAGCTAAGCATATGAGGATCATGTATCTTAAAGTATATGTAGATTATCTATTAATTACTAACCGTTATACCGGTTCTTATGCTGTCAAAGGTGAAAAGCTAATCAAGTATTTAGAAATAGTCAATAAATTGGCAGATTCTTTTGCTTTTTTTAGTTTAACACAGGTACCCAGGGAAGAAAATGCAGAAGCTGATGCCCTAGCTAACCTTGGATCATCATTGAAGATTCCAGAGGATGTGAAGATACCTATCATCCATGTTTTAACTCCTGCAATTGAGGATAATATAGCCATGGTGTTGGGATTGAACCCTACCAGAGGAACAGATAATGTAAAGCCAAAACCAGGTCACAACAGTGGATTCATAATAAGCAGCAGTTTACATTAAGCTTTCCCCTTGAAAGTGATTTATAACAACTGATGGTCTTTATCCGCTGTTCAGATACAACTACTGCTGGTCCTTCAACTGCTGATCAAAACCCTGAAGTATCCAACACTGCTGGTCCTATCTACTGATGATAAAGCACTGCCCAGTCAAGGACTGATCAACCTTGAGTAAAGCACTGACATAAAGGGAGAGCAGCTGTTTAGTGAATTGTTTTATTTATGTATAGTCAGTGGTTAGGTTAGCAGTGTTTGTGTAAGGACAGTAGATACTGGTTGTTAGGCTGTTAGACGTCGCTTTCATGGTGACGTCAGCTGAGATACCTCAGTGGTTTGGTTTGCCTATAAATGTAACAGTACCCTGTACTGTCACATTTGATTGACTGAGCGGGTTCTTCTCCTCATGTCTAATCCTTTCATCTTGTGTGCAACCAACCTTGGGGCATCAGGCTGAGGGGGAGTTTAGTTTGTAAGCATATCTGTAATCTTTTGCTTTGATTTGTAAATCCTTTGACTCTATGAGAAGCAATTGTTTATCAAACTATTTTCTCCTTTGATTGTGTTTACAAAGTTTGTGTTCATTTCCGCTGCACTTTACATGTTTTCATATTCACAAATTGTTCAAAACATACAAACAAACATAATCATGAGAGCCTCCGATCCTAACAATTGGTATCAGAGCCTGGACAGTCAATTTCGATTTAACAGTCAAATTGACATAACAGTTCGGCTCAAAATTCGTTGATACTAAGGTTGGTTGTATTTAGTTGAAAAACAGAGTATCGAGTAAATCATGTTCTATGTGGTTAATAAAAAAACTGTGTAAATCAACCAAGATGTCATATGACGCACAAATTTCACACAACAGGTGATATCATGCAGAAGTCACTCATAGTTTTCAGATCTGTAAACATATCTGTTAAATTATGGGATTGTTCTATATTTTCAATATTGATTTCAACTGTTGTTTTAATATTTGTGATGTTTACATTAAGTACTAAAGTATCAACCTCAGATTAACAAAACTTATGATTCATAAGACATTAGTGTTTTGATTTTCTATAAAGAGGGAATTGAAACTTTAGTCATTCAGATCTTATGTGTTGAAAACAGGTTAAGTTCCTCAAAAGGACAAAATCAACTATGTTAAAATACATTAAGAAAATTCACAAAAACTCAGAAGTGTGTTTATCTCAAAACTTTTAATGTCAAAAGAAAAGAGTATAAACATAAAACACTTATGAGTTAAAGTTTAGGGTAATAATGGTCATTAAGCAACTATGTGCATTCATCTGTTCAGGAAAAGGTTTTGATTCCAGTGAATGAACTCCAAAGAGGACTAGACAAATGTTCAAAAATTTATCCATGTGTCCTCATGTTTGCAATCAACTGACAAAGAAAATGGTACCAAACAATGGTCAAAATGTATTCCAAAAGTTTCCTACCACTGTTGTCAAACTACTGACCATTTTTCAAAAACTTGTGAGTGATGTGATTATATACTCTATTGAAATTATACCAGATCTTTTTGATACTACTCTTAGAAAATCCTTTAACCATTTTTTTGTTGTGTTCAAAGGATTTTCTCGAATAACCAGGATATAGTATTCATTTTTTTTGGAATAATATATTTGGAACTTTTGCTTGTTTTTGTTGGCAATAGTTTCAGCTCCTGTCAAGATGTAATACCTTATTTTTGATGGTATTAGTGTCCTCATAAATGGGTCAAAAGGAAATGGTACATATGTCATGATCATGTCATACTCAGGTTTGCTCCTAAATTTTCATCAAAAATTGATTGCAAACTGTGCTTGAATTACTAGGGTACTCATGTTTTAATTGAATATTAAACGAAAATGAGTTGCCTTTGCAAAAAGTTTTCATCATCTGGGGTACTAAACCACTGTCTTTCAAAATTGACATGTGGCAAAACCTTGAATGAAAATCTTCAAAACTGTTGCTGAAACACCTGTCCTTCAAGATCTGTACCATTTACCCTAACCACTGTTTTGTTTCAACGTCTGATCTCTAAACACTGTCCACTGCTGAAAGTTAACCACTGATCCCTCATTTTCTTGAAAACACTAATGTTCAAAATCAGTGTCTTATCCACTGATATGCTATCCACTGATAGTAAAAATCATCCACTGCCCATAATTTTTACCGTTGTAACCACTGATGCTTGATACGTCAGTGGCTCTTAAAACAACTGTTCTCCATACTTCATCCATTTCATCAGTGTTTGACACGTGGTCAGTTTTTAGCCCTCAGATCGTAATAACCGCTGCCACATCAGCGATCATTTTTTTCCTAAATAAAACCCTGCCCTAAACCCCAAATAGGGTTTTACACTGTCGAATTGAATTCCAAAATTCTCTTCTCATAGCAGTTTCCAACCCTTCTTCTCAAAAACTTCAAAATCATTCTTCGTTCTTCTCTGCAAAAATGACAAAATCAAAACCAAAACCAAAATCACCACCATCTTCAAAAGAGGTCGCTCAAACGGCCGAAGAACCCATCGAAATACCATACAAACAATCTCACAACTATCTGGGTTTACTCACAAAACCTACTGATAATCACACCTTTGACACCATCATTGATACATTATCTGCATCAAAGTACAAAACTTTGATAACAGCAAATGCTCCCATCTATCTGCAAACCCAGAGAGAGTTTTGGAAAAAGGCGACGCTTGAAAAACAAGACGATAAAGTCATAGCCATTAACTCCTCGTTACAGGGTAAAGTGATTCAAATCACACCACAATCAATCTCCGAAGTCTTTAATCTTGACGATCAGGAAGGTAAAATCTCTTTTGATAAAGCCGAGATGAAAACTGATTTCATAAAAAGGGGATATGCAGAAGAATCAAAGGTAGATACCTTACAAAAATGTTATTTCCCTTCTGCACCTAGGTTTTTATTTCACACACTTCTGATGTGTGTTTCGAATAAAACAACATCGTTCAACGAAATACCATTAAAGATTCAATGCCTGGGATATGCTATTCTAAACAACAAAAACTACAACTACTCCCAGGAGATCTTTAATGACTTGATAAAAAATGTTGATAGCAAAGGATTTTTACTTTTTCCAAGATTTTTGAGTTATTATTTTGAACAAAAATTTAAAAAGGAAAATGTAAACTTGCTCAAACAAGGTTGTAACACCTGTGCCTCCACGGCCATCAAACAAATACCGAACCAATGAAATATTGTATTTCATACTTTGGATTTGTATTAATATGTGTATCATTTGCACATATCGATTCTTATTCGATTTCAAACTCTAAATCGCTTTCTGGAAGGTTATACGCGCACCAATGCGTAAATATAACCAGTTTAATGCAACAAACACTCCGGAATAGTGACATTGGCTTGACATACCTTAAACAACCTTTACATAACTTAGAAATAAGTTTTGAAGGCTTTGGTATGGCAAAAAATCAAGTTTAATCGCTTACAGGGACTAAAGTTGACGAACTGCGAAAGTATGCCAATTTGAACTGTAACAGACCTTCCGGAACATGACCATAAGTTAAACATACCATAAATATCCTTCACATAGTTTAGAAATAGGCTTTGAGGTGTTAGGTATGCTAAAATAAACTTTTGTGTCATTCAGGGACTAAAAGTGTCAAAAAGTGCACAAGTTTGCATTTTTACGCATAACTTACGTTCTGAATACATCCGGACACCCAAAAATTTATGTAAGCATGACTACATTATATTTTAGTGTTCGCTTTAAGAAAAATCCATTCGTTGCGTCATTTGGATCGTTTTTCGCGCTTATGCGCATTCCGTCGTAATTAAGCGAACATCGCGTTCGTACGACCAAACGAACCATCACCCGGCATATTTTTGAACATGTTTCATGTCCACAATGTTTAGGCAACATTTTAGGGCCTTAAAGTTGGCTTTACGGGCCTTAGAAGTGTCGGAAAAGGCCTTAAACACGTGCAGGGACTGAAACTGTCATTTCTGAAACAAGTTTGCTGATCAGACAGGCCAAAGCGGCCCGCATTGTGTTTGCTTGAATCTAAAGCGGGCCGCATGGCACCTTCAGACCAGATTCAATGTTTGTTTTTGCAACTTGCAGCTGATTAAACCCCATCCACATGTTTTAAACTTGCCTAATCAGCAAGATAAGATCAAGATTTAGCCACCACAACATTCCAACACATGTACGGCCTTGATCGTTTCCCCTTTTCCAAGAAACGATCTCAACGGTTACCCGAATACTATAAATACCCCACCCACCATTACTTCAAATGCACTAGAATTCTGATTTTAGAAACTCTAAGTTGAAACCATTGTTTCATACCTGAGATTCTCGAATCGGGATTAGCATTCGGGGACCCTGGGTAAGTATTCTTTCGTTCTTTTCCTTATTTTTACTGCTTTTCGAGTCAGAAAGTCAAACTTTGTTTGACTTTCAGCGTTGACCAGTAATGGTCAATGCGAAGTTCGTTTGAACTTCGCAACGTGAGTGTAATCACGTTGGTCATAGTCCCTTGGGACTATGCCCACTGATTACCACGTTGTCTAGAGTCGTAGGGTAGGCGATCTGATAAATCGCCTATACCTTCGAACTCGACCCATTTGGTCGATCATTAGGATCCGACCAAATACATTAGGTGACCATAGTAGGTAGGGAATAACCTTCCGAGGTTATACCCTATGGTCACATCGTTTAAGTAGTTGTATGATAGGTAGTTTATATGCCTTAGGTAAATTACCAGAATACCCTTTTCATGTATAATTGGTAATTAAGCATATGTAACCTAAACTTTTGTCACATAACTAATTAAGTAACATGTTTAGGCATATAACACTTGTCATAGGACTAGTTAGGCGGTCCGAACGCGTTTCACGCGAACGACGCGTTAAAGTAGCATAAGCTACCTAAACGGGTCGTAATGGGCCGCGGTGGGTCGATAGCACTTAGGTTTGGTTTCATTGTAGTATGTAGGTCTTGTTAAACCATATCATATGAGTTCCAAAACTCGTTTGGTTTACCAAGCCTCATCCTATCCGATCTCCCGATTTAGATCCGGTTTATTTATATAGTTTTAGATTGCCGATTGATTCCGTGCTCCCTCAAGCTTTGTTTGGTTGTTGTTCAAGACCTCCAAGCATTCTCAGGCGAGTACATTATTCCCCTATTTTACTGCTTTCAATTGTTTTGGGGTGACTCATATGTGCTAAATGTTTTCGATGTTATAACGATGGTTTCAAAAACGATTAAGACGATTTATACAAAACTAATAACGATTTCATAAAGTGAACAAACTTGTTGGTTGTAGTTACATAACAAATGACATTCATTAGCTATGATCAAGCCGACCAGTATTAGGTTATGGTACCATAGGATCTGACAAATCCCGTTATTTACTACTCCCGTGGTTATGTGTGGGCAATGGTAGGTAGCGACTGAATCTGAAACATTAACTTACCCTATGGAGGTTTGTTAATGCGAAAACGAGAAGCTACGATTGATGAGTCACGAAGGTTTGGATGTTATTAGCGAGACGACCACATAAGTAGTTTCACGACCTAAAACGAATTAAACGATTAACGATAGGGTTTTCACACGATGTTTTAACGATTGGGTAACGATTGGGTAAACGATTGGCTGCAAAGCGATATACGATTGGGTTTTGTTTACATATTACATGTTTTACATTGGGCATGAACATTACTTTGGTGGTTTGGTTTGGATTAAGTGATTAAGTAACAATGCGTGTGTAATATAATACAAGCATGGTGGATACGCCGCTGGTACTTCCTATATATAAGTGTTTGTATGGTATTACATATTGTAGTGTTATTTGAATCATTTCAGCTCGAGACATAGAACATTTTATACAAGTAACATACTTTTCACAAGACATTTATTTACAAACAACTTATCTTATACAAACTCATTATTACATGGTTATTCATTTAATCATGCATTATTCTCTTAGTTATACATATCACCTGAACTTATCATTGTTTTTCCAAATAATTTACTAAAACAAATGTTTTCGGGTTAAGAGTCATGGCTACGAGGTTTTACAAATTATAACCCGCTTGATTCGAGTTGGTTAATTAAGTTGCAATATTATACTCTTTTCAAAACAAGGTTTTTAAATAAAGTATTGCAACATCTAAACTAGCCATGATTTCGACACTCCTACAAAACCTATGTACTCGCCAGCATTTCTTTGCTGACCTCGTTTTCACATATGTTTCAGGTATTGTTGAATGGTATCGATTGATAAGATGCATGCTCACATAGGACTGGACAAGGCCTTAGTGACTAAATAACAATGATAGATTACGTTTAAATTGTGTATTTAGATTTCCAAACGATGTAATTGTTCAATGATTAATAAAACGAAACACTTTTGATATCCATGGTTATGAAACATTAATTCTGTTGCAACACGCCCCGATGTTTCCGCCATGTTTTGTATGTTCCACGTGGTCGGGGTGTGACAGAAAAGATGGTATCAGAGCCAATGGTTATAGGGAATTAGGTTATTAGTAATTAGTAATGCTTTGACCTAGTCTATAACCTTCTTAGGACCCTAACGCGAGTTTACTTGCGTTTAGTCATAAAACAATACCGTCACTTATCCTTAGGTGACAACCACAACAAGAACACAATTTTCGAATCCGCTTTGAAAACTAATCATCCGTTCTAGGATGATTGATTACAAGGTTTTGAACCCTCTGTTATATGGTTTTGAACCCCTTTAAGTTTTCAAAATCTCGTCAAAGTTTGAGTCTAAATAATGTGAACACGTGCAAACTGGAAGGGTGAATGCCTGTATTCTGGGTTTTCTGTCTAGGCAAGCACTTCGTATACATCTCATCAGACGCGAGACCAGTTGTGCTTACCTGGGAATTCTTGGGATGAGTGTTCACTTATAGGCGAGCATGTCTTCGCGATACATTATTTTTACCCATTTACTTTGATTAGTTCCGTGTGTCGTTTGTTGCTTAGTAGTAACAAACAAATGACCACTATCCTTGCTTTCATCAGATTTGTTTCATCTCATTCATTTCGTCTAAACCTCTCACTCGTTTCATTTCATGTTTTCCTCTTTTAGACAATGCCTCCTCGACGCGATGATCGAACCGATGCTCGGACTTTCACTATTGAAGAACTCGCAGCTCTGATCTCTCAGCAGGTGGCTGCTGTGGTTCCCGGGGTTGTAACCCAAGTCCACGAGATATACAACAACGGCAACAATAACAACAACAATAACGCGCAGTGTAAATACAAGGATTTTAACCAAGCTAAACCACTCAAGTTTAGTGGTTCTGAAGGAGCGACTGGGCTTCTTCAATGGTTCGAGAGCATTGAGAATACTTTCCGCCACGTGCAGTGTCCTGACAATCGCAGGGTCGAGTTTTCTTCGAGTGTGTTTCAGAAGAGGGCTCTTACATGGTGGAACGGGATTATGAGGGATCGTGGTGCAGAAGTTGCTCTAGCACAGACGTGGGCTGAACTCAGGGCCCTTATGATGAGAGAATTCTGTCCTCGTCATGAGCAGCGAGCTTTGGAGAAGGAATTTGATGAGTTGAAGCAAGATAGTGGTGAGCACAGGGCGTATACTGATAGGTTTGAGGAGTTGAGTCTGCTTTGCCCGAGAATGGTTACCCCACTTGACATAGCTATCGAAAGGTACATCGACGGCCTACCTGACTCGGTACAAGACATCCTTACTGGTAGTAGCCCTGCCACACTTCGTCAAGCGATCGAGTTAGCTGCGACATTAACTGAGTCGCAGATTCGGAAGAATAAACTACACAGAAAGGGTGACAAGGGTAAGAAGCAGGGGTCTGACAAGGAGGATAGCAAGAAAGATCAAAACAAGAAGGGTAAGGAAGGTGAGACTTCGAAGAAATCAAAGAAGCGGAAGGGTGCCCAAAACTTTGCTGTTACAGCACAGACTGCTCAGAACTTGCAGAACCTACCGGCTCAGCCACTTGCAAAGAAGGCATATGCTGGTGCCGCACCACATTGTGCCCGTTGCAACGGTCATCACGTTGCACAACGAGGTTGCAAGAAATGCACAACATGTGGTAGACTTGGGCATTTGGCCAATATTTGTCGTCTGGGACAAAATCAAGCTGTTCAGGTTCAAGCTCCGGTTCAAGGGAATGCAGCGAGATTTCCACTGGGTTCATGTTTCAACTGCGGAGAGATTGGTCACTTCCGCCCCAACTGCCCGAGACTGGGGAATGCAAATGCTGATGCAAACCCGAATGCGAATGTCATTGTGAATCCAGCACGTGGTCGAGTGTTTAACATCAATGAGGCAATCGATGATGAAGGAGTGAACTTTTAGTATTTTGTGATTTCCTCTGGTTGTTATCTTGTAACATTTAAAGACAATGCGGTTGTTATATAAATAAAAATTTGTGGTTTTTATTTTTAACTAATGCAATTGTATGAATGTTTGATCCAACCTTGTGATGTCAACACAAAGACAAAAACTACTCGTGTGGTTCTGTCATTTTTACGATCACTTGAGATCTCCCTAAGAACCTCAAACGCTAGTTTCTTCTAAATCTAAAGTATCTTATCATCTTGCACCGTTCGAGATGCAAGAATTATCAAAACAACTTCAAGAGTTGTCTGATAAAGGATTCATCCATCCGAACTTTTCACCTTGGAGAAACTCCTGTTCTCCTTGTGAAAAGAAAAATGGATCCTTTCGAATGTATATCGAGTAACGTAAGCCTAGTAAGCTTACCATCAAGAATCGATATCCCCCTACCTTAAATCAACGATTTCTCCGATCAACTGCATAGCGTTTCATGCTTTTCCAAGATCGATTTGCGTTATGGGTATCATCAACTTCGTATTCTCGAAGAAGATATTCCCAAAACGGCTTTCAACACGAAGTATGGCCATTAAGAGTTTACAGTCATGCCTTTTGGGTTGACAAATGCTCCAGCCATCTTCATGGACTTAATAAATAAAGTCTGCAAGCCTTATTTGGATCAGTTCGTCATTGTTGTTATTGATGACATCTTGGTCTATTCATATCCCGAGCCGATAACGATCAACACCTTCGTCGATATCGAAGCCCTGATTGAATTCCTTGTACACCTTAAAATGTACATTACAACTCAATTAGGACAAACCGAATTCCTTTTAAGATCTTCCTATCTTCATAGTTAGATTCTTGAAAATATTTAAAGTGCCAAATGAAATCCACGGATTGGATTCCTAGTGTGCTTTAAATACCCATCTCCAAAGATAACAAATTAAACAATTATACGATTAAACGATTTTCCGATTTAACGATTATACGAATAAGCGATTATGCGACTATGTGGTTAAGTGTTATGTGTTCTCCTCTATGTTTTTGTGTGATCCGATTTTCAAATCCTCATAGAATATTTCATATCTTCATATGAGAGATTCGTAGCAGGATATTCAAAAGGTACTACCTTCAATCCTTAATGGGCTTCTATGTAATAGTTATGACCCTTGGATTATATAGTACCACTCCAGACTCTTTTTAGTGGTCTAGTCAAAAGATTGTTTCACAATTTGGTTAAAGAACGACATCTAGTGATGTAGCTGGATAGACTCCTTGATAGTCTATTTAGATCATTTATTGATTTAGTCTAAGGGACTCTATGGCGGTCTAGTCACACTCATCACAGGTTTGTTCATTTGGTTTTCCCCTACACATTATAAAATAGACTGTGTGAACTGTGCAAGGAATTGTCTGATTATGGACGCGTACATAATTATGAAATTTAGTGCACAGAAAACCAGCAAGTTACTGTGTAAGAACCGATAGTGACAACAATAACAAAATGAGAACGATGTAATAGAGGTACGGTGGACGCACCAATGACGCTTCATATACTTGTATATAAGTATCCCTCTTACATTGCAATCATGATGTTATTAAAGTTACTAGAAGTTCAGAACCCTAACCAATGTTGTTTGATCTTTTCAACTTCATATTTTCAAGCTCTCACAAGTTTCCTCTAAATAAATTTCGAGACGAAATTTCCTAAAGTAGGGGAGACTGTAACACCTGTGCCTCCACGGCCATCAAACAAATACCGAACCAATGAAATATTGTATTTCATACTTTGGATTTGTATTAATATGTGTATCATTTGCACATATCGATTCTTATTCGATTTCAAACTCTAAATCGCTTTCTGGAAGGTTATACGCGCACCAATGCGTAAATATAACCAGTTTAATGCAACAAACACTCCGGAATAGTGACATTGGCTTGACATACCTTAAACAACCTTTACATAACTTAGAAATAAGTTTTGAAGGCTTTGGTATGGCAAAAAATCAAGTTTAATCGCTTACAGGGACTAAAGTTGACGAACTGCGAAAGTATGCCAATTTGAACTGTAACAGACCTTCCGGAACATGACCATAAGTTAAACATACCATAAATATCCTTCACATAGTTTAGAAATAGGCTTTGAGGTGTTAGGTATGCTAAAATAAACTTTTGTGTCATTCAGGGACTAAAAGTGTCAAAAAGTGCACAAGTTTGCATTTTTACGCATAACTTACGTTCTGAATACATCCGGACACCCAAAAATTTATGTAAGCATGACTACATTATATTTTAGTGTTCGCTTTAAGAAAAATCCATTCGTTGCGTCATTTGGATCGTTTTTCGCGCTTATGCGCATTCCGTCGTAATTAAGCGAACATCGCGTTCGTACGACCAAACGAACCATCACCCGGCATATTTTTGAACATGTTTCATGTCCACAATGTTTAGGCAACATTTTAGGGCCTTAAAGTTGGCTTTACGGGCCTTAGAAGTGTCGGAAAAGGCCTTAAACACGTGCAGGGACTGAAACTGTCATTTCTGAAACAAGTTTGCTGATCAGACAGGCCAAAGCGGCCCGCATTGTGTTTGCTTGAATCTAAAGCGGGCCGCATGGCACCTTCAGACCAGATTCAATGTTTGTTTTTGCAACTTGCAGCTGATTAAACCCCATCCACATGTTTTAAACTTGCCTAATCAGCAAGATAAGATCAAGATTTAGCCACCACAACATTCCAACACATGTACGGCCTTGATCGTTTCCCCTTTTCCAAGAAACGATCTCAACGGTTACCCGAATACTATAAATACCCCACCCACCATTACTTCAAATGCACTAGAATTCTGATTTTAGAAACTCTAAGTTGAAACCATTGTTTCATACCTGAGATTCTCGAATCGGGATTAGCATTCGGGGACCCTGGGTAAGTATTCTTTCGTTCTTTTCCTTATTTTTACTGCTTTTCGAGTCAGAAAGTCAAACTTTGTTTGACTTTCAGCGTTGACCAGTAATGGTCAATGCGAAGTTCGTTTGAACTTCGCAACGTGAGTGTAATCACGTTGGTCATAGTCCCTTGGGACTATGCCCACTGATTACCACGTTGTCTAGAGTCGTAGGGTAGGCGATCTGATAAATCGCCTATACCTTCGAACTCGACCCATTTGGTCGATCATTAGGATCCGACCAAATACATTAGGTGACCATAGTAGGTAGGGAATAACCTTCCGAGGTTATACCCTATGGTCACATCGTTTAAGTAGTTGTATGATAGGTAGTTTATATGCCTTAGGTAAATTACCAGAATACCCTTTTCATGTATAATTGGTAATTAAGCATATGTAACCTAAACTTTTGTCACATAACTGATTAAGTAACATGTTTAGGCATATAACACTTGTCATAGGACTAGTTAGGCGGTCCGAACGCGTTTCACGCGAACGACGCGTTAAAGTAGCATAAGCTACCTAAACGGGTCGTAATGGGCCGCGGTGGGTCGATAGCACTTAGGTTTGGTTTCATTGTAGTATGTAGGTCTTGTTAAACCATATCATATGAGTTCCAAAACTCGTTTGGTTTACCAAGCCTCATCCTATCCGATCTCCCGATTTAGATCCGGTTTATTTATATAGTTTTAGATTGCCGATTGATTCCGTGCTCCCTCAAGCTTTGTTTGGTTGTTGTTCAAGACCTCCAAGCATTCTCAGGCGAGTACATTATTCCCCTATTTTACTGCTTTCAATTGTTTTGGGGTGACTCATATGTGCTAAATGTTTTCGATGTTATAACGATGGTTTCAAAAACGATTAAGACGATTTATACAAAACTAATAACGATTTCATAAAGTGAACAAACTTGTTGGTTGTAGTTACATAACAAATGACATTCATTAGCTATGATCAAGCCGACCAGTATTAGGTTATGGTACCATAGGATCTGACAAATCCCGTTATTTACTACTCCCGTGGTTATGTGTGGGCAATGGTAGGTAGCGACTGAATCTGAAACATTAACTTACCCTATGGAGGTTTGTTAATGCGAAAACGAGAAGCTACGATTGATGAGTCACGAAGGTTTGGATGTTATTAGCGAGACGACCACATAAGTAGTTTCACGACCTAAAACGAATTAAACGATTAACGATAGGGTTTTCACACGATGTTTTAACGATTGGGTAACGATTGGGTAAACGATTGGCTGCAAAGCGATATACGATTGGGTTTTGTTTACATATTACATGTTTTACATTGGGCATGAACATTACTTTGGTGGTTTGGTTTGGATTAAGTGATTAAGTAACAATGCGTGTGTAATATAATACAAGCATGGTGGATACGCCGCTGGTACTTCCTATATATAAGTGTTTGTATGGTATTACATATTGTAGTGTTATTTGAATCATTTCAGCTCGAGACATAGAACATTTTATACAAGTAACATACTTTTCACAAGACATTTATTTACAAACAACTTATCTTATACAAACTCATTATTACATGGTTATTCATTTAATCATGCATTATTCTCTTAGTTATACATATCACCTGAACTTATCATTGTTTTTCCAAATAATTTACTAAAACAAATGTTTTCGGGTTAAGAGTCATGGCTACGAGGTTTTACAAATTATAACCCGCTTGATTCGAGTTGGTTAATTAAGTTGCAATATTATACTCTTTTCAAAACAAGGTTTTTAAATAAAGTATTGCAACATCTAAACTAGCCATGATTTCGACACTCCTACAAAACCTATGTACTCGCCAGCATTTCTTTGCTGACCTCGTTTTCACATATGTTTCAGGTATTGTTGAATGGTATCGATTGATAAGATGCATGCTCACATAGGACTGGACAAGGCCTTAGTGACTAAATAACAATGATAGATTACGTTTAAATTGTGTATTTAGATTTCCAAACGATGTAATTGTTCAATGATTAATAAAACGAAACACTTTTGATATCCATGGTTATGAAACATTAATTCTGTTGCAACACGCCCCGATGTTTCCGCCATGTTTTGTATGTTCCACGTGGTCGGGGTGTGACAAAGGTGTTCATTGTCAAATAAAAAGCTTAACAAAAGAAACATTTTCAAGGATGATGGCACCTATAAAAACAAAAGCAGAGGTGCCTGAGCAGAATTTAGCAGTTACAACTGCTCCTCAGACATCTACTGCTGAGCCCACTGCTCCAGGTGATCAAAGCAGCACAACCACTGCTTTGAAACCTACACCTGACATCACCAAAAAGACCAAAAGAAAAACATCCAGAAAACCCACCAAACCCAAAACAAAGGCAACTCTGGAAGATGAGATCCCAGAGGAAATGCCTGTGACAACACAAAAGTCACCACAAACCACTGCTGCTACTTCCTCACAGCAGTTGGAAGAAAGATCTCAACCCATGCCTAAAACTCCTCCTGCATCCTCACAAAAGGATCAGGTTGTAAGCACAGGGACACCACAATATGAAGCTCTGAATCCACTCGGATCCATCTTCCTCAGTCCTGATCCCAAGGACATGTCTCTTTCAACCCCCATACCCTCACCAATCATAATGCCACAATCCATGCTACCCTTGTTGCATGCAGCTGCTATAGCTCAGACACAAACCAGTTCCTCTCTATCACCTGTCACTGAGAGTATACCCCCACAGGTGACTGGTTCTGATGCTACTACTCCTGCTATCCCAGCAACAATTGAGGAGGTTACACCCCCTGAGTTACAAGTAACTCTCGGTGGTAGTTCAAGTGGAGCAGCAACTACAACTGGTGGATCAACAAATCCTCAGTTGGACAGTTGTTCCATAAGTAAGACTCCCTTGAAGGCAATTTCTTCCATGGCAACTTCGGTAACCACCAGTGAGTTGGATCTAACCATTGGTACCATCAAAGGTTTATCGAATGCTGAAGAAAGAAGTCCCCAGTACCAAGAACAAGGGGCATCAATGGGTGATTTTTGGGACTCTGTTCCTAAGACACACATTGATATAACCACTGCTGGTGGGGATTCAGATGATCCTACTAAAGTAGGTGATGATTCAAAATATCAGGAATTGACGGGCAGAGTTGAAAAACTGGAAGAATCAGTTTCTGAAATAAAGGAGATGGTGCAAGAGATTTTAAAAGCTCAGAAAGCACAAGCCACCGCTGTTCATGCTCAAGCACCTGCACAACATGCATTTGCTGAAAATGAGCTTTGGAATATTTTTAAACCCATGCTTGAAAAACAGCAACAGATGGCTAATCAAAAGCATGCTATTCATGTGCAAATGCTGACCAACATGGTGGAATCAAGGTTCAAGGACGCTCAAGCAGATATCAAGGCTATTAAGGCCAGTATGCAAACTACCACTGGCAAGGCTCCTTCAACTTTACTATTCTTTGATGACCCCCTTGCAGATAATGCCAAAAAGGGGGAGATAATGAAGCAAATGAAGAAGGGAATAGAACATGACCTTCATATTGTGCCTGAAAAAGAAAAAGAAAAACAGGTCTCAAACCCTGTTAGCCAAACAGCTGATACAGCAGCAGTTACAAAAACTGCTGTCAGTAGCCAAACAGCTGCCATGTCATCAACACACACACTTTCAACACAAACCACTCTACCACACACCACCACAACTACTGCTCTACCACCATCATCTACAATCACACCATCATTACTGCCTCCTGCCATAAAGCAGAAGACAGCAGATGTTACAACATCTGCTGTAATGACAACAGTGATTGAAACACCAGTTGTTTCAACCACTGACAGTCAATCACTGTCACAAACCACTGATCCACCCAAAACATCATCAGCCTTTCCTACATTAAAAAGGAGAAGGATTTTCACCCCTGATGATGAGTCACCACCTTCATCACCACCCTCAAAAACTACCTCACCTCTTTCATCCCCTGCTCAAAAGCAGAAGACATCTGCTGACATATCAGCAGTTGTAATGACAAGAGATGTTGAGACACCAGTTGTTTCAATAGCTGTTAGTCAGTCATCTTCCACTGTTCCCACCAATCTTACATCACAACCTCCTAAGCTTCACAAACGAAAAAGAGAAACAACTCAGGATACTGATGAAAAGTATGATCCTGTTGCTGCTAAGTATCCACTGGAATTAGAAGCTGTGAAAAATGAGATGAAACAATTTTATACTGAAGATGATCCTTCAAAAAGGAAATTTCCTTCTCTCATAGGTTTCATAATTCCAGAAGACATGGATGAATATCTTGAAATGAAAGTAAGACAAGCAAGGATAAGAGCCAGAATTGAATGCAAGAATCAAGGCGATGAAGCCATTTTGAAAAGAAGAGAATTCCTGCTCAACAAGGTTAAGCAAATAAAAGAATATGCAAGTGATCTGAACATGGAAATGTCAAGTCTATCTCCTAAAGCAGATCAACGAAATGAATTGAGGAAGGAATATCTTGCATACATAATGAAAGAGAAGTTCTATCCTGCTGAAGAAACAGAATTCAAAGATTGGCCAATAGTTGCATTAAAGCATGAGGCAAAAAGAATTGAAAAGGTTAAAAATGATCCAAGTAAGAAGAAGACAGCTCCAAATTGGAATAAATACAGGAAGCTCATAGCTGATCTTATTTCTGAATACAAGAGAAAGAAGCAGGAGTTGGTAGATGCAAGAGTGGATTCTGTAAGTGCCATAGCAAAATGGACCAAGCAGCAAACAGACGAAGCTTATGAAAGACTTAAGAAAAGGAGGGACACTCCTAAAAAGTCTGACTACAAAAAGCTAAAGGAACAGGTCAAGACTTTTGAAACACAGATCAACAAAGCAGAAGCCTTTGTTACAAGGTTGAGAAAAGAAAGGAAGGAAATGCTGACTGTTGGAGAAGAAAGGCATAAAGAAGATGATCTGATTGAAGAAGCTACCAAGAAATTGGCTTCAGATAAAGAAAACTTAGCAAAACTACAAGACCTTACCAAAAGGGTCAAAGTAGTAAGCAAACCATCATCAGCAGATATCACAGACAGTGCGCTTGATCAACAACAGAAACAAGAGCTGCTTGACAAAGAAGTTGCAGAAGATATAGCTGCAGCAAACAAAGTCATAGAAGAAGCTTTTAAAAGAATGTCTGAAGTTCAAGATACTGCTTTACAGTTTTTCTCAAGGCCAAATGCATCCAGCTCATCTGGAAATAAATCTCTCCCAAGAAACCCATTTGGTTTAAAAATACTAAAGTGGCTCTCTGATCAAAAGACCCATGTATTGACTCTGGTCAGAACCAATGGAGAAGTGAGGCATATATCAAGGAATCAAGCACTAGGCCTGGGTGTTGAAGATCAACTAGATCTCCTTGAGCTTACACTGTGCAGGGATGAAGATGACACAAGTTCCAAGGAATTTGAAGAAGAATTTAAAAGACATGCAAGGGAACTTCTGATGAGGAATAAAGATCCAGAATAATGACAGGTTTTGGCATTATCTGTTCCAGGGGGAGATTGTTGGGATTGAACCCTACCAGAGGAACAGATAATGTGAAGCCAAAACCAGGTCACAACAGTGGATTCATAATAAGCAGCAGTTTACATTAAGCTTTCCCCTTGAAAGTGATTTATAACAACTGATGGTCTTTATCCGCTGTTCAGATACAACTACTGCTGGTCCTTCAACTGCTGATCAAAACCCTGAAGTATCCAACACTGCTGGTCCTATCTACTGATGATAAAGCACTGCCCAGTCAAGGACTGATCAACCTTGAGTAAAGCACTGACATAAAGGGAGAGCAGCTGTTTAGTGAATTGTTTTATTTATGTATAGTCAGTGGTTAGGTTAGCAGTGTTTGTGTAAGGACAGTAGATACAGGTTGTTAGGCTGTTAGACGTCGCTTTCATGGTGACGTCAGCTGAGATACCTCAGTGGTTTGGTTTGCCTATAAATGTAACAGTACCCTGTACTGTCACATTTGATTGACTGAGCGGGTTCTTCTCCTCATGTCTAATCCTTTCATCTTGTGTGCAACCAACCTTGGGGCATCAGGCTGAGGGGGAGTTTAGTTTGTAAGCATATCTGTAATCTTTTGCTTTGATTTGTAAATCCTTTGACTCTATGAGAAGCAATTGTTTATCAAACTATTTTCTCCTTTGATTGTGTTTACAAAGTTTGTGTTCATTTCCGCTGCACTTTACATGTTTTCATATTCACAAATTGTTCAAAACATACAAACAAACATAATCATGAGAGCCTCCGATCCTAACACATGGAGATAGTGGAGGATTCTACAACTATACCCAGTGATGGTGCACTGTCAAATTCAGGATCCTGGATCCTTCCAATCTTGAGATATATACAGAATGGAGAAATTTCTGTTGGAGAGAATCCTAGAGCCTTCAAGATTAAGGTATCTCAATTCACATTATTAAATAACATCTTATATAAAAGATCTCTTGCAGGTCCATATTTAAGATGCATTGAGGATCCAGAGATTCAAGAAGTTTTAAAGGATTTTCATGAAGGAGATTGTGGGAATCACACTGGGGGAGGAGCACTGTTTTCAAGGAAACTCAGAATAGGATATTATTGGCCCACAATGAAGAAGGATGCTATGGAATATGCAAAGAAGTGTGATGCCTGTCAAAGACACAGTAATATCCTACATCAACCAGCAGAGCCTCTGCATCCTATATCCTCTTCTTAGCCATTCATGAGATGGGGAATGGACAGAGTTGGCAAACTTCCTAAGGCACCAGGAGGAAAAGTATTCATGTTGGCCATGACTGATTATTTCTCCAAGTGGATAGAAGCTGAAGTCTTTGCATAAGTTGGAGAAAAAGAAGTTATATCCTTTATTAAAAGAAATATCATTACTAGATTTGGAATACCTTATGAAATTGTTTGACAATGGATCCCAATTCATTGGGAGCCAAACTACTAACTTTTGTGACAATTGGGGGATTAGGATGATAACATCAACACCAGTCCACCCACAAGCTAATGGTCAGACAGAATCATCCAACAAGATCATCATCAACATTTTGAAGAAAAAGCTTGGATCCAAGAAAGGGAAATGGGCAGAAGAGTTGCCATATGTATTATGGGCTGACAGAACAATTCCCAAGAATGCTACTACTCAAACTCCATTCTCTTTAGTCTTTGGAGCAGAATCGGTGATCCCTACAGAAGTGGTAGTCCCCACTGCAAGAACAAGCATCCGTGATCCTGAAGAAAATGCTGAAAGCTTAGCACAACACCTGGATACCATAGAAGAACTCAGGGATTTGGCAAGGATAAGGTTGGCTAGCTATCAACAAAGAATGGCTAGAGCTTACAACAAGAATGTCAGGGTCAGGAAGTTTCAAGTTGGTGACATGGTATTAAGGAAGGCATTCCAAAATACCACAAATCCTGCTGATGGTAAGCTAGCACCAAAATGGGAAGGCCCCTATCTAATTGAAGCAGAAGCAGGAAAGGGGGCACATTATTTGTTAATAATAGATGGTGACCTCTTACCAAGAGCTTAGAATGCTGTTCATTTAAAGAAGTATTTCATGTAAGAAGGATTAAGGATCCTTAGAAATCCTGATATTCTGTTCATGTTTGAGGATCCTCAGAGGATATATGATCCTCATTCTGGTAATGATTTGCTTATTATTTTATAAGTTCTTTATTTCATTTATTATGAGGAAAGGATGTTAGATTTATAACATCCATTTTCATCAAGTTTTAAGTTTTGCAGAGTTATTTGCATTTGTGACAGAGGATCAAGGGGTTGGCCACCTCTCCAAAGTTTTTGGGTTTGTCCCCAGACTAAGGTATCCATTACCTTCTATGGTTTAAAGGTCTTCACCTTTCACACGAATTGGGTTTTGACACCCTCACCAGTTGCGCACGTTATCCAAGTATAGTTCGAGGCAATGAGACCAGTACCCGCTTTAGGAGATGACAATTTCATTGCTGTTGGCTATATGCAGGATCCTAAGTATAATGGTAGATGTACCATATATCTGTTCCTAAGGTTTCTAACGTTTTCACATTAGCTAAGGTTTTAGTATTTTCATGTCACTAATGTTGGGATAGTCGCCAGTTTGGGCCATACTCTAGTTTACACAAGTATATTTGGGCCTATCCCCAGTTATTTGGGCTTGTCCCCAGTTTTTTGGGCTTGTCCCTAGTTTTTTGGGCTTGTCCTCAGTTTGTTTGGCTTGTCCCCAGTTTATTGGGCTTGTCCCCAGCTTGTTGGGCTTATCCCTAGTTACTAATGATCCTTTCATTTGATATTTGGCTTAGTCCCAAGTTATACACTGTGACAGGTTTACGAAGTTTAACAGCTAAGGATCCTGAATCCTTAAGTTCTATCGATTTTATGCTTTGATTGACATATTTCTAAGTGTTAAGGATACAAAATTCTAACATGGATTCACTGGTATGATCCTTTATTTACCATTATTATATTTTTGGTTTATTAATGTTACCCTTACCCTTTAACAACAGGATATGTGATCCTTGATCATATAATGTTAAGTCTTTTGAAGAACTTGTTTTGACACATATTTGGTATTCTTTTTAACAACTTAGAAATTCCAAAGTTATATGATATGGAATTGGCTAATAAATGTAAACATAACAATATTCAAAGCAAAAAGAACAACACCAAAGATAGTCAAAAGCTTAAAGTTTTATTTATTTATTTAAAAACCCTTTTAAAGGATGTCAAAATTGCCTACCCACATTTCTACCAGCTAAACGTGGCCCGTCCACTTGGGTTGGCAAAGGGTGTCCATACTGATGGTTCATAAAGTGCAGGAAATAAAAGGCGAGGGGCATCAAAGGCTTCATCCTCCACAAACAGAAGGATCCATCCACCTTTGCTACCCCCTATTATTCAAAGGATCCGTGATCCTTAACCCTAGAAACTACTGTTTAATTACAGACAATCATTATTTGAAACAAAAACACCATAAACCACAAACCACAAATCCTAAAAAAAGGGCTCCTGTCTCGTCAATATTATCCATCATCGCCCATTTGTACAGCCTACTCCTTCACTGCCACATCCACCTTGGCTTCACCACTGCCACCAGCCGTTGCCACATCCTCAGGATCCTTGCTCCCACTTCCACTAGCCTCAACAGTCAGCACCTCCTCAGGCTCCTCATCATCCCCAAGCTTGTGCAACCTATTGGTGCATAATGTTTATCACCTGCGTCATCAGTCTATGTCGTGTCGTTTATATGTAATAGGTTAAGATGTTAAAGTTAAGTTTGTATGTTAGCCAGGTCGCACGACCTAAATGGTCAGGTCGCACGAGGTGGAAGCCTCAGCTCGTGCGGTCTGGGTATGTTATCCCGTGCGGTCTGGCAGGTCTATAAATAGGCCAGTAGTGTTCTTCATTTGTAACTTTCTGGAGAATTTTGTACCGAACTGCTGTCCGATTCTCTCTGTACCAAAACGTCTAAAATCAATAAAGAACATGTTTAAAGTGACTTTCTACTCTTCTACTCCTGTTCTAACACTGATTGACGGTTTCTAGACTGATTCAGCCTTTCTAGAAACTAGATCTGACTCTGATTGACTCGTTTGGACGATTCATCGATCCTACATAACCTTTGTCTCCAAGCAGCAGTATCCCATTCAGCCATGTTGAAGGAAGGATCAGCAGCCTCTCTAGCCAACCAGAGCTTGATCTTGAGGGTCACAATAGCAGCAAATTGTTTGGCCTCTACTATGATCTCCAATTGCTCCTTGGTAGTGTTCATCTCAGCCACGAGAACCTGCTTCTGCAAGTCCTTATTCTCCTTCTCCAAGTGGGCAATCCTCTTATCCCTAGCAGCTACAATGGTTTGGAGGTCCAAGATACATTCCTCTGCATCAGCTAGGTGTTGGCCTTGAAGGATTTGGATCTCAGCAAATTTCTACAAGCAGGGGATACATCAATCAGAATCAGTGATCCTTAGACAGGATGCATAATTTAGGATATGTGATCCTTACCTCGGAGACGGCTTCATGGAGCTGTTGCTCAATCAGGGGGGATCACCGGAGGGCTTGCTGGGCTTCTTCCTTTTGCTTCCTGCTTTGGCCCGGGTGGTTGTGCCCTTGACCTCAGAAAGGCTTTGGCCTGTGGCCAGCTCCTTTTTTATGGACTTGGGGGAGATGATGTCTTCAATGTCGCTCACTCCGAACCGGGAGACGGATTTGGATGACTTAGCAGCACCTACCAGCATACAAAACAGATAAGTATTCATAATTTATCTTTTATTAAATACTTCCATACATATGTGGATACTTACTTTACATGGTGTAGGAGGCTGATGATGCTTCTTCTGTATCCTTGATCCTTGGTTGGTATGTTCTGACAGCTGAATCTAGGTTCCAGAAGGCAGTGAGTCTTTCAGATGTGGTAGGTGTATCTTGGAAGCTTGATAAGGTGATAGCTGCATAAAAAAGAAAAACATGCATCAGTAATCCTCTTCAAAAAAAGGAAGGAACTCTCTTTGATCCTAGCCTAAGGATCCTATATCCTACCCTGGGTGTTCCATTTTTTGGGAAGATGATTTCCATTAGGAATGGAATCTCTCCTCAAAAAAGAACTGATTTCTCCAGTTGGTATCGTTCTTGGTGACTTTGAGGAGTGGATGGGGATGTTGTGGCTTGGCTTTGAAGAGAAAACGGTAAGATCCGTGGCTATCCAGATTGTACATATGGTTTAGTTCAGAGAGCCCTAAATCTATGCCCTCATGCTCAATGATCGGCTCGAGTGTGAAGAGAACTCTCCACAGCATCGGCATGGCCTGTATGTAGCACAGGCCGGTCAGGGTGAAAAAGCTATTTGTGAATGCCGGAAATGGGTAGCTATACCCAATCTGGAATGGGGCAGCAGGAAAGGTGATCCAGGCGTTGGACTTGGAATCACCCTTCATCGAAGAGTCAAAGGGCCTAAATATCGTTCCCTAAGGGAAGCAATGACGTAACTGATTGATTTCTGGGTCAGAGAAGCGACAGAGTTCCAGGGAAGGATTTTTGAGGAGACCCTGACTCCTCGGTGGGCTGTTATTCTCAGGATCCTTGATTGGTGAAGGCCGGGTGACCATCTTTGCCATGGATTTTGGGGGAGAAAGAAGAAAATAACGAATAGATTTGAGAGAAGAGAGAAGGGATAATACATGTTGGATCTTCGAATGAGGATTTAAAGGAAAAATCTTCAACTTAAATGGAGGATCTTAACCCTATCTCTAACCTATTTATAATGATGTTTGTTGCAGGAGGAGTCTTATCAGTGACGTCAGACCTGTAACAAGTAGTCCGTGTCTAATGGCTAGTTATTTGGCAACGAGTAATCCGGAATGAACTAAAATATGACTCATCTAGTCACAAATTTATTCCTCATATTTTGGGGGCAATTGTTAGGGCATGGATTTTATGCTAAGGATCATCCATCCTAAGACTGGACCTGGATCATGGATCCTTAATGGATAATGCATGGAGTCTGAGGATCAAGGATCCTTACTAATGTATATGTTTTTAACAATTGTTCCTTGTGTTCTTAGTTTACGTTTGCAGGCATTATGTGGGCTAAGTCAATATGAGAATCTCGGAGGAATATGCTATTTTTGGCACATGCATGAGAGTCATAATTGTTGAGGGAGGTCGTGTGAAGGCTTGCATGATCTTCGGATAGTTAGTTATTAGGATATTTTTTTATTTTTAAGGGTTTAACAAGCTCTTTTTAGAAACACAACAACTGATATTCAAACTCTCTGACATTCATTGGCGAACACACACATTCACATTAGCAATTCATTGTATTGAGCTTGTTATCTTTCGAAGTTGTAACCTTTCTTGTTCAATATAGTTGATAGTGATAGTTTTCACTATCCGAGGTTTTTTATGCCGGAGATCATTCATTGATCAAGGGCTTTTTCCTTGTATAAATCCTTGTGTTCATTGTCACTTCATCTTGATAATTATTCATACATTTGTTCATCTAATCAAGCACTCAACCTCATAGAAATCAGATTTGGTTACATTACCCTTGTTGTGATTTTTGACCAAAACAATACTCATGATAACTCAGATTTCATGCAACATACAAGTTTCACCCATTTTACCACTTTTCAAGCTTCATGTACCACATGCAAAGCTATCTAACCTATGACAAAGTTTCCTATCATTATAACACTTCAAATAATAACATTTTTAGTGTTCATAATCTGATTTAAACAACATTTGTCATATCATAACATTTTCATCATTTCTTGATCACATAATCCTCATGCATGCTCATGTACAAGCTTCTAATGCATGTCATCATAATATCATCATTTCACATGAACTTAAATGCATCTATACTCATATTAAATTCATGTTCATATATTCTAAAACATCTTCATCACATCATCATCATCATGTTAACATAAATGCAAGATTCACTTCTTATTTATGAACATATGACTAAAATGCCACATGCAAACACCAATATCGATAAAATATAGCCTTCTTTTTATTCATGACACGTGTTACACTTGTACGGTACAACTCAAAATAGCCGGGTGTCATAGTCTCCCCCTGTTTAGGTGTAACAACTGTGCTTGTAATCTTTGTGAACAGTTCTATTATCAATAAGACAATATTATTTGATCCCAATGTTGTTTGGTTGTGTTTTACATTTTTCATGTTTTGACTTTTATGTAATTTCAAACTCTATATCGCTTTCTGGCGAGTTATACGCAAATTGGTGCGTAAACGTAATCAATTTAATGCGAAAAATACTCCGGAACAGCAACATATACTTAACATACCTTAAATAACCTTTACGTAACTTAGAAATAAGTTTTGAAGGCATTGGTATGACAAAAATAAACTTTTGGGTCATTCAGGGACTAAAAGTGTCAAAAAGTGCACAAGTTTGCATTTTCGCGCATAACTCACGTTCTGAATACATCCGGACATCCAAAAATTTATGTAAGCATGACTATATTATGATTTAGTGTTTGGCTTGCCAAAAATCCATTCGTCGCGTCATTTGGATCGTTTTTCGCACTTGCGCGCATTCCGTCGTAATTAAGCGAACATCGCGTTCGTACGACCAAACGAACCAACACCCGACATATTTTTGAGCATGTTTCATGTCCACAATGTTTAGGCATCATTTTAGGGCCATAAAGTTGGCTTTACGGGCCTTAGAAGTGTCGGAAATGGCCTTAAACACGTGCAGGGGCTGAAACTGTAACATTTGAAACTTGTTTTCTGATCAGAAGTGCCAGGCGGCCCGCCTACGCTTCTGGTAATCCTGAAGCGGGCCGCGTACACCTCCCAGATCAGATCAGAACAAACAGTCAGCATTTTCCAGCTGTTTTAACCACAACCACAACTTCTAAACTTGACCTTTCAGCTGATTTAGGACCATTTTTAGGTACCACAACATTTGGACAAATGTACGCACAAGATTAAGGCACGATATTCGACAAACAATCTTAACGGTTCTCCGAATACTATAAATACCCCAACCCCCATTACTTCAAACCCACTAGAATCTGATCTTAAAGACTCTAAGTTGGAACCTTTGTTTCATACCTGAGTTATTTCGATCTAGATTAGCATTCGGGGACCCTTCGTAAGTATTCTTTCGTTCTTTTATTGCTTTTCGAGTCCGAAAGTCAAACTTTGTTTGACTTTCTGCATTGACCAGTTTATGGTCGATGCGAAGTTCGTTTGAACTTCATAACGTGAGTGTGATCACGATGGTTATAGTCCCTAGTGACTATACCTACTGATTACCACGTTATCTAGGCTCAGTGACGAGCCGTAGTTTCGGTCAGAATACGTATTCTTGCGTATTTTGTAACCAAACTACTCTTAGGTATCAAAACCGTTTGTTTTGATACCAAACCTGTTTTCTAAACTTAGTTAAGCATGTTTTAACATGCTTAGCTCGTCACTTTTAGTTTAGTGCTTATATAGGGTCGTAAGGTAAGCGATCTAAACAATCGCTTATACTTTTGAACCCGACCCGTTTGGTCGATCATTAGGATCTGACCAAGCACATTAGGTGACCATAGTATATAGGGAATAACCTTCCGAGGTTATACCTTATGGTCGCTTCGTTTAAGTAGTTGTATGATAGGTAGTTTATATGCCTTAGGTAAATTACCAAAATACCCCTATGATGCCAAAATTCATTTTAAACATATGTAACATAAATTCTGACATCTAAACTGATTTGACAACCATATTAGACATGTTAAGGCATATATTACTTGTCATAGGACTAGTTAGGCGGTCCGAACGCGATTCACGCGAACGACGCGTTAAAGTAGCATAAGCTACCTAAACGGGTCGTAATGGGTCACAAGAACTTAGGTTAGGTTTCAATTAGTATGTAGGCTTTGTTAAACCATACTACATGAGTTCCCATACTCAATTGTTTTACGAACCCTCATTCTATTCGATCTTCCGATTTAGGTCCGGTTTATTAATGTAGTTACCTATATTAGGTGCCGTTTGATATTCCGAGATCTCTAGCATTGCTTGGTGGTTATCTTAGGACTTCTGAGCAATCTCATGTGAGTACATAGAACCCCTCTTTTACTGTTTTCAAACTGTTTTGGGGTGGAACACATGTGCCTACTTGTTACTTTCGTGCTTTCCTGTTTCTACATCATATACCTGCTATGTTTGTTAGTACATTATAGTACATGATTTCATTACATTTCATGCTATGTATGTCCATTGTGTGCATACTTAGTACATTGTTTTACATTACATTTCTTCTATGTATGTTAACTGATAGCATGCTAGCACATTGATTTACATGACTTTTCTGCTTTGTATGTTAACTTAGCATACTTAGTTCATTGTTTTCATATAACATGTTCACTTTTGCTATGACATTTGGTTTTCACAAACGAGACTATTATACGTTCATTAACATTAGCTACGCCGCTCGGTAGTAAGTACTGGTACCATAGGACTTGACAAATCCCATTGCTGACATCCCGGGTTTGTTTGGATGTAAGGAATGACTGAATCCGAAAACATTACTTTTGATAACCTTGACTGAAAGGGTTGTCCGACTGTCTCAAGGCTTGAATGTATGCGTTAACTTACCACATAAATGTTTGTATCAATGTAACATGTATCACTTTGCGAAACATAACTTTTTGATATATTCAAATTACTTTGTTTTGTACATTTCTACATTTGGATTATGTGACAATACTTTACTTACAATACATAACATTTGTTACACATTACTTGACTACTTTTGGACTATCAACAATTGACATGGTTTATACAAGGACTTTTGACTATTGGTTTAAAGATAAACTTTATACATTGGTGGTTTGTTTAAGTGACTTAAGTAACGAGATGTGAGTAATATGATACAAGCATGGTGGATACGTCGCTGGTACTTCCTATATATAAGTGTTTGAATTATATTACATATCATAGCGTTATTTAAATCATTCATTTTGGATTTATACATTTTGTACAAGTAACATGTTTTCACAAGACTTTGGTTTACAATACGGTTTATTTTATACAACTCATTTTACATGGTTATTCATTTAACCATACATTATTCACTTATTTATACATATCATCTGAACTTATTGTTTTTCAAGCGATTTACAAAACAAATCAAAATACAAGGTTCATGACTAAACATTTTCTTAAACTTAAGTCATGAATCCTATTTTCACAAAACCTATGTATCTCACAGGTCTTTTTATGCTGACGTACCTATTTTCACATGTGTTTTCAGGAGTTTTTCCGTAGGATGATGATCGTGACACTAGGGCGGACATGTGCCTTAGAGATTTAAAACGAAGATAGACTATGTTTAATTATGTTAAAAACTCTTTGATTCCTGTTTAAAACAATGAAACTCTTGTGTTGATAAATAAATACAACTTTGTATGCCATGGTTATGAAACAATTAATTCTGTTACAACACTCCCCGACGTTTTCCGCCACGTCTTGTATGCTATACGTGGTCGGGGTGTGACAGAAGAGTTGGTATCAGAGCCAATGGTTATAGGGAATTAGGGTATTAGTAATACTTTGACCTAGACTATAACCTTTCTAGGACCCTAACACAAGTTATTTTGTGTTTAGATCTTAAAACATGTACGTCACCTATCCTTAGGTGATTATCAAAACAAGAACCAAATTTTTCCGAAACGATTTTTGAAAAACAATCATCTGCTTTTGAATAATTTATTACAAGGTTTTGAACCCTCTGTTATATGGTTTTGAACCCTTCCAGTTTGACTAAATTTTTGGCCTTGTGCCTTCAAATTTTCAAAATCTCGTCAAAGTTTTGGGTTCTAAATAGTGTGAACACGTGCAAACTGGAAGAGTGAATGCCTGTATTCTGGGTTTTCTGTCTAGGCAAGCACTTCGTATACATCTCATCAGACGCGAGACCAGTTGTGCTTACCTGGGAATTCTTGGGATGAGTGTTCACTTATAGGCGAGCATGTCTTCGCAATACATTATTTTTGATCCATTTACTTTGACTAGTCACTGTGTGTCGTTTGTTTACTTTGTGATACGGACGAATGATCACCATCTTTGCTTTGGTTGATTTTGTCTCATCTCATTCTTTTCATCAAATCATCTCACCCGTTTCCTTTCATGTTTCCTCTTTTAGAATGCCTCCTCGATGCGACAATCTGATTGCGACTGCCGAACTGGCAGAAATTATTGCGGAGTAGATGGCTGCTCAATTTCCAAATCTCTTTGCTCAATGGCACCAAGCCAACAACAACAACAACAATGCTCCATGCAAATACAAGGATTTTAACTCGGCTAAACCACTCAAGTTTAGTGGTTCTGAGGGAGCGACTGGGCTTCTTCAATGGTTTGAGAGCATTGAGAATACTTTCCGCCACGTGCAGTGTCCGAATAATCGCAAGGTCGAGTTTTCTTCGAGTGTGTTTCAGAAGAGGGCTCTCACATGGTGGAATGGGGTTATGAGAGATCGGGGTGCAGAAGTTGCTCTAGCGCAAACTTGGGCTGAACTTAGGGCCCTTATGATGAGGGAATTCTGTCCTCGTCATGAACAGCGAGCGTTGGAGAAAGAGTTTGAGGACTTGAAATAAGACAGTGGCGAGCACAGGGCTTATACTGATAGGTTTGAAGAGTTGAGTCTGCTTTGCCCAACTATGGTTACCCCACTCGACAAGGCTATCGAAAGATACATCGACGGCCTACCTGACTCGGTACAAGACATCATTACTGGTAGCAACCCTACCACACTCCGTCAGCCGATCGAGTTATCAGCGACATTGACTGAGTCGCAGATTCGAAAGGGGAAGCTGCACAAAAAGGGTGACAAGGGTAAGAAGCAGGTGTCTGATAAGGAAGATAGCAAGAAAGGTCAAAACAAGAAGGGAAAGAATTCTGGAGGGTCTAGGAAGCGGAAGGCTTCCCAAAACTATGCTGTTACTGCACAGGCTCAAGCTGCACCAAATCAGCCTGCGCAACCACTAGCCAAGAAGCCTTATCTTGGCAATGCACCTTTGTGCAACAGGTGTAACGGCCATCATCAACCACACCTCCAGTGTCGTCAGTGCACCAACTGCGGAAGGCCTGGTCATCTTGCTGCCACCTGCCGCATTCCTGTTAACCAGAACCAGGCAGTTCAGAACCCGGCTCAACAGGTTGCCCAGCCTCTTGCTCAGCAACAAGGTCAAGCTGCACGACCTCATTATCCTCCTGGTTCATGCTACAATTGTGGGGATCTGACCCACTACAGGAACCGGTGCCCAAGGCTAGTCAACCAAAACCAGAATCAGATCCAAAATCAGGCTCAGGCTCGAGGGCGAGCTTTTAACTTGAATGCCCAAGAGGCGCAGGTGGACGATAATGTGGTGAACGGTACGTTCTTTATTAATAATCAGCCTGCATCTGTTCTTTTTGATTCGGGTGCCGACAAGAGTTTTGTGTCATTGTCTTTTGAGCCATTACTTCGCGTGTCTAGAACGAAACTAGGTAAACCTTTGACAGTAGAAGTTGCTAGTGGTGAACCCATTGTGCTTGATTCTGTTCTTCACAACTGCCAGTTGAATCTTAACGATTATCTTTTTCCAATCGACCTCACGCCTATGCAACTTGGAAGCTTCGACGTCATAGTGGGTATGGATTGGTTATCTAAGCATCGCGCAGAGATAGTTTGTTCTGAGAAGATTGTTCGTGTGCCGCTTTCGACAGGCGAGATCCTACAGGTTCAAGGTGAGAAACCTGCCGGTGGTCTCAAACTCATGTCTTGTTTTAAAGCTCGGAAGTATCTGCGGAAGAACTATGTGGCTTTCTTAGCACATGTTACAGCAGATAAAGGCAAGGGTAAGTCTATTTCAGATATTCCTGTCATTCGGGATTATTCTGAAGTTTTCCCTGAAGAGTTACCTGGTCTACCTCCAGCACGCCAAGTCGAGTTCCGCATTGATCTCGTACCTGGTGCAAATCCTATTGCCAGAGCTCCATATCGTCTTGCACCATCCGAGATGCAAGAGTTGTCTAAGCAGCTTCAGGAACTCTCTGACAAAGGTTTTATCCGTCCTAGCTTTTCACCCTGGGGTGCTCCCGTTCTTTTTGTCAAGAAGAAGGATGGATCTTTTAGGATGTGTATCGATTATCGTGAGCTTAACAAGCTTACCATCAAGAATCGATATCCCCTACCTCGCATTGATGATCTCTTTTATCAGTTACAAGGCGCTTCTTATTTTTCGAAGATTGATCTACGTTCCGGATATCATCAACTTCGTGTGCATGAAGAAGATATTCCCAAGACAGCATTCCGCACTCGTTATGGGCATTATGAATTCACAGTCATGCCATTCGGTTTGACTAATGCTCCTGCTGTTTTCATGGACTTAATGAATAGGGTCTGCAAACCTTATTTGGATCAGTTCGTCATTGTTTTTATTGACGACATCTTGATTTACTCCAAGACGCGAGCTGATCACGAGCAACATCTTCGTCTTACTTTGGAGCTCCTAAAGAAAGAGCAACTGTTTGTAAAATTCTCCAAGTGTGAATTCTGGCTTAAAGAAGTTCAATTTTTGGGGCATATCATCGACAAACAAGGTATCCATGTAGATCCCTCCAAGATCAGTGCGATTAAGGATTGGGATACGCCTACTACTCCCACTGAGGTTCGTTCTTTTCTTGGTCTAGCGGGTTATTACTGCCGCTTCATAGAAAACTTCTCAAAGATTGCACTTCCTCTAACTGCTCTAACTCAGAAGAAAATGCCCTTTTATTGGGGATACAAACAAGAGGAAGCTTTTCAAAACTTGAAGCAGAAGCTTTGTGACGCGCCTGTTCTAACTTTGCCTGAGGGCAATGATGATTTCGTTGTTTATTGCGATGCATCTAAACTGGGTCTTGGCTGTGTTCTTATGCAAAGGAACAAAGTCATAGCATATGCATCGAGGCAGTTGAAGATACATGAGAAGAATTACACCACTCATGATCTTGAGTTGGGTGTAGTTGTCTTCGCTCTTAAGATCTGGAGACACTATTTGTACGGTACAAAATGTGTGGTTTTCATGGACCACAAAAGTCTTCAGCATATCTTCAACCAGAAAGAACTCAACATGAGGCAACGACGTTGGGTTGAGCTTTTAAACGACTACGACTGCGAAATTCGCTACCATCCTGGTAAGGCGAATGTAGTAGCCGATGCATTGAGTCGTAAGGAACGTACTAAGCTTCATTGTGTACGTGTTCAATCTGTTATTCAAGCTCGATCCGATATCCAAGCACGTATTTCTCTGGATCAACAATCTTGTGTTTCACAAGGTTTAATGGATAAGGAATTTCCCTATCACATAACGCCTGCTTTGGAACTGAAGGACAATGGATCATATTACTTCATGGACCGTTTGTGGGTCCCAAGCCAGGATGATCTTCGTACCTTACTTATGGATGAAGCCCATAAGTCGCGTTATTCTATTCATCCGGGCTCAGATAAAATGTATAAGGATCTTCGTATTCACTATTGGTGGCCTGGTATGAAGAAAGACATTGCCTTATACGTATCAAAATGCCTTACTTGTCTTAAGGTTAAGGCGGAACATCAGCGTCCTTCTGGTTTATTGGAGCAACCAGAGATCCCGGTTTGGAAATGGGAAAACATTACTATGGATCTCATCACCAAACTTCCACGCTCAAAGAAAGGTCATGATGCCATCTGGGTAGTTGTTGATCGTCTTACTAAATCAGCGCATTTCTTGGCAATCCGCGAGGATTTTCCTGCTGACAGACTTGCACAAATCTATGTGGATGAAATTGTGGCTCGACATGGTGTTCCTTTGAACATCATTTCTGACAGAGATGCTCGATTCACGTCTCATTTTTGGAGAACCATGCAATCTGCTATGGGGACCCAACTTAATCTGAGCACGGCTTATCATCCGCAAACGGATGGTCAATCTGAAAGAACAATCCAGACTCTGGAGGATATGCTTAGAGCTTGTGTGATCGATTTTGGTCGTAGTTGGGATTCACATTTTAAGTTGATTGAATTCTCCTACAACAACAGTTATCACACCAGCATCAAAATGGCTCCTTTCGAGGCTCTCTATGGTCGAAAATGTCGTTCACCAGTCTGCTGGAATGAGATCGGCGAGGCTCAACTTACTGGACCTGCCCTCATTTTAGAAACTACTGACAAGATCAAGAAAGTTCGTGATAACCTTCAGACAGCTAGAAGTCGTCAGAAGAGTTACGCGGACCCAAAACGCAAGGCCTTGGAATTTCAAGTCGGTGATCGAGTATTACTTAAGGTCTCACCTTGGAAAGGTGTGATCAGATTTGGAAAGAAAGGAAAACTTGCACCTAGATACGTTGGACCATTCAAGATCGTCGAAAGAATCGGAAAGGTAGCCTACAGACTTGAGTTACCTCCTGAACTTGGAAATGTTCATCCAACTTTTCACGTATCCAATCTCAAGAGGTGTTTAGCTGATGAGAACCTCCACATACCGCTTGACGAAATTCGTGTTGGCAAAACACTGAAATTTGTTGAGAAGCCAGTGGAAATCATGGAACGTGAAGTCAAATGGCTTAAACGCAAGCGCATTCCTTTGGTCAAAGTTCGCTGGGAAGCTAAACGTGGACCCGAGTTTACTTGGGAACGCGAAGACCAAATGAAGGCGAAATATCCGCATCTTTTCCCACAAGTGCCCTCTAAATAAATTTCGGGACGAAATTTCCAAAAGTAGGGGAGACTGTAACAACTGTGCTTGTAATCTTTGTGAACAGTTCTATTATCAATAAGACAATATTATTTGATCCCAATGTTGTTTGGTTGTGTTTTACATTTTTCATGTTTTGACTTTTATGTAATTTCAAACTCTATATCGCTTTCTGGAGAGTTATACGCAAACTGGTGCGTAAACGTAATCAGTTTAATGCGACAAATACTCCGGAACAGCAACATATACTTAACATACCTTAAATAACCTTTACATAACTTAGAAATAAGTTTTGAAGGCATTGGTATGACAAAAATAAACTTTTGGGTCATTCAGGGACTAAAAGTGTCAAAAAGTGCACAAGTTTGCATTTTCGCGCATAACTCACGTTCTGAATACATCCGGACATCCAAAAATTTATGTAAGCATGAATATATTATGCTTTAGTGTTTGGCTTGCCAAAAATCCATTCGTCGCGTCATTTGGATCGTTTTTCGCACTTGCGCGCATTCCGTCGTAATTAAGCGAACATCGCGTTCGTACGACCAAACGAACCAACACCCGACATATTTTTGAGCATGTTTCATGTCCACAATGTTTAGGCATCATTTTAGGGCCTTAAAGTTGGCTTTACGGGCCTTAGAAGTGTCGGAAATGGCCTTAAACACGTGCAGGGGCTGAAACTATAACATTTGAAACTTGTTTTCTGATCAGAAGTGCCAGGCGGCCCGCCTACGCTTCTGGTAATCCTGAAGCGGGCCGCGTACACCTCCCAGATCAGATCAGAACAAACAGTCAGCATTTTCCAGCTGTTTTAACCACAACCACAACTTCTAAACTTGACCTTTCAGCTGATTTAGGACCATTTTTAGGTACCACAACATTTGGACAAATGTACGCACAAGATTAAGGCACGATATTCGACAAACGATCTTAACGGTTCTCCGAATACTATAAATACCCCAACCCCCATTACTTCAAACCCACTAGAATCTGATCTTAAAGACTCTAAGTTGGAACCTTTGTTTCATACCTGAGTTATTTCGATCTAGATTAGCATTCGGGGACCCTTCGTAAGTATTCTTTCGTTCTTTTATTGCTTTTCGAGTCCGAAAGTCAAACTTTGTTTGACTTTCTGCATTGACCAGTTTATGGTCGATGCGAAGTTCGTTTGAACTTCATAACGTGAGTGTGATCACGATGGTTATAGTCCCTAGTGACTATACCTACTGATTACCACGTTATCTAGGCTCAGTGACGAGCCGTAGTTTCGGTCAGAATACGTATTCTTGCGTATTTTGTAACCAAACTACTCTTAGGTATCAAAACCGTTTGTTTTGATACCAAACCTGTTTTCTAAACTTAGTTAAGCATGTTTTAACATGCTTAGCTCGTCACTTTTAGTTTAGTGCTTATATAGGGTCGTAAGGTAAGCGATCTAAACAATCGCTTATACTTTCGAACCCGACCCGTTTGGTCGATCATTAGGATCCGACCAAGCACATTAGGTGACCATAGTATATAGGGAATAACCTTCCGAGGTTATACCTTATGGTCGCTTCGTTTAAGTAGTTGTATGATAGGTAGTTTATATGCCTTAGGTAAATTACCAAAATACCCCTATGATGCCAAAATTCATTTTAAACATATGTAACATAAATTCTGACATCTAAACTGATTTGACAACCATATTAGACATGTTAAGGCATATATTACTTGTCATAGGACTAGTTAGGCGGTCCGAACGCGATTCACGCGAACGACGCGTTAAAGTAGCATAAGCTACCTAAACGGGTCGTAATGGGTCACAAGCACTTAGGTTAGGTTTCATTTAGTATGTAGGCTTTGTTAAACCATACTACATGAGTTCCCATACTCAATTGGTTTACGAACCCTCATTCTATCCGATCTTCCGATTTAGGTCCGGTTTATTAATGTAGTTACCTATATTAGGTGCCGTTTGATATTCCGAGATCTCTAGCATTGCTTGGTGGTTATCTTAGGACTTCTGAGCAATCTCATGTGAGTACATAGAACCCCTCTTTTACTGTTTTCAAACTGTTTTGGGGTGGAACACATGTGCCTACTTGTTACTTTCGTGCTTTCCTGTTTCCACATCATATACCTGCTATGTTTGTTAGTACATTATAGTACATGGTTTCATTACATTTCATGCTATGTATGTCCATTGTGTGCATACTTAGTACATTGTTTTACATTACATTTCTGCTATGTATGTTAACTGATAGCATGCTAGCACATTGATTTACATGACTTTTCTGCTTTGTATGTTAACTTAGCATACTTAGTTCATTGTTTTCATATAACATGTTCACTTTTGCTATGACATTTGGTTTGCACAAACGAGACTATTATACGTTCATTAACATTAGCTACGCCGCTCGGTAGTAAGTACTGGTACCATAGGACTTGACAAATCCCATTCCTGACATCCCGGGTTTGTTTGGATGTAAGGAATGACTGAATCCGAAAACATTACTTTTGATAACCTTGACTGAAAGGGTTGTCCGACTATCTCAAGGCTTGAATGTATGCGTTAACTTACCACATAAATGTTTGTATCAATGTAACATGTATCACTTTGCGAAACATAACTTTTTGATATATTCAAATTACTTTGTTTTGTACATTTCTACATTTGGATTATGTGACAATACTTTACTTACAATACATAACATTTGTTACACATTACTTGACTACTTTTGGACTATCAACAATTGACATGGTTTATACAAGGACTTTTGACTATTGGTTTAAAGATAAACTTTATACATTGGTGGTTTGTTTAAGTGACTTAAGTAACGAGATGTGAGTAATATGATACAAGCATGGTGGATACGTCGCTGGTACTTCCTATATATAAGTGTTTGAATTATATTACATATCATAGCGTTATTTAAATCATTCATTTTGGATTTATACATTTTGTACAAGTAACATGTTTTCACAAGACTTTGGTTTACAATACGGTTTATTTTATACAACTCATTTTACATGGTTATTCATTTAACCATACATTATTCACTTATTTATACATATCATCTGAACTTATTGTTTTTCAAGCGATTTACAAAACAAATCAAAATACAAGGTTCATGACTAAACATTTTCTTAAACTTAAGTCATGAATCCTATTTTCACAAAACCTATGTATCTCACAGGCATTTTTATGCTGACGTACCTATTTTCACATGTGTTTTCAGGAGTTTTTCCGTAGGATGATGATCGTGACACTAGGGCGGACCTGTGCCTTAGAGATTTAAAACGAAGATAGACTATGTTTAATTATGTTAAAAACTCTTTGATTCCTGTTTAAAACAATGAAACTCTTGTGTTGATAAATAAATACAACTTTGTATGCCATGGTTATGAAACAATTAATTCTGTTACAACACTCCCTGACGTTTTCCGCCACGTCTTGTATGCTATACGTGGTCGGGGTGTGACATTAGGAAATTTCATCCCCAAAAATCTACTCTATAGGTATCGTTTTCGCACTAGGCGGAAAGAGATGTGGATATTTCTGTTGCATCTAGTCCTGTCTTTCCCAGGTGAACTCGGGTCCACGTTTAGAATTCCAGCGAACCTTGACCAACTTAATCCTACTCCTCCTTAGCTTCTAAATTTTCCAATCTAGAACTTCAATAGGTTCTTCGATAAATCTCAGTTTTTCATCCACTCGAACCTCATCCGTGGGTATTATCAGTGTCTCATCTGATAGACACTTTTTTAGGTTGGAAACATGAAACACGTTATGAACTCCACTGAAATCTTGTGGCAGCTTGAGCCTATACGCGACTGATCGAACTCGAGATGCGATATCGAAAGGACCTATATAACGCGGGCTCAGCTTTCCCCCTTTCTCGAATCTAACAACACCTTTCCAAGGTGACACTTTCAGCAGGACACGATCACCGACATGAAACTGCAATGGTTTCCTTTGGTTGTCCGCATAACTCTTTTGTCGATCTGCGACAGCTTTCAACCTCCCCTTGATCTGGACAACCTTGTCAGTGGTTTCCTGGATAAGCTCAGGTCCAGTTAATTGCTTTTCGCCGACTTCAGCCCAACAAAGGGGTGATCGACACTTCCTTCAATAGAAGGCTTTAAACGGAGTGGCTTTGATACTCGCGTGATAACTATTATTGTAAGAAAACTCAGCCAACGGCAAATGAGTATCCCAACTTCCACCAAAATCAATCGCACATGCTCTCAACATATCCTCTAACTTTTGAATGGTTTTCTCACTCTGACCATCCGTTTGAGGATGATACGCAGTACTCATCCAATCGAGAACCCAATGACTCCTGAAGAGATTGCCAAAATTGGGAGTCAAACCGTCAATCTCTATCCGAGATAATTAACACTGGTACTCCATAACGGGCTACAGTCTCTTTGAGGTACAACTGTGATATCCTTTCCGAGTTGTATGTTTCCTTAATGGGTAGAAAATGAGCAGACTTTGTCAATCGATCCACAATTACCCATATGGTGTCATGTCCACGTGACGTACAGGGTAATTTGGTGATAAAATCCATCGTAAGATGCTCCCATTTCCATTTAGGAATCTCTAGTTGCTGCAGAAGCCCAAACGACTTCTAATGTTCAGCCCTAACCTTCGAGCATGTCAGACATTTACTCACATGCACCGCCATATTTTTCTTCATATTCGGCCACTAATACATCTCCTTAATATCCTGATACATCTTGGTAGAACCCGGGTGAATCAAATATCTGGACTTATGAGCCTCGTTCATAACCAGTTCATGTAGGTTACCCCTAAGCGGAATCCAAATCCGGTTCATGAAGTACATAACTTCATCCGCTTTTTGTATCAGTTCACATTCTAAACCTCTCAAACCTTCTCTTCTCAGGTTCTCATCCCTTAGAGCTTCCTGCTGTGGATCACGAATTCGAACAGCCAAACTCGTCTGTATGGCTTAACCCAAAGCACGTACACATAGAGGCTTCTCCTGTTCTTTCCTACTGAGCGCATCATCAACGACGTTTGCTTTGCCTGGGTGATAGCGAATATCACACTCGTAATCATTGAGTAACTCTACCCAACACTGTTGCCGCATGTTGAGTTCCTTCTGATCAAAGATATGCTAGAGGCTCTTATGGTCTATGTAAATTGTACACTTCGTGCCATACAGATAATGTCTCCAAATCTTCAAGGCAAACACAACAACTCCCAATTCCATATCATGAGTCGTGTAGTTTTTCTCATGCACTTTCAGTTGTCTGGATGCATAGGCTATCATTTTGTCCTTCTGCATAAGCACGCAACCAAGGCCCAAATGTGACGTATCACAGTATACAACGGAATCGCCAGTTCCCAAAGGAAGGGAAAGAATAGGTGCACTACACAACCTTTCCTTCAACAGCCGAAAAGCTTTCTCCTGCTTTTCCGTCCAATAAAACTTCTTATCCTTCTGGGTCAATAGTGTCAATAGTTGCGCTAACCTGGAGAAATTCTCTATGAATCTCCGATAATACCCAACAAGCCCTAAGAATTGTCGCACCTCTGACGGAGTCCTTGGTGCTTCCCAATTCTTAATTGCTTCTATCTTTGACAGATCCACATGTATACCTTTCTCATTTATGACGTGTCCGAGAAAATGAAATTCTCAAATCCAGAATTCACACTTAGAGAACCTGGCATACAACTTCGTATTCTTCAGCAGCTCCAGAATCGTCTTCAGATGTTGCTCATGATCCTATTTGGTTCGCGAATAGATAAGTGTATCATCAATGAATACTATCATGAATTTATCCAAATAGGGTTTACACACCCTATTCATGAGATCCATGAACACCGTTGGCGTATTACTTAAGCCAAAAGGCATGACTAAGAATTCATAATGGCCATAACGTGTTCGATAAGCCGTCTTCAGAACATCTTCATTAGCAATCTTCAACTGGTGATAGCCTGAACGCAAGTCAATCTTCGAATAGTAGCTGGATCCCTATAGCTGATCAAACAGATTGTCGATTCTCGGTAGAGGATACCGATTCTTGATAGTTAGCTTGTTCAGCTCTCTGTAATCTATGCACATCCTAAAGGAACCATCCTTCTTCTTCACAAACAAAACAGGCGCTCCCCAAGGAAAAAAGCTTGGTCGAATGAAACCTTTGTCTAGTATCTCTTGAAGCTGATTTGACAACTCTTTCATATCTAACGGTGCTAATCTGTAAGGAGATTTTGCAATCGGTGCAGCACTAGGTACCAGATCAATTCTAAATTCGATCTGTCTCACAGGGGGCAATCTAGGTAAGTCTTAAGGGAAAACTTCCAGATATTCACGAACTATAAGAATTTCTTCGACTTCCTACCTTCAACCTTCGTATTAACTATGTTAACCAAGAATGCAGGATAGCCCTTGTGCAACATCTTGTGCATCTTCATAACACTAACAATCCTCGATACTCGACTCGATCGGTCACCGTGAACAACTATAGCTTCATCACCAGGACGAGGTATCCGCACTTGTTTCTCCGAATAAATAATCTCAGCTTTATTCTTGGATAGCCAATCCATCCCAACGACTACATCGAAACTACCTAGCTCCATTGGTAATAAGTCGATACTAAAACCATGATCGCATAACCGAATACAACAACCACGAGCAACTTCGCTAGTTTCTATCAATTTACCATTTGCTAATTCTATCGAGTAGTTTTTACCTAGCTTACTTGTTTGAGAACACATAAATGGTTCAAAGTTTTTCGAAACAAAACTCAAGTCAGCCCTAGTATCAAATAGTACGAACACAGAATGGTTATTGACTAGGAACGTACCGGTAACAACTGCAGGATCATCATGTGCCTTCCCAGGATTCAGCTCAAAAGCTCTACCCCTGGCATTCTGACCTTTCACATTCGGACAGTTTCTCTTGAAGTGTCCCTACTCTCTGCATTCGTAGTATCCCTCAAGCTTAACTCCCTCCGACATGATCTTAACATAGCACTCGCGAGTCACATACCCAGATCGACCACATCTAGCGCACTTCCCTTGCTCATCACCATGAGCTCTTTTAACAGAACCACTATTGCCATCCCTGGCCATATCCTTTCCTGTACCACTAGAGTTAGCCACATATGCTTTCCCTGAACCGCGTTTCTTCTCATGCTTCTCATCGGAATCCTTTTTCAAGCTCTTAGATTTTCGCTTCCGCGAATCTCCAGATCTAGGCTCAGAACACCCTGATCGATCAGATTTCCCGTCTGCATTGGCTTTTCCTGACGACTTCCCAGTCTCATCCTTTTTGTTAAGGCTACTTATGCGAGCAACATCATCTGCTAATGATTTCGCCAGAGTAGTAGCTTCCAGATAGGTAGTGGGTTTCACTGATGTGACCATACTGCGAATCTGTGGCGCTAGCCCCCAAATATACCTTTCTATCTTAACGTAATCAGGAGTGACCATCCGAGGAACCAACCTAGCCAGATCATTAAACATAGACGTATAAGCTCTAACATTCAAGCCTTCCATGGTCAGATTCCAGAAGTCAGTCTCAATCTTTTGTATCTTACTATGCGGGCAGTATTCCTTCAGAAGCATCTCTTTCAGTTCGTTCCAGGTAAAACCGTAAGTAACGCCTTCCCCCAAAATCTGAACTTGTGCATTCCACCTGGATAAAGCTTTGTCAAGAAATGAACAAGAAGCACACCTAACCCTCTGATCAGCATCGCAACCGCTGATTGCCATAACAGACTCCATCTTCTAGATCCATCTATTGATATCAAGTGGTCCTTCAGCACCAGTAAATGATCGTGGGTTACAACCCTTGAGTGTTTTATACGTACATCCATGCACTGTTCATAAGGTTAATGAAAAATCAAGATTACTCTTCGATAATATCATAACACAAGAACTACTAAAACTTTCCGATCATTACACTACCTTGAGGGTGTCAATTGATGCTCCACCAAAACCATACCCATGAGCACCACGCCCATGCCCTTGTCTATTAAGCTGGTTAGCATCACGCTGTTCCATGGCAGTATTAACGTGTTGGGCGATAAGTTATGCCAACTCCTCTGGGGTGGTAGGTAATCCAGTACCATCAGTGGAAGCACCCTGTGTCGCTTTTGGTGGCATCTTGTCGTTTCTATTATTATAACAATAATAACAACATAAGACAAGATTCAAAATAATTCAATCACTAAATGCTAGTGGTGTAGGATCGAGAAACAACCTAAACGAGTCGATCAGAAGTGTTCTAGACCAAAACGAGAGGCGGAAACAGACGTTTCGGTTTCGAATCAGCTTGATTTGCACTTAAAAGTAGTTTAACTATCTCTTGTATTAATATGAAAGCTTTACACGGTCTGGAGATACCTCGGCAGAGCTTCGCTACCGGAAATGTCAAAGTTACAAATGAAATGACAACATGACCTATTTATAGGGAGTCCAGGTCGTCTGAGCTTCATACGAACTGGATAAACCCCAGTTCGTATGAAGTGACCACTTCGTTTGAACTTCCACTTCGTTTGAACATCCACTTCGTTTGAACATCCACTTCGTTTGAACATCCACTTCGTTTGAACATTCATTTCGTTTGAACATTCATGCGAACTTGACATCATTCTTGTTCAGATCCGCAACGAATTCAAAACTCGATATAAGACGAAGTCGACAGACGCATGCACCAACAGACTCCCCCTCGAATGTTGACGAGTCTTAAGTGTCGAGTCTTCAACGTCTTCAGTCTTTATCAGTCTGAACGTGTAAGCATCCTCAAACTTTATCTCTTTCTCCTCTTCAGCATAAACAGACTCCCCTTGAACAATCTTTCCTCGGATGTTGATTGCAGTTTGACTTTAACAGAATCAGGATCATGACCTAGCTCTATACTCAGACTTCAGAATCCAGGCTATCCTGCACATCCTCTACCCAAAAGTAAATTTTCACAAATTTAACATTTTCCAAAATTTATACAACCAAACTCTCCCTCAAATTTATTTAGGATGATTTAACAATGTTAATAACTGATGAACCACATGTAGATAAAAATTCAAAATCTTTTCTCATTTATACACACACTCTCCCTCACCACATGCTCATCATGTTTAGCACTAGGAATTTTGAAAATCAGTTATCCAACTTCAGTTGTCAAAATCTTTTTGGATTTTTCAAAAGTTATGCTAAAACACACTGAAAATCTTTTTGGATTTTTTTTAATGAAATGAAATACAGTAAAGAAATATTTACAGACAATATTTTTGTGAGTTTGTGTAAGAGGATCATATCAGCTTCTGAGACAAATCACCAACACCGTTAAGCTTCATTACATTTTAAGCTCTAAACAATTCACTTAGATTGTCAGTATACTGATCCACTTAAATTTTCACACAAAGTTCAACTGCTTCGAGATATGATATTAATGTATTAAGAACTTAAACTCAATCGCGTGTCCCACCTCAGAATATACTCCCGTATCCAGATCCCAATATTCAGTCTTACAGGTAATTATGACACAAATGATATCTGTAGGGGTTAATAAATTATGAAGAATCATGAGAGCTCAGGTCAGAACTACCGTTCAGCAGAGAGATCATGACTCAACTTTTGGGTGTGTCCCCTTTAGAGGATCTTTTTTACAACAGCATTGCTAAGCAATTTTATTGTCTTATCATATATGCTGAGGGTGATACTATGTTTCAAGCATTGCAGAAAGTATTATTCGAGGACTAGGTCAGAACTTCCATTCAGCAGAAGTCCCGGAATAATACCCCAGATATCACTGAGTATAAAGACCTAGTATATCAGAAAAAGGAATCTTTCAAACGAGATTTTGGGGGTTACCCATATATCCGAGAGATGTTTTCCCACGATATAAGCAAGTTTGAAATTTAGGTTTATATCTCGTCACAATCTACTAAATGTGTAAAAACCTACTGACACATCATCAGTGAGACCGTTTATCACTTTTTAACTTTCCAATTCTTTAGCATGCTGTGATCGTCCACTGATGTACTATCATTTCCTCTTCTTGACAACAAAACTCATTTTCATTTTATCATGTTTTTGACTTTTTCAAATTTTCAAATGTTTTTGGATTTTCTAAAAATTCTTACTCCCCCTAAAATGCAAACACATTTTAGGAAATTTGAAAACAAACTGTACAATAAAATGACAACCAATATCGAATCACCTCAATTCGCCATTCACTTGGCATAAACAATCAGAACTGCCCCTCACAACAAACCATTTTCTCATTAAGATTTCAAAACACTTAAGTTTGTTTTAATCAAAATGATTTTTTCCGGAAAATAAGTTTGTTTTTACCACTTGTAAAGTTGGGGATGTGGTTCATCATTTTGTCTTCAACCACTTGTAGAAAATCAAGTACAAATTAATGTCCCTGATTTACCACTTGTACGAAAAAACCAACTAAGAAAGATAGATGCCGATTCCTGCTCCACGCTTACAAACCTGGGAGCTCCGGCAAGTCCACAGACTTACTGTTCATAGTATGTACCATCCCAGTCACAAACCAGGGATGGTTTAACTTTATCTTTCTTCGTCTTCTTCTCATAGAACTCTTTAACCCCTTTGACTTTTCGATCAATCATTTTACCAAAAATGTGTTTCACAGTGGGGTTAAAGGCCTTTTCGACATCAAATTCCTTCTTGTCATCATAAAATTGGTTTGAAATTTCAACCTTACCAATTTTCTTTTTAAAATTTTCAGCCTTCAATTGTGGAAAATGAACATCATCCATTGGAGGAACTAAAGTTTTCAATTTTAACTCAACCTGTGGCTCATCTGATTTTGTGGAATCAGATTCATCGCCAAAAGATAGCTCATCTGATTTTGACCTATCAGAATCATCGCTAGAACTACTTCCAGACTTCTTAACCACCCATTTTTGTTTGTCAGATTTAGCTCTTTTGTTGTAAAACTTGTTTGAACATTCACCAATTTCAAATGTAGAATTTTTGAAAAGTTTGGTTCTGTCAATTAGTGGTTCAAACACAATTTCCTTGTCTTTCGAGTTACGAGAAACTCCCTGTTTTGACTGTATTGCCTTTGAACAATCTTTGGCAATATGTCCAACATTGTTGCATTGGAAACAGGTTCTTGTTTCTTTCATCTCTTCTTGCTTCTTTGCAAGGAATTCTTTGTTCGATTGTCTCCAAAATTCTTTCTTTTCTTCTTCTTCTGCTGATGTACCTGAAACAAATGTCATCTTTGCTTTAAAATCACGAACATATTTTTCATTTTTCTGTTTTTCTGTTGGAATAAATCCAAGACCTTTCTTTTTGAAATTACGGTTAGGATTTGGTTTCTTTTGAAAACCAGAACCAGAACTGTAACCTTTTTTCTTGTTTAATCTTTGTTGTACTCTTGAGGTGTAAGTTTTAGGTTTACCATTAAGATTTAAATCTTTTATTTCAGAAATATTAATTTCTGTAAGTTTGAAAACCTTTTTGATCAATTCAGTTTTGACACCTTTTATTGGAAATTCCTCATCAGAATATAATTTGTCGGAATCATTCAATGTATATGCAACTTTGAATGTTTCGTCACTCAAATTAGATTTTGATAACAGGAATTCTTTGTCATAAATCCTTTTAACCGAAGATTTTAGACTGTTGTCTGTCGAACTTGAACTTTCAGAACCAGACTTTGACTCTGACTCTGACTCTGAATTTGACTCTGACTTTGACTCCAACTTTGACTCCTCAGTTTCATCTTTATCCAACACCTGATCGACGACTTTCTTTATTAACTCGGACTCATGATCAGTGTCAGATGATGTAAACGTGACATCTATATTTTCTGGCAAATTGACTGACGACTCAGACTCCCATTGTAAGTTTGTAGCCTTTTGGACTCTTTCAGAATTTGGATTTCTGGGCAAATATCCATTTTCCAGTGGGGGTGGACACTTGTTGTAACCAAAACATTGTTTCTTACCAGAATCATTCTCTTTAGTATCCTTCTTCTTTACTTTCTTCTTTTCTGGAGTCTTTTCTTCAGCCATTTTTCCAACATTCTTTACCTCAGTTACTTCATCCTCTTCAAATGCCTTCATGCCTTCAACAATTGGATAAATCTTGTCAATGACATAAGAAGTACATGAGTAACTTTTCAACAAACGGTTTACTCTTTCAGTCTCAATTCTTTGCAGTTCCAGCTTTTGTTCAAGCACGACACACTTCTCAATGTAGTTGTTCACCACTTTTTGCTTCGTCATAAAAGCACCCTGAAGTGTCTTCATAGCTGTAGCTTGTTCTTCACTGGTTTGATTATACTGGTTGATAGCTTTGTTCAACACATCATAAGATTCCTTTAAACTGTTCAAGTTATAGATCAGTGTGCTGTTCTGTTTCTTCACAGCTTCACAGTTCTCACACTTCACTGGAATCTTTTTCGCATCAACTTTTTCATCAACCTTGAACTTTGGAACTTCAACCTTTACTTTTCTTTTGATCACTGGAACTTCTTCGTCATCACTACTGACTGGAGTCTTGACCTTTTTCTTCTTCTTTTTAACCTTTTCATCTTCACTGTCACTTTCAGCAATCAGTTTCATATCAGCATCGAATTTTCTCGCCCAATACTCAGTATCATCATCACTATCATCTTCAACTCGTGCAACAAAAGCTGTGTGAGCTGTAGCTTGATCAGGAACATAATCATCCCATGTGAAATTTTCCCAGCTAAATCCCTCGGGTAGCTTTTCATCATCTTGATCAATCACACAAGCTTTTCCATCAGCTGATACATATTTATCCCAGTTGAATGCTGTTGAAGACTTCTCATCTTGATTCACCACGCACGCTTTCTTTCCAGAATCTTCAATCACAATTCTTCCATGCGCAGTTTGTGCCTGTTGTTGTTGTTGTTGAGATGGTTGCTGAGCAACTTGATAGTAGATGGCTTTTCGGTAGTAATCATTGTTGTTGTTAAAAGGATTCTGAGCTCCACTTGCTTCGCGATTGGTGCACTCTCTCTTGAAGTGACCCTTTTCCCTGCAACGAAAACAAGTGACTTTAGATTTGTCAAAACCTAAAGTAGAAACACCAGCCTCACGAAGATCATCTCTTCCAGTGATTTTCTTGAATTTCTCAGCTCTCCTCAACAGGCTGGCCAAGCACCATTTTATGTCCATCAGTTCCATCTCTTCAGCATCAATCTGGTCGTAATCTTCCTTTGTCAGCATTGGATTCCCGATTCGACCTGCAACAAAACTACCATAAGATTCAAGAACAGTTCCCAATAAAGACATATGGCTTTTTGCTAACTCTTCAGAATATTCCTGATCATTTTCAATGTTCAATACAATGTTGCATTGAAGCTTTTTTCCATTTCTTGTTGTTGAAACGTTCGGATCAAAAGATGGATATGATGAAAAACTTGTGTTGCTGCTTGATCCTTTGGATGAACTATCAGATGAATTCTTTGCATTGAATGCCGTTCCAATCTTTGGTGACAAATTAGTGGATTTATCAGTAACACCACCTTTGTAGTAAAGACCGATGTCTTGTTCACCGTCGAAATCTTTCATTCTCAAGACTTTTCTCTGCTCCATTTCCTGAGCTTCAATCTTTTCAATGAACTTGCTGAGCGTCAAACTGCTAAACCCTTTCTTGTTTCTGAGCATCATGAGATATGTGCCCCAAGTCTCGTGTGGTAAAGCATCAGCAAGCTTCTCGATCAACTCTTCATTGTCTTTCTCAATACTCAATCTCTTCATGTTTGCTAGCAGATTGCAGTATCTCTCAATGATTTGCCTTGTGTTTTCATTCTTTAAACCACGAAACAGATCGAACTCTTTCTTCAAAAGCGATTTCTTGTTTTTGACCATCTCTTGACTACCATGAAATTTCGATCTTAATGCTTTCCAGATTGAGTAAGAAGTTCCATTATGTTGCAAGAGCACCAAGATGTCTTCTTTCACAGCTTGTTGCAATAAACTCAGCATCATTTTCTCATCTTTGTACTTCTTTCTAGCATCAGCACTAAGATCTTTTATCGGAACCACTTCTTCATCATCATTCGTCGGTCGAATGTATTTCGTCTCAACACACTCCCAAGCATTTAAGTAGTTTGCTTGCACCCAGTTTTCGAAACGACCTTCCCAACCTTTATATTCCTCGATGTTCATAAGTTTAGGCAGCTTTTGCATCGTCCCCGTTTCGTTTTCCAACATAGTGTTATGTGCAAGAGAAATCGGGGTAACCGGAGTAGCGAATGCGTTGTAGAATTCCTAGTCCATGATTCGGTATCAAAGGATTTCTCACACAAGCTTTCAAACGAACTGGTTCACCTAGTGAAATACCTGGAGACACAAAAACAAATGATCAGTTTAAGCGAACTGAATATGTGAATGTGTGTGACGGTTGAATCGATCTAGGACTCGTGTCGAAGATTCATGGACTCGTTCAATATAATTCGGGTGAAATCACTGAATGAATTAGGCTTCTCACACAAAACAACTCCTTAACCAGAAGAATCTTGGGTCGCCAAAATGTTAAATGAACATATATGATTACGTGGGCTTTTAATGGCTGACAGACAGATCACCGATTCATTCTATTTGACCGAATGTATCACATAAACTGATGGGCCGATGGACAATAATCTCGATCACATGTACACCGATTGCATTTAATGTTTCACATGTGTTTTCAAAATGAAATGCATATAATTGGACCGAGCACAAATGATCAGATCACATGCAATCAATAGATGACCAACAACCTCTATGTTTTTTTAAAAAAACTGATTGGACCAATTATACCACTAAGCCGACAACTTCAAAACTCAATTAAAAATATACGATAACATCAGTCACCATCCAATTTAATTGAACCTTATCGTCTCATGCAATAGATCATTAATGTCTGATGATATCACGTGATGGATGATACCTTTTGATTTCAATTCAATTTCATTTGACCACATGCAAACAAATGTCCTCAATGATGAACTTTGATTTTCTAAATGTCCTCACATGCAAACTGACAACAAATGACCTGAATAACTGTTTCAGACGACCTGAACGAAGAACAAACGAACTGAATCTCTTAAACGAACTGAAGTTCAAACAAACTGAACTGAAAAGCTTTCAAACGGACTGACGACTTCAGACGAATTATGATTCAGACGACCTGAGATTTAAACGATCTAAGGTTCAAACGAGGTAAATTCAGACGGACTTAACTCTTATGCGGACTGGATTTTGAAGCGAAGTGAACTAATAATACCATGCAAACTGATCCTTTTTCATACGAACTGGCCACTCCGTGTGACCTTTCAGACGAACTGGATTCAAAGTCTCAAACGAACTGAACCATTGTTCAAACGATCTGATGTTATTTTGCCAAATATGATCACGTTTTCGGTTGAATTAGAATCTGATAAGTTCAAGGATTGTTCTACTATGAATTCCGAACACAATGATGTATAATTTGTTCAATATCGTCCACTGAATCGCTGTAGATCTGAGTTTAAAGTTCTGTTCGTACGAGATGTATAATCTTTCAAACGAATTGACCAAATATTCGTAAAATTGATCAAGTTTTACTTTGTTTTAAGATCTGAAACTTTCACAAATTGATTAAAACACTGTTTCGCACGATATACTCCAAACTCAAGCCATTTTATCCAGTAAAACTCGTTTAATTTTTGAAAAAAGTGAAGAATATGAGTAGAAGTCAGAATTTTTTATGAAAAACAAGCTGAATCTGTAGAACTCTTCCTCCTGAGCTCTGATACCACTTGTAGGATCGAGAAACAACCTAAACGAGTCGATCAGAAGTGTTCTAGACCAAAACGAGAGGCGGAAACAGACGTTTCGGTTTCGAATCAGCTTGATTTGCACTTAAAAGTAGTTTAACTATCTCTTGTATTAATATGAAAGCTTTACACGGTCTGGAGATACCTCGGCAGAGCTTCGCTACCGGAAATGTCAAAGTTACAAATGAAATGACAACATGACCTATTTATAGGGAGACCAGGTCGTCTGAGCTTCATACGAACTGGATAAACCCCAGTTCGTATGAAGTGACCACTTCGTTTGAACTTCCACTTCGTTTGAACATCCACTTCGTTTGAACATTCATTTCGTTTGAACATTCATGCGAACTTGACATCATTCTTGTTCAGATCCGCAACGAATTCGAAACTCGATATAAGACGAAGTCGACAGACGCATGAACCAACAAGTGGACCAAACAATACGCAGTAATCACATCCACATAATAATGAGAATAATTTTAATCAAAAAATCCCTTTGATATTTATCATAGAAATTACAAAGCTTGTTCGTAGTACAATGACTAACCAAAATTTGGTGTGACAAACTCAAACACCAATAACAAGTCTAGATGAATTTCCTCCTAGATATCCAAAATTGGCATACAAGCCGAATAGGGTTCACCAAGAGAGACAAACAAACAAAATAAACAACGATCACTTAAAACCCAGGAAGTCCAAAAGCTTCCTAACCAGCTCTTCAAGCTCCACTATCCTCCAGTGCATCTAATCCATAGCACTGTCATCCAATTCCTGTAGCTCATCATACCAATCCATCTGACCCTCTAGATCCTTCATCTTGCGCTTCATCGTCTCCAAGTCTCCGCGTAATGTGGCGAACTGTCGATCACAGTTAGAGCATCGATCGACCCAAATCCCATTCTCCTTCTTCAAAGCAGACGCTGTCTCAGCTCTTGAAGTCGATGCGATATCTCCAACGGGTTGAGTCTTCTTCCTACGATGAGTGTAGACTAGTAGAGGTGTAGAAAAAACGCGTGACTCAATCAGTGATATCTGTAACAACGGGCGGAGGGATCTCAGGTGTAGGCTCGATAGTGACAGTAGGCGGGACGACTAATGGCTCTAAAGGTTGAGCCATGACAATAGTGGCGTCCACCACTGGTGTGATACCAAAAGATCCTCCAATCAATGGAAAACCTCTATCCAAATCATCAACAATAGGCACAGTACCTGATGATTGTCCTATCTCGAAAATCGAGTGAGGAGCAAAATCATCATCATCGATCCAACTGTTTCTAGTAAAAGCATAACAGGTGTCAACCTGACTGGCGAACACAGCAAAGCTGACATAGAAAACGAGGTAAATCCGGCTGCGTCTACGATCTGTGGGGTAGTGAAGGGTATCTCTTGCAGGACTGATGTAGGTGAAGTCTTGAATTTAGGCTCGCTATCTAAGTCGTGAATCTCGATGACCTCATGCTCGTGCGACATATGTGATATATGTAACCGTACAAAGTAAGTGTGTGTTCAAATGAGAAATAACACATAAGGCCCAAATAAACAGATTAACATGTATGCACATAAGCACGCAATGGTTTTCATACATGATCAAAATCCATGTTTATTTTAAAATTATTGGCTTCGCGAATTTTGGAATTTAATCTCAAAATTCTTTGGTTTAAGTCTAGAGTTTCTCCAAGAAAACATCTAGTTCGCTAACAACCATTGGCTCTGATACCAACTTCTGTCACACCCCAAAAACGTCACAGCGGAAATACAAATGTAGTGGTGACAGAAGTTGGTGCCCATAAATAACTTGGTGAACGATGCATTGTTAATGTTGGACATTCAACTTAATTAAAACATATTTTTAAAGCTTAACGTTTAAAAGCAAACCACAACCATAACATAGTTAAGTTTTCTTGATCTTTATGGATCTTAATACATAGGTCCCAATTCAGTTTTAAAAGTTGTCCAAATCATTATTAACCAAAACATGCAACAATAACCACAAGATACGCCAAAATTCCCGAAGCCGAACTCAAGTACCTAAAGAACACGTTAAAATCAAGTGTTAACACAAAGGAGGGTGAGTTCACATATCCAAATTATAAACAATTTGATCCAAGGAAAACTTTCAAATTATGTGTTTAGTATCAAAACATCCATATAATTTAAGAAAGTCAATTTATTTCCTTAATAAAAATCTGAGGGTCAGCCGTCGCAAGCGTTTCCCAAAAACCTTCGAACAAATGCATCTTCCCAAGGTTTACATATTAAACTGATAGCATCAAATGTTCAGATTCGTAAGTTTGCAAGACATTACGAGCTATATATTAACAATGAAGGTATAATCAAAGCTAGACTATAACAGAATATCAATTCGTTGCTTGACTTGACACGGAGCTACCGGTCACGAGGGGGTGGTCAAACCGATAGATCTATCAACAATTCCACGCGTGCAATACCTAAATAATTAAACGGCAATACTTGCGCATGTGCCCATCACGGGCCATCTATAATGCCCGTCTCATGAAAAATATATATATATATATATATATATATCCTACTAATATTGATAAATCTAGTATATTGTGTTGTACGAATTCCTCGAAGTCCCCACCGAAACATAAGCCTATAACCCGATACTTATTCTCTTGAGATCAAACGAATTTGTCACAACAATAGATTTAAGCATTTTTAAATCTACACGGTCGTTTTCTCCCAAACACCATAATAATCCCCATTTCTCCCCGAAACATATTTATTCATCAAAACAGTTTCTACCTGAAACATATTTATATCATCAAAACCATATATTTTCCACGAAAATATTTATTTAATATAACCAAAGGTATGTTTTATACAAAAACATCTTTAAACCTTTTTAAGGCGTGTTCTTCCCCCAAAACGTTATATAAAACAGTAAAAAGATGGGGGTTTAGTGACACTCACCTTTGGGTGCGTAATTATATTAGCACTATCCCACAATTTGATCTACACGTCCTAATTTCCATAGGTATGATTTAATAATCAACAATTCACAAAATACCTAAGTTTCTCCCATACTTAGAATTTTTCAATACTTTAAGTGTTTCTCGAAAATTTATTATTTTTTATTATGTTGGCATATTTTTATATATATATATGCGCGTTCATATATATATATATATTGTAAGAACTTTGTGACTTGAACGAATTTATTGGTGACCCTCATTATGTTATATCCGTTATCACACCTATTTATAAGCAATATATCTACGATTTGCGCATCGTAATATACATACATAAACGTGACCATATTTTCAATATCGTAATACACGTAATCTTGTAAACTTATATATTTCATCATTTTTAAAGCATTTATACATGAACTAACTTATTAAGTTAACCTATGTATCATTTTCATGCTCAATAAATAAGTTACACATTTGACGCAACTTTATCGATATTACCGTTCTAACACACAAGTGTACATGCATAGTCTTAATCCTCGCTGGTGTGTGTCGGGTGTATTAGGTTTTTATTGATATTTTAAGCCCATTTTACACATTAGTCAAGTTTTAAATTTATAAAACACGATATTCTACTAACACTAAACACACACTTGGGTAAGTGCACCCATTGTGAGCGTAGTATAGCGTTGGTAAGATACCGAGGTCATCCAAGGACACAAGAGCTTTTAATACCGGTTTATCCTCAACGTCTAATCAAACTAATTTTTTTAAGAAAAGACTTTTAAAACATGAAAATAAGAACTAAAAATGCAGAAATAAAAATAAAATAAAAACAGATAGACAAGATGAATCACTTGGATCCGACTCGCTTTTAATGTTTCCTTTGATGATTTTCGCACTTTTGCACTTTTTAAGAGATTATCTTAGTTATAGTAGTAGGCCCCTCTTTTAAAGGTGACGTTACCCTCAACCCAGTGGTTTGAGTCAGCAAGGATACAATCCCAAAGGGTCGGAATATTGAAAGATAATTAATTAAGTTATTTGAGTCTGCAGGGATACAATCACAAGTAGCCGGTTTAATGTATTAATAATAGTTTACATATGAAGGTGACGTTACCCTCGGCTAAGTGGTTTGAGTCTGTAGGGATACAATCACAAGTAGCCGGTTTAATGTATTAATAATAGTTTACATATGAGGGGATCAAGCCATTCACACCCCGCCATCTAAAACCAGTGGGTATTGAAGGAGGTCCTAGTAAGCTTGACCCAGGTCCTTGCAGGATCTATACACTGAACAAGGCAAGAACCTTACTAAACCATTCCCTTAACCCCTGATCAGGTAGCCAACATATCTCTATATAGACCGTAGAGATATGAATGGTGTAAATCTTTTACTTTATATAGACAGTAAAGTAATGGCAAGACACCACGGACAAATGATAAAGAAGTTTCACCTTCAACAAAAGAAACTAGTTATTAAAGTCATTAATACAAAACCAAATAAAAAGTGCGAAAAAATTAAAAATCAAAAGTAATACATTAAAGACTTGTCTTCACCAAGTGATGTAAGAGACTTAGCCAAACATGGCCTTTGATTGACAAGAACTCTTACTATCAATCTTGGATCCCGAGACTACTACACACTCTCTAAGGTGGATGATGGATGATGGTGGTGGATGTGGGTGTTGTAGTGGTGGTGGAATAGTGGCAAAGTGGGAGAGAGGTGGTCTGCCAAGGGATGCCATTGAAGTGAGCCAAGCACCCTTATTTATAGCCTGAACAAAAGCCCGACCACGGCCCAGTCTTAGTGGACACGCCCCCATGGTCATCCCCTTTCTCTTCCTTCATTAATTGCTTTTGTCAGCATAGGGCTCAACACGGCCCGTGTCCAGTGGGCATGGCCCCGTGTGCAGAAGCGTATCTTTACTACCAAGATTTTGCAAGATTCTGCGAATCTTAGCGTTGACCACGCCCCGTACTGAGCTGGGCACGCCCCCGTGGTGGGCGTATAAGCTTCCACAGCTTTGTCCTTTCTGCAAACACCTGACCACTCCCCCGTGTCCAGTGGGCACGGGCCGTGGTCAACCTTCTGTTCTTATTTCTTAGGGAAGCTGTTGAGGGGTCGGGCATGTCACGTTTATTCCTTTTCTTTGTATTTATGTTAGTTTTTGCTGCATATTTGTTCCTTTTGCTCGTTTAAGCTCATTTGGTCCTGTAAATTCAAAAGGAAGACAAAAACACACTTTTTCCAACATTAGTACTAAAAAGGGTTAGTTTTATGCCTCATTTGATGTAATTTATATGTTGCATTTTACACACATCAAATGCCCCCACACTTGAATCTATGCTTGTCCTCAAGCAAAACTCTTTATTATGTGGCTTACACACCCAAATGGAATGAGTAGAAGAGAAGTTTTGGGCTTGTCTTGAGTGTCGGGAATCCAAGATCTTTATTGGGTTTTATTTTTATTTTATTTACAATCCTATTCGTTATGATTTATTGAGAATGTTTCATAAGAGAAATTACTTATTTAGGCATAACATGCCTTCTTAAAATTCCATTTATATAAAAGTTCACATACCTCACAGGGAATCACTCAACACTCGGCCGAAGATGTATTTTTGTGAAACACTCGACATGGAACTTACTTCTACCATATGCTTGCCAAGCAATCAATCCTCCTCCTTTTTAACTATACACCTTCATAAATATCAAGAGTAGGTGGTTTTGGTTAGTGGTTAGTAAAAAGGGCTAAAAGCGTAAAAAGCGTCGGTTGTCGTAAAACGTTTTATTTTTGTGACTTTTATTCAAACTAAGCATTTTCAAACAACGTTTCTTTGAGGAACTTGTTTGTTTATTGCTAGACTTTCATCTTTTTTTTTTTCATAAAGAAACGTCACAAGATAACCGAGCTTTTTACTAAAACAAAGGGTTGAAAAGAAAAATGGTTTTGGTGGGTAAAAGGGTGTTTGTTTTGTGGGTTTAGAAATGAAAAGGTTTAGGCTCAGAGGGGTTAACTAGGGGGATTTTGGGTAGGTGATAAAGAAAATTGAAAAATAATGGTGTTGAAAGGAAAATGGGTTAGTCCTAATGCCTCCATCATTTACTAACTTGGGTTTACGTTGGTAAGGACCAGGAATGTATCGTCGTGGAAAGTTCTAGAGTCGTAAGAACCAAGCGGCTATTCACACAAGAAACGAAAAATGAGCATTTAGTTTAAAGATATGTGCTTGTATGCTCAATAAAGGCTCAAAACTCACTTGTTGTGGGAATGGGTATATATAATCAAATTTTAGTTAGATTTTGTTTTGGTCAAAAATTACCGAAGCAATTAAGTGATCAAATTAGTTTTGTGAGGTAGTGTGCTTGTAATACTTGTAAAAAATATGTTGGTTTGTTTGTTTGCAAAAAAACAGTTTCAGGATATAGCTCAGGATACCGAGCTATATCAATAATCAAACAATGAGCAAAAAAGTAAAGGTTGACATGAGATGTATGAGGAAAGCCCTTGATCAATCTAGATCACCGGCATAAAACCTCGGGAGCTGACAATCGCAGCTGCTTTGTTCTTCTTATTACTTCAAACTTCAGGATACAGTGCAGGATATTGTACAGATCAGCTAAGTGTTACAATGAATTTCAAGTGTGAGTGTTTGTGAATGTCATTGCAACTTGTAGAAATAGTAGAAGAGTAAGGGGTTGTTTGGTAGCCTTTGAATGGTCATTAAGAGGCAACCTCTTAATGGACCCATTAAGAATTTTACCAATGAGAAGGTAGAAGAATGTGACATGTGATAATTTACCATTCAGAGGTTACCTCTTAACCATTCAGACTTGAGGTTACCTCTTATTCATTCAGAGATTTTAAACCATTAAGAGGTAGCATCTGAATGGTCATTAAGAGGCTACCAAACAGCCCCTAAGTGAAGTTGTTGTGTCTTATTGATCCATACAACTCCTATTTATAGTAACCAGAAACAACTAACTATCCTACAAATTAGGGATGCTTTAAATATTCCCTCTTGAACGTTGGAGACCCCTTCTTCCGGCTTCAACGTTCTACTTTCAACTGATTAGTCCGAGTCTTCAGGAGAACAAGTCCACTCAAATGTTATATGCTTGCCATCCCAATCTGCACGTGAATAATTAGTAACTACCATGATACTACATCAGGATGTTACCAATATCCTGATCCGGTATCCTGGTCATTAACAAAAGTAATAAAGTCAGGATATAATTCAGGATATGGGTTCGAAAACCACCCATAACAATTGTCCCCAAAATATATATGTTGGAATTCTAAATTCAAACGGATATATTTTAAACTTATCGCTTAGATCAAGGTAATTATGATGATGAGACGCTTGAAGTGACCCGCTACAACTTCCCACGCGAATTTTACTCATTACACCCCTATCCTTGGCCTATATTTTCTCGAATTTCTGCTTATTCAGCACCGCAATCCCAGCAATTTCAGGTATTCTTCTTTCACTTTCTTCTTTGTTTTCTTTGCAAGATTTCCTCATTTCTCATGGCTAGTCGAACCAGATCCCAAACAGCTGATTTCGTCCCCACTTTGACCGAACAAAACCTTCTTAAAGAACACAAAAAAGAAGTCTGTTCATTTGACAATGCCGATATTGCCGCCCTGAAAGCCTCTGGTGCCTTTCCTGCGGAGCAATTATACGTCTTTTCGACCGGGAAGTCCGATCAGACATGTATTCCGATGAATGGGTGTGCTTCTTGGCCTACCCCTTCTCCATAGGGCTCCGATATCCTTTTCCGACCTTCATCTATCGCTTTTTTGAACTCGCCGATCTTAGTAATGCCCAAACCATGCCTACGGTTTGGCGGGTTTTAGTCACACTGGACCAAATAAAGTCTCGTCATATGCCTGATTTGTGCATTGAGGATCTTCCGATTACATATCGTTTAAGGTCTCATGGTTCCAGCCGGTTCCTCCTCTTTTTAACCTCTAGGGATCCCCTCATCCTCAAAGCGACTAAAAACGAGGATGAATGGAGACGAAAATTATTTTTCATGAAAAGAGACTCCATTGACAAGGGTCTTGACCTTCCCAAGAAATGGTTGACCTCTGGTAGGATTTAGGGTTTTACGAATATCCCCAAATATATCGTGAAACTATATCTTAAACTGACATCTTGACCTTTTTATGCAGCAAATTTCAAAGAACTGGCCCCTCCAAGCGCTGAATCAGAACAAAGAATCAAAGAGATCTACCAGCTCCCAGAGGGTGAGAGAACTTTTTCCCTGTCATTCACAAGCTCAAACCAAAAATCAAGTTCCGAGATGTCTGGTAAGCATATTTTTTTCATGTTATTCTTATATATATTAAACTGATTATATTTCATTAATATAAAAGGGCTCAGTATTTCTTCCCTTTGTGCAGCATCAACTAAAAACCTTGAAGTCTTTGACCTTGAAGAGTTGGACAACTATTTCAGTCCCGTGCAAGTCAAACAAGAACCAAATCCCAAGCCAGCTGTCACCACATCAAAACCTACCAGCTCCAAGACTGCCACCGTTCTAGTCCTATGACAAGTATTATATGCCTTAACATATCTAATTATGTTATATAATCAGTTTAGATGTCAAAACATGTGTTACGTATGCTTAAAATGAAATTATGCGAAAAAGGGCATTTTGGTCATTTTCCTAAGGCATATAAACTACCTATCATACAACTAACTAAACGAAGTGACCATAAGGTATAACATCGGAATGTTATTCCCTATACAACTATGGTCACATTATATGTTTGGTCGGATCATAATGATCGACCAAACGGGTCGGTTCGAAAGCCTAAGCGGTTGTTTAGACCGCTTATCTTACAAGCATATACAAGCACTAAACTAAAAGTGACGAGTTAAACATGTTAAAACATGTTTAACGAAGTTAGAAAACAAGTTTGATATCAAAACAAACATTTTTGATACCCAAGAATAGTTTGGTTGCAAAATACGCATAGACGCGTATTTTGACCGAAACTATGACTCGTCACTACACATAATTAACGTGGTAATCAGTAGGTATAGTCACAATGGACTATAACCATCGTGATTACGCTCACGTTGCAAAGTTCAAACGAACTTTGTGTTGACCAAAGACTGGTCAAAGAAGAAAGTCAAACACTGTTTGACTTTCACGCTTGAAAAACGATAACAAGCATGAAAGAAACTTACAAAGGGTCCAAGCAAGGAAGATTTGATTCAAAATACTCAGGTATGAAGTGTTAAAACTCCAACTTAGAGCAGATTGAATCAAATGTGTGAGTTATGAAATGAAATCAAGTAGGTATTTATAGGAATTCAAGAACCATTAGGATCGTTTCTCGTAATTTGTGCTTCGATCTAGACCTTACAAGTGTTACCCACTGATTTTCAATACTAGGGGACCTTAAAACCAGCTAATGGTTTGTTAAAACCATGTACAAAACCCAAAAAACAAGCTGCTGTTGCTGAAACAATGAATCTGCCCAGATCAGTCTCTGGCGTCCCGCGAGAGGCCTCTCGCGCCCCGCCAGAGACCAAAATGGCAGAATGTTAGAAACAGTCCCTGCAAGTCTAAAACTTGGTTTTTGATGCATTTTTGACACGTTTAAACCCCGTTAACCTCATTTCAAAGCTCTAAAATGAAGTTAAAGTATAGGGAACTTAAAATATGCTCAAAAACATCTCGGATGTCAGTTCGTTTGGTCGTACGGTTGCGTTGTTCGGTTAATTACGACGAAACATGAACGGACGCGAAAAACGATCCAAATTACGCGACGAATGGAATTTTATCATGCCAATCACTAAAACAAAATATTTTAATGATTACATAAAATTTTGGATATCCAGATATATTCAGAACGTAAGATATGCGCGAAAATGCAAACTTATGCACTTTTTGACGCTTTTAGTCCCTATTGATCAAATAAGTTTATTTTTGCGCATCAAACACCTCAAAGCCTATTTCTAAGCTATGTAAAGGATATTTAGGGCGTGTTTAACTTATGTTCAAGTTCCGGTATGTTCGATACTATGTGAATCAGCAGACTTTTAAAACCCATTTCTAAGTTATATAAAAGTTATTTAAGGTATGTTAAGCCCATGTCACTATTCTAGAGTGTTTACCGCATTAAACTGATTACGTTTACACATCAGTTTGCATATAACTTTCAAGAAAGCGATTTAAAGCTAGAATCAAAATGTGAAATTGTAAAACCAAAATAAACAAATTTTTGAGACCAAAACACATTGTTTCTTTGATAAAAGATAGTGTCCTACATCGTGTGTATTTACAGAGCACGGTGCTTGGGAGACGAGATTGAAGGATCTTGGGGGTAATCCTGCGGAACTTCCTGCGAAACCTGTGGTTGAGGAGCCTTCCAAAGTGGCTGAAAAGGCGGTTGATGCTGGTGGTGATGCCGAGAAGGATGCTGGAGCTGGTGATGAAATTATGGTTGAAGAAGGTGCTGCCCCTTGAAGGCAGCGAAGTGGACGATGATGGATATTTATCCCTAGGCCGGAGCCCACTTTTTTAAACTTGATGGTTGTGTTTGATAAACAATTTACTTTCCTATCTTCTGAACAATTTAATTTTCTGTACTTAGAATAATTTAATGGCCAAAGGTGGAGGGATCCTGAGTTTCAGGACGAAGCCCTTGGTCATCAATCTTTAGTATGCTCTTTTGAACAATTTAACAGTTGAAGGTGGATGGATCCTGGGTTTCAGGACGAAGCCTTCAACTGTTTAAGTAAATATGGTTAAGAACTAGTTGAACTGTTGGTAGATGGGTCTCATTTTGAGACGAAGCCAATAGTGCAACCTTTTGCTATGTTAATAATAAACTAACCTTTCTGGCTTTATGCATTGTTATTTACATTTTCCTTTATAAATTATGTTGTATGTGTTCGATTTGAAAGTAGTTCTTTCCTTTATTCAATGCAACATTTCTAATATTCTGACCAAGTATCATGATCAGGATACTGTTATTTAAACTTAGTATTTTAATCAAAAACGTTCCATTAAAACTTTGTCAAACATAATTCCAGAAACTTAGGTTATTTATATAAGGTTTCAAAATATGGAAAAAAGAAAGGTCATACCAAAAACACTTAGGGAATAGATTCCAACTTCCAACCTTTGAACCCTTTGCAACATTTTCACCGTGGATGTCCCCTGTCTAGAACACTTAGGAAATCAAGTTCAATTTCATGCTTCGAGTGTATCAAGATGAATGTCCCTTGTGTACAATACATTTGAATACTTAGAAACTTCTTGATTCGTACAATAATCGTGTGTGAACACATTTGTAGGCGACTTTAGTAGTACAGGGGATATTCCCTAAATATCCTGGAGATAGATCCTTAATATTCTGGGGATAAACCCTAAGTATACTGGGGATAAACCCATGTTTTCGTGCGCTACAGGCGGGAGTGTATAAACTCTAAGACTTAGAAATGTGAAAACCTATAAACCTTAGAGAGTATGAAAATACTCTTTCATGAGAGAGGGTGATCAATCCTCATATACCTTAAGGATCCAGAATATAGCCAATAATGTCAGCCACTTTTACATGAACTGGTCCCGCTATCTTGAACTATTCCCCGATAACTTGCGCTTTAGACGGGGTGTTTAAACCCAATTTGAGAGAAAGGTGAATACCTTTAAACCTTTGAAGGGATCAGGATCCCTTAAACGTGAGAGAGGGGGCCAATCCTCTAATCTTTTGATTTGTCTTGAGTATATATCCTGGAGTAACATCCCAAAGTATATTCTACAAAACACTATTAAACTAAGGTGGGTGTTAGCTTGGCTAACACCCCTCCGATGCTTAAGTCAGTATAGGGTTTGAAGAAACAATTAAATAATTACTAAAAAAGGAATTAGAATTCATACCATCCTGAGTTAGAAATTAAATTCTAAACTCACTTGAAATAGGCCTTAAGGTGTATAGCATTCCAAGATCTTGGTATCATATCACCTTCGATATTCTTGAGCCGATATGCTCCTTTTATAGATTCTGATTCAATCTCATAGGGTCCTTCCCATTTTGGAGCTAACTTCCTATCGGTAGGGTTAGTAGTATTCCGAAAAGCCTTCCTTAAGACCCAATCTCCAACTTGAAACCTTCTAGTCCTAAGATTTTTATTATATACTCTGGATATCCTTTGTTGATATGCTGCCATCCTTAGCTTTGCTGCATCCCTTGTCTCATTGATAGTATCCAATTCTTGGCATAAGGCTTCAGGATTCTTCTCAGGATCCCGTAGGTTCGATCTTGCTGTAGGTATCACCATCTCTGTTGGGATCACTGCTTTTGCCCCAAATACTAAGGAAAATGAGGTTTGCCCAGTAGCATTCTTTACCGTTGTTCTATCTGCCCATAGGACAAAGGTGTTAGGGATTGATTTTCACAGCTTATGGATCACGGATCCTCAAATGCAGCTTAGATCACGGATCCTCAGTTCAGTTTGAATTAAGGATCCTCAGAAGATGTTGCAGGACTAAGGATCCAGGATCCTCATTATTATCATAACACTAACAGTTGTTTCCATCATTTTTGAACTTTTTTTGCAGGTGTATTCGAATAGGACTTGGTCCAACCAAGATTCTAGGGGAATATGCTTGGTGATTCCACACGTGCATGAACTCTTCGACCGTTATGGTGATCGTGGGGGACTTGCATCATTTGCGGATAGTTATTTAGGCTAGATATTTCTATTTTTAATGGGGATACAAGCTTGATTTAAGATAGAATTATTATTATTATTAGCAACACACAACCGCACTACACTTGAGCTCTCATGAACTCTCTACGATTACACACTTTTGCACACTAGTGATCCTTGTACCAAGCTTGTTATCATCCCGATTTGTAACCTTTATTGATTTGATCTAGTTGGTGATCGGTAGTTTCCATCACCCGAGGTTTTTTATGCCGAAGATCATTAATTGATCAAGGGCTTTTTCATCGTATAAATCCTTGTGTTCACCACTCATTTCATACACTTGTTGTTCATACATTTGATCATTTAACTAAGCATCATACCTCACAAAATCAGATTTGGTTACATTATCCTTGTGTGAGTTTTGACCAAAACAGTTTGGCGCCCACCGTGGGGTAATCGGTGCTTCATTCTTGAAAAATTTCATTCATTTCATCCATTTCTATTCATAACCTTCAACCACATGGCTTCTCAGGCGAAGAACACTTCAAGCTCCATGCCGGCGATCACCTCTTCACAGGGCATTCCACCTTGCCTCCTATTTCTTCTGGATCCCAGAAGAATGCTGAGAATGCTGCGAAGAAGCCAACCCCCGTTTTCTCATAAGCAACTACTGCTGTTTCTTCTAGTCCTACTAACAATGATCTTTATTCTTTGATTTTGCAGATGAAGGATTAAATGCAGCAGTAAGATAGAACTAATGACAGGATCCTTCGAGAAATTGATGAGATCAAGAAATTGAAAAGATCAACGGAGGATCACTCTCTATTGGTGCCGAGATCACTGAATTTCGACACTCCAGCCACAACTACCCAGCATTCTACAACATCATGTGTCCAGCATCAGGGAGGATTGTCAAGTATGCACTATGGATCATCGGCAATGACACAAGCTCAAGGATCCTACTTCCAGCCTTCAGGATCCTCTCTTTAGCCTCAAGGATCCTCCTTCCAGCATCAAGGATCCTTCTCTAGTTCAGGAGGATACATGGGGATGCAGACAGTTCAAGGATCCTACTCTCAGTATCCAGGATCCTCATCTCAAGTTCAAGAATCCTCATCTCAGGTTCAAGGATCCTCATCTTATGCTCACGGATCCATGGATTATCCTCCCAGACCCCCAGCTTCGGTGTATCAAGATACAACATCTTTCAGGATCAAGGATCCTTAAGGAGTGTACAACCCAGAAGTTCAGAGATTCACTTGGGAGACTTCATCCCCATGCAAACTATTGCTTCATCTGGTCCCTCGATCATACCAGAATCACATCAATTTGGATTCACATCTGGAATTCCAGCCTCGAACCAATCAGGAGGTAACATTTTAAATACTTCTCATAACACTAACCATGGCTTTGTGCAGGAGATAGGAATCAACCAGGCTATGGCTAGGGAATTGCAAAAACTCAAAGATATGATATCCAGTGTCCCAGGAGTGGTTAAACCCATTCCTGAGATTCCGGATGGGAGTCACAGAATATCTCATTTTGCACCACCTATATATGATGCAGAAATACCAAAGAGATTTCAAACACCAAATATGAAGCTCTATGATGGTACAACTGATCCAGAAGAGCATGTAGCTCAATACAGGGAGAGAATGGAGATCAATCCCATTCCTGAAAGGTTGAAGGAAGCATGTCTATGCAAGGGTTTCGGATCCACACTGACAGGATCAACTCTTAAATGCCTGCTAAGTCTTCCGCCTTACTCTATTACTTCATTTGCTAACCTAGTTGATTTGTTTAATAGCCAATTCTCATGCAGTAGGAGATTTGAACGATTAACTAGTGATCTATATAGGGTAACACAAGGACAAAATGAATCACTTAGAGATTATATAACTAAATTCAGTAGAGAATCCTTAGAGATTCCTAATTTGGATATTGCTACGGCCGTAGAATCTTTCAAAATGGGTTTACTTAAGGATTCACAATTCTATGAAGATCTTGTCATGACCCCTTGCAGGAATCTTGATGAAGTAAGAACCAGGGCCCTTAGATTCATCCATTTAGAGGATGATAAAAGGATCCAGGAGAGTCTGTCAGGATCCTCAAAGCAGGAAAAACAAGGATCCTACTTCAGGAATAACAAATCAAAATCATACAATAAATCTGATAATCAGAATGTGCATGCTGTGGAGCAAGAAGAGGATGATGAGGATTATCCTCCCATTTCAGAATATTGCTTTGCTGTTGATAACAATGAACTAATCCTTGCCATACAAAATTTAGGTGAAAAAGCTAGATGGCCCAGAAAGAATGATAAGCCAGCTGCTATAAAGGATAAATCCAAATGGTGTGCCTATCATGAAGATTTCGGTCACCTCACTGATGAATGCATAGCACTTAGGAAAGAGAATTGTTACTTGTTAAGCAAAGGACATTTGAAGGAGCTATTTGGAAGAAAAAAGTCATAGATCCAGGATCCTGAAAAGACTCCAGAAAGGGCTCCTGCTCCTCCAGCTAATGCCCAGATTATTAACTTCATCTCTGGTGGATCAGATATATGTGGCACATCCTTTTCAGCAGCCAAGAGGCATGCTAAAGAGACGAAGATGGAAAATGGGGATAAACCCATTCGAACCTCAATCCTTACACAGGATAAAGTCATAACCTTTGATGAGGACGACCGCGTAGATATTCAGGATCCTCCTCATTATGGTCTTGTTATTACGTTGTTCATTTCTAACCATTTTGTTTGCAGGATTCTCATAGATGGAGGAAGCTCAGTGAACATCATTCAACTTGATTCCTCAAGAAGATGAACATCCCTGAATCAGAAATCAGCCCAAGATCATAGGTTCTTGTAGGATTCAGTGGAGAAACCAAGAACACATTGGGGGACATTAAACTTCCCATTTATATAGAGGGAGTTAATTCTTTTCAAAAATTTTGTGTAATAGATTGCTTATCCTATTGCAATGTTATCCTTGGCAGGCCATGGATACATGATATGAAAGCAATCCCATCTACATATCATCAGTGTGTGAAACTCCCTACTCCATGGGGTATAGTGAAGATAGAAAGTGACCAACAAGAAGCCAAAAATTGTTACACTTCATCCATGAAGCCAACCTCAAGACCCAGGGAGCAATAGCAATTAAAGTATCCTCCAAGAGATGTCCTGGAGGCAAGAGAACAAGATGTGAAAGATATCCTAATGGATCCTCGGGATCCTAAATCCAAAGTTTTTATAGGATTTGGGATCCTCAATAACATTAAACAGGATCTAGTATCCTTCCTAAAGAGGAGAAAAGCTACCTTTGCCTGGAAGCATGAGGACATGATAGGTATTTCTAAAGATATTATTACTCATAAACTTGGCATTGACAGGTCATTCAAGCCCATACATCAAAAGAGGAGAAAGTTTGCACCTGAAAGGAATGCCATCATCCAGGAGGAGGTAGATAAACTGCTCAGAGTAGGTATGATTAGAGATGTTAAGTATCCAAGGTGGTTAGTCAATGTGGTTGTTGTTCAAAAGAAAAACGGAAAGTGGAGGGTATGTGTCGATTTTACTGATTTAAATAAGGCATGTCCCAAGGATCCTTTCCCATTACCCTACATTGACTCCATGGCGGATGCTACAGCGGGTCATGAGTTGTTGACTTTCATGGATGCTTCATCTGGATTCCAACAAATTCAGATGGAACCATCTGATCAAGAGGATACAACCTTTATGACCCCTACTGGCATCTATTGTTATATTACTATGCCATTTGGACTAAGAAATGCAGGTGCTATGTACCAAATGCTAGTTAATATGATGTTTAAAGGACAAATTGGACAGACAATGGAAGTCTATATAGATGACATGGTGGTTAAGTCCAAGAGAGCCGAGGATCACCTTAGAGATTTGGATGAAGCATTTGATATCCTTGATAAATTCAATATGAAATTGAACCCTTCCATGTGCCACTTTGGTGTAAAAGTTG